>JAJTUV010000835.1:0-600000 GCA_021653895.1 Mastomys natalensis | reverse complement strand
ATATATGTTATGTATAAAAATATATATTAAAAAGAGAAGAAAGAAGGAAGTACCTTAGTTTTTAATCATCAAAGTTATTAGGAATTCTATTTACATAGAGTAGATTTTTTGCTTTTGCCTCCAAAATGTATTTAATATTACTCTGTCTATACTACCAATACCAAGTGAGTTTGCCCAAGCCTTGATCTGCAGGCCACATGTAGCTGAGAACAATTACAAATGCAAGCTGAAACAAACTCTCAAGCTGACTTAAAACACTGGGAGAGTTTTTGTTTGTCTATTTGTTTGTAGTTTATCTGTAGCTTAGTTACATGGCTCTTGAGTGTGAGCTTTGCAGATGAGAACTTCCTCTCTCAATATCAAAGGTTGAATCCAATTGGAGGCCAGGCAAGCCTCTGTCAGACATCACCTCTCTACTCTAAAATATTTATCTTCGTTTTCATCCATCTGTTCTCTAGTCCCAAATCTATTCCCCACACAGAAACCAATACAAGCATTTCCAAGTAACGGTCTGTTTGAAATAGAAAATCATTTCCCATCAAGCTTAGCATGGAGTCTAAACTCTTCAGCTTGGCTCATGAGGCCTGGTTTGGTTATATCCTTATGCTTCCAGTTGCCCCTCCTGTCTGCCTCTCACCCCTCACTGCTCCTCCACTGTTCTTCTTTCAGTTTCTTACAAAGGAAGTTCTTTTCCAGCTCAGGATATTTGTAGATATTCTTCCTACCTCTGAGGTTCCTCCCCTTTCACCAATATAATCCCCACTTCTCTGCCCTTTGGCTGGCAAGGAAAGGGTTAGTTCTTTTTTTTTTTTTTTTTGATAATTTATTTGTTTACATTTTAGATGCCATCCCCTTTCCTCATTTCCCCTCCCTATAAACCCCCTATCCCATTCCCCTCCTTGTTTTTTGCTTTTATACCACTTTAATTACATGCAAGTATTAAGGTTAGTTCTAGGTTGAGGAACTAGCAATACAATAGATGCAAATAGTGAAGGAATAAGCAATACAATAAACACAAATAGTCAAAGAACAAGCAAGACAATAAACATAAATAGTCAAAGAATAAGCATGGCAATAAACAGTCCCGTGATCACTGTTTCTAAGGGCTTATCTGAGCCTCCTTCCCTGTCCTAGCCCAAAGTCATTTTCGAGTTTGAAGCCTACTTCTTGTTCTAGCCTAAAATTTAGATTCCTTCCTGAAATTACTTCTTTGTTCTAGCCTAAGATTTAGATTCCTGCCTGAAATTACTTCTTTGTTCTAGCCTAATGTCAGATTCCTGCCTGAAGCCCTCTTCCTTGTTCTTGGTCAATGTCATATTCCTGCCAATCAGCCCATTTCCTTCTCCTTGGCCCACGTCAGATTCTTGCCAAGCAGCCCCCAAAGCTCTCTGCCTCTCCTCATTTTTATTTCATAAATGAGACTGAGCCTGTCTTAGGTCATTCTGCCAAGAATGCCTTCCTTATCCATTGTGAAAGATGCATTATCAAAAGCAATGCACTTCTGTCTTAGGTTGGTAAGGCTCTGTGTAGAATCTTACCCGTCCTTGGCTTGCCAGCCTGTTAATTTAACAACTCTGTCTGGGGGTAAAAGGGTTAGTTCTTAAAGAAATCTACTTGAGCCACTCACTCTAATTTCACCAATCTAAATTAAATTACATTGCTTATATTCTCTTGGTACCCTCTTTTCTCTACAATATACATTATAACATATAGTAAGATAATTAATCTTTGTGTTTGTTTCCTTAATATCTATTTTCCCAGGTCACTTTAAGTGCCATGAAAGGAACAACCAAGTTACTACTAGGAACATTAGTAAATACTCAATAAGTTTTATATGAATGAACATGGAATATGCTAACAAATAATTTAAGTTTCACGTTAAATGTTGACAAACTTAAACTTTGTCTCTGTATGAAGCTTTCCATCAGCCACATTCCACATATTAAATGCACAATGGATCAATAATTTGTTAGTAGTATCAACCACTGATGTGTCAGAGTGGACTTGTGAAGGCTTCAGGTTGCCAATTCTAGGTATTACTTCCTGTTTCAATTTCATATTTAGTGACATCATTTGAAAGCAAATACTACAGATCGGGGCTTTTTATTTGTATAGTGTATCAGCATAGCAGCTGCTTCTAGTGTATAATATCTTATTATAATGAAGTCACTATAAAAATTAAGTCATACTCCCTGTCCACTAGAGTCTAGCTTAAGGAATGTAGCATAGGGAATCCAGGAGAAGGATAATATAACTGTCATGTGAGTATATTAGTGGTCAGGACAGGAGAAGATAAATATGAGCTTATGTAGGTAACAATGGGGACATTCAGAGGCTGTGGCCTATGGTACTTGTTGAATGGAAAGGCATTCAGAATACAGAAGATCATCTTGATGGAGAACTAGGGAAGATTTAGGGCTGATCATGAGCTGAGTCTATGCAACTGGGATGGAAATAGAGTGAGTGGGAAAACAAGAAAAAGCACAGGAGGGAGAGAAGGAAGTAGAGAAGAAGGAGGAGGAAGAAGAGAAGGAAGTAGAGGAGAAGGAAGAGGAAGAAGAGAAGGAAGTAGAGAAGAAGGAAGAGGAGGAGAGGAAGAGGAAGGTCTTAGTTGGAAAGAGTATCTCTTTAAATTTCAATGTAGTTTTGGTAAATTGAATCATGCATTTTTTTTTTTTAAATGATCTCGAACATTTTGGATTCTTAAAGACAATTTTTGATGAAGTAATGAAAGAATAAACAATTTTCCTCTGTTTCTCAGATTTGTCTCCCTTAAATAACTCCTTGACTCTGTGATATCTCCACTACACCCTCCCAGACACATCTCTAAATTGCTAGGTGATCAGTTGATCAAAGTTTTCCCTCATCTCTAGCCCTCTGTTTCCTTATCTCTGGAACATGGCGGTCTAACTTGATCATCTCTGAGTTCCTCTGTGGCTCAGAGAATGTGCCCAGAATGAAAGAGTTAGGCATGTGCATAATGTTTCTTAGAAAAATTCAGGAAAGCCCCATGATGAAATGTTCCATTCTGTGATCTGAGGATATCCAGTGGTTCTAAAAGGGTAAAGGACAGTTACTCCAGTGTTGGGTCAGTTTTCATTTATCAAAAAAAGATTTAACTTCTAAGAACAGCGGAAGATCTCAAGGGTTGTTCTCATAACCATTAAGTAAATCTAGTGGCCACTTGGCAGGGAAACAAGGCCACTCTTTTCAAATCAACAAGAAAAGAGCAGAGCATGGGGATAGAAGCTTGATTTATCCTGTGGCCAGAGTGCATGAAGTTGACTGAAGAAATTAATCGAATCAGACTTGGTAAAGCTGAAGCTGCCTTGTATCCCTGTGCCTAGAAGCCTTGTCAGAGCTGGTTCTACCATCCACCCTGATTTAGGACACAAGCTTGCTCCTTTGCCTCTTCTGCATAGTCTTAACTGTAGGCATCTAAATTCTCTGTGGTGTCTGTTTAAATATCACTATTTAATAGGATGCAAGGATTTGCTGGTGCCAGTTGTGACAAAATCCCTTATCTATCAAAGGTACCTGCTGTCAGACACTCACAGAATCCACAGATAAGACTAACACAGTGTTCATGAGCCCTCTTTCCCCTCTTTCTCCATGTCTCTCCCTTATCCCTCCAGGGAAGAGCAGCTGCTGCCAGGTTAGCTGTTCAGCCCTCTCATCTCAAGCCATCCAGAAGCCTGAAGGACAGCAGGAAGCCAGCCTGACATCCCACTTCCTCCACAACCCAGCCCTGCTGCAGTGGCTCTGCTGTGGGCAGCTATGCTGACAGCTCACTCAGACAGAAGAGTCAAGGCAGCTCTATGGGCTGTGGCCATGAGAATGATGGTGGTCAGGGCCAGGCACTTTAGAGGGCACCACAATGCTGAATGTTTTCCTCTTTCAGTAGGAAAATGGTGCTCAGGGTGGCTCAGGATGTTTATTTAATGGCTCTCTGCACCAACGGTAGAAAGGACAGTGAGGTAGCCAAAGAAATAAGAACACCATTTTTTAATTTGAAAAGTTCATAATCCAATGTGTGATATTTAATAGTAAATGCATTTCATGGAGCAGAATGAATGGCCACATGAAAATATGCGCACTCAGGTTGCTATGGGAGCTCAGAGGAAGGATCTTAAACAAGACAGAATTGTCAGGGGAGCTACACTGTAAGGAATGCACAAGAGTCAAATAAAGCAACTTAGAGTGCCAGGTCCTAGCTGTTAGAGCTGTCAGATCATGTATGATTTCATAATACAAAGATATTCAAAGAAATGCACCATCACCTGATATCACTGAATGTCACAGAATGTACTAATCCAAACCTAGATGGTTTAGCATATTATACACATAGCCTCCTGTTCCTTTGGCTATGATGAATAAAAAATGAGAGAAAATGATGTAATCAAGAAGCACAGTGAACATAGATGGATGCTGAGGTTAGTGTTTTGCAGTGTATGTCTTAGAGCATACTTATTTTAGCAGAAACAGTACACTCTACAGTGATGCTTAAAGATATAAAATAGCTAATACACAAACTAGCAACATGGTCATTTGCTACCAAGAATTGAGTAATGTACAAAACTGCATGTGCTATAATTTTTGGTGAGTACATTTGTTACATCAGCATCTCCATAAATCCATGAGTGCTAGTAAGCAGCTAGGCAAATACAGACTAATATGGGTCATACAGCAAAAATATTCTAAGGCAAGTGATATAAGCTAAAGACATTGTAGGAAATGGCAAGGTAGGGGAGCTAAATAGCCAAAATCTTTGATCTCAGGTTTTTATAAGTTTTATAATAATAAATACATGTGGAAGACTAAAGAACTAAGTGACATTGTTGCTCACATAGTTAAGGATGAGACATCACTCAACATGTGCCATTTCCAAGATGTCATAGCAAATCTTCAAGGCGATAGTGAAGTGTATGATGTCTTCCAAAGAGAAGTGACAACACTCAGGATGAGAGGGGCTTTCAGTATGAGTTGTGGAGAGCAGCGCTCCCACAGAACATCAGAAATACAGCTTCATGGGAGGAAACATGCAAAGCATGGGGGCATAGGGTAGGAAAGTACCAGGAGAGAAATAAATGAAGACTTTATGTAAATAAGCTAATAATATTTTAATACTGGCATTCGAGAGAAATGTTTACCTTAGACAGTATCATCTGCAAAGAACAAGCTGAGTAGCTAAGTAAGAAATGTATAGTGCTTATAACAAAAGTTCACTGCTGGTTAATGCTAATCTTTAACATCAGGACAGTAAGATTATTTTTATGTGGTTTTTCTGGTTTTCCATCTTTAATATTCTAGATTGCCTCTCTAGTCCCTAGGGTAGTTCTAGGCTGCAGACTGGAGTATGAAAACATCTGAGAAGCTTTTTGCCTGAGCTCCCAGCAATGAGTGGCCAGTGATACTAACCTATAGGACTATGAAACATTTTACAGTCTAAGGGAATGCAGTGATCCCACTGAAAAGCGTATCAAACATTATATAATCCATTACCACCTGTTTATGAAGAGGCAAAGATTAGGGCTGAGAAAAGTGAAGCTGACAGAGCAAGCTGGAAACTTGTATTCATCAGGCACTCTGAAGATCCCAGACGTCCATGAGGACTGTCTTCCAAACAGCAAGAAAGTCAGAGCACAGAATATGTTTCACCTAAGTGGGTATCGGGAGGAAAATGGCAGAAGGCCTCTCCCACAGCATCACAGCTGTCTCTGGAAGAGTCTAGTTTCCTAGTTAGGAGCTTGAAAAGAAATTTAAGGCCATCTACAGCAGTAAACAATGGGCTCAGTTCAGATTTTATCTCCCAGTGTTGAGAAACTAGTGAGAGCGGGGTGGGGGGATCAGGTCATCCCATAAGAGGATGCCAAAAAGTAGTTGCAGAGGGGGATGCAAAGGTCACACACTTCAAAAATAAAGTAGCCATGCAAGAAAGACAGAATTTGGCAGCCCCATTGAACGGCTGAGTGCCTTTACACGTCAGGTCACTTCACTGGAAAGGTAGAATTGCAGAACCATGTCCAATGATGTTCAAACTTAGAAAATAGAATTTGTTTCAGGCTAAAGGCATTATCAAGTTCAGGAAAGAAGTAATGCCTCTGCCTTAGGAATACATAGCAACAGTGTCTCGTAATGACTCATGGTCATGATTCTTGACCAAGGAATTAGGAAAACTGGATAGATTACAATCATGATGAGTGAGTTTATTAGCCCTCATTTAAAAGCAGAAAGGAAACCAAGGGCATTGATTTTCCTCTTACAAGTGAGGGAAGTTACAGCTTGTAAAAGTAAGCTTAAAGGAGGATGAAGGAGCCTGCCTCAGACCCTCCCTCATTCCTCTCTGTGAGTCTGCCTCCCAACACACCCCACAGGGCATGGACAGCTTGTCCTGCCCCTCCACCACACCTGCATGCCTGGTGCTGCCATGTCTGCCCTTAGAGCTGAATTCTATTCAGAGGCAAACTAAGGAATCCATATACACACACATACACACACACAACACACACACACACACACACACACACACACCACACAATACACAACACACACACACACACCTACCTTCAGGAATACAGGTAACATTCTTATTTCTACCTGTTTGTCTCTCTCCTCCACAAATAAATGGTCTCCAAATTCAAATGGTGGCAGGGGGCTATTCTTCACCCAAAAGCCAAATATAAAAAGCTTTAGAATGTAATCAAATATAGTAGAGTTAAACTTAATTTGCCAAAGAATTCCAAAGTCTATTTCTTTTCTGGTCTAAAGCCAGCGTATCCTTACGTAATGTCTAGCATTAGTTCCCGGTATATGCAATATCCTCTAACAGCGTTCAACAGAAATATACATAGCACTTTAGCTCCTTTTATTCAGCACATTTTTTCACATCCATATTTGACATATTCTTTTTAATTGATTTTCCCTGACAGTTTCATACGTGATTGTTATCTTCTTCCACCCTGTATTACCTCCCTCCCATCCCCGTCATCTTCCCACCTTCCCTGAAAATCTCTTCACACTCATGACTGTTTGGTTTGGGTTGGGACCCCTAGAAGCTTAACCAGAGCCAACTTTGTGACCACAGGTTTGAAATTAGCCACTGGAACCTGTGAGTTCACCAGTGTGTACATAATTGAAGGCAATGATGCCCCCTCTTCTGTAATCTGTCAGCAACCAATAGTTCACCATGAGCCCCTCCCCACTTGTGGCTGACTGTTGGCCTGGACAATTTCAAGCTGGCCCGGTGCCAGTGCCTTCAGCAGCTTTAGTTGATGGCTGCAATGGCCATGTCCTGCCAAGAAGATGGGTTATCATGGTGCATTTCCCTCTCTCTCAGCTCTTCCAAGGGTTTCACATCCTCCTTTGGAGATGTTTCCTGAGCCTTAGAGGGGTGGACTATCCTGTCTAAGGCTAAGCACCCAGTCAGCACTTACTTTTAACACCTCAGGCATCTGACCTATTGTTCATTTTAAAGTAATTTTTAAATTTAAGTTAAATTTTCTTTAAGTGACAGATGAAAAATAAAAGCTTTACATATTAATGGATTAATGGTTCTAAAACTGTACATTTTGTACGATTTTTAAATCAGGTCAGATATACACATCTTTTCAAACACTATTTATTTGTGGTAAAACATATAAATAACAGAAACACCACACACAAACACAAACACACACACACACAGACACACACACACACATTAATCACCCCATTATGTAATAGCATACCAGAACATTTTCCTCATGACCGTAACTCGGTAACCAAAGATTAGGCCCTTCTCAGCCCTCTTTTCTCTACTCCATATTCGTTCATTGATTGATGAACTCTGTCTATCCATTTCTTGGCTATTGTGAATAATGCTGCAGTAAGCATGGCATATGTGACATAGCATATACTCCAAATGGTTATTCTAACTGTAAGGATCTTTGTTGAGATGTATAGAACTTGGGTCTTGAGAATTTAAATGTGTTGGGTTTTTTATTAAGTTTTTTATAATAAAGTTTATAAAATTTATTTTTGAAAAATAATGGGAGTTCAGATGCTTCTTCAACATACTGATTTTGTTTCTTTCCAGCAGTGAGACTGCTAGATCAAGTGATAGTTCTACTTTAAATTTAAAGAATGACCACATTGTTTTTCAATTATCCAGTTCAAATCTCACCAAATGCCCAGGTGCTTCTATGAAACATTCTGCTGACTCCTCACCCAAGAATCCTCCCTACTTTCTTCTTTGTCCACAGAGTTATGGTTTTCATTAGTTCTTAGGTACCCAGGAAGCAGTGTCATTGTGAACCTTGGCTATTTTGTCCAAACACTATAGGGCCATTTCCCTTGTAGATGATCATTTAAAGAATAAAATACAGAGTGTGAAGGCTGGGGAAACACCTCTTCCTAATTCCAGATACTCTGAGAACACCAATAAAAGGAAGAGAAGGGCTCTCGCTGATTTCCTTCTGCTCTAATTGGTACTGAATGTTGCAGACACTAACCAGGACTGAACATGGTACTCCCTGGCTCAGATCTTATGGGTGATCACTGGAAAATCTCCATGTGCCTGAACACTGATGGTTTGTTTTTCTGGCATTTGCTCAGTTTCTATATAAAGCAACAGATGTTTTGTTTTTGCCTCTTTCCTCTCTGTCCATGGCTTAGAACGTGGGTGATATTAACCAACTGTGACAGGTTTCAGGTTTTTATTTATAGCAGTGGAGACTGTTCTCATGTATTTAGAGATTTCTGGGCCTCTGAGGCTGAGACTTTGTGAATCCTCAGCTTAAAATCCTAAAGAACAGGACTTCTAGAAGCTTGAAGTTTCTAAAAGTTAAGCACTGCAGTGAGAGGGGAGTATAGGACTGGAGGGAACCATTGGAATTCTATCTTTTTTACTAAGGCAAAAATACACAATGGCTTAGGTGGTACTGTGAAGTTTTAATTATAGAAATATGTACATTGCCATAATAGATGATCTCTTACTTGGCACATAATCAGAATCACTCACAAGATTGAAAAGGTTCATGTGGCGAGATCAAAATGCTGACTACTTTGATCATTTATTTGAGCCAATGTCTACATAAATAAGCACTAGTCCATCTATCTCCATTTCTAAGTGTTTATCCAAAATAAATGAAGCAGATCTTATACAAATACTTCAGCACCAATGTTCCAAGAAACTTTATGTAATAGCCAAGAAGTAGAAACAATCAAAACATTCATCAGATGAATGAATAAAATTGTGGCATGTATGATTAATGAAATGCTAAACGAGACCAAAGCATTGATAGAGTTTACATATCAAATAAGCATGGCATCTGGAGCGATGGCTGTTTGTAGAGTTCTTGCTGCACACGCATTTGGACCTAGTTTAGATCCCAGTGTGCATGTTAAAAGCTAAGCATAATAGTGTGCTTCTGTAATCCTAGTGTTGAGGAGGTCAAGACAAGAGAATCCCTGGAGCTTGCCGACCAGCTAGGCTAGCTGTATTTGTATGTTTCAGGTTTAGTGAGAGACTGTCTCAAAAAAGTGACGGGACCAATAGAGGACAATATGCACAATTAACCTCTGTCCCCCACATGCATGTGTGCCTAGACACACACACACACTTAAACATACATATACACACTTACAGACATGAGGAGTGTCAAGTGAAAACAGCCTGTCAAAACAGGATATACATTGCACAGTTGGATTTACATAAAACTCTAGGAAATGCAAATTAAATAATTTTCTTGCAGAGACTGAAAATTGTGTTGTTTTTAATTTTATTTGCATTGTGTTTATTGTTGGTATTGAGAAGAATCAGGTTTTTTTTATACCTATGACTTAGTCATAGGAGGGTTTTGTTTTGTTTTTGGGATTCCTTATGTTCTATCTCAATAAAATGTTCTTCAGTTAAAGACAGTTTCTTTCTTACCATTTGCTGTGACTTTTATTTGTTCTTCTTTCCTTTTTCTAGTTTCCAGAACTACTACAAATGTGCCTGATGGCAGCCGTCTTTCCCTGTTGGCTTCCTGATCTCACGAGGAAAACAGTCCCTCCTTCACGCCTGTGATTCTGTGCATGCTCTCTATGAAGCAGATCAAGATACCTCTGGTTATATTTTTCTGATTGGTTTTTATCATGAAGGGGTGCTGAATTTATCAAATACTTTTTGTAGGTTAATTACTTCTTGATAAAACTGTTTGATATTTAACTCCTGCTCTCTCTGGTTCTTAGAATTTTCCACTCTTTCACGACTTTCCTGAGCCTTAATATAAGAATTGTGTTGCAGATGTGCCAATCTGGGTTGAGCACTCCACAGTCACTTGTGCTCTGATTTCAACCAGTTGTAATAGTTGCATCTGTTGCAAAAAGAAGCTTCTTTAATGAGGGGACAGAGCTACACTTATCTGTGGCTACAGATATGTATTGTATTGTGGATACAAGGGTGAGTATTCAGAATATAGTTAAGATTCATATGAGATTAGGAAAATGGCAATGGTAAGGCCTATGACCTCTCTAGCTATTTGTAGTTGGCTAGGTTTATAGTACTAGGTATGAATGTCCAACTACTGAGCAGACCTCACATCCAGTTAGAAAGCAGTTGGTCACCCTAAGATAAAAGTGCCACTACTGCACCAGTGCGGACATCTTGCCTGGCTGGTGATTGCTGTGGTTCATAGGCTTTAAAGCTTGGTGAGACTATTGATTGCTTTTCTCCCTTGGCAGCTTCCATAGCACTTTATGAACATATTTCTTACATAAACCTAATATTTAAACCAGCAGCGTGACCTTGGGTTAAGTAGATTGATCTTCATAATGTGGGTGGGTCTCATTCAGTCAGTGAAGGCCTTGCTGTCTAGAGACTGGTGTCTTCAGAAAAAGAATTCTCTCTGAGAGTAACTTTCTCACTCAAACAGAACATTTTCCTGCATTTCCAGCCCTTCTCTTGCCCTGAAGATTTTGGATTTGCCTGTTTGTAGAATCACATGAGCCAATTCTTAAGATCAGACTCTTCCCACAAGCACACACACCATTGGTCCCATTTCTCTGAGAACCCTGAGTCACATAGCAACATACTCAGCACTGCCAAGATCAGTGAACAGTTCTCTATTTCTCATCTCATCTAAGCTTCTAGAAACTTCCTTTTTAATGATCATCTGCAAATTACTTTTTGACGTAAAGATGGCAGAATTAGAAGCGCACGTATAGAACTAGCTGTTATACTACTGTAGCAGAAAAAGATGGTCTTCCTCCAGTGACTTGTTTTCTTTACCTCACGGAAGCTCACCACCCTTTATCACAGTCATACTAACTGTGACTATCTCATGGCCAAACACACTTTTTGAGGCTTAGCCTTTACATCTATTTTTATTAAAAGCTAAATCAGACAAATTTCATCTGCTGTTTTCTATGTGGACACTACAGTGCCCCATCTCTCTTAAAATGGGCCCAATCATGACCCAGTTAACACAGGCACAGTTAATACAACCTGAGAGGTGCATTATTAAGCAAGTTCGCTTCTGTGCAAACACCATAAAGTGTCTTCCTTGTGAAGACAATGTGGTAAAGCCTGCTGCCTCTACATCCATGATGAATTTTAAAAGTACAAGATGACATCATTCACAGGAGAAAACGATGCCATTAAGAGACATAATAAACATGAGATATCCAGGCTGATGCTGGCATAACATGATATACTGTTTTGCCTTATATCAACTTTTAAACACTCTAACGTAACATGCTTAATGTAAATACAGGATCCAACAATATTGCCAATAGCAAGTACTCTAGGCACACATAGCTGTGCACATTATCTATTATACTCTTACTGGTTGCATAGGTGGCTTGTTTATGCAAATATGAACTACACATTACCCTAGCTCTTTCCAATAGCTACAACATAAATAGGTGGCAGGAACTTTTCACCTTCCTTATGTTCCTGGGGGTCCCCATCACATGTATGGTCTTTTATTTTGAGGCACATAACTTACAGAAGTATCGCATAGAACACTAAGAGAAATGTTTGCACACATTTCTCTTGTTTTGCAGTCTACTGGTGCTCATACTATAGCTCTGCTAAAACAAAACCAATTAAAGTCTTTAAATTGGTGTGTGTGTGTGTGTGTGTATAACAATTTAAAGTCCTTAATTTAATTGGCTTTATTTTAGATTCTAGAATCAAGCAGTTTCATTTCACAAAATAAAATAAATGTTCTAATGATCCAAGTGTAGGAGATGGAATTACAGAAAGAAGGGGTCTAATGAAAACAGAAACAAACAAAAGGTAGATTGGTTACTTCAAGTTACTTTTCGTGTAAGGAGTCAGAATAATAGATAAATAATTGGTTGATTAACTTAAGATTACCTCTTTTTATGAGGATTAAAGCTCAGGAAAATTGTATTATCATGTCAACTGAAAATGGTTTCTCTTGGGGGAATTTAGTTGTTCTCTCTCTGCCCTTATTTCTCAGGTCAAATAGACAGTTTTGGCTTGTTGACATGGAACTATAAAGTGAGCGATTCCATCTTTATTTTTAGCCTGGTATGTTGGGGCCCAGTAAGAGTCTAGTCTAAAATAATGGCCTCCTGAACTTTTTATTTAATACTTAGAAGAGAAGGCATTATAGACACAGAAATGGAGACTCAATAATGGTGAGTACAGTGACCAGTGAAAAACAGCTGGATTAGGATGAGGAATCAACATCAAGATTACAGGAACAATGAATACCTACCCTCGAGGTATACAAAGACACACACCACACACACACACACACACACACACAAGTGTTGTCACTTTCAAGGTCACAAACCTCTAAATCTGAGATTCCTTGTACTCACAGTTAGATGTAGTATGTGAGTCAATCAACACACAGACAAAATTATCTAAATGATAAACATCCCCCGTAGTCTTTGGTATTTGAACACATAAGGCACTTCCTTATAGTGGTGCTCTACAGGGAGGTGGTGCAGCCTTGCTGGAGAAAGTCACTGGAGGCGGGCTTTGAACGTTCACAGCTCCTGACTTCCAGGTTTCATGTTTGCAATTGAAAATGATCACTTTCTCAGCTTCCTGTCTGCCAGCCTGCTGCCATGTCACCTCCACAATTACAGACTTTCCCTCTGAAACTTTAATCCCAAATAAATTCTTTTTTCCTTAAATTGTCTTTAGACATGATCTTTTATTACAGCAACAGAAATGTAACTAATTCGTGGTCTCCCATCATTATCTATAAATACGGATAGCTGTATCATCTGAGGAAAGTCATTAACTGTTGACTAGCACTTCATATTTTTTAAATAGGAGGAAAATATCAGCCCTATATAAACCAAGAAATAAAGAATAAGCCTGGAAAATAATATATGTAAAAGCCTTTCAAAATATATAAGCCAGCAAGTTTTAAGCCTTTTCATATTATTGGATTTTGAAGTTGATAACTGGAGACAAATACTGGAAATGAGATAGATAATTACTCTGCAAAGCATTAGAAAGAAAGGTAGCTATCTTTAAAATAACTTTTGGCTACAGACAGTCGATACCTTCTGAAAACAGAGAATATCTGAAAACTGACAGCCTGGAGGGATGCTGACAATGCCTCAGAACTGTTCAGCACAAATTAGTAGTGAAGACTGTGAAGTGGGTGAGGGGCAGAGGTGGATTCTGTCCTTCGTCTTGGCAATTAATTCATGCTGCTCTTTGAGAAGCCTCTCATTCTAGTAAGTCTATCTCTCCATGGTACTTACTGGGACCAAGATAAGCTGAGCCAGTGATTGCAGTGGAGCTCCTGGCCATTACATCGGGTGGCAGGGTTATCACTGTGGTCCCCAAGAGGGTTCTATAAGGTGTTGTCCTTGCTAAAGCAGAGAGAGCTTTAATAAGCATCTTAGCAAACTAAGCATAGGAAAATCCTGCCCTTCCTGGATACTCAGCATTTTTAAACCTTTCATACCTGACAAAATTCCAGCAGCACATATTCCTTGGTCTGGTGGGACTGTTGATGCTTAGTCCCCAGATACCATATGTAAAGTGAGAATAACAGTAATAAATTTTTTTCTAATACAAAGAGGCATTTATTTCTTTGTAATGGTTTGAATAGAAATGGCCTCCATAGACTTCATGTGTTTGAATGCTTGGTCCATAGGAAATGATCCTATTAGGAAATGTAGTCTTGTTGGGGTAGTTATGGTCTTGTTGGACGTGTCACTGTCGGGACTGGCGTTGAAGTCTCAGAAGCTCAAGTCAGTTCTCTCTTTGCTTACTGTGGGTCAAGACGTACAACTCACAGCTCCTTCTCCAGCATCATGTCTGCCTGCACACTGCCATGTTTCTCACCATGACGATAATGGACTAAACCTCTGAAACTGTAAGCCAATCCCAATGAAATATTTTCCTTTATAAGAGTTGCTGTTGTCATGGTATCTCTTTCGAGCATAAAATCCAAACTAAGATAAATTATGTATGAGAATTGTTATGCTGTAGTTAAAAAACATAAATTCAACCTGTTTTCTTTAATATCTCTGGATTGAAGTAAAACAAACCATGAAGATAAAGTAGACACAGCCCTGAGACCAGTAGTGATTCAACTTCATAAGTTAGAAAATCTCCCACTTAAGACAGATAAGTTTTCAAACTGGTAGTCATTCCAATTGAGCAAAGGGAGTCTACAGATAAGTTTAAAAAAATATACCCTTTCTACATGTGCTGACACAGTTTGAGTACTGGCCCAAGAGCAGGAAGAGTTATGGCTTTACTCTTTCCCTCCTCCACCGTCTCTTTATCTCCTGGCAGTGTCCCAAGTCACAGTTTATCTCTCTGTGCAAAATAAGGTCTACTTCCTAGAACACAACCCACTTAGAAGATCAAAAATGGGAGATAAGCCCAGTGTAATGATATGCACAGAATACTAAAGCATGAGAACTGTGAGTGAGTGCGTGAGGGGTGGGTGGGAGAGTGAATGGGGAAGTGAGTGGGTAAGTGAGTGGGTAAGTGAGTGGGGGAGTGAGTGGGGGAGTAAGTGGGGGAGTGAGTGTGTGAGTGATAGAAAGCTAAGTAGCTTTTTTTCCCACCACACCACAACAAGGAAGATATAATAAGTAATAATTAGCATAGTAGTAATAATGGCATAAGGAAGAGGTGCAGGAGATATGAGACTGAGTTGGAAAACTGGAGGCCCAATAAATGTCACAAGGAAACCTTCTTGGAGTGTGACCATCCAGCTTCAGTAAGCTTGCAGAACAATCTATGCCCAGGGCAGGGCTACCTGAAAACCTCACGTCTCTTACTTCTTCTCATGATCATAATATGAAGTGGCTTACGTCAGGCACAGCATTTATTCTACCAAGTATCTTACATAGACCCATTAGCTCTGGAAGTGTACACATAAGGATGATGCATAGACAGATTTAAATAAATAGGCCAAGATTTCAGCTGATGGTTGATCAAACCAGAGTTCACACCGCACCACGACTATGCCCTGTTGTGTGTAGCTATTCTGTATTAAGCTGTGGTTGAACAGCTCCCCTTAAAGATCTGAACAGAAAAGGAATTATATTTTCATTTCGCCTGCTCTTTAAGATCTCACATTTTAGATACTTCAGGGAAAGTGATCATCAAAAATAGGTTCACTATAAGTATCCCTTCATGCAACTGCAGCACAGTTCTAGGAAGAGTAAAGAATTTATTGTATCCTCTCTAAAAATGTCTCTATTCTCCATTCCCAAACAATGATATGCAGCTTTTGAGTAATGAAATGAAAGAAAGCTCTTGTGATGGCTATTCTTGTATGTCAACTTGACTACATCTGGAATTAATTAAAATCCCAAACTGAAGGGCATACTGTGAGGAATTATTGCTTAATTTGAAGTAGGAAAATCCACTTCTAAGTTATATCTTGTGGCAGGAAGACACACCTTTAATTTGGGCCACACCTTCTGCTGGAAGCCTATGTAAAGACATGGAAGAAGAAAGCTTTTGCTCTTTATCTGCTTGCTCTAGCTTTGCTGGAAAGTCCATTCCTTCACTGGCTTTACAGCCTTTTTCTTTAGGATTCCAGCATATACTGAAGACCAGCTGAGACATCCAGCCTTGTGGACTGAACTACTACTGGATTCTTGGACTTTTTCTTCATAACCAGCCATTATTGGATTAGCTAGACTGCTTCCTGTAAGTCATTCCAACAAGCCCCATTTTTATACATATAAAGAGATTCATTCTATAAATTCTGCTAATCTAGAGAACTCTGACTAACTATAGCCCTCTTTCCCATCTTGTAGAAAGTCTTTAAAGCTAATTGGTATTTCTAATTCATGCTAACTATTATTTAAGGGCAGTATGGCTTTGAACAAGTCACATGCATTTTCTCCACCCATTTCTCATCAGAAAAACAGGATAGAATTAGAGTCCATATGATCCATCCCAAATCTAGGACTTTATAATAGACTGCTCATCAGGTGAAGTTATTTCTCTGATGACAGGGTATCCTTTGTTCACTTCCTTCTATCAACAAAAGGTGCTCTTACTTTTCTGACTCCACAGGGAGAATTAAGGATCACAGTTCAACATCCAGGGTCTCATTCATATAGTGCTCATAGGTCATTAACAAAAGTGTTCCTCATTATTATGGAGAACAGACAGTGTCATTAGGAACTGAAACTTCTAGCCTTGGAGGACTTGTGGAGGAATTAAATTTCAAGAAGAGTATGTATGAAGTTATAAAAACCACTGGAGATGTTTTAAACATGCTAAAGCAAATATCTCAAATATGTTGAAATTGCCATGGCAACACACACTGGGGCCATAATGTCAGTGGAAAGCAAGTTCTGAGACTTTCAGGCTTCTCAGGCTCTTCAGCCTTAGACCAGGTGACTGCTTCAGGAGAGAGGGAAGTCAGGGGAAAGGATTCCTTTTCTTCACTGCTACCCATCCATTCTCCCTCGAGAAGGAAATACCTCCTTGCTGGGCCACCCAAACCTGGATGTGCCCTCTAGCAAAGGAATGGGGATTGCTCTTGACTCCTGTTCTGACTCATATGGAATGTCGGAGTGTCTGAGTACAACGAGTGATTACCATGAGATCTGGATGATGTATTCAGGTGTACTCAACAAGAAGTGACAACGTAGTTGAAGACTCTGACACAATTGTTCTTTAGTTCACACATAGACTAAACATGGTGCAAACACTTGCCATGTGTAGCAGGCATAAGTGTCCATAGATAAGCATTGAAGAAACCTGGAATAATAATCATGCATGATTGTCTCCTCCATGGAGAAAATGTATACCTGTTTCCTACCTTGCAGGCTGGGAATGGCTGCTGTTAATAGCCTGTCGACTTTCACTATCTGTAGGGCCAGGCCCCACCCAAATTCCCCAGAAAGGTTATCCCAGATTCTCCCTCAATCTTGAACTTTAGCTTTGATTCTCAATCAATAGAACCTATCCTTAGGGAGATGTTGAGTGTACTTTATAGCCTGGCACTCTCTATGATTTCTCAGTCAGGGACCACACCAGATCCAGAGCCTTTAAGCCTAATGTTAGAGTCCCTAAGTGTGAGCTGAGCCAACCAGTTGTGGCTAAACTGGGTTTCTTTTCTTGCCTGTCATGATTCATTTCTTTGATATACACAGAATTTGCAGGGCCCTCCACAAACAAGGGCCACACGGTTCCACATAGTGATTCCTTTAGTGTTTAAAGTTTGTTTTAATTTGATCTTACTCCTCTGAAAGAAACTGAGTTTTATTTGGTGATGAGTTCTCTCCCACTGCTACTTTTTTAAGTCCATGCCTATAGTTTTCATTCCATAAGTATATAAAGAAGGACTACATTGAAATACTATGACAAATTACAGGAAGTAGAAAGCTCTTCAGCTAGAGGAAGAACTTCATGAGCACCTCCCCATCCTCCATGCTAGGATTTTGGTTGGCTTGATCTTGTGCCCATATTTGTATAAAGTGACACTACTTTGAGTTGATGCATGGAATGATACTGTCATACCTGGCAAATACAGCTTCCCAGCAGACTTCTGCTCTCTCTGTCTCTCACAGTCTCCAACCCCCCATTCCTTGATGATTCTCAAACCTTATGAGAAGGAAGTATGATACAGATGTCCTGTTTAGAGCTGAGCACTCTACAGTCTTTGTTCTCTGCATGTAGACCAGTTGTTGGCCTCTATTATTTTCCATGTACATACTATGGAAAAATAAAGGCTTCTTTGATGAAGTTAAGAGATACTATGTGAATAAAGATAAGAACTTAGGGAGGAGTTTATTATATGTCCTTTTAGCAGAACAGTATCAGTATTTTTCCTAGGACATAGGCCTAGACATGTAATTTTGGCCCAGTTAGTGGCACTGGGCATGAGTTCTATCCTGTGGAATAGGCTTTAAATTTAATCATAAAATGGTTGGTCACTCCCAAATATTCATGCCATTATTGTATCAGGGGCATATCTTACCAATCCAGTCACTATGGTAGCTCTCACTGTTAGTAGCTAGGTCAGACTACGTATTACTTTTCCTCTTTAGTAGCATGCATAGAACCTTCTAGTATTTCTAAAGCTAGCCAGTAGGAGAGAAGTCTCCAGGTCAATACCTGCTTAATTTCTCCATGTCCCTTAACTTAAGTAGGTGATATCCTCAGCTGTGGGTTCTCACAGTCAAGTTCTGTAATAGTAACCAAGAGCAATGGTAATAGCCTGTAATATTTGGGGATATATAGGACCCATTTGGCCAATAGCTCCAAAGAGTAACCCATTTCTTTCAAATGAATTATTTTTATTTGATAATATATGGCTCCTAGAAGGGGCATTAAAAGACCACTCCAAATATGTGCTAATTCCATTTCATCTTTTTTTTTTTTACACTTGTATGTGTATATGTTTTAGGAAGCATTAGTAGGCTTTCATATGACTTTTGCTAGGATCTTTAGTGTTAGTCATCCTTCATACACCCTTCTCTACCCTGCTCTCTCACCCTTTCCTCATTTTCTGTCCCACTTCCTCCTTTATACCACCCACATTTTGCTATTCTTCCCTTGAAGTCTCTGTATTTGTCACTTACTGGTTTTCTGCCCTCTCTGGTGATTCCAATTGAAACACACATACCTAAAGATCCAAAGCTAGCATCTACATATGAGAGCAATATGTGGTGTTTGTCTTTCTGGATCCAAGTTATACCATATTTGGAATTATTATTTTTAGCTCTATACACAGTGCAAATTTCATTTTTCTTCACAAATATTGCACTATGTATATTGCCACATTTATTTCCGTTATTCATTTATTACTTGATGGAAATATAGGCTCTTTCTATTTCCTGGCTATTGTGAATATAGCAGTAATAAAGTTGGTTGGGCAAGAGTCTCTGTAGTAGGATATTGAATCCTTTGGGAATATATCCAGGAGCATATAGCTAATTCATTTGATAGATCCACTCCAGTGTCTTAAGGAACCTCCACCTTGGTTTTTATACATAGTGCCTTAGGCCTATAACCCAGCACTCAGAAGAATCAAACAGGAGGCTCTTAAGTTTGAGACCAGCCTGAGCTATGGAACAAGATCTTGCCCATCAAAAATTTTTCTTGTTGTGATTGCTTGGGTTTTTATGATTTGTTTGTCTTTGAGACAAGGTCTCTCTGTGTAGTGGTGGTAGGCCTGGAACTCACAGCAATCCTCCAGCCTCAGCCTCTGAAGAACTAGGATTATAGGCATGGATGACCTCACTAGCTGTTTCTTTTAAGTAAGTCATATGTATATATGATACAAATTCTAATAGGAGTGAGAGTTATGAGCCTTCCAGTTCCTGTCCCTAGATAGACAACACTTAAAATGTGTTGAATATCCTTCCAGTATAATCTATGCATTTATATAGTATTTGTATGTTTTTTTTTCCTTAGTCTTAACTTAAATATATATCTTGGCAAGCAAAAGAGATGGCTCATTGGGACAGTGCTTGTCATCAGAGTGTGAGAATGTGAGAAAAGGTCCCTAGCAACCATGTAACAACCAGCTTGGCAGTGTACATCACTGGACTCAGCTTTGGGGAGGCAGAAATAAATGTATCTCTGGAGTTCCCTGGTTATCTAGTCTAGCCAAATCTAGTTCTGTATTCCCTGAGCTATCCAGTCTCAAAAATAACACAGAGCTGGGTCTATAGTTCAGCAGTTAGAGTGATAATGTAGCATGTGTCAGGTCCTAGGTTCAATCCTTAGCACTGTCAAAAAAAAAAAAAAAAAAAGAAAGAAAGAAAGAAACAAAGAACAAAAGAGGAGAATTACTGAAGAAAATATCTGACATTTACCTCTGGCCTCCAGATGTACCTACATACTCAGGTGTACATACACATAACCACAAACACATGTGTGCACAAATTACACACACACACGAGATTTCCTAGATTGTACACATGGATTTTTTCTAGGTTCTGTAAATCAAAATTGGTAAACTATGGTCAAAGTTGATCTATTAACTATTTTAGGAAATAAATTTTTACTAGAATACAGTCTCATCTAGTTTTTAAAACATTGTCTGCAAATGCTTTTGTGCTATCATGCCATTTAAGTGTAAAATATTTACTATCTACCCTTTACTGAGAAAGTCTTCTGGCCCTTACTTTTAAAGGCTGCCCAATATGTGTGTGTGTGTGTGTGTGTGTGAATGTGAGAATCTGTCATAATTTAACAGTCCATTCTTAAAATACATGTAGGAAGGTTATTTTAATATTATGCTATTGCAAAAAATATTGAAATATTGAAATATTCCTAATGTATCTGTCATGCTCATGTATGTGGCCATACATGCACAAGTAAGAATGGGATGGCTAAGCAAGAATGTCACATGTTTTTCATAGACATATTTGTTAATGGTGTCACCTGATCAGTGATGTTGATGAAGACAGTAGACAGACCAGCTGCAAGGCTCAAGTGAGGACTATAATATTGCTGAGAGATGGAATGTGCAGTACAGTTTCAAAGAGAAATTAACAGTGCTTGCTTCCACCCATGTCCACAGTATGGAAAGCAAGAAGTTGAAAAATGCACAACTCCATTTAAACAAAAGACAAGAGTACTTGCTCCTATGAAGGCCACTCTTTGTCCAGACTGTGAACTCTTCTTCACCTTCTTCTTCATACACTTTTACTCAAAAGGACTTCATCAGCCTCGGAGGCAAGCATGAGAGCATTTAAATCACTGCTTTCAGTACAGTTGTGGGCACCAGAATCTAAGGCAGTTTAAAGGCAGTTTTCCCTGACTCTGGCTTTGTTGACATCAACAACTGGCAATGTGGCTCTGGGTTCCATGGTCCTTGAAGGCCACTTTGAGCTTTCAAAGGGAAAGAAGAAATCTGGAATCCACTAGCCGTGGGAAGCAAGTCATCCTTGGGAGATTCAGAAGAGTTGGGGAAGAGTTCAAACCTATGCTTTTACCTCGGAACTCCTTACAGTGTGCCAGATATGTGATAGATAATATGAACAAACGCAAAAGAGAACCTGACTGCTGGTCAAAGGGCTCACAGGCCAGTGGAAGAGAACAGATATAGATCTATCATTCCTAAATTCTGAAAAGCTTTCTTTTTTTCCCCTTTTGAGAAAAATACACAGTGCTTGACATGTGTCAGACAATTTGTGAACAACCAGAACAAAGCAGGTCAAAGCTTCAACAGTAGATCACTACATTCCTTTTGCTAATGCCATGTCTTTGTGAAGCTGGTTTTGGAAACCTCCTAAAAAGCAGATACCTCACAAAAGTCAGTTGTAATAGGAAATGAGGACAGTGACATTTAACAAGACTCCAAGTGCCAAAAGCTGGACATGTTCAGTGCGTGCACCCACGCCTCCCATCAGTAATGGTGGTCATTTAAGAATTAAAGGTGATGTTTCCTTCATGGGTTTTATCTTTTCAAAAGCCTACTATGCTATAAAGCCAGATAAAGTTGTCTAGGACTAACTCCCTAACAAGTGGAACTGTTAATGATTGCTTTTGACCTATGTGCACATAGAAAACCATTACTGTCACAGGAAGAACACTGGAAGTGTCTGAGACTTCTGAGATGGAAACCGTGAAAACAGCTGAAGTATTAAGGGAACCTGAAAAGTCTGGGAACTTCTGAGACGAGCACTTTGCACTACTTACCAACACTGTGACCTTGGGAAAGCATTCTGCATGAGCCCTGACCGTAAGTGGAAGTACCTTGCGTGCCATGGTAGAGGTTAAGTGGGCTAACACTGTGACACATTTGGTACAGGACTTGGTACATCATCAGCAATCAATAAGCATTCTGTAAACCTAGAGGATCTTAGACTACAGAAGAAAATTAACATTTAACCCTAATACTTCAGCTTTAAATTATTTGTAAGCCAGTAGCTTCTATCAAATGTTGTTGCCATGGCATCTGCTGAGATATCTACTGTCAATCAAGTCACTCTCTAAATTCTAGAAGCCACAATCCCCCTGAGATTTGTTACAGAATTCAAATGACTTCATTGACAAGCCTTTGGTTAGGATTATTCCCTGTTCACTCTTTCACTTTTCTCTGTGGTGCAGGGTTCTGAGGTGGGGCCCACACATGCTAAGTCCGGGCTCTATCATCAAGCTACAGTCCAAGACTCAAGGCCTTTTGCTTTATGTTAATTCAAAGATTTCTGATTTGTCTGATTAAAAGAGAATGAGAGACACTTCATTAACCCCGTGACATTTTTAAGAAATAAACTTAAAAACAAACTACATTATTCTCTTGAGCTCCAGAAATATTCCAATTTTAAAGGAGCTTATGGTTTTTATATTTCATTTTATTTTACATCACATGGCTGGATTATAATTTGTTACACTGCTTTGCCCCAGTCCGCAGTGGGCATGAGAAGGAGTCACTGGCCCTCCAGTCAGCCCTACTTCAAACACATTGATCTTAGCTTGCCCTCATCATCCTTTTGACTCGGCATAAGCCTTGGGAACAGAAAGGGACATTCAGAGACATGACACTTCCTGCTGTGGTTCTATATTTTTAGAGGTCATGCACTGACATAGAATTTAGAAACCAGGGACACTGCCACAGGAAAGCTACCCAGCCCAGGAAAGGATAGTAAGGTTCACAATGCCAAGTGACCACAATACCAAGGGTAAGAAACACAATCTATATAGTTTTTTTTCTTTTATTTAGTCACACTTAAAAAAAAATCTCCTTTCATTTGACACTTTCTCTGTAACCTAGGGGATTCTTTTGAATATTAATTTCTGAGATCTGGTAGTCAGCAAGTTTAGAAAAATATCGTATTCTTTCCACATCAGTGGCTCTCAACATCTCTACACACTAAATTCACCTGGGATTGGAAGAAAGAAGATTTCAAACTATGAGAGTGGTTGGATTATATTCCTGGGCCAATTAAATCCAAGTCTCTAGGGCTTAGACCTGATATACTATGCTTTAATTTCCCCAGCGATCTAGTGTGTAGCAGACTGGAGGATCATATGCATAAATTAGTGGGCAGGTTATTTTCTGTACTAGCCCTGCAGCCACAAGGAGAAAACTCAGTTGTGCAAGGCGGATATTATGATGTCTCTTACAATGTAGAAATGTATTTTTCTTCCTCTCAATAATGGGTCATGATGACTGTTTGAGTCAAGAGTTTTTTAACTCTGTCATGGCCTTTTTGGTTTGGGAGGTGGGTAATTGCATAAAAGTATATTTTATAGAAACTGAAATCCAATCTGACATTCCTGTTCCTCTGGCTCATACAATCTTTCTGAGATAATCCCTGAATCAACATGGCTACCTAAACAAGACCTAAACAAGGACAACACCTATAGACATGCTAACATAGACTGGGAAAATCTCAAGGTGCCTCAACCCTAGACAAATACAACTACAGGCAACTAAGAAATGTTGAAAGTAGGAAGAAATACTCTTCCCAGGAAGAGCTGCCATTGGTTACCAATGTCAAGTGGCCAGCACTGAGATCACACACATACAAGCAGTGTCACTTGGAATGAACAGGATTGTATATGTATGTGTGGATATAATGGAAACAAAGAAAAAAGTCATGATTTGAGAAAGAGAAAATGGGTTGAAGAGGAGAAAAGAATTATTAAAAGTGCATTTTAAGCCGGGCAGTGGTGGCGCACGCCTTTAATCCCAGCACTTGGGAGCAGAGGCAGGCGATTTCTGAGTTCGAGGCCAGCCTGGTCTACAGAGTGAGTTCCAGGATAGCCAGGAGTACACAGAGAAACCTGTCTTGAAAAACAAAAAAAAAAAAAATTAAAAAAAAAAAGTGCATTTTAATTTCAAAGAATAAAAAATATATTAAAACAAAAATGACCAGTGTAAAGCTCCACAACTTCCGTTTTAAATGGCAAAACAACTGTACAACTGCATACTTTCTGTCGATGTTAACTTCAATATGTGATGTTGCCTCATTTGAACTCTTTTATAAGGAAGCCTAAAATAAAATAAATTGAAATTTCTGCCACCGAATTCCAAGAGAAAAAAAATGTTCTAGTAACGCACAGTTTGCCATTCACCTATATCTGTATCTAAAATAAGGGTGGAGTGTTTCTATAGTGGATGATCTGGGATCCACAGTTGAAGATGGATGCTCCTAAGAGTCCCAAGAGGCCACATGGTTTTCCAGCTTACCCTCTCTGTCTCTCTCACCCCAACTCCATCCTCACACACCCCACCCCCCGAAAACACCAGCCAAGCAGATGGTTTGAGTGTGATGCCCCAGAGGCTGACAGATGTGAGTTCTGATGGAACAACAAGAGGACAGGTCTTTCTGTCCCTGCACCCAGCCAAGTACATAGTATGTCCCACTTCCAGCAAACAAATGCTGCTGACTTTGAACATCCAAAGCCTGGGTCAAGGGCTTCTCAGAGTAAGGGGACACACAGAAGCTGATAACAAGTAATCTCAACAGCTCAGGAAAGGAACCATTTTACTGAACAATCTACTCATAGTTCAAGAGTCAAGTATGAATAAGACTGAGGTTTTAAAAGAAAATAGAAGGTTCCGCGCTGAGCTGTCACAGAGAAAGAGACATTTACTGCTACTTGATTCCCAACTGAAGATCCCAGCTATTCAGAGACACCCATCTCCCTCTGTCTGCTCTCCCATAGTCCTTCCTCTCCTTCATTCCCTCATTCTCTCTATAAAGCATGCTTTTTTTTTCATAATTGGGTCCAGGTCTAAAGATGTACCACTAAGCATCAATAATTTCTTTTAATAATTACCTTCATTATTGTGGGGTCACTTCATCCTTAGAAGTAGGTTTAACATGACTCTGATAATCATGTAACAATTTATAATTAAGCTGCCACTTAGCATTATAATGGTAGGTCAGAGTTCAGGACCAGTGTTTCCAGGTTCTGGACCTCTTATCTGAAGAATTAAAAATAAGAACAGACTATAGAAGAATATACTGCCAAAACTGACAATAAGCCATGTAACTGAAGGTCCTCAAAGGCCTTGATAATGTTTAGGGCTTCCTTAAATGGAGTTTAAAAGAAGGCAGAGCTGCATACTAAAGACTGTAAAGATGGTGCTATCTACTTTGATTTATAGACGAGGTCATATATTCATTTTCCTGCTTCACATGTCTTTTCCCATAAAGCATCTGATTTCAATCACATGCATGTCCAATTATGCATAGGCATAAAACGGTAAATAGGGGGTTTCCGTTGCAAATTCACTTAAAAGGATATCGTTTGCCTTACTTAGCCTGTACTTAAAACCAGTTCAGTTCAGATCAGGCTTTCTGTTCTTCATACAGAAATGTTGCAAATACACTCAAAGAGAAACTGCCTAAATCTTATTCTTACTAGAGGAGGATAAATCTATATTGTTCAGAGATGGGGGTACCTGTAGTCCCATGCAGGTGGTGGTTCAAGAGGGTTCTGAGGTTGGTAGGTACAATGTTAGGAGAGGGGTGTGTGTACATAGAACATATGGGGTAAGGAGAACGGCTGCCAAGTGCACTGTTACTAGAGGCAGGGTGTGCATAATGCAAACCAAATGCAGTCCAGGTTACTAAACTTCTCCATATGCTTGCCTCACTCAACGCCAGGACCCAATACTGTCTCTGTGTTTATATTAAAAGCCTAAAGAGGGTAAGAGAGTATAGTCACAAAGCTCTAGTGACAGTTTAATTATAGGGGAAAATTAGAGAAGAAGCATGTACGCAATGCATGACACCGTGCAGCCATGGTGCAGTGTCTACTGACTGAAAGGATATGCATCATAACACCAGAGGCTTGCATCCCACCTCCATACAGGAGACAGAGACCAGAGTTCAGGTTACACAGTGAGGTATTTGTTTTCTTCTTATTCTATTCAAAAGGTGTGACAGTTATTGTTTATACCATTTTGTAATTTCCACTGATGGAAACACACAGTCTCTGCTCTACTGTTTTTATTTTATTTTTTTACTTTTTTTTTTCTTTTTTAATTTAATTTTTTTTTTTTTGCTTATTCATTTATAACCCGTCCCAGTCACCCCCTCCCACAATCCTTCCCCCATCTCTTGTTTTCTGAGTACCCCCTCCTCCTGTATCCCCCACCCTGCCACTTTAAGTCTCTGAGAGGCTAGGTGCTTCCTCTCCCATTGAGGCCAGATGAGGCACCCAGCTAGAAGACCATACCCCATATATACAGGCTGCTTGTTTTGGGATAGCCTCCACTCCAGGTGTTTGAGACCTACATGAAAACCAAGCTGCACATTTACAACATATGTGCAGGGAGGCCTAGGTCCAGCCCATGGAGCTAGATCTGTGTAGACTAGGTATGCTCCAACGTTGGTGATTCAGTCTCTGAGAGCTCCAAGGGTTCAGGTTGGTTTACTCTGTTGATCTTCCTGTGCAGTTCCTATCTCCTTAGGGCCCACAATCCTTCTGCCTATTCTTATATAAGAGTCCTCAAGCTCCATCCATTGTTTGGCTCTGGATGTCTGTATCTGTCTGAGTCAGCTGCTGGTTAGAGCCTCTCAGAGGACAGCTTGCCCCTGTCTGTTCTCAGGCTGGAGGTTTAGATCCTGGGAGCTCTGGTTGAATCTTTTGATACTCATTCTAAAAAGGACAAAAGCACCCTCACTTTGGTCTTCCTCCTTCTTCTTGAGTTTCATGAGGTTTATGCGTTGCATCTTAGGTATCGTGTGTTTTGGGGCTAATATCCACTTATCAGTGAGTGCATACCATGTGTGTTCTTTTGTGATTGGGTCATCTCACTCAGGAACTGTTTTTATTTTAAAATAAACCCATTTAAAGGACAAGGGAGACCACTCAGTTGTTTAAGTGTTTGCTTTGTAAGCATGAGGACACGAGTTCAATCCTCTAAACCTCTCTGTTTGCTTGTTTTGTCTTAAAAGGTCAGGTGAGGTGGTATACACTTAAGATCCAAGCAGTTTGGAGGTAGAAACTGAATCCCTGGGCTTGATGGCTGGACAATCTAGCCTACAGGCCAGTGTGAGACACCGTTTCTGAAGAAAGACACCTGAGGCTCTACTCCAACCTTCGCATGCATGTGCACACATGTAAATACGCATCCACTCATCCACACACCCAAATAATGAGTATGCCTCATTAATATGCACACACACATGAACACACACAGGTGCATGTACATGCACACACAGATAAGTGAGCTCAATTTAGAATTATACAACACACTACTTATTACTAGGGCTAAGCTTAAGAAGCAGTTGTTTTGCTTATAGAAATTATATTTATCATATTTAATTGCCATTTATTTATTGCAGTGTGTCTTAGTTAGGATTTTCATTCATGAGAAGAGAGACACCATAACCAAGGCAACATTTAATTGGGGCTGCCTTACAGGGTCAGAGGTTCAGTCCATTATCATCATGTTAGGAAGCATGGCAGTGTCCAGGCAGACACGGTGCTGGAGGAGTCAAGAGTTCTACATCTTGATTGGAAGGCCATCAAGAGAAGATTGGCATCCTCAGGTAGCTAGGAGGAAGCTCTAAGCCTACCTCAAAAGTACACACTTCCTCCAACAAGGCCACAACCGACTTCAACAAGGCCACACCTCCTAATAGTGCCACACCCTGAGCCAAGCATATTCAAACCACCACACAGTGTCAGAAATTAAAACCAAGGTCTCAAGTATAATATTCACTATCACAGTGCTACATCCCAGCCCCTGAAATTGTATTTTAACTGTAATGCCAACTAGTTTTATACACTTATTGTGCATTTTTTTCATTTTACTTTTGCGTAAGAGTCACAAGTAGATTTACACTCCTATACCATAAAAATGCTTGATAATGCAAAAATGCATTGAGTACTGTGTTTTACAGATCCTTACATACCAGTCAACTTTGGGAAGTGCAAAGGGCCAGAATTTAGCCTATGTTAATTGTTATATTCTGGCAGAGCCATCTACTGCAGTGTACAGCTTGTACACTGCTGAAGGAAGGATGGTTGATGCACACCACTTCCTGCCCAGGCCAGTAGGCTAAGACTATCAGCTGACCTTCCTTCCCTCCTGGTATCCCCAAGTTGGCCTGCTGAATGTGAGTTCAGAGAAGAAATAAAAGTAAATAATAAATGTTTCAAATCTGAAAATAACACTATTAATAGGAAGAACATAGACATAAATTTTACTACTGATACCATTTCACAATCCAGAATTCCTCCATCCTAAGTCTGCTCTAGCCTGTTCAATTCATGATTTCAATAAGTATTTACAACATCCTCAGCCTCACAGATGTCCACTAGGATTCTGGCTGCATCATAGCTTTTCTCCTATCAGAGTTACCAGTCTCTGGACATCCCTACCCCATGCCTTGGGCTGCTGAGTTCAGAGCAGTGTGGTAGAAGAGAAACTCTTCTTGCATAACATTATGAAAGCAGGAATACATAGACATTGTGCATTCGTGTTTTACAGAATTCTGGTTTAAGGGATGGGCACAGCTTTAAGGGGGCACCTACAGCACTCTTTCCCTAGGATCCAGGAATAAAATAACTAGGAGAAAGGCAGGAAACCTTGATTGATTCAAAGCTACACTGCATTAGAATGTCACCCCCAATGCAGACACTAGTTTTCCAACATCACCAATATTCAACTTACTAAAAAATTGTTTTAGTTTATCTCATCAGTTTAGTTATCAAAACATGTTTTTATCTTTACACATTTACTGGAAATTACTAATTAGTGCCAAATATGGAAAATTTATAATAAATGCTAACAGGATGGTACATTCCTGGCAAGGGAGCCTGAGGCAGGAGAGTCACAACTCAAGGCTAGCCTGGGCTTTGTAGTAAAGTCTCCTCCCCAACAATCTTGGTGGTGGTGCAAATGATTCTTATCATAGTCATGCAATTTGCAATTGGTGGAATGCAAGGAATTGCCCTATGTAGCTCTTGACCAACTTTGCCTATGTTAAGCAAGTTCAGCTTAATTTGGTTTTCAAGATGCACCTGCATATTTCTCTTTTGCATTCTTCTTTCAGAAAACTGTAGAATCTTACTTGTTTGTTTATTAATGACTTAAACCTTTGACAAATGTTCATTTTGCATTCGATTCATGAGTTAACTTTAAGTATCCTTTAACACAGGTTCCCGTTGATGCTTTCCTTAAAGCCTGACTTGGGTTATCTGACTCTCCATCATGGTATGGAAGAACACATAAGGAAGTACAGCAAACCTTGCTTTTTCCAGAGATGATGCTGTGCAAGAAGTCTACCTCTAAGTACTCTGGAAGCACCACACAGGGTAGGAAAGGGAGAGAGTGAAGAAAAGCTAAAATAGCCAAGCTCATAGGAGCTAAGTAGGTAGAGAGCAAAAGAGAGAGAGCAATGTTCACAAATCCATAAGTATTCTTCAGGCCCTCTGTGTGCTGTGCTCTACTGAGTTCCACCTCAGCCCCAGAGATCAGATCTATAAAATGGTAGCAAAGTTAGATTGAGTCTTTAGAGTAGACCCTGATCTCATATGGCCAATGTGGTAAAAAGCGGACGTGTGGACATAGACACATAGAGGGAAGGCTCTCTGACAGAAAACAAAGAGGATCAGCAGCAGGCCAGGAAGTCCTTATAGGAAATCAAGCCTGTTGACCTCTTAATCTTGGGTGTCTAGCTTCCAGAACTGTGAGAAAATAGATACCCACTGAACTTCCTAGTCTGTAGTCCTTTGTTATGGCAGCCATCACAAAGGGACACAGGGAGAAAGGCCTGGGGTTTGTGGAAAACAAAAGTCAGTACTGTCTTTTGATGTGGTTCTCTCTTGCTTTTCTCCAAAATTCTAGGGATTTGTTAATAAAATGACTTGGTGCTTTGTGAAACACTGTCTCCTACTGTTTGTACCCCAGCTCCTGTGTGTTCTTAGAACTAACACAGGCATCTTCTTTCTTCCTTTACTAAATATGTGTCCTAGGTTGAGACTATCTTTCAACCACTACTCATTTCTCTACCGCTAACCTGAGCGCTCCCTCCGCAGCAGGGACTGTGGTTGTTATTCATTTTGTATGTCTAGCACTGAGGAGATAATGTTGCTGGGTCTGGCACCTCATAAGTATTCGGAACAAATGGCTTAATGGATATGTAAACAAATGGGGAAAAGCTACTTTAGGCCAAAAGGTAACTCAAAGAACAGTTTACTCTTTCTGGAGATTTGGAAACAACAAACTAGAAATAATCCCTAGAAGCCAACGTGCCCAGAGTTAGCCAGGTTATTCAGGAGCCACTGCACACACTGGCAGCCTGGGCTGTGGGAATCTGCCTTGGCCTCTAGCCAAGTGTTGAGCAGAAGAGCTTAGATGTGCTCTGGGAAACATGTAAGGACTCCTGACCCTGAGATGCCATCCTGAGAGATGACGAAGCTTTGTTTAGTCAGAGACATTTGTTGTTAGAGGACTCTCCTCTTTTTTCCTCGTGAAAATATCTTTCCTGCAATATCTTTCCTGCAAGCTCTTTGCTTGTCATATGAACAACTACTTTAAAGGGCACAGCAAACACTTTTTGTGAAGAACTGTGCTATGATTTAAAAGGGACCCCCAAAATGTGTATTAGGAGATTAAGACAATGGCTCAGGCATTAAGAGCATTTGCTTCTCTTGCAGGTCCAATTCCCCACATACACCTCAGACAGCTCACAACCACTTATATTTCCATCTCCACAGGATCTGATGCCTTCTTCTGGACTCCGTTGGTACCACACGCATGTGACATCCATATGTGTGTGTAATTTTAAAATACATTTTAAAATAAAATTTAAAATAGATTTTTAAAAATGTATCTTAGAAACTTTGTCCCCATTGTTTCGTTGTTAGGAGGTGGATCCCAAAGTATGATGTTTATCTCACAGAGGATCCATGTGTATGAATGGACTCATGCTTATTAATAAATGACTTTAGGGGGCTGCCAAGACAGGTAAAGGCACTTGCTATTAAGCTTGACAGCCTGAGTTCAGTCCCTGGGACTACATAGTAGAAGGTGAGAACTGATTCTCACAAGTTATCTTTGACCTTTACACTTGCAACATAGCAAAAGTGCCCAACCAAATAAATATAAAATAAAAACCATTCCGTATCAGTATGTGAGCTGAATTGCATGAACTCTCTTTCTCTTTCTCTCTCATTAAATAAATAAATGTGATAAAAAATAAGTACTAAATAAAAATAAATGTGATAAAATCAGACTGCAACCTATAGCTCCCCCCCCAACACACACACAATTTTTTTTTACTTAAAAATAATTTTTAGCCTATTATCTACAAAAGAAAAAATGCAGATAGTGAGTCAAATTTGGTCTTTGTGCTTTCCTTTATCTGCCCTTGCCCTAAACCAGTATCTGCCCTTCAACCTTGTGTATTTCCCTCCCTGTCCATCACTTTCAATCCAATCAAACTCTGACAGACACATGTGGCTATTTCTATGGCATTCTATGTCATCCTCATCTAAGTGTAAATGAGTAAAACTGTGGATGTTTTCTCAGCGGCCAGGGGTAAAATAAGATCAATATTGCACAAAAGGAAACAGAGACAAAACCACCTTTAGCCCAAGAAAGCCTTTCTTGCAGCCTGCAAAGTGGTTTTGCAGCTTGCAGCTCACTGAAGCTGATTTTCCATTGACAAAGCATGGGTTCGTTTCCTCAGAGGTAATGCTATTATTTCAGCTAAACTTGGGAAAGTGTCCGATGCTGTCTGGTGTCACACTCATCTGCGTTCACCTTCCTGACCTCAAATTCAGCCCCCTGAGGGCTTGGTCTGAGCTGGGTGTGAAGAAAAGAGGACTCTCAGCCAATATGATCTGGTGTTGTGCCAGTCTGCACAGAATTAGACTATGGATTATTGTGGATTTGTTTTCCTTTAGGAATTAGGGCTGGCACTGGCTTAGCTTTGGTGCAGCTGAGGTATTAACCGAAATGCATTTCTATCTTAACAGCCACATCCCTTTTAGCCTCGGTGACTTTGGAGTGACTTCCAAAGCACTCTCATCAAAGTGTCACAGGGCAGATTAAGGCTAACTTTATGTCAGAGCCACACACAATGGAGAGGAAGTGGCTCTCAGCAGCTACCCTGTCTCACAAAATGAAACCTAGTAGTGGAAGACAGGCTGACAAACAGGGTGAACCTTCAATTGGATTTCCTTCAGTCAATCTATAGCAAGGAGATTCATGCTAGAAAGCACTACAGTGAGGTGCAAGTCCTGCCACAGTGACTGGCCATGAGTCATGTTGGAGACTCCCAGGCTCACTTGGCAAGTTTCTTTGGAAGCCTCACTTCTTTCTTCTTTACCTGTTTGGTAAATTCACTTCATATAAATATGTACCCAGAAAGGCTGTTTACCCTCCCACATGTTTGTGAAGCTACTCAGTCTTAAGAACTTTGATTTTCATTTCTGTGAAATGGGTGACAATGTGGACAGAGAACAGAAGTGGAGATATGTGGTATGATGCCTCATATTGTCAGCTTGATTGGATCTAGAACCACCCAGAAGACAGGGCAATGGGCATGCCTGGTATTGAAAATGGAAAGGACCATTCCAGGGGCTGGGGTCCTGAACTAAGTGCAAAGGAGAAAAGGAGCTGAGCATTCATCCCTCTCTTCCTTCTGAGTGTGGCTGCAATGTGACCAACTGCTTCAAGAGCCTGCTGCCTAGACTTCCTTTCACAACAGACTGCATCCATGAACCATGTGCCAAGTAAGCCCTGTATCCGTTTCATTTTTGCTTTCAAAGCATTTTATCACAGTAACAGGGAAACAGATAGGTGTCTGGAGGGCAAGTTAGGAGAGTGTCAGCATATTACAAATGAGAGCTATGAAGAGCTTGGGCTAAAATAATGGTTAGTCTTATGAATACATGAATACTCTGAATACTTGTAAAAAGTCAAAGTTCAATGGTATTTAATACATGAAGGTTCTTCCATCTTTGCTTTTCTGCTCAGCAGTGGTATGGAAAGCAATGTAGACACCCAGGTATCTGATCTTTCTTTACCACTTACCACCTTAACTCCAGGAACAGGCAGAAGTACCTGGTGTGGCTTTATGTCTCCATCATTAAGCTGGCTAGTACTGGGGACTCAGCAAATTAGTTAGTTTGGCATTGCCCTGGACCTCTGACTGCTTCACAGTCTCAGATAAGTGAGCAACCTTGGTGACACTAGTCTCACTCTGTTCTCTACCTTCTTATCAGGAAAGAGTCTCAGAATGTGTAGTGGGTGGGACAAATATGTCCCAGGAGAAAGGAGAGCTCTGGGACCTCAGTGTCCAACTGTTTCTCCTTAGCTTCTGTAACATTTGTTTTATATATTACATTCCCACTGCTCATGGACCTTGGGCTAGATTCTTTGTGAATTGCTAATGTTAATAAGACAATAATTTCTAATGTTAATAAGTAAAACTCAAGAAAATTACAGTTTAATGGAGGCAAGATGGTATGAAGTCAAGAGAACAAGTCCCTAACTATGGACTGTGCCCAAGACACTGGAAAATAATGACAATGTCATTGTATAACAGCAATGCCAGGCTAGGTTCTGACATCTTGAAAGCCAAGGAAAGCAAGGCAATGGGCAAGGAAAACAAACAAACAGAGGCCATCTTGGGGAAATGTTCTATGCTAGGTTTTGAAAGAAATGCAGGTTACAGATTCCTCTGTATAGAGATGTATTGGCGTGTAGTAGCGTTAGAAGTGAAGGTATGGACTCAATGACACTTGGGCAATGAACAAGGGACGTTACAAAGCATGGCTTTGCTTTGATCTGGAGATCCACATTAGGGGTTGTAAGATGAGGCTGGAGAATGCAGTGGACTAACTGATGGGGAATGTGAATATCAGGCTGAGGTGATGATTCTGGTGCAGTGCAGCTGACAGTGATGGGTGAGGAGTGGTACATCATGATGATAATCAAAGAGCTTAATCATGGAACTGATTTTCAACACAGTCTGAGGGAAGAAAAAGTCAAGATCTACCCCCTTAAGGATTAGTATGGTAATTTGTATGTAGGTATACAAGGACCCAGAAACAAAATCATGGGTATGGGGTAAAAAGAAAAAGTGGGAAAAAAATTAAATAAAACAACAGCCCAAAGCCCCAGAGCCTGCAGGAGCCTTGGAGATGGCAGGACCTCTGACTGTAACAGAAAGCTGAAAGTGCTAATGTGTGTGGAGAGGAGGACTTAGCAAGTCAGAGCTTGAAATATCCCAAGTGGAAATAATAAACACCTCTTCTAGGTGACCTGGCATGTCACCTCTGAAGACCATAGGTGGTTCTACTCTAATGGGGAAGGGAAAGAGGAAGCTTTGTGTTGGGGGGTGGGGAGAATACATCATTTTCATTTACACGTTTGAAGCTGAGAGCCTAAAGTATTCAGCAACACAACCTTCACTTAATATCTGTCACTTACATCCGTGACCCACTTTATCTTGTTCAAAAAGAGTTTCCCATATTAGTATTCTCTGTGAGTTTACAATTATATGAAATAAACGGGCCAGGCATCTCCAAGAATCAGTTCTGTTAGAGACAGAAGCACAGGCAACTGAAGTAGCTGATTCAAAAATCACATGGCTAAGAGCGCTTCTCTACTGAGCCTGGGTTATCCACCTTCCATGTGGTAACGGTAGTCATCCTTCTATAGCACAACTGACTGCTTTATATGTACTGACTGCTACTGTAAACCTTTTATGTGCACAGCCTTCCTTAATTCCTTCATGACTCCCATAGCATAGATGTTTTTGTTCATTTCACGTATCATTGAACTGAAGACAAAAGATTCTTAGAAATTTGTTCAATGTTGCATTACCCAGCAAGTGGCAAAGACAAAATATGATCCTAGGTGATTCCAGAGCCTAAACAGTATATCCCACACCAAACTGCAAAGAACCAACTCTAATAAAGAGCATTATGCTTGGATGACCTAAGTTCCACATTAGCCTTCTTGCCTTTCCCAGCAGATCTAATCAGTTTTCTTCATATGCTCTTCAGGATTGTCTGTTAGAAATGCTCTTAGTGTTTTCTGGGTCTGAAGTTGAAGAACTCATAAGCATTTGGGCTAAGTTGTTAATAAGTAAACACATATACATGTTTATGTATCTATGCAGATAGAGTTATAGATATATAATTACATGCAGATGCATATATAGATATACAAATGTAAATGATTACATCTAAAAATAAGCATTGTATTAGTTACCTTCCTTATTGCTGACTACATACATGATAAAGGCTCATGATGGTTCATGGTTCATCATGGTTTGATGTTCATCATGGCAGCGACTTTAGCTACAGCAGCAGGAACTCCAGATAGCTGGTCACATTGCATCCAGAGTCAGAGGATACTGAGAAGTGACTGCTCATGCTCCCCTCACTTTCTCCTCTCATTCAGACTAAACCACCAGCACATGGGATAAAGTCACCCAGATTCAAGGTGTATTTTCCTTCCTCAGTTAGGTCTCTCTGGTAACATTCTCCCAGACATGCTCAGATGTGTGTCTCCTAAGTGGTTCCATGTTTAGTGAACTTGACAATAGATAGGAACCATCCCAAGCACTGGCTTCTCTTCCTCTTGTCCACCTCTTTATCTTTCTTTCTTTTCTCCCCCTTCCTCCTCCTCCTCCTCCTCCTCCTCCTTCTCTTCCTCCTCCTCCTCTTCTTCTTCTTCTTCTTCTTCTTCTTCTTCTTCTTCTTCTCTCTCTTCTCTCTCTCTCTCTCTCTCTCTCTCTCTCTCTCTCTCTCTCTCTCTCTCTCTCTCTCTCTCTCGTGTGTGTTAACTATTAGGGATTAAACCCAGAGTCTTGTGTATGCTTTTGTCTTCTGCCACATAGTTATACTCCCAGTGGTTTTTGTTCTTTTTGTGTGGACCTGTACAGAGGCTGCATTGTGCCAGTTGCTTTAGACAATGATGGCATTGAGACAGGCTTGAAGAAAGAGAAGGAAGGTGCTGATGTGCTGTCCTCACTGTGTAAGAGGTTCACATACACTATGCTACTTGTCCTTTACAACAATCCTACAACAGAGACATGATTTTCCTCATGAACAGATGAGAAAACCAATGCTTGTCGCTCTGACAACACTTGCACAGTGTCAAAAAGCTAGAGAGAAACAGAGCTGGGGATCACCTGATGAAGTCCAGGGAGCCCTGCTGTGAGTAGGCAGTACTGGCCTGTGGTGAACTGAACTGTCTGTCCAGGTGTGGGAAACTGCCACCATGGCAGCTCACTTGCAGATCCAGACTTCCTCTCTTCGCATAATGCCTGGAATGTTCATTATGTCCTACCCTGTGCCAACAGAAGTCCAAGGGCACAGTGATTCAGGCATCCTGGTTTCTCCAAGTTGCACTCAAATCCACAAGTCTACCTTAACATCTGCTGAATGGAATGGACTGAAAACTACCAGTTGAAGACCATGGGGAAGCATTTGGGTTTGCTTTTGTTTTGTCATGCTTAGAAGAATCCCAAGATAAGTTGCATGGACTTCTTTGTTGTTTTTAAGAACTGTGCCATGTAATCTAAGAGAGTCATCAATGGAGCCAGCAGAGCCTCCATCTCTACCAGAAATGATGGTTTCCCTGTTGATAGAAAGCTCCATGATGAGTTTAGAGCCTCCAACATGAGCTCCATGAAGCACCAGGAATGAAAAAAATCTCAGCTCTTGTTACAGCCTGTGAGAAGATACTACCTACACAGTGTGATAGTTCTCTTCCAGTGTCTAGAAGGCTATCCTGTAAGGGAACACACCAGATCACGTAATTCAAAAGGGCAATAAAAGCATGTATTTAAACGACAGGAAGGAATTTTTCTTCATTTGACTTAATGAAGATGTTCATAAATCCATCTCAGTTACACAGTTGACAGGCAGAGTTACCACAGGAAGAACACCTATGTAATCACTTCTAATCTTTAACAAGTCTATAAAGGCTTCACCTTCTTGGAAAAACATGACTTTTCACACCAGAAAATCAGAAACTGTGCAAGTGTATGATGCTTTTTAAAATCAAAAGCAAGTGTTTTATTGTGGAAACACATCAAAGCTAGCGAAGCCGGGGGCACCTTGCATTAAAGAGCTCAGAAACTGCCTCTTCTAGAGCTAGAGTGGAATGTCCCTGGAGCTGCAGGTGCCTTGGCTGCAGCAGGCTCACTTGCCTTTCTGCTTTCCACAAGGGAGCCACATCTCGATTGGCTCTTTAAAAAGGCCTGCCTCAGTACCCAAAGCTTCTAAGTCAAGCCAGAGCAACACCCGTGTTCACTCACTTTGAGTAGGAAGCAGAGGCAAATAGCACCCAGGTACAGACTATAACCTATCATTCTCCTATCAGATATAGACATGCTCACACCACATTAACTTCAAATGAGATCATGATGAACAATTCCATTTTATAATTGATTCAACATGGACCAACTTAAGGTCATGGCATTAACCATAAAATCCCAAACACCCTCACCCCCTTTTCTTTAGACAAAATAAAGATTTCTTCTGTTTTACCAATTGCTACTTTATGTACATACTAGTCTCCCCTCTCTATCAGTAACAGTGACTGAGATAACCCAACATAGAGTCGCCCCTGCAGACAAAACCCAACCCAGAACAAAACTTCTGCCTCCCTACATGCTTCCTGAATCATCCAACCAGAGCCCAAGGTATCAAGTAAACCTTCTCATGGAGATGCCATAGATTATCCATGGTAAGTCTCTCTCTCTCTCTCTCTCTCTCTCTCTCTCTCTCTCTCTCTCTCTCTCTCTGTGTTGTGTGTGTGTGTGTGTGTGTATGTGTGTATCTATGTGTGCCTGTGTGTCTTTGCTTCAGTGTGTACTAAACCCAGTGTGGCCAACCACACACATGTCCCCAATGCTCTTTGTCTAGAGTATGTTGCCAATACTTGTCCAGGGATACAAGAACCAAACTCCTCAACTACTATTATATTTTAAGTTTCAAGACAGCTTGAGAACATTTTGTCACCACCTGGAGCACTTAAAATTGTTCCTATTCACACTTCCCAGTTTCACTGAGGTACCATCTTTATAAGTTCACCTTTGACTAGTTATTTCTCTTCCAAGCCAAATGATAGACATTGACCACACGGATTCTTCCAAAGGAGGCCCTCTTCAATTGGAATTTACATCAGTTAACAATTCTCCAGAGTCACGTTATAACTATGATAAAAAGAAACGGGGACAAGGTTTCCTAGTCTTTTACTGTTGTGTCCTCACTCCATACAGTTGTCCCTTTGCCTACCTTGCCCTCAAAACTGTGACTTGTAAGGGACAGCCTCCCTCTGCTGATTACCATGGTTTAGCTGCCACAGCATAAGGAAGGCAAAATGAGTATATGTCTTCAAATGTCCACTGTGGATTCCTGCTGTGATGAAAGAAAAGCTCATATGCCCCCCTCCTCACCAAGGGGATTCTCTTGACTGTAGTGACTGTTAGTCACCAAAGTCCTTAGCTTTGCCTTAGTCCAATGCCTTCCCAGACTCAGTTGTTTTCCACCACCTAACTAACTAGTTGTCAGAAAAGCAGCAGGGTGAACAGCCTTCAAGAATGAAGGAGTCAGCTTGTTAATAGAGCCTTTGCCCACGGTTTGAAGATCATCTTCAAAAATCCTTCTCTGCAGGAATTCTCAGAAGCTTGTGACATAATTTCATTCCTTGCCCAGCACCCGAGTTATCGTTTTTCTTCTAACCTTGACAGATCAGACAAACGCGAACTTTACATAAACACTAAATATTAATGAGACAGAAGCAGAAAGCACACTGTTCTAAGAAAAAGGCAACGAAGCACAATCATGCGCCTGGTTATTGAGTCAGTAAGGGAAAGCAGAGTGGTGTGGAGTGGGAATGTGCTCAGTATAGGTCAGAAACACTAACTATAGCCTTATCTTTGGTCTCTGAGGAACTCAGTGCAGAGCTCAGCACATCTGAAGTGCATTCCGCCACCCAAGCACTGACTTCTTGTCATATAGGTTAGCATGTTGATTCCAAAGTCCTGGAAATTCCTGAGGTATCTTGTGGCCCAGAGTAGAGAAACCCTACTGGTTAGCCCTTTCCTCACTGTGGCTCAGCTCTCGTAGGTCCTCCATCCCACTTACCTGATACAGAAACAAAAGCCCAAAGCAAACTCCCTTGATAGTGACCACTGGGGCTCCCCTCACCTGAACACTATTCCTGTCAGGCCACAAGAAAGATGACTCACAGGTGAGCCTCTGTGAGACTTATATTTTCCTTTAAAATTCCAGATAGCTTCATAATATTGTGTCATCAACTGATTGTATTGACACTTCAACACTTGTTTTATGCCTGGTACTATTCTGAGTGCTCTATCTACTTTGTAGGAGGAACTGTGAGGGCACCTCTACCACAAAGGTATTTCCTGTAGGAGGATCAAGACTGCCTGAGAGACTAAAGTTTGCTGACACAGACAATGCCAGCCAATCAGGAACTGCTGTTTAGAAGAGATACTTTCTTGGGACCAATGGAGCATAGGTGGAGGGTATTAAAGGAGCTTGAAGCAGTGCTCATACAAGCTTGCTGCAACATTTCTCACCTGCTCCTGGAGTCTGTGTTGTTGATTCCATGCCACCACACCTCCAACCCCAAGGGTAGGCAGGGTCAGGCAGCAAGTAGACCAGGGCACAGGCAGCAGTACCTGAGCTCTTTTACATCACAGATGTACTCTATGAGGCTCCTACTATAGCCACCATTGCATTTTACACATTGGTAAAGTGGAGCACAAAATCAACTAACTAATTCAAGTTTAGGAAACCACTTACTTAGAAAACTCTAATTGAAACCCAGAGTATGATTTCTGAGGTGTGTTTTTTCTGGAACCCAGAAGAGAGAATGAAGGCAGTATTCAACAAAGCCTTGTCCCCCAGACAGTCAGCCCTTAGCCAGAATGGGTATGGATGATGATTCCACCCTGTCCATGCCCTGAGTTTTTAGAGGTTTTAGAGGAGAAGAATTTCAGTATGTGGCATAGAGACTGGTTTTATGCAGTGCGGTGCATAAGCACTTAGACCTTTGTAGAAGTCCTCTAAAGTTATACAGGAAGAGTTAGCATTGTGGGAATGGATTTCAATATACACATTTCTAACATGTATCTCCATAAAAACCAGTGACACCTATACATAGTCTTTCCCACCACCTTTCCACAACACCCTAGACACAAGAATAAGAGAAAAGCACTTCACATTCTCAACCCTTCCCAGACACTGCAGGCATAGAGCCACAGGCTGTAGACCTCGAGGAAAAGAGATAACTGGAAATATTAGCATTCAGAAGGTGAATAACCCTGTAGACTCAGTAACACTCTGTGATGGTTTGTATATGCTTGTCCCAGGGAGTGGCACTGTTAGGAGGTATGACCTTGTTGGAGTAGGTGTATCACTGTGAGCATGGGCTAAAGACCCTCATCCTAGCTGCCTAGAAGTCAGTCTTTCACTAGCAACCTTCAGATGAAGATGTAGAACTCTTAGCTCTGCCTGCATCATGCCTGCCTAGATGCTGCCCTGCTCCTATCTTGATGCTAATGGTCTGAACATCTATCCTGTAAGCCAGCCCAATTAAATATTGTACTTTATAAGACTTGCCTAGGCCATGGTGTCTGTTCACAGGCGTAAAACCCTAACTAAGACAGAAGTTGGTACCTGGGACTGGGTTATTGCTGATAGGCCTGACTATGCTTCTGTTTGGAAGAATGTGGATTTTGGAACATTGGATTTGGAAAGCAGTGGAATGCTTTAAATGGGGCTTAATGGGCCATCTTAGTAGGAATATGAAAGACTTTGTTGCTGAGAGTAATTTTAACTGTGCAAACCTGGCACAAGAGGTTTTAGAGGAGAAGAATTTCAGTATGTGGCATAGAGACTGGTTTTGTGGTATTTTGGCGAAGAATGTGGCTGCTTTTTGCCCTTATCTGGAGTCTACTTGAGGCTAAGGTGAAGTGATTTATATTAATTGTATTGACAAAGGAAATCTCAAAAAAGCTCAGCAGAGACTTTGTTCTCTGGCTAAGTCTCATGAAGAGCATTTTGAACAAGAGAAGCAAGCTTAGAAAAGAAAAAATATAAAATATATGGTTTGAGTATTAAAGGGGCACCAGGAAGTGAAATGGATCTGAATCCTATGTTCTAGGACATAGCAGATTAAGAGAATGAGACTTTGGGGGAAGACCCTACCCACTAAATTTAGATCCAGGCATAGTGGTGCACATTTTTAATCCAAGGAGATAAAGCCAAGCAGATCTCTGAAGTCAAGGTCAGCCTGGGACAGAGCACGCTCTAGGTGAAGAAAAGCTTAAATCCAGGCATGGTGATACACACCTGTAATCCAGGAGACAGACATGCAGATCTCTGAATTCAAGGTCAATCTACAGAGGAAGATCCAGGACAGATAAGCTTAGACAGTGAAAGAGTTGGAAAACAGAAAAGTAGTGTTAATGTAATAGAATAAGGGGCCATGTTCCAGCGCCTGCAAGTAGCAGAACTTGGCAGCTTTGTCCATGTTGCTCTGGCTTTAGGGTGAAAAATAGAAGCACTGCTGGGGCAATTGATGCTGGTTAGCTAGAGCTAAGAAATTAGTGATGATTAAGAAAAGACCAGCATCACTGAGGTGAAATCTTCTGGGAAGTGTTTTCCAAGAGCATATAGAAGCTGTGTTCCAGAGATAGCCAAAGGTTTTATCTCGTGCTGCAGCTGTACTTTGGTAATGTGTAAGAGTCACCCAGGTGGTACTGGTCTTGAAGGCATGAAGGGATCATGAAGAACAACTGAGGTTTGGCACTGTGGAAGGTCATGGAAGACCAATGGTGAAGGTGCAGCCTCAGTTGTAGTTGATAGCCCAGGACTGAAGGGGTCATGCAAAGGATTTGAGGCTTGGCACCCTGAAAAGAGTCTATGAGAGACAATTAGTGAAGCCTAGTTGCAGTGGAAGACCCCAGTGTATTAGAGATACCAGTACTATGGGATGACCATCAAGAACAGCAATGGCAGTGGAGTAGATCAACTTGAGCTTAGAGTTCTACATAGGGCAGAGGTGGAGAAGTGATGAGAGTCCTTTGAAGGAGCCTAGATGATGTATGGATCTCAGACATTGAAACAAAAAGCTGTAATATTGAAGTTGCCTAGGAGACCCCAAGATGTTTAGGATACCAGAACCATGAGCTATCTGTTGAGGAAAGCTGCTAACAGGGAGAAAGAACTTTGTTACAGTCAACAAAGATGAAAAAGGAGTTGGAGATCTGAAGACCACTTTGACAGCAAACATGGAGATATTTGGAGTTTGGCCAGCTGGTTTCCTGTCTTGCCTTGGGGATTACAGTTTAGTGATTAGATGAATCTCAGAAGAACTTGAACTTTAGGTTTTAGTACTGTAAAGACTGCTATAGATTATGGGGGCTTTGGAAGTTGGATGAAATGTATATTTTATTATGCGAAGGGTAAGTATGGCCCCCATAGACTAATGTATTTGAACAAGCCTATTGGGGGTCAGGTAGTGGAATGTGATGGTTATATATTTGGCCCAGGGAGTGGCACTTTTAGGAGGTATGACCTTGTTGGAGTAGGTGTGCCACTCTTAAGCATAGGCTTAAGAACCTCATCCTAGCTGCCTGGAAGTCAGTCTTCCACTAGCAGCCTTCAGATGAAGATGTAGAACTCTTAGCTCTGCCTGCATCATGCCTGCCTAGATGCTGCCCTGCTCCCACCTTGATAATAATGGACTGAACCTCTGAACCTGTAAGCCAGCCCAATTGAATGTTGTCCTTTATAAGACTTGTCTAGGTCATGGTGTCTGTTCACAGCAGTAAAACCCTACCTAAGACATACTCTTTTGGAAATCAAATGCTTTCCAATGTTCTTTCAATAAAATTGAAAGGGGACATAATGGAGATGAAAAACTATTAAGAATAAATATATTACTTATTAAATAATTATTTTAAATTAATTTAACAAACAAAAACAAAAATATACGTTATTTATTTGGTTTCATGTGATGTTTTGAGATACATGTACACATAATACATGCATGCATACACACATACATACATACATACATACAGTGATACTCATGTCAGGGTAACCATTTTGACCTCCTCAAACATTTATCATTTTATGTGTAAAATATCCAAGCCTTTTTTTCTTGCAGAGTTTGGAACTATAGAGTATGTCATTATTATCTCTGGTTACCCTGCTGTGTGGCACTGAGACTTCTTAGCCCTGTCTAACAATGTCTTATATTACAGCTAACTCACTCCCCTGTAACTACAGCCGGAACCTTTCCCTGCTACTCCAAAGCATCACAATGGTACAAGTTATTTTCAGCCATCCATCATCTGTAATAAAAAATGCTTTTGAAAAACCTGGCAGTTCCTTTGGGTATCCTCCTAAGAATGAAGGGACTGCTAAGCTCAAAGCCTTCAGCTATTTATGTGAACATGATTATTTGGCCTTAAAATTATGAAAAAAGCCAAGTGTCTCACATGCCATTCATTCATCATTCATTCATTCATTCATTCATTCATGTCATTTATTCATTTGAAGTACTAAGGATTGAATCCAGGGTCTCATTCATAATAAACAGGTGTTCTTCCACTGAGCTACTGTTTGAACCCTTTTACCAAACAGTTTAGGAAGTACAGACCTACTATCATGTGACCAAGGTCACCACTTATTTTCTATATTCATCATAGGTCCCTTCAAGACTTCATGACACTTCGGTTACATAGTGCAGTGGTGAGTGAATTCTAGCAGGTCAGTTCATTATCTGCATCACCAAACTTTGTTGTGTTATATGGTTTGAGAATAAACAGCCACTCAAAGTTATACGAACATCATCTGACAGGGCTATGTCACAGAAGTGCCCCAGTTGTTCCACACTTAATGTACCCTTTGGTGGCTCCGTGATGGGAAGGACAGAGAGCATTAGTGTCCGAGCTGCTCTTGTTCACGCACATTTACAGGCTCTAAGAGTGCTCTTCTAAGTAATTCCTCAACTGTGCTTCATTAGCAGATGCTAACAATCCCCTTCTGGCCTTAATTAATTACCTTGCTTTGGAGTCAAAGAGGGAATGGTTGTCAAGAGTATTATTTGCTCAATTACCCAAAAGCCATAGATAATGTGTGGTAATGGATTGGAAGATGGAACACCAGCCTTGCTCCAATCCCACAACTGTAAAATCCTGTACTGTTCATTAAGGCACATGGCATCAGCCGTGGGAAGAGCTTACATCGGAGACAACAGTAAATGGAGTCTGAGGTGAAACCTTCCCATTTACTTTCCGGCAGAAACACAGAAACTCTCCACAGCTAAGAGCTTTCTGTTATTCACAGACAAGTTCCTGAGGCCTCTCACCCTCTGTCCTTTTCTGCCTTTCCATTTTTGGGCCATTTTGTGACTATTTCACAGCTGACTTCACCCTGGTTGTTATTCCTGGGGTGGCATAATTAAATGTCAACTTAGAGGCCCACAGTGACAAAATTACATTTATGCTGGCTTTTTAAAAAAAATCATCTTCTAATTGGTTAGAGCTAGTGATTATAAAAAATTCTTTTTTCATATTTTAAGTAATGTTCATTGGTGAAAATGTAGATACAGTTATATTTGAGACAGTTGGTAAGGAGATAATTGATGTCATAGAAATAACAAAGCTTCATGAAATGAGCTAAAGTGCATGTGGTACAATTCATATAAGTGTATGCAGTGTTTAACTCATGTGTGTGTGCGTGTGTGTGCATGTGTGTTTTCCATTAGTGATATGTATGTTTGGTATGGTATGTATAGGTCTGTGATTGGTATGCATGTATGATATTTAACTCTGTGTGCTACAAGCATGGTGTAGTTTATACATGTATGTATTTGACTTGCATAAACTGTGTTTAACTCTCTGTGTGGGAGATTGGTGTCTGGCATACATGTGTGATGAGGTATGGATGCATGTGATTGGTGTTACGTGCAGGTACTGTGCTTAACTCTCAGCATGTGCATGTGGATGTCATTTAGGAAATATTTCCTGGGCTGAGTCTTGAATAATGAGTTCCTGGAGGATCATAAGAATCAAGTCCTTTAGGAAGAGTAAACAGCACTCCAGCAGGAAGGGAAACCAGGTATTGGTAAAGCGTAGCATGCCTGCTGGGAGATGGGGCTGTGCAGTGGGGTTCTGACCTGCTCACCAGTGACTTGTGTGTCCATCTCAGGACAAATAAATAAGACTTGATGAGGGAAAGTAGCCAGTTTTGTTTCATCAGCAATGTGATGTGACCTTTGGAGGTGAATCATGGGAAATTGTTCCTGGGCAAATGGGTTCCCTGACACCCTCTGCGGTTTTCTCTGACTTCAGAGCTAACTGGGTATGTGCTTAGACCCACAGGACTCATGCTTTGCCTCATGTGCATGGTCTATGTGTTTCTTCAAACTTGGACTCCAGCTTGATGACACAGAATCTGCTTCTTTTCAGCTGAAAAGAATATCCACACCTCTCCTTAAAAATAGCTGAGTTTCCTGCTATTAAAAAAATAAATAAAGGATATCATGAATTTTGCAGACAAATGGATGGGGCTAGAAAATATCATCCCAAGTGAGGTAACCCAGATCTAGAAAGACATGCATGGTATGTCCTCACTTAGAAGTGGCTATTAGCCATGAGATACAAGATAGCCATGATATAATCAACAGATCCAAAGAGGTCAAATAACAAGAAGGCCCAAGGGAGGATGGTTGAATCTTTCTCAGAAGGATAAACAAAATAAATATTAGAGGTTGATGGAAAGAGGGAATTGGATGGAAAAGGGGAAGGGAGGGAGGCAGGGAGGGGTGGGGGGAGATCATATGTAGGGAGAGCAAGGGAAAGAGAAGGGATATCAGCTGGGGACATTAATCTCTAGGAAATGCCAGAGACCTGGGATGAGGAGAGGCTGAGACTCCTAGCAGTTGGGGATATGGATCCTGAAGTGACCACTCCCTGTAGCCAGGCAGGACTTCTAGTGGAAGGATAAGGATAGCACCCTACCCACAAAACCTTCAACCCAAATATGTACTTGCCTAGATGTTCTGGGATGAAGATAGAGCAAGAAAATGGCCAACCAATGACTGCTCCAAATTGAGACCTATCCCATGGGCAAGAACCAATCCCTGACACTATTAATGACACTCTGTTATGCTTGCTAGCATAACTGTCCTCTGAGAGGCTCCACCCAGAAGCCAATGGAAAGAGATGCAGAGACTCAAACCCAAACATTAGATGGAGCTTGGGGAGTCTTACAGAAGAGCTGGGAGAAGGATTGAGGGACACAAAGAGAACAGGGACTCCACAGGAAGACCAACAGAGTCCTTGGACCCTTGGAGGCTCCCAGGGAGTGAATCACCAACCAAAGAGCAAGCACCAACTGGATCTAGGCCCCCTGCACATACATAACAGATGAACAGTTGGTCTTCATGCGAGTCCCCGAATAACTGGAGCAGGGACTGTCTCTGAGCCTGCTGTCTGCCTTCTGCCTCCCTGTGGAACCCACACCCCTAAACGGACAAACTTGTTAGGCCCCAGTGGGAGAGGATGTACCTAGTCCTGCAGTGACTTGATGTGCAGGGGGGTTGGCTGGGGGTGACACCCAGAGGGAGACTTCCTGAAGATGAGATGGGTGAGGACTTTTGTGACAGGATACCAGGAGAGAAAGGAAGAGCTGATATTGGGTTGTAAAAAACAGCTGAGTTTCAGAACACCCCTCTGTGTATATATACCCATATACCTTTCTTAACTGGCTTTTCACCAAGTCTGCCATTTAGGCCAAACTCTCTCAGCAACAACAGCAGGCTCCTATCATCTACCAGTTACAGCTTGGGATAACATTCCTTGAATATGAAAGATCAATTCAGAACCTGTGAAATATCTCCAGTTTTTATGACTTTCTATCCCTTTATTGAATTATTTGTAGCCTACAAATGCTATTCACAGTGAAAACTATTTATTTATTTATTTATTTGTTCTTTCCTTACTAATATCTAATTTCTATAGCTTACTTCTCTGTGCTGATCCCCATCTCCTATAATAACATGATAAGGATTATCAGCAGGTGCCTCCTGCTATCCTTGCTATCCCTGCCCTCTGCTAGCCTCCCCCACTGCCACCTCCACTCCTCAGCTGCCCTAACATCATGCTTTCTTCACCCCCTGGTATTCCCCCCTACTCCCCCCTGCTACCACTACTCCCATTATCCCTCCCACCCATATCATCTGCTACCCCCACTCCTTGCTACCCTTACCCCTGCAACTCCCACCCCATGCTGGGAGAATGAGTACTAATATACCAGCTATGCATTAGGACACTGTCAGCCTGAAATACTTGCTTGGGGCTTTCTCATTCTGAGCTGTAATGAAAGCAGACAGAATTCTCAACTTCAGTCAGCATTTGTCATCCAAGAACCTTGACTATTTACTGTGAGGTAATTTGGTCCACTGGTTGACATTGATTTCATTTTGGCACTAGGCTCAGTTTTGCTGACATTGCCCTATGAACAGGGGTATATGGCATCTCATCACTCAGGTAAATCTCTGTACCTTAGATTTGCAAAATGATCAGACTCTGATAGGGTGGATTGGAAGTGCCTCATTCACCACACAGAATGTTCAGGAAGCAATTCTCTTGGTTTCTATGGATGTAGAAAGAGAAAACTCCTACTCCATCCCCCAATTCTCGATATGGATTAAACCTTGGATCTAATAACTCTAGGTAGGTGCTACACTGAACTACACCCATAGACATCTATCTCATTTATAAACAACGTCTGTTATCCTATTGGTTAGAGGTCTGTATAAGATAAACATTTAAACAAGTCATAGTTGTAAAGCAATTCAGCTCAGTATTGGAATGGCCAGTCTCCAGAATGACCCTCTTTACTTCACAGTATCTCATTCCCTCTCACGTTTCACAGGACCAAGCTGTCACCAATAGGATTATTACAAACTAAACACTTGTGTCCATCCATATCTCAAGTTCTAACCTCCAATGTGATGGTCTAAGAAGGGCCCATAGGAGTTGCCTTGGTAAGAACACAGTAATACAACAGAGCTTCAGAGCTCTCAACCAGGAAGAGGACCCTCACCGAAAACCAAATCAGAATCTGGAGGTCCTGAGTTCAGTTTCCAGAAACCCCATGGTGGCTCACAAGCATCTATAATGAAATCTGATTCCCTCTTCTGGTGTGCACGCAAACAGAGCAGTTATATACATAAAATACATCTTAAACAAACAAACAAAAATCATCTGGCATCATGATCTTGGACTTTCCGGCCTTCAGAGCTATAGAAATAAATATCCGTTGTTTGAGCTACCCAGTCTATGGTATTTTCTTATAGCACCATGAACAAACGTTCACAAAGTTGAGACTTCTTGGGCCTAGTCATCGGACATACTGCAGCATCTACCATGCTGTCTGTCTCTATCTCTCTGTCTCTGTCTCTCTTCTCTCTCTCTCTCCATGAAGATATTTGCATAGCAGAGGCCTACGTATAGGAGCAGAGGCTGTCCAACAGTCTTTACCATGTGAGTAAATCATCACATCTTCTAATCTCACAATTGAAATCCAACCAACATCTTGAACTCTCAGTCACAATTTTTGAGGCATCCAAATCCAGAATCACTTGATCAGGTGCTCCTGAGTCCTTGGTTCATATTGTATAAGAAATTAAATGTTTGCTGTTGTTTTGAGCCATTAAGTTTTGGAGTAATTTCTAGCTAATACACTTCTTTTTAAATTCATATATTATTGAAAATAAATTTCCTAATGGGAATGATGAAGGATTCTGCATATTCCTGACTCTCCAAGTTCATATGAAACTGCCTGACTATGACTTGTGATCTTATTCCTAGACAAGTCACAGGACAAAACTCTTGTTCCAAACTCCCACCTGTGGTCTATGGGTCACAGTTATTCCCAGATCACAGAATATTTTTTAAGTGTTTACTTTTCAACATTTAAATATTGAAGAATTCCATTAAATGTGAGTTTATGGTTACTTTTGATACAAGAATATGGTAACATTAGGCCTGCTTTTATGATGATATCAGTTAGAAAGAAGCCTATGACAGCTGCCTGTTTTGAATGACCAGATATCTCCAGTTTGCACGGACTCTACTGCCCCCATTTAGCTCATCTGTGTTTTCTACTTGTGCACTCCAGGGAGTTTGATCTTCAGCACTGCACTGTGAGCTCTCCCAGCTAAGGGAGACATTCCTCTTATTCCTGGTACCTTGACTGGTGTATTCCCTGCCATACAGTAAATCTTAAAATGGGTTCACTCAATTGTAAAAGTGTATTTAGCTTTGAGAACTTTAGGAGTTTTATACCTATTACTCAACATTATGAGTACTAAGAGTATAATCACTTAGCCTTATATACAGCTGCGCTTGTGACAGGTTACCTTTCAGAAATGTTCCTCTAAGTCTCCTTTGAATTTATGTATACTCTCTTAGCCTTTCCTAGCTCTTAGAGTCAGTAGTATATCAATTTCTAAGTATAAATTTAAACTATGGTGTGTGTGTGTGTGTGTGTGTATGTGTGCACGCGCATGTATGCATATGTAGGTACACACATGTGCTGAAGATTAAAGCTAAGATCTTCTGTATACTATGCCTATACAATACCATTGAGCTATACCCCTCCACCTCCATTGCAGTTGTTACATATCTATTTCCTACATCTTTCCCCTGAAAAGTCCTGGAATTGATGACCTTCAGTTGTAGTTATTAAGCATCACTTTACAACTACAGGAAAAGATGCATTTGGGAGAAATGGCTGATTCAAACTCTAAAGTAAATGATGTGCATGAGCCTAGTCACGCTAGAAAACAAAGGAACAGTGCAAGATTGTTTCTGTAGGCTACACATCTGTATCTCTCCAAGTTCATAGGTGGAAATTCAGATTTCAGTGTGGTGATATTTGCAGATGTGGCTTTGGGAAGTCATTAGGTCACAGAGGTGAGACCTTTTATGAATGAGGTTGATGTCTTTACAAAACAAGGCAGAGACTGGAAGTATTTCTATCTACTCCTCATAAGTAAGAATAAAGTAAGCCAGGAAAGATGCTCTCTCCAGAAACTGGAGTCAGCCAGCACAGTGATTTCAATTCTCAGAACTGTATATTCCTGTAGCTTATGCCACCTAGGCTATGGAAAGGTCATTCATCATTTAATGACAAAGACACATTATGAGACACACATCATTTGGTGATGTCTTCATTGTGTGAACATCGTTGAGTACACTTGCACTCACATGAATGACATAGCCTCTCTATTACTGACACAGAGGACACAGTAGAGAAGTTGGGTCACACATGATTATCTAATGTATGTTGGTAGTGTTTGTGTCCTAATAATGTACGAGTGCACTAGCTTCTCACTGTGCTGGATCACAAATGGCTTCAATGTTGTTCCAAGCAAGTTTCTTTCTCGTCATTAGAAATTTTGAAATATGAAGTTGACATGCCATATAGAGAAAAGTCCATGTGTCTCTGGGATTGTGGAATTTTGTTTAGAGAGAAAATTTGTCCTGGGAAGTAACTTTCCTCTTCCATCTGCTTACCTAGAGTCTACAATCATTCAGCTCCAATTAAGTCAGCCCTTGTTTTTATTTATTACAAATAATGATTCTTGGGTCTCTGAAAACAGACTTTTCTTTCAGCATTATATACAAGCTTTTAGCTTGGGCTGTGATCATCATGGGACTGAAAGGGATATGCTCTCCAATTATATCATAATCAGTTTCCCCATACACACACACACAGGACCTTTTGAAGTTTTACTTTGTGTCTTTGTTTTCAGTTAAGTAGCTTGGTTCTTACTCTTCAAGACCGTGGGTATGATGGAAAAGGACATGCCTGACTGGCGAGCGTGGCCATCACTGACTTTCCTCCATCGTAATCCTGAATCACTTTTATTTTCCTTCCTGGGACAACCACTCTATGTGCTTTCTTATTCACAGTATTAGAAGTGTGTTTTGTATGCACAGGGTCATGAAGAACAAAAGGCCTAAGGTTAAGTCAAGGACAAGAGTAAGAGACACAACCAAGAGATGTGATGAAAGGTACTAGAGGCTGCTGCTGAAGCAACATAGCACAGTGCTCTTCAAGACACTCTTCTTCATAAATAGGAGTATACTCTACAACAGCCATTGGGTTGGTTGTTTTAGAAAGAAGCCTCAACTGAGGAATTATCTAGATCAGGTTAGCCTACAGGTATGTCTAGGAGGCATTGTCTGACTCTTAATTGAGGTGGACAGACTGGCCCTGGATGTGTCACCAGTTCATGGGCTAGACCCTGAACTGTAATACAAGTGAGAAAAACCAAATAAGCACAAGCAAACTCCGATACGTTTGTGATGTGGACATAGATGTGATGTGACTCAGTGCTTGTTTTCTTGCCTTGACTTCCCCAAAAGAATGGATTGTAATGTGGAATTGTGGGGTCCTCGTTCTGGAGGGTGTTCCCACAATGATCTCCGGCTGAGGACAGAGTGAGAGCAGGGAGGTCCTCTACCCACGTCTCTGCTGTCTGTGTCTTCAGCCCAGCCTGTGTGAGAGGTCTGGGCCAAAAGGGTGCGAGTCAAGCAGGGAGGAGAGATTGCCAGCCTCCGCTGCTGCCTCTGCTCGAGGCTGTCACAGCTCGGTCACTCCTAGGTGCTGCACCTATCTCTCCAAGCTGAGCCGCCCGGGCTGGGCCGATAGAAGCCGGCTAGCAGGCAAGGAAGCAGCTTGGTGCCCCAGGAAGGTTCCGGGAGAGCGGATCTCTCCCCAAGTGTTACAGCTCTTGAGACAAAACTCCCGGACACCAAGATGATTCTCGAACACACACCTTTACTTCTCCCGAATAGAGCCTTTATATACAGTTTCAGGGTGGGTTAGGGTCTGACAGCAGATAACGCTTATTGGCTTGGTCAGAGAGCTTGGAGATACCTCATCTACATGTGGGAGGGCCTGAGGCACTGTTCCTCGTGACTGATAGTCATAGACCTCTCTTTCGGAGAGGCTGTGGAGGGCCGAAGCTGAATGAAAAGAACCAGGGCCTGGGGGCAGCGCCGAACACCTGCCGTCCTGGTAAAGGTCCGGGTTCAAGGCTTGCTCAACCAGGCACCCAGCTGCTTCCCACAGCCCACCGCCCACATGGAATTTCAATGCAAATGAACCACTTATTCTTCTCTATTCCTTTTCTCAAAGTATCTGTCATAGAAGCAGAAATGAAACCCTAATAGCCATACAAAGTATCATATAGTAAATGCATAAACAACTAACATACTCCATCGCTATCATCACTAAATATCGGGGACTGTACAAAGTTGTATGTTCTAGGCTTTTATGCTACCAGCAACTTAGTACATTTGCTTATATCAGCATCACCCCAAACATGAGTGACTACTTTTGTTTTAGATAGAGTTTGAATGGCCAAGGTTGGCCTCAAACTCATAATCATCCTGGCAGCTTCCTGAGTGATACAGGAATGTACAGTCCCTAACTGAGGAGTGATGTTTTGATAGCTATAATACCATCGGACAATAGGAATTTTTCAGGTCCATTATAACAATTGGATATGCTGTTTGTTGTTGACTGAAATGTCATTATGTGGTGTGTACTGTGACAGTGTTTTATTGCAGCAGCCTGAGGTAAAAATAAATGTTCAAGTTGTCCCTGAGTATAGGTTTCCCCAAGTCCCAGAACAGATTTTGGAGGTTTGTTTTGGTTGTTCCCCCAACATATTTAAGACATCTAGAGTATACCACAGCTGAGACCTTTGCCATACAGTGGGCCATTCAAAGCATGTCCACAGAATTGACATCCACAGGTCACTACTCATTTAACAGTGATGCCCCAGGTGAGAGAGCTTCCTGTCACCTAGACATTAGCTTTCCATTAGCCAATGGCAGGGCAACTTGTTCATCAGAAAGATGAAGAGCAGGAGAATAAAATGCATCAAATGGTGGAAATCCATGAGTGCATAGTGATGTTAAAACCAAAACAGAACAAGGAAAAATAGAACCTCCCTTGCCACCTTTGACAAACAGTGAGTTTGTCAGTGAAATGAAATAATTGAGTTGTCAAATGATGAAGAAAGGCACTCATTGTTTTGTCCTGCCCTATGAGCTGAGGGAAATTGTTTACGGAATGTTCCATTATAATACATAAAGAATTGATATTAGAAAACCCTGATTTTGTAATTACCACTGACATAGTGAACTAGAGCAAAGAGAACTGGTAGCTGTTAGTCATAAAAGCAGTGCTTCTCCTTAGCAGTATGGTTGGAAGGACTCAGCTAGATGGCTCCTGTGCTGACTTTGCTTGGGGTCACTCATAGGGAAACAGTGAATTGAGTTGGTACTATGGATTCATGAGGAAGAAATAGAAACTGTAAAGCCTCTTTGAATTACAAAGTTGTATTGTGTAATTCCCACTGTGTATTATTGGTGAAAACAAATCATAGTGTTATCCCAGATCAATAGTTATGGGAATAGAGAGTGGTAATGCCACACCTAGAAAAGTCACATGGCACCTGGAGGTTAGCTCAATAGTAAAGTGGATGTTTAACAAACATGATGCCCAACTTCCCACCCTGATTCAAGCAAGAAAAGAAAACTAACAAGATAGGAGACAAAGGCATCTATCATGGTGTGAATGTGTCTCTCAAAGTTCATATATTGGAAACATAGCCTACCGTGCAACAGTGTTGGAAGGTAGGGTGTGTTAAGAGGTGAGCAGGAAAGAGGGCTCCCTTGTGGAGAGAATATTGTCTCGGGAGTGGGCTCCTTACTAGGCAAATGCATTTATGAAAGTGAGCTTGCTTTCTGCACACTCACATGTTCCTTCTCCTGCCCTTTTCTCCCATCGCAGGAAGGTATAGCACAGAAACCCTCTTCAGAGTGTAAGCGGATGCCAGCACCATGCCTTTGGATTTCCCAGCTTCCACAATTCTATAATTTTCTAAAACTATATTTTCTAAAAGTCCATAATTTTCTTCTCTCTGTAAATTGCAATCTAACAGTACAAAATAGCCTTAAGGCACTATTTATAGAAACAATTCTTTTCAGGACAAACATGAATTTAATCAAGACAGTAGATTTACTAACTTACAAATTAATTCCTTTGTTGTATGACTTTAGATATGAGAAATGCCTTCATTATTTTAAGGTATAATTTTATGTCTTTTAAGTGTCTAGGCAGCAGCAAGCCCTCTCACCTGGAGCAATACTGCTAGATAGTACTGACCTGTGGATGTCAACTCTATGAACAGTCTCCGAATGCCCAGTATGTGACAAATGTCTCAGCTGTGATATAGATATCTCAAATATGTTGAGGGAACAATCAAAACCACCTCCAATGTCTGTTCTAAGACTGGGGAAAATCAATACTTGGTGTCTAGACTCTCAATCCCGCTTTCCTTGAGATATTTCATTCAGCCAAGATCCTCTATCTCTGATGATGGCACCACCAACTGTCACCACAGCAGTCTGCATCTCCCTCTGAACACACTATCTGTGGGCCCATGCCAGTCACTCCATCTTACTCTACTGTCCTACACAGCCATCTCTCATCCAGTCAGTGTGTTGGGGTGTCCACAAGATCCCCAGTTGCTGCGTAGTCTGAATTTATCTATTTCTTCTTTTTATGCTTGTTTATTTGATTATATGCTTTAAGAGACAAGAGGTCTCACTTGTCCTAAAAGTCACCAGCCACAAGGATAAATGCTACCTCAACATCCAAAGACTTTAAAAGCACATGATCATGTGTATTTATTAAAATTATGAAATAAAGAATTTTTGTTAATTGACTTACTTGTGCATCTGTGTATGTATATGTGTGGAGAGGTTAGAGAACAACTTCCTGGACTCGGTTCTTTCCTTCCACTGTGTGGGTCCCTGGGATTAAGCTCTGCTCATCAAATTTGGTGGCAAGTACCTACAAAGCCATCTGACCAGCCAAAAATAACTTAAAATTAAGAAAGATATTTGAATGTCATCAGTTTGACACCTCCCTTGAAGAGATGATAAAGCTGATGTTCCAAGTGGTTAAATAACAACTCTGTTCTTACATAGCTATCTGGAAATGGGTCTGAAGAGTTGTCGCAAGCAACTCTTGAATACAAAATCAAGCCCACCATGTTAGATTTTCATTGACATTTCTCCCAGTATGTTTTAGTACCCCCCATGATCAGGGTACTGGGAACCTGGGTAAGGACTCTCCCACACTCTCTCTTTTTTTTACCCAAAACCCTACTTGACTTCAGCAAAACCTTAGTACCAAACACTTTTCAGATTTTATTCTCCTTTAATAAGTATGACCCATTATTTGATTTTTCTTTTCAAACTTTTTAAAAATATTTATTTATCTATCTTATGTATGTGAGTACACTGTCTTCAGACACATTAGAAGACAACATCAGATCCCATTACAGATGGTTGTGAGCCACCATGTGGTTGCTAGGAATTGAACTCAGGACCTCTGGAAGAGCAGTCAGTGCTCTTAATGACTGAGCTATCACTTCAGCCCCTATTCAAATTGCTACGAAACAGTTTACATAGTATAAAATCATGCCTAGAAGTTGTGAGGAGAATAAACAGAGGGAATCTGAAGAATGGCCCAAGAGCCTCCAAACTACCAACATGAACAGAAAAGCTGACAGCTCATGAAATATCCAGCTACTCGGGGTCTAGTGAGTTATGTATGTAAGTACCACAGTAAAACCACATAACCTTTCCGGGGCAAAGTAATGATGATTAAAGAAAAGACATGTGATTCATTCTGAAATGGGATATTTTCAGGAGTTTATCAGAAAGCAGCATTAGGCATAAATGAATGATGATGTGGGCACAGTATTAAAGACACAATGAAACTGTGTTTCTTGTCACGAGATAATTGAAATAGACTACACCTCAAATCTTACCACTGCCACTGTTAATGTGACTAGGTCACATTTTTTCCCATGATACCACATTGCCGAGTATTACTCCTGCTCGCGACTGACAGTGGTTGCACAATTTTCTTCAAAGTCACATTTCTCATTCAAGGATCTCCATAGTCCAACCGCACTGTACTCTTCCAAGCATATTTCCCCTTTGACACTGTATTCCTGCAGTTGCTTGCTGTCTCTCCTATCCATCGATCCTCCTTCTGGCTCATTTACTTACTGTCTTTCTAGATTCAGAAGACAAGACCCAGCTTGTGCTGGCCTGGTTCCACTCTCTGCAGGGAGCATCTCTGACCAGTCCTGTCCTACTAGCCTTATGTTTCTCATATCTGAAATTATAGTTCAGGACAAGAGTCCTCTAAGTCTTGCATGTGCATGCATGCTGCATTGATCTTCCCATCTGGGAAGTAGAATGTTCCAGGCATCTAATCTTGCCTAATTGCATCCCCACAATTCCTAGAGGAGACTCTGACAGGCTTCTAAACGGGATTCTGACAGGCCATGGTAAGACATTCTGAGGTGTAGGCAATGGTAAAGACGTAGCAGGTGCTTAAATAAAGCCTGCACTGAGAGCACAGTGTAGCACAGTTGTTGATAGACCAGTCGTTTGGATGAATGAAGCAAGAGACTCTTCCTTGCCACTGCCCTGTGAAACATAAATACAATACCTTAAAGATCTTATGGTTTCAAGACTGTTATTTCCAATTTTTACATATTCTAAGAGACCACAGGTACCAGACCAAACTACTATACCCAGCAAAACTTTCAATCACAATAGATAAAGTAAGGCATTCCATGATAAAAACCAAATTTAAGTAGTATCTATCTATAAATTCAGACCTATAGAAGGCTGAAGAAAACGTCAACCTAAGAAGAACCAACAACCAAACAAAATAACAGGAATTAAGAAATACTACTCATTGATATCTCTTAGCATTAACAGTCTCAATTCTCAAATAAAAAGACACATACTAACAGAATAGATATGAAAATAAGATCCATTCTTCCGCTGAATACAAAAAATATACCTTAACATTAAAAATAGACATCACCCCAGGATAAAAGGACAGAAAAAGATATTACAAGAAAATAGACATAAAAAAGCAAGCTGGTATACCTATTTTAATATCTGACAAAATAGATTTCCAACCAAAATTAATCCAAAGAAATTGTGAAGGACGTTACATACTCATCAGAGAAAAATCCACCAAGAAGACATTATAATTATTAACATCTATGTATTAAACACAAGGCACCCAAGTCCATAAGAAAGACTACTATAACTTAAATCATATATTGATCCTCACAAACTGGTAGTAGGAGACTTCAATACCCCATTCTCAACAATAGACAGATAATTAACACAAAAACTAAACAGAAATTCGAGAGCTGACTGATATAAGCCAAATGGACCTATCAGATGTTTGTACATTTCACCAAACATGATGGAATATACGTTTTTTCCTGTACCTCATTAAACTTTCTCTAAAATTCTTAGTCTCTTAGTCTCAACTGATACAAGAAAACAGAGACAACACCCTGCATCCTATTTGACCACCACAGATTAAACTTGTATATCACCAACAACAGAACAACAGAAAGAATGAAAAATGTGTCAAGACAAATTACAAAAGAAATTAAAGACTTCCTAGAATTGAATGAAAATGAATGTACAACTATGGTACACAATGAAGCTAGGTCTAAGAGGCAAGTTCATAGTAATAAGTGGCCATATTAAAAAAAATTGGATAGAACTCATCCTACTAACTTAATAGCACACCTGAACACTCTAGAGCAACAGGAAGAAACCATACCCCAAAGGAGTAGATAGAGAGAAATAATGAAACTAAGAACTGAAATCAATAAAATAAGAACAAACAAACCAAAACCAACAACAAAGAATCAATGAAATAATGTGTAGGACCAGGCAGCCATGGGGCATTGTGGGAGGGAGAAGGCCTGGAGCAAGAGTGGGGCTGAGGTATGTCCAAACCCCAGACATCTCATCCTGAGAGTAGCAGGAGTAGCATCTTTCCCTACTCTTGCCCCAGGCCTGCACACATATCCCTGTACCCCAAACTCTGCTCCCCCGAGGAGGTCATGGAACCTGGTAGCTTAAACTTCCTCTCTCCTTATAAAGCTAAGTCTGGCAGCACCTAGAATTCTTCCTTATACAAATGAGGCATCTCCAGAGTCCCAGCCAATGATGTAGACTGACCCCTAAAGCCCCTACCCACCCCACAAATGTTTAAGTAGCCTTTGTTGCCCCATTAAATGAGCCATCTCACCAAGTTGTCTCCTGAGAGTCTTTTCTTGTGGACACCACCACCTGAGGTCTCTTCTGCTCCTGGCAATTCTGGCCTCCACTTCCAAGATCAAGATTTTCAGGCAAATAAAAAAGGGGACATGACAGCAGACACCAAGGAAATCCAGAGAATCATGAGGACATACTTTAAAACTTTATTTTCCACCAAGTAGGAAAAAGGATAATTTTCTTGATACATATCACTTAACCAAAGTTAAATCAAGACCAGATAAGCACTTTAAACAGAAATATAACTCCAGTGAAATAGGTGCAGTCATTAAAAGCATCCCAACCAAAACAAGCCAAGGGCCAGATAGCTTTAGTGAAGCTTTTTTTTAAAAACCAGACTTTCAAAGAAGAGTTAATGCCAATATTCCTCCGATTTTTCCACAAAATAAAAACAGGAAGAACATCACCTAGTTCTTTTTATAAGGTGAGAATTATCTTGATACCCAAACCACATAAAAATCCATCAAAGAGAATTACAGACCAATTTCCCTTATGAATATAGATGTAAAATTTCTCAATAAAGTACTTGTAAAACAAATCCAAAAACAATAAGAAATATCTGCTATGATCAAGTAGGTTTCATTCCAAAGATGAAGAAATGGTTTAACTCATGTAAGTTGATAAACATAATCCACCATATAAACAAATTGAAAGACCAAAACAACATGACTATCATGTTTAACACATGTAAATCAATAAATGTAATCCACCATATAAACAAATGGAAAGACCAAAATCACATAATTATCACATAAGATGCAGAAAAGGCCTTTGTCTACCCTTTCCTGATAAAGTCCTGGAGTGATTGGGATATAAGGCACATACCTAAATACAACAAAGGCAATTGACAGCAAGCCTATAGCCACAAACAAATTAAATGGAGAGAAACTCAGGAACAAGACAAAGTTGTCCATTCTCCTCATACCAATCAACACAGTACTTGAAGTCTTAGCTGAAGGTGAGGGGATACAAATTAGAAAGGAAGAAGTCAAAGTATTGTTATTTGAAGATGATATGAGAGTATAGATAAGTGACCCTAAAAATTCTACCAGGAAACTCTGACACTACACAACTTTAGTGATAGTAGCTGGATACAAAATCAACTCACAAAAATCAGTAGCTCTCCTTTCTACATATGGCAAATGAACTGAGGAAAAAAATCCTCCGGAAACAGCACTTTTAACAATAGTGTCAAATAATGTAAAATACCTCGGGGTGAATCTAGCCAAACAAGTGAAAGTCTTATATGATATAAACTTCAAAATCTTTGAAAAAAAGAAATTGAAGAAGATATTAGAAGGTAGAAAAAAATTTCACATGCTCATGCATTGTTAGGATTAATATAGTAAAAATGGCTATCCTATCAAAAGCAATTACAGATTCAATGCAATCATCATCTAAATTCCAACACAATTCTTCACAGATCTTAAAAGGACAATTTTCAGCTAAATATGGAAACATAAAACACTCAGGATAGCTAAAATAAAAAAAATTCTGAATTAAAAAAAAAGGACAACTGAGGTATCACCATCTTTGATTTCAAGTTGTATTACAGTGCTATCGTGGCAGGAACTGTATGGAAATGGAACATACATGCCAATCAATGGAATCGAGTTGAAAACCCAGACATAAATCTACACACATATGAACACCTGTTTTTCATGAAGAAGACAGAAATGCACACTGAGAAAAAAAGACAGCATCTTCAACAAATGGAGCTGGTCAAGCTGGATGGCTGCATGTAGAAGATTCCAAGTAGATCCATACTTAGCACCCTCAACAAAACTCAACTCCTAATATATTGAAGAACCAACATAAAACCAAATACACCAAATCCTGTAGAAGAGAAAGTCGGGGATAGCTTTGAACTCATTGCACAGGAAAAAGAGAAATCAGAGAGAACTGCACTAAAGACTGTATTATATTCTGGTGAAAGATCAGCTGCATGTTGCCCATGTCCTGACAATTTGTGAGGTTGAATTAAAAAGTAATGGACTCCTTTGTTTGGTGGAGAAAATTTTCAGAATAGCATAACATTGGAGCTGGGCATGTTTGCTACTGCTTGCTTTTAGCCCCTCTGCAGTGAAAATGGAGAAAATGGAAGGGACTGATGTTAAACCAGTGAGGCTTGAGAGCACCTGAGAGCATTTAAAGCTGTGAACAAGGAAGCACTGACAAAGTGGAAGTAGGGGGAGAGAGATAAGTGTGTGAACTCTACGCTGGGACAACAGGGAAGGTGCTTTAAAGGCAAGATGCCGCTTCTCAAAGCCTACAGAACCTAAGAATGCAGATTCATTTGAGAGCTCTTCACTTGTAAGAAGACAGAGCCTTCCGGATGTCATGCTTGAACAGCTCTACCCAGGGAAGTGTTTTGTTTGATTTCTGGTAGGAACTCAGAGGCCACTGTGACCGTAGTAAAAGGGGATGAGCTGTATATGAAGCTAGTGGCCCAGCCTGGCATCATCCATTTGGTGTTGATTTTACAAGTGTAGACTCGATAGTCAATGCTTGTACTAAGGTTCCTGAGAAAGGCAACATCCCAGGGTCAGACGACCTATATAGTGCCCCTGTTGATAAGTTGGTAAGTGAGCTGAGTGTGAAGTTATAAAGGTGAAGGCTAAATAGAAGTGGAGACTTCCTGATGAGGAAGATGTCAGGGACGTGATATATCTGATAAGAAAAGCTGTAGGCAGTAAGAGGAACATGTTATGTGTTGTAGCCAACAAAGCCCTAGAAGTCCAGTTCTCAAAACCTGTTATGGCCTAAATAAGCAGTTGTCAACCTGTGGGTCCTGGCCCCAACTCTTACACAGGAGTTTCCCAAGACCATCAGAAAACACAGACACTTACACTATGATTCACAACAGTAGCAAAATTACAGTTACAAAGAAGCAATGAAAATAAATTAATGGTTGGGAATCACCACAACATGAGGAACTGTATTAAAGGGTCACGGCATTAGGAATCTTGAGAACTATTGACCCAGATGATGTCACTCTGAGCCCTAATATAGATCATGGAGTTACAAAATTTGATGTTCGTTGTGCTAAGTCTCAGTCTTGCATCAGTCTGATCTTTCCTTGCTATGACTCCATTCCCCACTTTTGGGATGGAAATACTTGTGTCATCATATATTAGAAGTATGTGGCTGCGTGGTGGTAGTGCTTGGGAGGCAGAGACAGGTGGATTTCTGAGTTTGAGGCCAACCTGGTCTACAGAGTGAGTTCTATGACAGTCAAGACTACACAGAGAAACCTGTCTCTGAAAAAAATTAAAAGAAAAAGAAAGAAAAGAAAAAAAACATGTAATTTGTTGTTATATTTTATAGGAATTCACAACTAAGAGCTTTCCTTGAGTCTAGATAGAGACTTGAGCTTTTGAGCTGGTAAGACTTTGTGGACTCTTGAAGTAGGACTGAATAATTTGGCCCATTGAAAAGGGTATGAGATTATTAGGGGCCATAGGAGAACGCTCACATATTGATTATGGACTATTCCCTAGTCAGGCTGATGTTTTTGAATACTTGGTCCTCTACTACTTTTTAGAGTCCTTTGGGACATGAGGCCCACCTGGTGGCTATTGGCCACTTGGGATCTACCTTTGTAGTTAAGCCTAGCCTTGCTGTTGGTCCTGTCTCTGTTTCCAGATCCATTAAAGTGTGAATAATCTGTGGCACAGGCTCCCAGTGCCATTGACAGACAGAGCTCCCACAACCACTGTGCTTTTTCACCATAATGGATAGATACTGTGACTCTATAAGCCCAGTTCAAGTTTTCCTCCCTTAAGTTGTTTTGGTTCTACATTCTCTCTTTGTTCCACAATCAAACATATTCAAAATCAACCAGGCTGGACTTGATCTCACAGAGACCTGCATGCATCTACCTCCTGAGTACTGGGATTAAAGGTCTGGCAAGGAATACACTTTTATTTGGTGCCATCTGCATAAACATATGTGTGACCAGAAAAGGAACTCCCACAGTTTAGTAGGCCTGCTTGTCCACACTTCCTGCTTCTATACACAGAGAAAGAGAATTTTGTTTCTCCCAGTAAACTGACAGAACTGGTTGAAAATGAAATTTTGGGAGAACAGCGGTAACAGAGAAATGGTCAGAAAGCAACAGTAGCTCAAGGAAAAATGAAATCTTTATGTGAAAGAGCAGGGATCTAACTGAGGAAGTGGGCTCCCAGATGCTATTTTTATTTTGAGCATTTCAGGGTAACACAGATCAAGTTAATGATGTATGGCTTCAAGGCAACTCAGAAGTGACAGGGCTCAGACTAGCAGAGATATACTTCTTGCAGACTAGGGAGAGATGCTGAGGCAGGTCTCGGGGGCTGTGCTGAGCCCCTGGCTGCAGATTCAGAGGCAAAACATATCAGGGCAGGGAGTTTCTATCCCTCCCTAGGCGAGGGGCAATTCGCCTGCCTCTTCTCCTTGCCAGATTCACGGCTTGGAATCTACTGCTCCATTTCGGTGGTTAAAAACCGTTTACATTGGAGTAGCCCCAGAGGTTCAATGATAGAAATGAGCCAAATGAGGGTAGGAAACAATTAAAAAGAACCCTAAATTCCATTTCACCTCTAGTGTTTATGTCTTCCATGGGAGAGACAGAAGTATGCAGGAAATTTCTAAAACCCTTCTGGGTACTTTGAGATGCTTCCTATTCTAAAGGATTGCTAAAGACTAAATAATCTGCTCAGCCTGACGCTTTCTTTTTGAATGACTGGAGAGTTATTTTAATTTTTTTTAAGGCAGTGAAGATCAATAAACATTTTAAAATTTCATCTCAACTTTCTTCTTGACAAACATTATTTTCAAATTAACTTTTTATGAAATTATTTAATTTTATCCATATTATTTTAGTATGCAAAATCCTGAATCAAAACCAGTTTACAAGCCTCGGCAGTCATTTACATGTATGCATATGGCTGTGTACATTTTCATATGTAGCTATGAGACAATTCTATTCTTTGTGTGTAAAGTGTGTGTGTGTACATATGAAGAGTATGCATACACAGAATATATGAAGACCAGAGAAAGAATCAGGTGCCCTCCTCTATTGCTCTCTCTGCCTTATTCCCTTGAGATAGTATCTCTTGTCTCAGATTGAAGCTGAATCTCACTGTTTGGGCCAGGCTGGCTGGCAGGCAATTTCCTTGGATCCTCCTCTCTCCACACCACCAGTGTTAGAATTAAAAGAGCAAATAGCCATGCCTAACTCTTATGTGGGTGTGCTGATTCATACTCAGACCCTCCGAGTTACGTAGTAAGTATCCTTCCCTCTGAGCCTTCCTGTCTCCCCTCCCCAGCTCCAGTTATCTCCCTATAGACATAGAAGACCCAGGCTTTGCTCTCATTCCCTCCTTGTGCTGTGTGAGTGATGCCATTCCCTCCTAAGGCTTATTTGTCAGTAGTGATTTACAAAGTGTTGTATAGGGTGTGTGATAGAGTGTGACACAGACATGAAAGAGTATGGCAGAGGACGTGGTAGCACTGGTACTGACATGGTGTCAAGATCCAGATGCAGAGAGCCTTTGCCTGGAAGTGCCCTGCATGACACCCTTAAGAGAAGGATATTTCTCCCACTGTCAAGGAAGTGACGTGGATTAAAAAATGGACACATCTTGGAATAAAAAGAACACTTCCAAAATCTCAGTTGTTCTCACAAATTGAACAATGATGGATGTTAATCCTTGACCAGCTTCAAAAGGCATTGCTGGGCTGCATTTAGGATGACTTAGATTTTGAATTTTAAGAATGAATGGGAGGTGATGGCATTGACTGAGATGAAAAAAATAGGAAGAAGAACAAGCAGGCTGCTGAGAGGTGGACACCAGGATGCTGATGGGGGAGCATGGAGAAAACCAATATAGCAAGCCAGGAGAGCTGTTCATGGAGACAGTCACACGGGTGGACTTGGAGCACCCCAGTAAGATCTGAACCAGGGCAATACAGAGCTGAAAGCACCATGATAAGAAAGGAAAGCCACATAAGTAAATGACATCACTCGGGTGATCATGCAAGGTGAGAGGGGAATGAAGACAAAACCCGGAGGAATCTGAGTCCTTACAGCATGAGTGACAGGAAACCATTAGAAGACATCTACAAGAAAGGCACGGTCAGCTAGCCAGGACAATGTGACAACGACTGAAAACCAACCAGCCAGCTTGTCTCCCGGTTTGCTGTCTCCTTAGCAAGTCCATTCTCAGTGTACTAATGACCATGAGACCCAGACTACAGTGACTCCAGGACAGCAAGGATCAGAAAGCCATGGCTATGGGACACTCTGGCAAGGATTTTGTATGAGTTCGGTCGGTGGGAAAGGGTAGATTAAGAGCTTAAGAAAGGTTTTCTCATGTATTTCTTTTTTGTTGTTCTTTGGTTGATTGGCTTTCTGAGATGATTACTTTTTAGGATAATAGAAAGAACCAATTGAGAAGGGAAAAAATGAAAAGGAAAAAACATAGATGAAAAATTGAAACAAGATCCTGAAATGAAAAATGGATGGGCTTATCTGTGCAACTGGAAACATTATCGCTGGGCAAAAAGAGGGTGCCTCATTCAGGGGAAAGAGTTGAGAGTAAGTGTTTTGAGCATACACCTCTCTTACACACATGGAATCATTTCTCTTTGCACTTTACAGCAAGCTCCTTAATTCTCAAGGAAGAAGAGGAAAAATAAATTTAGATTTTTTTCTCCACTATTAAAATAACAATAGACATGAAACTCTTATTGCCTGGTTTTCTAATTTGCTCACTGTTTCTGTGATAAAACACTACCCAAAAGCAATTTGGGAGAGAACAGTGTTTATTTGGCTTACATGCTACCTGCCCATCCAGTGGGGAAGCCAAAGCAGGAACTCAAGGCAGGAACTTGGAGGCAGAAGTTATAGCAAATACCAAGAGGAAGACTGCTCGGTGACTTGCTTGTGGTTCGTGTTCAGCTAACTCTCTTGTACAACCCAGGTCCAAACTTCTAGGGGTGGAACTTCCTACAGTGGCTGGGCCTCTTCCTTTGATCAGCAATCAGAAAATGTTTCACAGACTTTCCCTCTGGCCAATTGTTGGAAGCAGTTCTTCAATAGAGCCTTCTTCTTCCCAGATGTGTCAAGTGGACAAAACTAACCAGACCTCTATGTATCTATTCCTTTCTTATTATGTGAATCCAATCAAATCTTTTGTAAAAATCAGAAGAACTCTCCTAGGTATCACGAATAGAATTCACCGTTAAAATAAGTATCTGGGTCCACTGATGACGGGGCTGTCAAATCACCCATTACTCTCTAGCAAAGTCTATCACAGTTGTCTCACAGGAAGTAACTGAGTTCAAATGCAACTCCATATTTTTGCTTTCTCTCTCCTTCCTATAAGTTTAGTGGTTTTCATAATAAAATGATAATCCCCATAATACACAATATGTACTTATCTCCTTACAGTGAGTGTATGAAGTCATTTGTCCCATAATACAAAAGTGGTATCTATGTCCATTCCAGAAGACAAACTCAGGAAACTTTAAGAGTCATTACAATGATGTCATGGAGAAGCTGTCTCATCTGCTACAGGCTGCATCATGTTTTACTGCTAGAGAAAAGCAGACAGAATTTGTTATAGAACATTAGAGTTAAGATCATAAAAGTGTACTTAGGGAACTAGGCTGGTAAAGCAGCTCTGGAACACAGGCACTCATGAGACAGGAGGATCAGGAACCCAAGAGCTCTAGACTACTTAAAGAATACAGAAATGACTTGAAAAAGTTAACACTGTTATTCATTCTTCTCTTCTCCTGTACCGTCTGATTAAATCACTATGCTTTTAGCCTGCATAGCTTTTGCTTACCATCACAAATGGAATTATTAATTAAATTTAGTGCACCCCTATGGATCCTCTGGCTAAGGAAAAATGTAGAGAGTCAAGAGCTTTGCTCCTATTCGTGCACTAAAATTACCTGAAACCAAAATTATTTTATGTTCCCTTACTACCCTCTGCTGGTAAACTCTAGTATAGTTCTTAGTTATTGTAAAATTAAATTGATATGTGCATTAATTTTGCTTTAAAAATATAAACAATTATTTGTTTTTTAAATGTACCATTTCAGTTTAAAATTCTGAAAACTGTTAATTAGAAGAGGCCATTGGTGTATATTCAGTTATCTTTTTGTTACACCCTCCCCCAATTATATTAGATACATGCTCAAAGGAATGGAGCTTGGTACAATGTGAAGCGTATTTGAACACAAAATCATAATTATAAAATTAATTTATTTACAAGGTAAAATAGATAGCTCACTCTCTTGGCTATTCACAGTGCAAAGCATTCTCTCTTACACTTGTTCCTTCTTTGCCATGTGATAGGTATCCACACCATGAAATCCATTAACTAAAGGCCAATCAAATCTAGATAACCTAGATAATGCCTCAATTGAGAGTCTCTTCCCAGGTAATTCTAGATTCTGTCAAATCTGTAAACTAACCATTACAACTTCAGTGCTAGTCAATTTGACACACAAGCAACATTTTTAAAAGTGTATTTGTGTGTGTGTGTGTGTATGAGAGTAGGTGCCTGTGGAATTCAGAGACATTAGATCTTTCTGGAGCTAGAACTATAGATGGTTATGAGCTGTGGGATATTGGTGCTGGGAATCACACTAGGGTTTGAATGAGAAATGGGCCCCATAGGCTCATTATGTTTGAATATTTGTTTCCCAGTTGGTAGAACTATTTGGGAATTAGAAAGTGTGGCCTTATTCATGGAGATGTATAACTGGGGGGAACTTTTGTGTTTTCAAAAGTCTGTACCATTCCCAGTTAGTTCTCTGTCTTCCTCTACCTCCTATTTGTGCATCAAGATGTAAGCTCTCACTGCTCCTTCTGCCATGCCTTTGCTCTACCATCATGAACTCTAACCTTCTGAAACTGTACTCCCCAGTTAAACACTTTCTTTTATACATTTCCTTGGACATGGTTTATTATCACAACAATAGAAAAGTAATTAAGTCAAGCTGTATACACTCTTAATTGCTAAGCTAGCTCTGCAGCCTCAAACACACTACTTTTAAGTCATAACCTTCCAACACTGTCTCCAAATTCTGACATTTTATTTTTTATATAGAATTTTTTAAAATTATTTTTAAGATTATTTATTTATTTATCTATTTATTTTATATGTATGATGGCTCTGTCTGCATAAATGCCTGCAGGTCAGAAGAGGGCATCATATCCCATTATACATAGTTGTCAGATGCCATGTGTTTGTTGGGAATTGAACTCAGGATCTCTGGAAGAGCAGCCAGTGCTCTTAACTACTGAGCCATCTCTGCAGCCCCTCTTATTTTTTTAAATAATATAAAATACAATTCAATTTTAAAAGTCCCAGGGCCACAGCTCCAATACTTTAAAAGTCTAAATTCTCTTAACAATAATGATCCCATACAAAATGAAAAACAAATTGTATTTTCAAAATATAATTACACAAAACAAACATTCTTGTCCCAAATAAAAAAAAAAAAAAAAAAAAAAAAAAGGTATAGCAAGCAAGTAAACACAGTCATACCAAAGGAAGACATGCCCATCATCTGGAGCTCACAATGTCATTTTCCTGGCTCCAAAGGACTCGAGTAGTCCACCCTTCCCTGCCATCTGCCACATACACAACTTCTCTCTTGGGTTTAGACTATCTCTACCACATATCTTCATCTCTCTTGGTAGACATCCCATGGTCCTGTCAACTATAGGATCCTGGAATCATTACTGCAACTGAAACTTTACATTCACAGCTCCATTAAATGTTCTCTCAGGGGCCTCTGCAGAGGGATCTAATCCTGTCACATGGTCTCAATCTCACCCATTCTCCATAACCTGTCGTTCTTTCACGCTGTCAAAATGGTACTACATGGATGATATATACATCTCCAAACTCTGTTAGGAGCTTGAGATATAGCCAGCCCAAATTGGACCAAAGTTGCCTCTTCCTTTGTGTGCTGACTCCAAGAGAATACTTCCCTGCCCTCCCTGTGAACCACAGGAGTTTTCACTTTAATGATGCTGATCCCTTTAAAAACCACAGCAGCTTCTTTAGCCCTAGTTTCATCAGAACACACACATTCTTAGCCAAAATATCACAGAAATCGCTATTATACCTTTTCCTGGTAGAATCTTCATTTCTTTCTAAAAATTTATGAGCTGTGCTGCAACTGTCCATTTTTAACTCAGCATTATTACTATTGAAGCTCCCACTAAAATATCCCATTAGGAATATTCATATTCAATTCATATTCAATGGTTTTTTCCAACCCAGTGTACCAAATGCTTCTACATTCCTCCCACAAAAATAGTTCTAAGCATGTATTAGTTAGGCTTTCTATTACTGTGAAGAGACATCATGACCATGGCAACTCTTACAAGGAAATATTTAATTGGGGCTGGATTACAGTATAGAAGCTTAGTTCATTGTCATCATGGCTGGCAGCATGTAGCAGGCATGGCTCTGGAGAAGTAGCTGAGAGTTCTTTATTTAGACCAGCAGGCAGCAAGAAGAGAGTGAGACACAGGGTCTGGTTTGAGCATCTGAGACTCAAAGCCCACCCCCAGTGACATAGTTCCTCTAACAAAGCCACACTTATTCCAACAGTGCCAAACCTCCTAATAACACCATTCCCTATGGGTCTATGAGGGCCATTTTCATTCAGACCACCACAAAGCATAAAAGCCCAATGGTCAGGTCTATCACAGCAGTCCTCTTCCCCTTTCACAGTACCAATTTCTGTCCTTGTTCTATGTCTGTTGCTGTGATAAAATACCCTGACAAAAAGCAAATTAAGGAAGAGAGAAGTTTATTTCAGCATATAATGGCAGGCTATAGTCCATCATTGAAGGGAAGTCAAGGCTGGAACTTCAAATGGCTAATAACATCACATCCACAGTGAAAAGCAGAGAGAAATGAATGTGTACATGCTCACTTCTTGCTTGCTTATACTCAGTTTTATTTCTACACTCATAAAATTCAGAACTCCCTATCTAGGGAATGATGCCACCCACAGTGGGCTGGGTTTCCCCCATCAATTAATTTAATTGTCCCACAGACATACCTGTAGATTAAGCCCATGTACATCATTCTTCATTGAGACCTTTACCCAGGTGATTCTAGGTTTTATCAAGTTATTAAGATAACTGACAAACTAAAACATCATTCATCACTCATAGGTGAGCAGTTCTGTACTGTTACTCATGTTGAGTCGTTGTTTAATCTGTCACTGTTATTCTGTTTTCTGTATGTGAACACCTGTGGATAAAACAAATATGCATCTATGTAAATATAATTAATTATCATTATTTTCATTATAAGAAGAGTTAAAATTTTAAAGAGTTCAGCTTTAAAACTGGAGTTCAACACAAATAGAAAATATTTCTTATTATTCAAGAGCTGATCTGAGAGTCTTAAAAGAAATTCTGAGCCATGTGAGACAAGAAAAAATGTGATCTTGAAGAGAATATACACAACATAAGTTATGTTTTAGAGTTATAATTGAAGCAAGAAGACAGGGAATAGATTCCGTTTTCTCTTTAATGCAGTTTCTTATTAAAAATTTATAGCTTTCTCCAGGAGTTTGTCTTTAATGCTGTTTCCACTCAGCCACTTCACCTTCACTTTTGAAAAATTAATTTATTCCTTGAAAATTTCACATATGTGTATACTACATTCTGGTCACATTTATTTCCCTACTTTTTTCTTACGTAAATTTTTAAATTTTTTGAGACTATTATACATGAATACTATTTTTACATCATCATCTCCCACCCTCCCTTTTCCTGATTTAACTGGTCCTATGTCCCCCTACTACCTCTACCTCTTAACTACATGACCTCTTTTCCTTCAATTACTATTGTTGCATATATATATATATATATATATATATATATATATATATGCGTGTGTGTGTGTATTTGTAACAATACACACACACACTGTGTTAGTCACTGTTCTATTGCTGTGAAGAGATAACATGACTAAGGAAACTATTATAAGAGAAACAATTTAACTCGGGCTTACTCACAGTTTCAGAGGTTTAGTTCATAATCATCATGGCAGGAAGCATGGTAGCATGCAGGTACATGCTGGAGCAGTAGCTGAGAACTACATCCTCATCCATAAACAAAGAAAGAGAGTCTTAGTTTGGCATGGGCTTTTGTAACTTCAAAATCCCTCCTAGTGACACAGTTCCTCTAACAAGGCCACACCATCTAATCCTTCTAATCCTTTAAAATAGTGTCACTCCCTGGTTACTAAGCATTCAAATGTAAATATAAGGGGGCCATTTTTATTCAAACTACAACATCCCACACCCTGCTCCATAGGCTTGTAGCCATATCATACAGCAAAAATGTATTCAATTCAACTTCAAAAGTCCTCATAGTCTATCAGTCTCAACATTGTTTAAAAGTTCAAATAGTCTCTTCTGAGACTCAAGGTAACTGGCTAACTGTAACCCTCTATAAAATCAAAATAGTAAAAATGGCCATCTTGCCAAAAGCAATCTACAGATTCAATGCAATCCCCATTAAAATACCAACTCAATTCTTTACAGAGTTAGAAAGAGAAATTCTCAAATTTATTTGGAATAACAGAAAACCCAGGATAGCAAAAACTATTCTTAACAATAAAAGAACTTCTGGAGGAATCACCATCCCTGACCTCAAGCTGTACTACAGAGCAATAGTGATAAAAACGGCCTGGTATTGGTACAGAGACAGGCAGGAAGATCAGTGGAATAGAGTTGAAGACCCAGAAATGAACCCACACACCTATGGTCATTTGATCTTTGACAAAGGAGCTAAAACTACTCAGTGGAACAAGGACAGCATTTTCAACAAATGGTGCTGGTTCAACTGGAGGACAACATGCAGAAGAATGCAAATCGATCCATTCTTATCTCCTTGTACAAAGCTCAAGTCCAAGTGGATAAAGGACCTTCACATAAAACCAGACACACTGAAACTAATAGAAGAGAAGGTGGGGAAGACCCTCGAATACCTAGGCATAGGGGAAAAGTTCCTGAACAGAACACCAATGGCTTATGCTCTAAGATCAAGAATTGACAAATGGGACTTCATAAAATTGCAAAGTTTCTGTAAGGCAAAGGACACTGTAAATAGGACAAAATGGCAACCAACAGATTGGGAAAAGATCTTTACCAATCCCACATCTGATAGAGAACTTATATCCAATATATACAAAGAACTCAAGAAATTAGACTCTAGACAACCAAATAACCCTATTAAAAAATGGGGTACCGAGCTAAACAAAGAATTCTCAACTGAGGAAATGCGAATGGCCGAGAAGCACCTAAAGAAATGTTCAGTATCCTTAGTCATCAGGGAAATGCAAATCAAAACAATCCTGAGATTCCACCTCACACCAGTCAGAATGGCTAAGATCAAAAACTCAGGTAATAGTAGATGCTGGCGAGGATGTGGAGAAAGAGGAACACTCCTCCATTGTTGGTGGGATTGCAAGATGGTGCAACCACTTTGGAAAACAGTCTGGCAGTTCCTCAGAAAATTGGACATGTCATTACCCGAGGACTCAGCTATACCACTCCTGGGCATATACCCAGAAGATACTCTAACATATAACAAGGACATATGCTCCACTATGTTCATAGCAGCTTTATTTATAATAGCCAGAAGCTGGAAAGAACCCAAATGCCCTTCAACAGAGGAATGGATACAAAAAATGTGGTACATTTACACAATGGAATATTACTCAGCTATTAAAAACAATGAATTCGATAAATTATGTAAGTGGATGGAACTAGAAAATATCATCCTGAGTGAAGTAACCCAATCACAAAAGAACATACATGGTATTCACTCACTGATTATTGGATTTTAGCCCAGATGCTTGAAATACCCAAGATTCAACTCACAGACCACATAAAGCTCATGAAGAATGATGACCAAGTAGAGGGGGCTTCAGTCCTTCTTAGAAGGAGTAACAAAATACTCAAGGGAGCAAATATGGATACAAAGTGCAGGACAGAAACTGAAGGAGGGGCCGTCTGCAGACCATTCCACCTGGGTATCCATCCCATGTGCAGTCACCAAAGGTAGACGTTGATGTGGATGTCAGGAAGTACATGTTGACAGGTGCCTGATATAGCTGTCTCCTTAGAGGTCTGCAAGATTCTGACATATTCAGAGACAAAGCTCACAGCTAACCATTAAACTGATCATGGGGTTCCCAATAGAGGAGTTAGAGTGAAGACTGAAGGAGTTGGAAAGATTCGAGACCCCATGGGGAGAACAACAATACCAACCAACCAGAGCCCCCAGGATCTAAACCACCAGCCTGGGAGCGCTTAGGGAGGGACCCATGGCTCCAGCTATATATGCAAGGGAGTTATAGGTGGGAGAAGAAAGCCTTGGTCCCATGAAGGCTGGATGTCGTGGGGGTTGGAATTCAAGGATGGGGAGGTGAGGTGGGAATACACCCTCATAGAAGCAGGAGGAGGGTGGATGGGATAGGGAGTTCCTGAGGGGGGGGAATGGGGTAAGGGGAGAACATCTGAAATGTAAATAAAATATCCAAAAACAATAAAAAAAAGCAGATCACAACATCAAATATTCAATGTCACAGAATATACATTACTATTACAAGAAAAAGAGGGGTGGGGAGGAGCAGAATGAGGAAATACTAAATCAAAGTAAGACCAAAACCCAGCAGGACAAACTCCAAATACTACATCTCTATGTCTAATGTCAAAGCACTCATTGGATCTTCAACTCCTTTCAGTTTTGTTGATTGACTGCAACACACTTCTTGGGCTGGTTCCACACCTGCTCTGCAGCTCTCCTTGACAGGTATTCCACAACTCTGACATCTCCAACATAATTCAGATTTTACATTGACAGCTTCACACAATGGCCTCTCTTAAGCATCCATGCAGAGACATCCTTGACACATGTCTGGCCTCAATGGCTTTCCTTAGTTATTCTATAACTCCTGTCTTGTTTCCTTTATTCTAAAGCCAGAATGATATGCCTGAAGATAACAAGCTCTGCTGCTTGAAGGGGCTAGAACTTGGACCCCTCCTTCAATTACATCTGTATAATCTTTTGTTGTTGAGGGGTTCCTTCACTGGTTATGCCTTTATTTAATTCCTTTTCACAAGCTGAAAGCTTACCTGGATGGAGTCTTGCCCTAAACTCACCACTCGTGATGGACTTAGCTCCATTATACTTTCTTTTCTCCCTCAAACTGTGCATTTTGTATTTCTCCTTGTCCAGATTGTTCTTTTCCATTATACATCTGCATAAGATTGACCACTAATTAATACACAACACAGTCAATACTAGACTGTCTTGAAGTCTCCTTGGTCAATGCCACTAATCTAAACTCTATCCTTGGACAGTTTCTTTTCTTTTCTTTCTTTCTTTCTTTTTTGAATAAAGGCAGAAAGTAGCTACATGCTTCTACAACATATCATAATATTTTTTTGTTGTTTTAAAAACAAAATCTCAACCATTCCATTTTACTAAATGAAGACTCAGGAGCCAGATGCTATGTTGAGAACCTACTAGCTCAGAGAGGCAGAGAAACCACCTACCTGACCTTCCTACTCAGAGAAGTCTCAAAAGGAAAAATCCTTTTCTCTTTCTCTATGCTGTATGCTTCAATTCAAAGAACCCTTCTGTTTACTTATTTATGTTCACTCCCTGTCAGCTTGTTTACTTGCTCTGCCTCTTGAGCTCGGGTTGACTTTATTTAGCTCTTGGATAAAAGGTGTGTGCTAGGGCTGAGCCACACAATAAGGCTTTTCTAGTTCACAATCTAGGATTTCACAATGTGTTCAAATACCCTGAAACATGTTTTTTCCCCTCTGAAACTTCTTGGGCTGAGCCATCATCATCTACATTGCTCTCAGCACCATTGTCTTCCATGTTCCTAATAGGAAGACCCAGTAATATCCACTTCAAATATTCAACTACCTTTCTAGTCCAAAGTCCAAACATCTTCCATATTCCTATACCAGCATGGCCAGGCCTGCCACAGCAATACCCTATTCCCTAGTTCCAACTTCTGTTCCCAGTAACAGTTATTATCACTGTGATGAAACACCATGACCAGAAGCAACATGGTGAGGAAAGAGATATTTAGCCTTATATATTCACATCATTGTCCATGATTGAAGGAATCCAGGAAAGGAACTTGATCAAACAGGACAGGAACCTGAGAGCAAGAACTGATGCAGAGGCCAGGGAGGAGTACTGCTTACTGATTTACCCATTATAGCTTTCTCAGCCTGATTTCCTACAAAACCAAGAACTGCCAGCCCATGGATGGCACCACTCACAATGGATGGGTCTTCCCAATTACTAAGTAAGGAAATGCCCTACTGCTGGAAACTGTGGCATTTTTCTCACTTGAGATTCTCTCCCTTCCGATAATTCTAGCTTGTCTAAGTTAGGGTGACATAAAAACTAATATATATATATATATATATATATATATACATACTATACATATATTATATATACATATACATATACATATACATAATACATATATAAATATATATATATATATATATATATATATATCATTACTCAATATTCAAAAGCTGATCTAAGCACCTTAAAAGGAATTCTTAGCATCTGAGAACCAGAACAATGTGGCCTAGAGAAAGATATACACAACCTAAGTTGTTTTTAAAGTTATGACTGAATGCATACACAGACCCACAGATACACACAATCACCTTGTTTGAATGAGAGGACTCCCATAAATCCAATAATCTTGGACGTTTAAATATTTAGTCCCCAGTTGGTAGCTGTTTGGGGAGTAGAGTGTGTGGCTTTGCTGGAGGAAGTATGTCATTGGGAGTAGGCTGTGGGGGTTCAAAAAAAATCTGTGCCAGTTTGTGTTAGCTCTCTCTGCTTTCTGTTTGTGGATCAAGATTCTCAGCTACATGTCTACATGCCTGCTGCCATGCTCACTACCATGATGGTGATGAACTCCTATCTCACTGGAACATACCTACTACAGTCCTTTGTTGCTCTTATGTACATGTGTTTCCAGATGAACACCTGGGATTGGATAACCTATCAGAGAACTCATCTCTGGAGAAAATTGATTCCCTCTCTCAGTAGCCACTGATTGCCTATAGCTCTTTGTCTAAGCCTTCAGTATCTTGATCATCCTTCCAGTCTCACTAACTGCCCAGGGTTGCTCATGCCAAGTCCCAATCTCAGAAAATTCTGTTGCAGTTCTGAGTTTGCATAGAGCACACACAGAGAGCTGGATTACTGGTGTTTGAAAAAGGAAAGGCAGCTCTGGGAAACAAGACGAGAAGGTGATGTCTTGCATGTAAATCAGACAGCTGAGGTTTCAGTAATGGCAATGGGTAACAGGACTTCCGGTTCTTTAAACAAGTGCCACACAAGGAAACTATTGCTGCAGCCGCCTCCCACAGGCTCCGTATTCCTCCACTACGCTCTCCTGACAAGTCATCTTTGTTGTGCTTAACTACCTTATGTAAGAAAATTTAATAATACCACCTGTCTCCCAAAGAAGGACCAATGACCCACAGTTCCAATCCCCTGCTAAGACCTTGGGTCCGGGTCTCAAAAACAAACAAACAAACAAGACCGGCGTTTGTGATTCATAACTAAACTTGATTCCTCCCGCCTTCCATAGAATAGTTTTTCTCTATGACAGGACCTTTAGCTTCAGCGGAGACATGAAAAGGGCGGAGGTGGGGGGAGGTTATAAGCTGTCTATTCGGATCCCCGAAGTATATTTTCTGAAGAGCAAAGCAAATATATTTAAACACGCTTTGGACATTTTTCTTTCAAAGAAATTGTCAAAGAGAAAAAAGAACTCACTTTCTTCACATTCTGCTCACTACGCTCGTTGTGCTCTCTCCTTTGCCGGAACCTTTCAGACAGGCAGCTCCTGGCCACCCCAAAGGGTCCTCATTTTGAAAACAGGAGCGGGCCAATCAGGTGCGGAACGCTGTTTGGCGCTGGCGTTTGAGCCACTGCTCAGGTGTGGTCGCGTCGGTTCTGATGTGTGCCGAGAAGGTGGGGCGCTGGCGTGAGCCGAGCCACTGAGCTTTTGCAGGCCGGGGCCACAGGCAAGGCTAATGGGCTAGGGAAAGGCTGCGTGTGAGACGGGGTGACGGGGGGACCAGCCCGGGCAGGGACCGGGACTGGCGATCCCTGGCAGCCGGCTGGCCCGGCTGGAGGGAGTAGTTTAAGGTTGCGGTTCCATCTCAAGAGATCTGAGCGGGAAGGCCACCCTGCGTGGAAGAGGATAAGTGGAAGTGTCCGGAAGCGAGAAACTAGCTGCAGGCGTTAGTCTGGGGAAACGGAGGAGCCTAAGGAAAAAGGGAAGTTTGTGGAAGTAACTGACAGGGCTGAGTGATCCGGAAAGAAGGCTGGTGGATGTGAAACGAGTGAAGTGTGGCGGCAGAGAAGAAGGTCTGTGTAAGTGGATCGAGGGAAAGTGGAGGAAGTGGCCGGGGCCAGAAGAGTGCCAGTGGTGGCCGGAAGGCAGTGGAGCAGCGCTCAAGCCTGAGGGTATTTGGAAATTGGAAGAGTTGGTTGGTGGCAAAGAAAGTCAGGACCCGGAATCGGCATCGGAGAGTGGGCGACGTGGTCGGGATGTGTGATCAGAGGCTGGTCAGATTGGCCGTGCTGCAGCAGCTTCGGGCTGTCTATGGCATTAAAGTCAAGGGTGGCCGCGGTCAGTGTGATCGCAGGAGACATGAAACTGGGGCTACGGAAATAAGGGTAAGTTAAAACGTGTAGGGACGGGGTCACACCCATTTTATTCTGGATAAGAAAGACACGTGGTTAGAATTCAGTGTCGGTGGTGATGAACAGACGTACCTCCCTATATTGCCGTGGATTTTTGTTTTGTTTGTTTTATACTGCTAGGAATAGGCTTCCTACTTAAATACTGAGCTACTGACCTGATAATCTGTCATGTTTTAAACAAGCAGTATGTGGGGAGGGAAACACTATCTGTCAGTCTGGGGTGGGCATTCAGTGCATTTCAAACGAATCATTAGGTGAGAAAGTCAGCCCAAGTTTAGAAATAGGCTTCATATGACCCTTCTATATTTAGCAATTTAAGAAAACAGGCCTGCTGCCTGACATTATCACGCTTTCTGATCTCTTTAGCAGAGTAAAAGGAAGCACCCTCCTTTAATCTCAGCACTTGGGAGGGCAAAAGCAGACTGAATTCCAGGCCAGTCTGGTCTAGGGAGTGAGTGCCAGTTGTCCACCCAACATCAGTCCTTGATTGAAACAAAGCTGGTTTTATAACAAGCAAGTTGAGAAACCAGAGTTGGTTGAAATTTTTTGTTTTGTTGTAATGATTCAGCACTGAGTTCTTACCTTTGCTACAGTTTCAGGAGCTTCACCTCCACCCCCTGCTCCCCAAGTTACTTTTGCATGTGTGCACTAGCCATCCCATGCCATGCCATGCATCTGGGGGTCAAAGGACGATTTGCATGAGCCCTGTTTGTGGGCTTTGGTGAATCAAACTCAGGTTGTCAGGCTTAGCAGCAAACGCTCCACTCATCAAACTGTCTCACTGGCCAGTAAGCTGTTTTTGAGGTCAAGAGATTTGGGTTGATTTTATTCTCTATTGAGTAAAGACTTTCATTGTGGAAAACTGAATATACGTCATTTTTAAAGTAAGTGGGAGCTGGGTGGCAGCACACTCCTTTAATCCCAGCACTTGGGAGGGCAAAGGCAGGCAACTGAGTTCCAGGCCAGTCTGGCCTAGGGAGTGAGTTCCAGGCCAGGGCTACACAGAGAAATCCAGTCTCAAACAAAACAAAAGGTATGTGAGTAATTTATTATTAGCATTTTGTAGTACTTGAAGAAAAAAAAAAACCCTAAAAATTAATTTCCATAATTTTGTTGTTTTGAGATGGAGTGTTATGTAGCCCAGGCTGACCCTGAACTCAGTAGCTGAAGCTGCCTGGAGCTCCCGATCCTCCAACTTCCCCTCCCTGGTATTGAGATTAGAAAGATGTGTCACTACACACTACACCTTCTTAATATGCTTGTTTATGGTTCAAATTACATTGGTTACTTCTGTTGGTAAAACTGGCTTTCCACAACCTTAAAAATAGGTATTTGCTCTTTTTATTCCTTAACAAACAAATCCTGACACTTGCCTTTAGAGACAGGCCTGAGTTTGCTTCTTTGCAGTTGACTATGAATGTGGACTGCTGGTTTATTCTCACTAAGCTTCCATTTCTTGTTCTATAAAGTGGTGATTCCTGGTAAGTTCTGTAGGTAAGCCTGATACAGTACTGTTCACTTGCCTCTTTTCCAACTATGACAGCTATCTATATCCTAGTTGATGGTTGTATGATATAAATTCAGCTGTGAATGCTAATACCATTCTAATTCTAATGAAATATAAATTTTCTATAACACAGTGATGTAAGATTCAGGCTCAGACATAAAGAGACAGAGAATGTTATAATGGTTTGATTAAATTGCATAGCTAAAAATTAGACAGAGCCAGCATTTGAAAACTGACAGTCTTTCAGTGGGAACCTAATTTCTAACTGTTCTTGAATGGGTAATCTTTTTGCTTGGAATATTTGTCAAAACAAACCAAGTGCTAGAAACAGGACAGTAAAATTTCATTACTGGGTTGAATCGGCAATGCCTAATGGTGTTCTCAAGCAGAAGGACCTGAGTAGCAGTGTGAGAGCCAGTGCGTCTCAACTAAACCAGCAGGAGTTAGAGCACTGACTTAATTTTGAGTATGAAGACGTATACAGGCTTGACTTTCAATCCGTTGGAAAGCCACAGCTTTTGTAATTAGTGACACACTTTTTAAAAAAAATTCATAGTAGGAACACAGTGGCAAAAAAGCCACGAGTGTACTTCAGGAGTCCTTGATGGTAAACTATGAATGTGTATTCTTAAAAACTGAGTCTCAAGGTAGCTAAATGAAAATTGTCATAATGTTTCAATCTTGGTCTTGTGTACCTCAGGACATAGCTGCAAAGCACAAGTCATAAGGTCTCAAAATCCCCACATCTGATGCATTTTAACAAGTACTCAGTGTGGCAGGAACTCGGAGTTACTGCTTGATTTACCAGCTGACTTCATCTTTTGTGTAAATTGGTATTTGTAGGATGGCTAGAGAAAAGTACAAATAAGATCACTGAAAAAATGTGTAGCATTTTTTGGTCTAAGCACTAATTGTATCAGTTTTCCATAGTGAGGTCAAAGACTGGCTGAATGCACTAGAATATTTGAAGGCAGTGTTTAATTTTGGTGTCTTTTTACTCAAAATATCTAGCATATGTCTTGGAATTACTTTCAAGTAAATGCACTTCAGTTAATTGTTTTGTATTGGTTGATTGATAGCTTGGAGCTTATTTCTGATAGTGATTTCATTTCTAAGATCTTTATTTGCCTAATGTTAAAGATTTCCTTTATGCATATCCGAGTTTATGAATAACTGAGTTTGTCATTTTAGGGGAAGATATTTGGAGTTCCCTTTAATTCCTTGCCTCATTCAGTTGTTCCAGAATATGGACACATTCCAAGGTGAGCAGACTTCAAAATGAAGAGAATATTTCAAACTGGTTTGAAAAATAGTTTCAAAATAGTTGATTGATGCATACATTTGCTTAAAATCACATTATTTCATCTCTGAGTGTTGACTGTTAGTAAACAGACAGAGGGCTAAAAGATGACTTAGTGGGTAAAGGTGCTTGCAGCATAAGCCTGATGCCAAACCCATGTATAAAGGTGAAAGGAGAGAATGCAGCTTCACAGAATTGTTCTCTGGCCTCCAATATGGGTGCTGTGGCACCAACATGTCCACATCATACTCTTGCTGCTATAACAATTACAGTCTTCGATCCAGGAGGAATGGCTGAAACTGTTGTCTCTGGGCCACCTGTAAGTAAACACAAACCCAGCCATCAGTCATCCTGTTTCTAGGGCTGACATCTAAGCACTGTCAGTACAGCTCTGTCATTGCTTGTAGCTCACATACTTTCTAATTTTTTGGTGCTGGCTGTTGAATTTAAAGTTTAGCATTGGTTGAGATTAGTTTGCAGGTAAAATTGAACCTTTACCCCTTAACATGAGAATGGTTAAAAGGACAAGGAAGGATTCTGTTTTCCAAAGGAAAATATTGGAATGAAGATAGCTTGATGTTTTGGGGGAAGTATAAGATGTTAGATATGCATGCTATACCAGGTTACCACTGTAGAGAGACAGTGGATAGAGCAAGCCCTGGGCCAGGTAGGCACAGTGGCTAATATTTGTAATGCCAACGCTTGGAGACTGGAGGAATTGCAGTTCCAAGTCACCGTAGCTACTTGGGAAAATATGAGGCCAATCGGGGCTACATGAAACTTCGTCTTCAAAAAAAGCAAACAAAGCTCAAGTCATTCCACATATAGACATCAAGAAGAGGGACCTAAAAGGAGCTTGAGAACCAATAGTTTAGGGAGATAGCTGGAAAGCCAGAGGAGTAGTGAACAGGACACTTGAGCAGGGGAGTGGTTGGATGCATCACCTGTCTGCGTATGAGGAGACAGTGAGTTGACGTTGATTTAGTGATTTGGTTGATTTGGTGAGTCGATGAGCACTGTATCCTTGGAGGAAGCTGTTAGTAGCAAGGTGAATGTGTCTGATCAAGAGTTAGGTAGAGAAGGAAGGGGATGTGATAAGCAAGGCAAGTCTTGAGTTATGAAGAGAGGCAGAAAAGAATGTAGACTTGATAGGACACATGCATCAAACAGAAAGCCCTAACTGTGTGAGGTCCTCATGAATGTGTGCTGCTTATGGGCACAGTCATGCCAGCGACTCCAGAGCTTCACAGCCATGGAGGAATGGAAAAGCCTTCTCCAAAGAATGAGGCTCAGAAGGAAATGACAAAGCCTTTGGAGACTGAGGGCAAGTGCTGACAGTGTATTCAGAAAATGTCCACCATAGCCCTCCACCTCATCTGGACTGAAGACTGATATTCTTTAAAGACTGCTCCTAAAGAGATTAGCAATTAGATCAAGATTGCATTCTTGATCGAGCTGTATATCGTAAACCCTGCCTCTTTCTTTCCTGTATGAAATAACCTGCCTGCTTATTCTGCAGGATGCAATAACCCCACCTCCTTATTCAAGTCTAGGTAGTAAACACAGTGAGCTTAAGTGGGCTCTGGTTTCTTTATCAAGGAGCAAAGTTCACCTGGCCTCAGCTATTTCTCTGTGTCTGACATTTCTTCATTCCCTTGCCACCCTTAGTCAGTTCTGTCCCTGGAGCTTTGCTGGATGTGGCACACATTGGCATTATCATGTAAAGCTGTAGCCCTTCGAGAAAAAGTTAGGAATCAAGGAGAACAACTAGATAATATTTTGTTACAAGGAAAGAGGGATTTTCAGTGTGGGAGCTGAGAAGGCATAATGACTGCTTGTGTATTTTAGTGGTAGAATGGGGTTATTGAGGTGTGTATCCAGACCCTTGAAAGAACATGGTTTCTCTTTCAGCTTTCTTGTTGATGCATGCACATCTTTAAAAGAGCATATTCATACAGAAGGGCTTTTTAGGAAGTCGGGATCTGTTATTCGTCTAAAGGCACTAAAGGTAGGCACAGTTTTGAACTGTACTCTTTCAGTAGTATTTTCTGATTTGATTGTTACAGTTGAAATAGCTTTCTAAAAAATTTTTTAAGTTAATTTATCTATGCTTTTTTTTTGGTTTTTCAAGACAGGGTCTCTCTGATAGCCCTGGCTGTCCTGGAACTCACTCTGTAGACCAGGCTGGCCTCGATCTCAGAAATCCGCCTGCCTCTGCCTCCGCCTCCCAAGTGTTGGGATCAAAGGCGTGCACCACCACTGCCGTGCTTATCTATGCTTTAAAAATATAGTATGCATTCAGATTTGTGCTCTTTATTCTTAAACAATACTATATGGAAAGAAAACTCAGCTTTGTTATTTTTAGCCTTCTAGAAAAAACTAGTATTTTAACTATTACTGTATTTAATATATTCTTAAGCTTCTAGAACTCAAGATTCTTGCATCTGTTTTAGAGTAAACTGGATCATGGTGAGGCCTGCCTGTCTTCTGCACTTCCGTGTGATGTTGCTGGCCTGCTTAAGCAGTTCTTCCGGGAATTGCCAGAGCCTGTCCTTCCAGCTGATTTGCATGAAGCACTTTTCAAAGCTCAACAGTTAGGAGCAGAGGAGAGGAATAAAGCTACATTGTTGCTGTCATGTCTTATGGCAGATCCTACAGTTGATATATTAAGATACTTCTTTAACTTTCTTAAGAATGTTTCTCTTAGGTAAGTGGTAATTAAAAGCCTTAAATGAGTTTGTTGCCTAAAGATGTTCTCAATAGTTAATAAATTTAATTTGGAATGAAAAAAATTAATGTCTTTACTATTAGAAATATACTCTATGTAATTTAAGAAACAATATACCAGGTGATTTAATATTTTGTCTCATTAGAGTCTTCATTATTTGATTCCTTAATGGCATTGTCCATTGGATAGATTCTTGTTGCTGTGCTTTTAAAAATATGTCTTGTGTTTCTTAATTTTCCTCTTATTACTGTTAGTGAACCTACTTGTTTATAATTGATATCTTCTAATGCTTGTTTTCTATATGTGGCTCTAAAAATCAGATAAGCAGACTTAATCTGTGTGAAAGAAAAAAGTGTGTACTGATTAGTATGATGGTCTCTGTATGAATTTGAGTGCTGAGGTTGGCACTGAGGCCTGCACATCAGACAGACTCACACTCAAGCCTTATCCTTATCGCTCCTAACTTCCTTCCTTCTTCAGGCCAGGTATGTGGGTGGATATATGAGGGCTGTTTTCCCTTTAGGTGACAGATAAAGTAAATGTACTCAGCATGTTATTTTTTAACTTCCTGGAGTCTTATCTTTCTCATCATTTACGACAATCTTTTGTCATCAGGGCAAGTGAGAATAAAATGGACAGCAGCAATCTTGCAGTAATATTTGCACCAAATCTTCTTCAGACAAGTGAAGGCCATGAGAAGATGTCTGCCAACACAGAGAAGAAGCTACGTCTGCAGGCGGCAGTAGTACAAACATTTATTGACCATGCATCAGACATTGGTAAGAGGTGGCTGCATTGTCTAGTAGTGGGGTTTGTTTAAATGAGGGAGATCCTGGCCACTTCCATGTGAACCTTGAAGACAGCTGTTTGAAAGGGAATACTAGTACCTATGCTCTGGGATGGGAAAGGAAGGAAGAAAGGAATAATTGTCTTATGAACATTTTGATTTAGGACGAGTGCCAGATTTTATCCTGGAAAAGATACCAACCATGTTAGGTATTGATGGACTCTGTACTACTCCATCCCTGGAAGGCTTTGAAGGAGACTATGAAACTCCTGGTGAATGTAAGAGAAAAAGAAGACAAAGTGTTGGAGGTAATTGATGCTCTTATTTTAGGGTGGTGCAGAGATTGACTTTTATCACCATTAGCTGTGGTGTATGATGTCTTTTGGATACCTAGTTGGAGAAATAAAGCATGGGCATATTAGTTCAAGTGATGATACAATATTAAGTGCTAAATCTTTAACAGAATGTTTATTGGGCCATAATCACTCAAAACATCTCTCTATGATAACTGATTCAATCTAGCTTTTCTTGGCTTCTCCTGAATTGTTCTTCTTGGCCTCAGACATGTTCACATGCATGGGTACAAAGGCCCATCAAGGGGCTGGAGAGATGGTCAGCAGTTAAGAGCACTGACTGCTCTTTCAAAGGTCCTGAGTTCAATCCCCAGCAACCACATGGTGGCTCTCAACCATCTGTGATGAGATCTAATGCCGTCTTCTGGTGTGTCTGAAGACAGCAACTGAGTACTCACATACATAAAATAAACACATAAAATAAAGGGCCATCAGGACAATCTTGGATGTCTGTCCTGGTTTTGAGATGGGGTCTATGTTTACTGCTGTGCACTCCAGTCTAGCTGTCCTATGAGCTTTCAGGGATTCTACTATCTCTGCCTCCTACTCTCCCCAAAGGAACACTGAGATTCCACATTCATACTGCCATACCCAGCTGTAATGTGGGTTCTTGAGATATGAACATAGGTCTTCACACTTGCACAGCAAGTACTTTATCCACTGAGTGTATCACCTACCCATTTCCATTTGAGGATCATTTCTTTTGGAATATTTTAGCTTAGTTACTGCTTTCTTATATTATTTGTTACTTCTGTAGGTTCTTTTATTACTTCTCTTATTTTCATAGGGCTACTATGTCAAAGGAAACAAATTGAATGACTTAGAAGTCACAGTTCTAGAAGCCAATTTATAAGTGTCAGCTAGGCTCTGAAATCTGTAGGACAGATAAGATTGCTTATTTCTACCTGGCTTCTATCTAGAGCACACAGTTCAACCTATAAAACTTCCTGCCACAAATGTAGATATTTCTTAGGCATTGGTCATCTTTATTATTGGTGCAAGGCATGTTATATTACATTTTGATTGCTTATGTTACTGTATATGCCTTGCATTTCAGATTTTGTGAATGGAGCCCTAAATAAACTTAAATCTAGCAGAACACCCTCTATTACACCTCAACAAGATAGGGCAGGTAGGTGTTTGTTATATATAAATATTTAAATAAAAATGTTTCTAGTGCTCTGTAAAGGACAATTTATTGTAATTACTTAACTATCATATAATTGCCTAATAATCAAATCACAGCAATACTTCCTTAAAAATATTGTGCTGTGCATACTATGTTATGCTTTTAGTTGTATTGTGATGAACTCAAAATTGTAAGTAGGGAAGAATGTCTATCTGTTGTCATTTTTTAAAGTAATTTTAATCATGGTTTTCAGTTGCTTATAATTTAGAGAATTTGTACATGGCTAAACCTCACTTTATGTCAGAATAAGAAAGTTATTCATTCTATATGCTAATATGTATGCTAGTTTGCTTGTGAGTAAATAAATGTACTTGACCAATCAAAGACAAATGCTTTGTTTCCAGTGAAACGAATTGGTCAATGCTCATTTGTAAGAAGCAAGTAACAGAGTTAGTTTTATCTTTGAATGTAGTTTTCTTCCCTATATTGATATTATTTCATCTGTCCAGTACTGTGTAAGTTATGTTACCTTTTAAGAGCCTTGCCAAGCTGCCAAGTATGGTTGCTTGTGCCTTTAACAACAGTGCTTGGGAGAATGAGGCAGAAGACTCTCATGTTCAAGTCGTGTCTGGGCTACAGAGAGGGGAGATCCCACCGCAAGCAGTAAACAAAAAGAATCTTGCCGTTTTGCAACTTAATATTTTTATTTTAAATAATTGCAAAATGTTAAGTTAGCCAAGTTATAGTGGGTCATAGACATGTATCTTTCACTTTTGTTGTTTAACATCTAATAGTGCTTATAGGAAATTAAAGTTTTTGTATGTTATCACGTGTATGGAGAAGCAAGTCATTTGTGTGTGGTTTTCAGCCCAGGCCTCTGTATCACCGTTGATTCTCACACCAAGTGTTAAGCGTAAACTGCCAGGAGAGTCTTCTCATGCCTTCTCGAGTAAAAAAAGGAAGTCCATCAAGCACAACTTGAACTTTGAGCTGTTGCCAAGTCATCTGTTCAGTAGCAATTCTACACCAGTATCAGGTAACAAGGAGAATCTTCATTTTTGGGTGTAAACATTAACATGAGGCCCTGTTCCCAGCAAATAATGTTAATGCCCCCACAAGAGCCAAAAGTTACATTTTTGCAAATTTCTATATTTTATAAAATCTACTCCTAAAAAAGCCACTAATAAGAATAAAATGTTTGTGTTTTATGGGCATGTCCAGTGAAGTTATGGAGAATACCTAAGCTTTGGGCTTGGGATGACACTGTGCTCAGGTTTTATGTGACTGGACATGCTGGGTCCTCATAGGTAGGACTCTGTTGTTATCTTAAGTTGAGCTAAGGTCAGAAGTTTCTCCAAATCCATAACAAGAGTGTCACTGAAGTAGGTTTTACAAAAGCTCTTAAACTTGGGTCAAGGTAATTGATTTATTGTTTCAGACATTTGTCATTTCTTCATTTCAGTGACACTGAAAATCGCATTAGGTATTGAACACACATTTTTGTTGACAGAATCTTAGGTTTAGTTTATTCTTTTAGTACACACAGAATATGGATTGGTTCATGTTACCTATGAATCTCATTATTTAGTCTCATTAACCAAAAGTGAAGTTAACCCCAAAGTCTAGGGGTCCCTATCTCACATTTAATCAAAATCTGAGTCTTAGATTTTAATAGTTCATTTTAAGCACCATTGTTTGTTTCATTTTGAGCACAAGAGTTGACTTATGAATTCTTCCCAAAAGTCTTTTTGTTTTTGAAAGTTCATACTTTGCTTAAATTGAACAGAATAGCAAATTGTGGTTTTCCAAAGGGAAACTCTTCCTCACAGGTTATGCAGGGCTCATTAAAGTAGAAGCACAAGAAAGCTGACAACTACAGCTCTGGTACCTTCAGCAGCTTCATACTTGTATGATACTGAAAAACCTATCCTGGTTGGAAGACTTCCCAGTGGCTGATGGGAATTGTAGTCTTTTTGTCAGCTGTTCCCCAAGTGGAAAAAGGAAACATTCCTGTGTTATTTTGAGCTTAGTTTGGGTTTTCTTTATGAAATTTAAAGTAGTAATTTGGTTACTATTAATTCATCATTCTTTTTGGCCTGCTTACTTATTTACTAATCAGCAAAATATTCGTAAGCCTGAAGACAGGCTGGTTTCTACATTGAGTTTTAAAAGACTTTTTTTCCTTCACTGTATAAAGATATTAATCTACAGTTCATGTACCACTACCTACTTGTAATTTTGTGTTTATTAATTTGTACTGTCTATTCTGACTGTGCTTCTTGTGACCACATACATTTTCAAGATGTCTAAGTCACATTTGAATGTGGTTTTGACCTTTAAAATGTTCTTTGACTCCATGTATGAAGAAGTCACGAAGATCACTATTTTCATGACTAAACAAACCCACGAATACCTTTTTGGACACTTTGTGGATTTTTTAAATCAGTAACTAATGAATTGACTGTTCATTGGAAGTATACTGGATATAATTAGGACATAAGTCTAATTATATGTAACCTCCATTGTCTGTCTGTTTAGTTTTCCTATAACAAATTACATGATTCTATCTATTCAGATTAGATAACAAACTGAATAATGAGATTGAACACTGTTTTAAACATGAATTACTTCCCTGGAATGTGATAGAGATGAATGGATTAGGCATGGCTTTGGATTACTAGATTTTGTTTGTTTGACGAAAGTCTTTTGGTGAATTATGCTTGTCTGGTAGACGTTTGGCTAGCAGTTGTATCCTGAAAGCTCATACTCAAATTTGTCAGTAGTTTAGTTTTTTTGAAGTTTTTATTAGCGTATGTTATGTATAATGGTTTTATTATAACATTAATGGATATCTTTCCCCATCTAATAATCCTGGCAGTGATATTTATGTTTATCAAGGAACTGTATTTCTAGAGTCAAAGCCATTGAGTAAGTGATAGGCAAGTTATTCTCCTTCTCCACAGCTTGCTCTTCAAAGTTTGGCAGGGTTTATTCCTCCCTTCTTGCTAAGTGTTTAAAAGGATAACTACTGTAAGACGAGAGTTAATCTAACTTTTAATTGGCAACTTTTTGTTGTTGTTTTGTTTTTTGTTTTTTGAGACAGTTTTCTCTGTGTAACCCTGGCTGTCCTGGAACTCACTCTGTTGTCCAGGCTGGCCTCAATCTCAGAAATCCGCCTGCCTCTGCCTCCCCTCCCAAGTGCTGGGATTAAAGGCATGTGCCACCACTGCCTGGCTTAATTAGCAACTTTTAAGTAGAGATTAATACTTTCTTTTTTGGTCAATTATTGATACCTGAAACCTCTAACCAGAAATTATACTACTTCTTGCTACTGGGTGGTAAAATTTGGATTTAAATCCATTTGCTGCACTTTTATGTTTTGCAAAGAAAGTATGTGTGATGTTTTACTTGTCCTTACAGTTCACTTTGATACAAGTCCTGAAGGGTCATCTCATAGTTCTCTCTCACCAATCACCATGAGTGGAAACCACTTGATTAGTACAGACCTAAGGCGGAGTAAAAGGATTGCCAACAAAAAAGTTTACAGGTAATCTGTCCAAGACGTGATGTTTTCACTGGCTGATTAGTGATATGAGCTGTCATTCCACCAAGAATTACAGCTTAATCAGATTCTTTAAGTCCCTCAGTCTTTATGTTTGTTCTTACTAATTATAGCCCCTTCATATGCCATCAGAAAGAAGGAAAAACATACTAAATTGAATCCACTGTCCTTGATAAAAATCCTGTTGTATGTTCATGGTGTAATTTTAAATTTGTTAGGCTTATAAGTAATCTATTCTAATGATCCAGGTTTGTGAGTGACTAAGGCTGATAAATAATTGTCATGTGCAGATAGCCATTTATATAGAGAATGTTGAAGTTTAAGTAATTTTTAAAAATTATTATTTAGTTATTAGCAATATGACTTCTTTGGACTTAGTCAAATTTTCATTTTGCAAGAATTTGTGATATTTATACCAGAAACTGACATTTTAAATTGCACTCTTTAGGGTAGAATCAGGAAAAGCAGGCTGCTTCTCTCCCAAAGTCAGTCGTAAAGAAAAGACCCGAAGATCTCTCCGTCTGAAATTTAGTCTGGGGAAGAACAGAGATTCAGTAAGTGTCATGTTCTTGTGACAGAATAACCAACAGGCTGCACAAAGTCAGTTCATCCTGGTGGGGAGGATGTGACAAGCAGAGCCCTTCACATTATGGCAGCTAAGAAACAGAAGGAATGCAGGAAGGGCTGGGGCACAGTCCAGACCTAAGCACTGTCTTTCATCCAGTTCCCACATTTACTACTTCCTTACCAATGCCATTAGCTTTTGAATCACTGATGGATTGCTTCGTTCATTAGGCCAGAACTCTTTTCTAATAATCTCTGGAAATGCTGTCACAGATACTCCCAGAGGTGTGCCTATCTAATGTTCTAGGCCTTTCTTATGTTCACAATCATGAACATAATAGTGGCTTATGGCTTTATTAATTTGTTAGCATAATGCAAATCATAGTAACATAAAACTGTAGACTTTCACCTTCTCATATTTGCCTTTCTTCCAAAATAATGACCCATGCACCGATATCTCTTATAACATCTTTTTAATCTCAGAACTCCACTGAAACGGCTCTCATCGAGGTAGGGGGTCCACTTCTTTAACCTCAGGACTTGGGACACAGGGGAATAGCTGTGGCAAGGAATAGTGGGGGTGGGGAGGGGTGGAAGGGAGGTGAAATCGGTTTTACCTGAACATTCAAGAAGGGAACAAGCAGAAATCAAGAGTTCAGTGGATCTCTGTGACTTCAGTACCAGCCAGATCTACATAGTCAGGGATACATGGTGAGACCCTGTCTCAAAAAACAGACAAAAAAAAAAAAACCCGTGGTGACCTTCAAAACCATGATGACTTTCAGCACTCTTAAGTAGTCAAGAGCTGTCAGCGAAAAGGATCTCTCACTGTATCCTTCTAGTATTTGGCTCAGGACCCCTTATGGTTTTTTGCTTATTTTCATGTTACTTTTCGAACTTCTTTGTAATGGAATATCCAACACTGTTTGTCTAAAATACCACATTTAAGTTCTCTGGCCTACAGTGCCCTCCTAAACAAGCAAGTGTCTCTCTTTGCTTGCAGGATTTGGTGTTTGTTTACATTTGATTTTAGGAGTATTTTGTCTTTTATTGTGCTTAGCATGTGTTGTGACACTGAACTCTTGATGTCTGTTTATCCCCTCCTTGGATGTTCAGGCAAAACCAATTGCACACACACACACACACACACACACACACGTTCCTTGCCACAGCTGTCCCTACCTACAACAAAGCCCCCTTTCACTGCCGTCTCCTGTTTCTGTTGTCCAGGCTGACTGTACACATTCTCGATTCCTCAATGACAGTCTCATGTGCCACATCTTGTCTATTAGAGAAGCGTGCTTAACTTTTGATCTTAGCTGTCTCCAAATTGTCTTCTCCTGGATAACTTGCAGTTAATCTAAGTGTGCCTGTTTCCATCCTTTCTGCAATACTTGCCTCCCAGAATAGACCTTAAAAACCAAATTAAGTCATACTGCTTTTCTGTTCTGAACCCTCCAGTGATACTTTTCATTCTGAATGAAACCCCAACTTAACATGAAATGCTCCACATGGTCTGTGTGTGAAATTAGACTCCCGTTCTCTCCAGCAATGTTCTATACTGTTTTAGTATTCTCCATATCACTTTGTCCTTGTTTATATTGACATATAATGTACTATTTTCTAAATCTTAGAATGTGATAAATACAAGGGAAAAATTTTTACTACCCCTTTCCCCATGCATATACACACACAACAGGCACACAGCTGTCAACAGGCCCTGGCACAGAGCCAATACAGGAACTTAAGGTTTTTATAATACTGAATGAATTTGTTGTACTCTTTCCATTTCACTTTGCAAAATGTTACCTAACATTTATGCATTTTACCAGCAGGCCAGAGTGTTCGAGTTGGTTACAAAGTTACTTTTCAGTTATATAAGCCTTTGAAAAGTGGTTACTGATTTTAATACTTAATTGGTTTTAATAGTTTTAATTAACTGAATTTGTTTTACTAAACCATTTTTAAATTTTCTTTTCTGTACAGAATGGATGTTCTGTCATCAATAAATATGAAAATGTTGGTCGACGACTAGCGAATCAGCAAAATCTAAAAAATAGGACTGAGTCTGTAAAAACAGGCCTGCTTTTTAGCCCAGATATTGATGAAAGATTGCTAAAGAAAGGTACATTTACACAATACTGTTAGAATTTTACCTCAAATTCTGGTATCTGTTTTTTTAAGACAAAATAATACTATTTTATGTTCTGGAAGTTTAAAGTTCTCATTTGAATGATGAAAATATTTGACTTGGCAGTGTAGCATTCTGTCAATAATTGGAGGATGCTTGTCAATGTCAACATTGGACGTTTTTTACCTTAAATCAGAGCATCTCAGTGTTTTGGAAATAATGCTCAGTAACTTTGTTATATGTTCAGGATATATTTCAAAACTAGGCAAGATGTAAGGTATTAAAAGCACCAACTGCTTTATTTTAGGCTCAGAAAAGATCAGCAAATCTGAGGAACACTTACTAACTCCAGATCAACTAGATGGAACAGATTACCGGATGTCTTGGACAGAACCCAGTAATTCGAGTTTTCAAGACATGAGTGTAAATGGAACTTCTCCAATAATGCGAAATCTTGAGGTGAAAAGCTTTTCTTTAGAGCCTGACATTACTGTTGAAAAATCACCAGTTGTGTCCTGTGAGCTCAGGCCTTCCACCTTCCACAGCCAACCTGACAGCGTGTGCTGGGGAATTCCCTTAGTGGGGATGAAGGTAACCTGGCCTCCGAGACCTTGCAAAAGATTCAGAAAGCATTTTCCGAATCTGGGAGTGATCTTCATACGGTGATAAATCATGAGCAGTCATCAGTAACAAATATGGGGGAGGAAGGTGAATCGAGAGATGTTACCATGAGTGAGTCAAAGGGACATGATGGGAGCTATACTGGGGAGGATGAGAACCATGCTTCAGAAAGGAATTTCTCACCATATCAAAGTTCAGAATTTTCCAGAGAAGCCAGTGAGGAACGTTACTCGCTCAGATGAAGGTGGAATGTGAGGACACGCTCTCAGAAACACCCAAAGCTGACATCATCCAGCAACCAATTCCTGGTGAGGAGCCAACCAAGGAACCACAGTCCCCAAGGAGCCAGCTCAGTCCTCCATCACGGGGGAATGAGAATGCGGAGGAGGAGAGCTCTGGGGCAAGTGAAGCTCCTGAAGAAGATGAGGCTCAGTCTTCTTTAGAGCAGAGCACATGCAGTGTGGCAGTCCTTTCAAAACCTCGGCCCCAGAGACTTGATAGGCAACAGTCACTGGTGGAAAAATGTGACAGTGCAGTTCCTGGGGTTCTACAAGTGACAGAGCACGGGAAGGTTTCTGATCACATACAGTGGTTTAATAAACTTTCTCTAAATGAACCGAACAGAGGAAAAATGAAGTCACCTCTTAAATTTCAGCGTACTCCTGTCCGTCAGTCCGTCAGGAGAATTAATTCTTTGTTGGAGTATGGCAGGCAGCCTGTGAGGCAGAAGTTGGCAATCCTTGGTGACACAGCTTCTCCTCTTGTGAAGTCAGTGAGCTGTGACAGTGCTCTTCCCACTTGTGTGCAAAGCACATCAAGAGGTCCCACTATTCCACATACTAAGTCAGGTCTTGAAGCACAGAAGTCTACATCTTGTAATAAATCAACTGTTGAGTTAACTTCTAAATCTTTCACAAAAATGAAGAGACATCCGGATCCTTTGAATGCTTCTCTTGGAACTACTAGACTTTGTAAACAGGAGAACAAATCTAATGGCCAAATTAAGTTTCCTTTGGATGATCTCACTAATCATGACAGATTAAAATTTGTTGTAAATAACAATGTGGCCTTTTCTCCAGGGATAAAAGTTCTTAGGAGACCATCAGAAAAAGAAAGGGTCTGGTACAAAGGTTCTCCTAAAAATCCTATCGGAAAGACTCAACTGCTACCAACCAGTAAGCCTGTAGACTTGTAACAGTCAAGTGCAGTGCCATCATCAGTGTAAATAAAATTAGCAATTGCTGGGTCAGGTTGCAGAATGCTCGAGTACTGGTATGTAGCTATGGGGTGGGGGGTCAGTTGCAGGATGCGTGTGTGCTAGTGTGTAACTCGGGACACTTGTTAAGCAGGTTCTTTCTGAAGTGGTCCCACTACTTGAGCAATTGGGGCTTTCATACTTGCACATAAGGCTACTTTGTTTTTCTTTATTACTGGAGCATTTAAACTTAACTTTATTGTGATTTCCTGAGGCAGGCTATAATAACTTTAGAAGATATTGTTGGCTAGATTTATTTATATAAAAAGGGACCTGAGTTTTATTCTACATGCTTGATCAGAAGAATACAGGAAGTGGTGCTCCTGCCTCTTGTTATTCCTTCATATCAGGAACAATGTCCACTAGAAACTTCTAATACGCAAAGGGATGAGGAAGTCCTACAAGTCTTAGGTCTGAATTATTCATGTTTGTTGTCTTGACCCAAAACTGAGACGTTACTTGGCCTCGTGGGATGCAAACACTTAGCTTTGTTGTGGACAGAGGGATTTGGTCAGTGTTGCCTGTGGTTTCACATGAATTTTGAAATAAAGACAGTGAATGAAGCAGAATGATGACCAAGGTGGTTTATACATTATAATGTTGAGGTAACTGATTAATTTTAAGCCATACTTTGTTTTTTAAAGGTATTTGGATCATATTTTGTCCAATATGACAATGAAATTTTTAGGGAGGTATATTAAAGTTGAAAATTTTAATCAAGATGTTTTTTTCCTATGAAGATGGTTGATTTTAGAATTTGAATTGTTAATGTACCTCTGTACATTTTACTTAAATATCTAATAGTGTTATCATGTGTTTAGATGTTATTTATTTAGCATAGACATTAAAAATAGCTTCTGGGACGTGTCTCCGTGTTGTATTTTAGATGCAAAGCATTGCACACACTGTTAGTGTGTATTTGTGTCGTGAAGAACTTTTAGCCCTTAGGAGTTTACTTTGCAGGGTTCTGCATGAAGACTTGTGGGGTTTAGATTTATTTTACATGTGTTTTTGTCTGCATGTAAGCATATGGATACATGTATGTATAATGTGTGCTTGTTCTCTAAGATAAGAACAGGGGTTGATATCTTGGATGGTTGTGAGCTACTGTGTTGATTCTGGAAACCAAACCTGGGCCTTCTATGTAGGACTGGGAACCAAACCTGAGTCCTACAAGAGCAACAAGTGCTTTTAACTGTAGAACAGTTCTTCCGAGATTTCTGTTTTATTTCAAGGTTATTTCCTATTTCATTATCTAGTAAAACTCTAGAGTCCTAAACTTGATATTCATCTGATCAAAACAGCCTAGCCGTGCATTTTCAGTATAACTGGGACAGATTGTGTGGATCTCTGACCTAATGGTGATAAGAGACAAGACAGGTAAGATTTTGGAGTAGTTACATAAGTTTTACTGGGTGAAGTGCTTCAAAATTTGCAACACTCTGAGCTGTTTTCCTGTGTAGTAAGAACACCTCCTATGATTTCAGTGGGTCTTCAATGACTAAGCAGGGCATGGTGCAGACACACTCGGGAGATAGAGTTGGGGGACATGGAGATCTTATCCCATTCTAAATGAAAAAAATTCTACAAGTTAAGATTGAGGAATGAGTTGTTTAACTCTAAGATTCTACTCATTTCATATTTGGGGTGAGAAAGTTTTAAAATGTGGTTTCATTTTTATATTGTCTTATTCAAAAATGAAGATTGTTGCTAATTTCATGGACTAAAAGATCAGACAGTATATACATTTGTGCTTTCTGAAATTAAAAGTGTACAGTAACTTCAAGAATTCTCATCTTTTTAAGTGTAAGAAGAAACTAATATTTGGGTGTTCTCATAAGTAAGCAGTAGACTTTAATACACAGAGTTAGGGGCTTTCTAGGTCACATTCTACAGTCAACTAAGAACCTAATGCAGGATTTTGAGAAACAAGTATAGGATATATATGATTCATGTTTTATTTTAAAAATACCACATTTTAGTCAAGTGTACAGGCACATGCCTGAATCATAACTATCCGGGGCTGAGGTAAGTAGGAACCTCTGAGATCAGCCTTGGAAATGCCCTTTGTATTCAAGCTTACATGTGAACTGTTACCTACAGCTCATGCTGAATGCTTTGTTCCTGGCTAGTGGGACTATTGAGCGGTTGTAGAACCTTTAGGAGGAATTGTGGTCACTGAGGGACCCCCAGTCCCTTGTGTGCTCTATTGTCTGTCCTGACCCTCCATGGGCTTCCACCATGATGTATTGAAATCTCAAAAGTTGTGAACCAAATTTTAAAAAATTTCCTTTCCAATCTGCATTTTGTCAGCAGTACGAGGCCTCCACACCCTTTCTCTTAGGTACAATATGAGTCATCCATTTTGGTATGTTTCAGTCAGCTACACAGCCAGCAACCTATTTTTCTAATCTTAAGTTGAATATAATGGAACTATGTTAAGTCAACTTGAAAGTAGACAGTATTCATTAGTAGTAAGTATTGTGTACCATCAAGCTTTGAACCCGGATCCAGCAGACTATTTATCATGTTGATTGAAACAAAAAGCATCCAGGAAACAAAAGGTATTAGATGTCTGGCTTTCCACAAAATATGACAAGTCTCCCAGCCTCTCTTTATTGCAGTACAGTGTTAGTGGTTGCTGCTTCTAGCTGCAGAAACAAACAAAAAAAATCTGAATTTTAACAACATCTGGAACTTACTGTTACTAAAGTTCTTGATGATGAAGGCTTTGCAGCATTGTACTGTTTCTTTCGGGCTAGAATCTCATGAGATCTGTCCCACCATTCATACCACAAAATATAATATTTCGGGTTTGTTTAGTAAGTTCGCTGTCCAACAAGTGTGATTTCTCTTAGTGAACTTAAGAAAGCTCGAGACTCCGGTGCCTGGGGCGTTAAGGAGGGTGCAGTAGAGGGGAGAGTACTGTCACCAGAACTTGGATTTTTCTTAGTCACCCCTACCATTGCCACATTCGAGTCAAATGCACGTTTTTCTCTAATAGACGGGTCTTTTTTATTTTCTACCTGTCAGTGTGGTTGTGGGTCATGAAACTAGTTGGGGTGAGGGCTTAAGTGCGGGGATAGGAAAGGAAAAGTACTAGAAAAGAGGTGTATGAAGATTCTAGCATGAAACCGATTTGTATGGTAATTTTAAAATCTAGAAGACGGCAAAATAAAAAATGTGGTATCTAATTGTGGTCTAGTTTAGGCAATTGCTTGAGACTGATAAAAGAGGTAAATGACATACGTAGGGGTCAGTGGAGAAAGGGGGTACCCTAGAAACAGCCAAGAGATAATAACTGAATGCTTCAGTTGGAGCTGAGTCAGGCTCTGGGCCAGAGACGCAGGCGCCTGCAATGCCTTTCAGGAACTCTGGGAAGGCCTTTTCCACCTGCTGTGGGCGGGGCCTGAGTGGAGCGAGGATGCGGAGGGAGGTGACGCAGGAGCTATCCAGCACGTCAGCTCCTTGTTTTGGCCCAGATTGCAAGAAGCTCGCCCGCGGCCACACGGTGAGTTCGGCAGTGATGCAAGTGATGCTGCCCCGCTAGTCTTTCGGCCGAAACGCAGGAGTAGTTGGATTCCTTAGGAGGGGCAGATGTCCTTCAGAAACCCTAGCTGGGGTCAGACAAAGGATGGATGTGGAGATTACAAGGGGTGGTTATAAATAAGGGGTGGGGGAAAGAGTGGTGATTGGGTTCATCCCTGGGCTAGCCAGTAAAGAAAACATCCTGTATTCGGAGTTCATGGAGATGATGGCGCCTGGTGCCTGCATCCAGCCCTTTCTTCACAATGGTAGATTGTGCTGTTAAAATAGCCATCCTCGGCTCTTTGAAGAGCAAGGTATTAATGTCTACGAGTTGCAAGGGAAGGCCTTTAGCTGCTAAAAGACAGATAAAATGAGTATTTGTTTTAGGAAAGATGTTTGGCTTGTTTCCTACCTTTCTAATCCTTATCCCTGTGAATGCTCAGAAGGGTTTACTCTAGCGTTTCCTGAAGCACCCATCCTAAACAGTCAGCTGCCAGGGAAGCTGTGGGAATACTGTTTCCTTCCTCAGCTTTCCATGACTTCCACGGACGCCAACATACAAGGCAGGTTGACACCTCAGATTTTTTTTTCCCCCATCATTTCACTGTCTTCCCTCTCCTCCCTGCCACCTCCGCAAATTTTAGCTCCCAGAACTGCTTACCATCAACGGGCTAGAAGTTCAGGGGCTTACTGTGTACCTGGCCTTCCATGCCGCTTACATAATTTTGATCTTTATCTTCACAATAACTCTATAAGATAGGTTGTCACTATTTCTGTAGAAAAGGAGGCTGAGGAACTCACCCAAGATCACCTAGGTGGTGTGCAGTCAAGTAACTGTCTTTCATGTTGCTTGCTTGCTACACCGCAGAACAAGGGTCTGAGCTAGGTGTACCTCTGCTCAGGATCTTAATGTATTGCCTGTGTGCTAAGTTAAAACACCCTCAGCCACCACTCCAGAACTTTCTGGGGTTTTTTATTATTGTTGTTGTTTGTTTGTTTTTTTAATTTTGTTTTGTTTTTACTGTTTGGGCTTCTCTTCTCTAACACACCTCTTTGTTACTCCTTTCTTCCCTTAAACTGGAACATCTCAAAAAGTTATCACCCTTCCCTTTTCAAATCCAAAAGTGCTTAGATTGCAAGGATCACAGACCATAGATGTGAGAACTTATCCCATCCTTAGAATCCTTAGGTGTCTAGTCAGAGGGACTTGCTTACCCTAGACTCTTTTTTCTTCTTATTTCCTTCACACAGTGGCTTGGACACAAAAGCAAACCTTTAGGAATTTTTCATTCAAGTCTTCTTTGAGGGTGGTCCTTCAGCCTCAACTTGTGATTCATGTTTATATCACCATGTTTGTGTTATCATGGTTACCCATTTTAGCCAAGTTATATAACTTGGTCCTTTCTTCTGCAGGTTAAAAATGGCCTCAAGGATGGTCTCTGTCATGCTATCTGGCCTTTTGTTTTGGTTGATGTTTGAGTGGAATCCAGCATTGGCTTATAGTCCACGGACCCCTGACCGGGTCTCAGAAACAGACATCCAGAGGCTGCTCCATGGCGTTATGGAGCAGCTGGGCATTGCCAGGCCACGTGTGGAGTACCCAGCTCACCAGGCCATGAATCTTGTTGGGCCACAGAGCATCGAAGGTATGCACTATTCCAAACTGACAATGTTTCCATTGTATTTCTGAGACCACTGTCTCCATTTACCAGGGTTTTTTGTTTTGTTTGGTGGGTGTGTAGGAGGGCATTCTTTTTTTTTTTTTTTTTACTGGTAGAATCTTGAATTTGAATTCCCTATGTAGCCAAAGATGACCTTGAGCTCCTGATGCCCTACCTCCACTTCCCCAGTGCTAAGATGGGGCAACTTTATGAGATACTGAGGAAGGAAGCTGGGGCTTCAAGCTTCAGGCTACATGCTAAGCAAGCACTCTATGGGCTAAGCTGAATCCTTGGCCCCATTTCCCCTTTGTGTACTGCACAGTGATACATACATAACACATTGAGAATGACAAGACCACCTCTCATGAGTTTTTCCAGTTTTCCAATCCCTCATAATGTTCTTATAAAACGTTAAATAAAAAGCTGTATTTCATTTGCATGCTGTTTACTTACATATAAACTAAGCCTTCCCCTTGGGAGTGGGCAGTGGGTCTTACTGAAAAATATGAATATTCACTTTGGATTCTCCCAGAAGCCACGTCCAGCAAGTACTGTTTCTGATGGATTCCTGACATATAATTTTCCCTGCTATGATTGCCTCACAGTGCTGTCTGCTTCAGGGGTCTATGAATGCTGTGGATAGTGTTGATAGATGATCCCCATTTCTGTCTTGTTGCTGTCACTTTGAGCTATTGATATTGCTGTGTATTTTGGTTGACATTTGATTTCAGGAGTAGATTAGTCCAAATCTGCAAGCATGGAACCATAGCAAATGGCTTATATCAAGATAAATCAGATAGAACTCCTTGACATTCTTTTAAGGAAACTCTAAATGACACCAGCCTATTTATTTAATTTTTTTTTTTGAGATGGTAAATATCTCCTCTCTCCACAAATAAAATGCATGGTTCACCACTCTGCTGTTGTCGTGGAGAAGGTTCTCCCTGGTATCAACAGCCTGTGTTTATTCAGGGCCCAGTTTTATTCACTCAGTATACAACCATGTATTGTCCTCTATATGCATTCGAAGGATGTGGGGCATCTCTGTCCTACATGGTTCAGGCTAACTGGGAGAAGGAACCAACGAAAAGTCATTATGGTGTATTCTGATATATACTGCTTCCATGGAACAAAGAGTAGGAGATAGGCCAGTAATAGGGGCCCATAAGGAAATGCTTCTTAGGAGAGGTTCCATTTGTTCTGGGTCTTGAAGTTTGCATAAGAAATCCCCAGGGGAGCATGGTGAGAAAGTGTGGAGGAAGGAAAGAGGATGGATTGCAATACATCGGAGTTACTGACATCCCATAATTAATCTTGAGGTAATGAGCTGCCATAGCAAAGTCAAGACTCCCCTAAGGGATGGGTATTGACTTGTGCTTCCATTGACTATAGCTCTACCATGAATTACCACAGCATTACAGTTTAACAGGACACCATTGTCTCCCAGTTACCTCTGTTCTGACTTTGGCAGTCTCTCTTCATTTAGAGTCAGCCCAAGGTTAATTCTGGTGTTGACCAGCAATACAACCAGAATGGTGTGGGAGCTTTATAAAAAGCTCATTAAGGCGATTGGCAGGCTTCATTTCCATGCAGTTATCAGCTGAAGTTCCCTTTTGCTTGATGGCTGTCAGCTGAGCCCCTCAGGCAGCATGCTGCCTCACATACTCCTATGCAGAATATCCTGAATAGCAATGTTCTTTTGTGACATTTTACTCCTCTATTAAGTCCCTTTAGTCTGATAAGGGCCATGCAATAGAGTCATAGAAGTGACTTTTGAGCCACATTTGTCATCTAAGATGATAGCCAGTTATCTCCAGTTTCCACCACACACAAGTGTGGAGACTCTTGCCTGCTCAGCAAGTAAGAATTTTGGAGCCATGTTAGAATTCTGCCTCTTATAGCTGAGATGGAAACTGACAGGAAGTAGTTCAAAGACAGTGAGAGCAAAGAAAGAAAGTACAAACCCTGCACTTTCCCTAGTCCATCCTGGGTTTTAGTTGAGTGTCCTGGTTCTTATTTATGTGAACAGTTCATCATTTCAACTCACCCATCTATTTGTACGGTATGCTCAGAGACTCACCATACCATGTGGAATAGCTCCTTTCATTCTCTTAACAGCAGAAGAAATCAGTTAAAGGTGCCCCTCCCAGTTCTTATAGAGAACATACATGGTATATGTATTCCTCTGTAAATTTCAGCACATATTGAATGTGGCTGTTATGAGTTATGTTCCCTGGTTTTAAATGCCAACTCCATCACTTACTGGTGCTGTCATCTTTTAGCAAGTTATTTAATTTCTTTGTTTCTATTTAGCTTGGGTACTCCTCTGCAGGTACCTTAAAAAGAGCTGACTAGTGGCATCTTCCAAATGTAGAAATTCTAGGCCAAAATCAAGACAAAAGGACCAAGGCAAGATTGCCAGGAAGTGGTCTTATGTAAAAGCAAGGCAACCTCATGAGGTTCCAAGGCAAGGGAACTGAGACTGTGCTGTGTGCACAATGCTTCTTCTCTACCTGTGATCTTGGCAACCTCTCTGAAAGGTGATTTTCTTATGGATGAAATAAGGCTTCCTTCACATACAGTCATGTGAACTGTTAATAAAAGGACCATAAGACCCTGCCTCTCTGTGCATTAGTAGCAGCATGAGGGCCTTGCTTGTTTTGTCAGTTTTTTTTTTATTTATTTAGTTATTTAAATCACATCATATTTACTTATTTACACAGGGGTTATAAACACAAAAAGGCAGGATGTAGGGAAGGGAATGGCACCGGAGCATAGGTGTTCAGGAGGAGTACAGATACCTTTCAGAACAGGGTATCAGCTGGGTGTAGGTTCAGGGGACAGGTCACTATGACTCTGCCTATGATTCACTTGTCCTTATCTAAGTCGGTACTGTCCACCGAGGCTGCCTATTTATAAGACCTATGACTACTTGGGCTGGTAAATTTCCACAGAAGCTGCCTGTTTACAATAGCTTATAGCCTGCTGTTTCAGTGTTTTTCCACAGAGACCCAAGACTTGGTGTTAGCATGCATGTATGTCAGGCTATTGCTGACTTTAGGCCTATGGCTGATTTTAGGCCTTTAGTGTATATGTAGGGCTGCTCCTGACATCTCCTCCCTTCTCTAAGTATAGAAGGGCCTTGGCGATTCTATTCTTGTGAAGGCAGGGATAGAGGCCTGACCTCCAATAATTGAAGGGGACCTTGTAATGGCTCAGGTCCTCCTGTCCAGTGAGGCATGAGGGCCATACCCACCCGATGTCTTTTTCCTGGAGAGGAGATACTTTTGACATCAACCCCTATGCAGTCAGACTTGTCCCGCAGGGAACCCAGATAGATATTTTAAACTTTTATTTATATTCCCTTGCAGTGCTTAGCCTCACAGCCTAAGCAAGAATTCAGATCGCCAGACAGAGAGGGTTCTGGGTAGCCCCTCTCTGCTTGGTCTAGGGGTGGAAGTCTCCTCTTTTAGGTTGGGTGGAGATGGGTTTGAGGAACACCCTGGATAAAGTAACAACCTCATCTTGAGTCTTGTGGTCCTCCATAGCTAACTTGTGATAATGTATCTGAATAGGTTTTGCTACCGAATTATCTATCTGTTGTATCACAAAGTTAGTCAGCCTATTTAAGGCCCGGGACTAAAAGAAATAAGCAGAAATAACCCAGTTAATGGTCCCAAGATGGGAGGAAGTGGGGTTGACAACCTTGGAGGGTTGAAAACCAGTCCTTGTACCAGCTCTCATCTTTCTCTTTCTCTTTCTCTCTCTGTCATTTCTCTGGGCCTTCTCTGACCTTTTTCATGTTCTCTTTAACCATCCCTGTCTTGTCTATGTAAGGGCAACATTCTTCTTTAAGGGCTGTACACAGTCAAGAGCTGTACACAGTCTTTTCTATTGTAGAAGAGTAAATCAAGTCCAATAAAGTCCTTTGCAATTTTTGGAGATCAATTCAGACACCGAAACGAGGATTTCTTCAGATTAGTGATGTCAATCTCTAGCTGTTTGGTGTCCTTGTCAATGGCCCATCAAAGGTCTGAGTAGTATAAGTCTGGAGGCCAGCATCAGGAATAGAGCTTCTACCAGCAGACATCACGGGTGTTTCATTTTTACCTGTTCTCAGGCTGGAGGTTTAGACCCTGGGAGCTCCGGTTGAATCTTTTGATACTCATTCTAAAAAGGACAAAAGCACCCACACTTTGGTCTTCCTCCTTCTTCTTGAGTTTCATGAGGTCTATGCATTGCGTCTTAGGTATTGTGTGCTTTTGGGCTAATATCTGCTTATCAATGAGTGCATACCATGTGTGTTCTTTTGTGATTGGGTCATCTCACTCAGGATGATATTTTCTAGCTCTATCCATTTGTCTAAGAATTTCATGAACTCATTGTTTTTAATAGCTGAGTAGTACTCCATTGTGTAAATGTACCACATTTTCTGTATCCATTCTTCTGTTGAAGGACATCTGGGTTCTTTCCAGCTCCTGGCTATTATAAATAAGGCTGCTATGAACATAGTGGAGCATGTGGCCCTGTTGTATGTTGAAATATCTTCTGGGTATATGCCCAGGACTGGTATAGCTGGGTCCTCAGGTAACACTATGTTCAATATTCTGAGGTATCACCAGACTGCTTTCCATAGTGGTTGTACCAGCTTGCAATCCCACCAACAATGGAGGAGTGTTCCTCTTTCTCCACATCCTCGCCACATCTGCTGTCACCTGTGTTTTGGATCTTAGCCATTCTGACTGATGTGAGGTGGAATCTCAGTGTTGTTTTCATTTGCATTTCCCTGATGACTAGGATGCTGAACACTTCTTTAGATGTTTCTCAACCATTTGAGTTTCCTCGGTTGAGAGTTCTTTGTTCAGCTCTGTACCCCATTTTTTAATAGGGTTATTTGATTGTCTGGAATCTAGTTTCTTCAGTTCTTTGTATATCTTGGATATTAGCCCTCTATCAGATGTAAGGTTGGTGAAGATCTTTTCCAATCTGTTGGTTCCTGCTTTGTCCTATTGACAGTGTCCTTTGCTTTACAGAAGCTTTGCAGTTTTATGAGATCCCATTTGTCAATTCTTGATCTTAGAGCATACGCCATTGGTGTTCTGTTCAGGAACTTTTCCCTTGTGCCCATGTGATCAAGGCTTTTCCCTATTTTCTCTTCTATTAATTTCAGTGTAGCTGGTTTTATGTGGAGGTCCTTGATCCACTTGGAATTGAGCTTTGTACAAGGAGATAAGTATGGATCAATTTGCATTCTTCTACATGTTGACCTCCAGTTGGACCAGCACCATTTGTTGAAAATGCTGTCTTTTTTCCACTGGATGGTTTGAGCTCCTTTGTCGAAGATCAAGTGACCAAAAGTATGGGGGTTCATTTCTGGGTCTTCTATTCTATTCCGTTGATCCTCCTGCCTGTCTCTGTTCCAATACCATGCTGTTTTTAACACTATTGCTTTGTAGTACAGCTTGAAATCAGGGATGGTGATTCCCCAGAAGTTCTTTTATTGTTGAGAGTAGTTTTTGCTATCCTGGGTTTTTTGTTATTCCAATGAATTTTAAGATTGCTCTTTCTATCTCTGTAAAGAACTGAGTGGGAATTTTGATGGGGATTTCATTAAATCTGTAGATTGCTTTCGGCAAGATAGCCATTTTTACTATATTAATCCTTCCAATCCATGAGCATGGGAGATCTTTCCATCTTCTGAGATCTCCTTCGATTTCTTTCTTCAGGGGCTTGAAGTTCTTGTCATACAGGCCTTTTACTTGCTTGGTTAGATTCACACCAAGGTATTTTATATTATTTGTGACTATTGTGAATGGTGTCGTTTCCATAATTTCTTTCTCAGCCAGTTTATCCTTTGTGTAGAGGAATGCGACTGATTTGTTTGAGTTAATTTTATACCCAGCCACTTTGCTAAAGTTGTTTATCAGGTTTAGGAGTTCTCTGGTGGAAGTTTTGGAGTCACTTAAGTATACTATCATATCATCTGCAAATAGTGAAACTTTGACTTTTTCCTTTCCAATTTGTATCCCTTTGATCTCCTTTTGTTGCCTAATTGCTCTGGCTGGGACTTCCAGTACTATATTGAATAGGTAGGGGGAGAGTGGGCAGCCTTGTCTAGTCCCTGATTTTAATGGGATTGCTTCAAGTTTCTCTCCATTTAGTTTAATGTTGGCTACTGGCTTGCTGTATATTGCTTTTACTATGTTTACGTATGAACCTTGAATTCCTGATCTTTCCAAGACTTATCATGAAGGGGTTTCCAAGACTTATCATGAAGGGGTGTTGAATTTTGTCAAATGCTTTCTCAGCATCTAGAGATATGATCATGTGGTTTTTTTTCTTTGAGTTTATTTACATAGTGGATTACGTTGATGGATTTCTGTATATTGAACCAACCCTGCATTCCTGGGATAAAGCCTACTTGATCATGATGGATGATTGTTTTGATGTGTTCTTGGATTCTGTTCGAGAGAATTTTATTCAGTATTTTTGCATCGATATTCATAAGGGAGATTGGTCTGAAGTTCCCTTTTCTTGTTGGGTCTTTGTGTGGTTTAGGTATGAGCGTAATTATGGCTTCATAGAATGAATTAGGTAGTGTTCCTTCCGTTTCTATTTTGTGGAATAGTTTGAAGAGAATTGGTATTAGATCTTCCTTGAAGGTTTGATAGAATTCTGCACTAAAACGTCTGGACCTGGGCTTTTTTTGGTGGGGAGACTTTTAATGACTGCTTCTATTTCTTTCCCGGTTATGGGACAGTTAAGATGGTTTATCTGCTCCTGATTTAACATTGGTAACTGGTACTTGTCTAGAAAATTGTCCATTTCATCCAGATTTTTCCAATCTTGTTGAGTATAGGCTTTTGTAGTAGGATCTGATGATTTGTTGAATTTCCTCTGTATCTGTTGTTATGTCACCCTTTTCAGTTCTGATTTCATTGATTTGGATACTGTCTCTCTGCCCTCTGATTAGTCTGGCTAAGGGTTTATCTATTTTGTTGATTTTCTCAAAGAACCAGCTCCTGGTTTTATTGATTCTTTGTATAGTTCTCTTTGTTTCTAGTTGGTTGATTTCAGCCCTGAGTTTAATGTTTCCTGCCGTGTACTCCTCTTGGGTGTATTTGCTTCTTTTTGTTCTAGAGCTTTCAGGTGTATTGTCAAGCTGCTAGTGTGTTCTCTCTCCAGTTTCTTTTTGTATGCACTTAGAGCTATGAGTTTTCCTCTTAGCACTGCTTTCATTGTGTCCCATAGGTTTTGGTATGATGTGTCTTCATTTTCATTAAATTCTAAAAAGTCTTTAATTTCTTTCTTTATTTCTTCCCTCACCTCTTTATTTCTTCCCTCACCCCATTATCAACGAGTAGAGTATTGTTCAGTTTCCATGTGAATGTGGGTTTTCCATTGTCTTTGTCGTTATTGAAGACCAGCTTTAGACCATGGTGATCTGATAGGTTGCATGGGATTATTTCGATTTTTTTGTATCTGTTGAGGCCTGTCTTGTGACCAATTATATGGTCTATTTTGGAGAAGGTACCATGAGGTGCTGAGAAAAAGGTATATTCTTTTGTTTTTGGGTGAAATGTTCTATAGATATCTGTTAAGTCCATTTGGTTCATAACTTCTGTTAGTTTCACTGTGCCTCTGTCTAGTTTCCGTTTCCATGATCTGTCCAGTGCTGAGAGTGGGGTGTTGAAGTCTCCCACTGTTATTGTGTGAGGTGCAATGTGTGCTTTGAGCTTTAGTAAGGTTTCTTTTATGAAAGTGGGTGCTCTTGCATTTGGTGCATAAATGTTCAGAATTGAGAGTTCATGTTGGTTGACTTTTCCTTTGATAAATATGAAATGACCTTCCTTACCTTTTTGATATCTTTAAGTTGAAAGTCAATTTTATTCGATATTAGAATGGCTACTCCAGCTTGTTTCTTAGGACCATTTGCTTGAAAAATTGTTTTCCAGCCTTTTACTCTAAGGTAGTGTTTGTCCTTGTCACTGAGGTGGGTTTCCTGTATACAGCAAAATGTTGGCTCCTGTTTGCGTATCCAGTCTGTAGCCTATGTCTTTTTATTGGGGAATTGAGTCCATTGACATTAAGAGATATTAAGGAGAGGAGACTGTTGCTTCCTGTTATTTTTGCTAAAAGGGGAGGCATTGTGTGGCTATCTTCTTTTGGGTTTGTTGGAGGCAGATTACTTTCTTGCTCTTTCTAGGGTATGATTGCTCTCCTTGTATTGGGACTTTCCTGCTATTATCCTTTGTAGTGTTGGGTTTGTGGAAAGATATTGTGTAAATTTGGTTTTGTCGTGGAATATCTTGGTTTCTCCATCTATGGCAATTGAGAGTTTTGCTGGATACAGTAGCCTAGGCTGGCATTTGTGTTCTCTTAGGGTCTGCATGACATCTGTCCAGGATCTTCTGGCTTTCATAGTCTCTGGTGAGAAGTCTGGTGTAATTCTGATAGGTTGTCTTTATATGTTACTTGGCTTTTTCTCTTATTGCTTTTAAAATTCTTTCTTTGTTTTGTGCATTTTGTGTTTTGATTATTATGTGACGGGAGGTATTTTTTTTCTGGTCTAGTCTAATTGGTGTTCTGTAGGCTTCTTGTATGAGTATGGGCATCTCGTTCCTTATGTTAGGGAAATTTTCTTCTATGATTTTGTTGAAGATATTTACTGGCCCTTTAAGTTGTGAATCTTCACTCTCTTCTATACCTATTATCCTTAGGTTTGGTCTTCTCATTGTGTCCTGGATTTCCTGGATGTTTTGGGTTAAGAGTTTTTTGCATTTTTCGTTTTCCTTGACAGTTGTGTCAATATTTTCTATGGTATCTTCTGCACCTGAGATTCTCTCTTCTATCTCTTGTATTCTGTTGGTGATGCTTGCGTCTGTGACTCCTGATTTCTTTCTTAGGTTTTCTATCTCCAGAGTAGTCTCCCTTTGTGATTTCTTTATTGTTTCTATTTCCATTTTTATGTCCTGGATGGTTTTGATCAAATCCTTCACCTGTTTGGTTGTGTTCTCTTGTGATTCTTTAAGGGCTTCTACCTGTTTACCTGTGTTCTCCTTGAATTCTTTGAGAGTGTTATTTATGTGCTTCTTAAAGTCCTCCATCATCATCATTAGAAGTGATTTTAGATCTGACTCTTGCTTTCCTGGTGATATAAGGAGTTCAGGACTTAATGTGGGAGAACTAGGTTCTGATGATGTCATGTGCTCTGGGTTGCTGGCCCTTGTATTCTTGCACTTGCCTTTTGCCATCTGGTTCTCCTCGGTGCTTCCTGTGCTGTCTCTGACTAGAACCTGTCTTTCCTATTCTCTTGGTTGTGTCAGAACTGTTTAGGTTGGGTATTGCTGCTGAGGTTAGCGCTAGGGCCCAAGATCTGCTCAGTGCTTGGGTCCAGACTGGAAGGAACCAGTGCTCTGGGCCAGGAGTGAGCTCCCGGATCCCTGTGGGTCCTGGTTACTCCCTGTTTGGGGCAAGTGTTGCTGCCTCCTTGCTTAAGAGGCTGCTCTGGTTAGAGCTCCTGGGAGCCACACTTTCTCTGGGTTCTGTGAGATTGGGTGCAGAGTTGCCGGAGATCTGCTGAGCGCTCGGGCCCAAACCGGAAGGAACCAGTGCTCCGGACCAGGAGTGAGTACCTGGGTCCCAGTGGGTCCCAGTTACTCCCTGTTTGGGGCAAGTGTTGCTGCCTCCTTGCTTAAGAAGCTGCTTGGATTAGAGCTCCTGGGAGCCCTGCTTCCCCTGAGTTCTGTGAGATTGGGTGCAGACCTGCCGCTGGAGATCCGGTCCCGGTGGGTCCCAGTGGGTCCCAGTTACTCCCTGTTTGGGGTGGGTGCTGCTGTCTCCCTACCTGAGATACTGCCTGGCTCAGAGCTCCTGGGTGCCCCACTTCTGCCGGGTTTCCTGAGGTTCAGTGCAGAGCTGCTGCCAGGGATCTGCTCAGTGCCTGGGCCCAGACCGGAAGTCCCTTTGTTTGTTGTTTGAGATAGGTTCTCATATAGCTCACACTGGCCTTGAACACTGTATGTAGCCAAGGATAACCTTGAACTTCTCACACTCCTGGCTCCACCTCCTGGGTTTCTGATCATCTTTCTAATAATCATCACCAACATTGGTCAGCCTCTCTGCCCCTTATATTTCAGCACTACCCATTGCCATCTCCCCTCAGCTGGTGGAGCAGATCTCTGTGACATGGCTAAACACTACTATTGTCCCTTGAAACAGGGTGAGCTAGTAGCTCTCCCAGGGACAGACTTGGAGAGCTGTTTAATAAGGGTGAGGACTTTGGAGAGTAAAAATGGTCTCTGTTGATTAACACTCTTATTTAATTGGGATTGATCAAACCAAGACAGATAGTCTAGCCCTCGAATATTAACAGCCTCGGATTAAAAATAAAAAACAAAACAGCAGCAAACTGTTCTCCTAAAGTGTCAGTTGTTTCTTCCTTCCACACTTTAAGCCACTGAATACTTAGCACTATGATAACTCCAAGTCTCAAACCACTAAAACAGATGTTATAAATTTGATGGTTGTAAATTATAGTTATATTATTAAAACATATCAAAATATTTTTATAACACATTTTTGGAACCTCAATTTAATTCTTTTCAAGATAAAGAGAACTGAAACTTTAAAAAATTATATCAAATGGGGAAAGAAGTCCTTTGTAAGGTGGCATTATTGAAAAGGCAAGTAGGTTTTTTTTTTTTTTTTTGATATTTTGTTTACATTTCAAATGTTATCTCCTTACCCCATTTCCTCCCCGCCCAGGAACACCCTATCCCATTCCCCCTCCTCCTGCTTCTATGAGGATGTGCCTCCACCCACCCCCCACTCCCACCTCCCCACCCTTGAATTCCTCCACACTCGGCATCCAGCCTTCATGGGACCGAGGATCTCCTCTCCCACCTATGCCCAACAGGGCCATCCTCCCTTACATATACAGATGGAGCCATGGGTCCCTCCCTATGTGCTCCCAGGCTGGTGGTTTAGACCCTGGGAGCTCATGGTTGGTTGGTATTGTTGTTCTCCTCATGGGGCCACAAACCTTTTCAGCTCCTTCAGCTCCTTCTCTCTAACTCCTCCATTGGGAACCCCATGAACAGTTCAATGGTTAGCTGTGAGCATTCTGCCTCGGAATATGTCAGACTCTGGCAGACCTCTAAGGAGACAGCTATATCAGGCTCCAGTCAGCATGCACTTCCTAAAATCCACATCAGCATCTACATTTGGTACATGGGATGGATACCTAAGTGGAATGATCTCAGACGGCCCCTCCTTCAGTTTCTGTCCCACACTTTGTCTCCATATTTGCTCCCATGAGTATTCTGTTACTTCTTCTAAGAAGGACCGAAGCACCCACACTTGGTCTTCCTTCTTCATGAGCTTCATGTGGTCTGTGAGTTGAATCTTGGATATTATAAGCTTCTGGGCTAATACCCAATTATCAGTGAGTGAATATCATGTGTATTCTTTTGTGGTTGGGTTACCTCACTCAGGATGATATTTTCTAGTTCCATCCATTTACCTAAGAATTTCTCGAATACATTATGTTTAATAGCTGAGTAATACTCCATTGTGTAAATGTATCACATTGTTTTTTTATCCATTCCTCTGTTGAAGGGCATCTGGGTTCTTTCAGTTTCTGGCTATTATAAATAAGACTGCTATGAACATAGTGGAGCATGTGTCCTTGTTATATGTTAGAGCATCTTCTGGGTATATGCCCAGAAGTGGTATAGCTGGGTCCTCAGGTAATCTATGTCCAATTTTCTGAGGAACCCACCAGACCGATTTCCAGAGTGGTTGTACCTCTTGCAATCCCACCAACAATGGAGGAGTGTTCCTCTTTCTCCACATCCTCACCAGCATCTACTTCACCTGAGGTTTTGATCTTAGTCATTTTGTCTGGTGTGAGGTGGAATCTCGGGGTTGTTTTGATTTGCATTTCCCTGATGACTAAGGATGCTTAACATTTCTTTAGGTGGTTTTTGGCCATTCGAGTTTCCTTAGTTGAGAATTCTTTGTTTAACTCTATACCCTATTTTTTTTAGTAGGGTTATTTGGTTGTCTAGAGTATAATTTCTTGTATTCTTTGTATATATTGGATATTAGTCCTCTATCGGATGTGGGATTGCTAAAGATCTTTTCCCAATCTGTTGGTTGCGTTTTGTTCTATTGACAGTGTACTTTGCATTACAGAAACTTTGCAATTTTATGAGGTCCCATTTGTCAATTCTTATCTTAGAGCAGAAGCCATTAGTGTTCTGTTCAGGAACTTTTCCCCTGTACCCAAGCATTCAATGTTCTTCCCCACTTCTCTTCTATTAGTTTCAGTATAGGGAGAAGGAGGGCTTTTTGGAGTCCTCTCCAAGTCAGGAGTGGCTGAGACTAGTGGATGAGATGTCCAGGTAAACATAACTTATGGGGACAGAGCACCTAAGACAAAGTCCTGAAGAACTAGACACAGAAAGCCAGGCAGACAAAACCTGCAGAGGAAACTGGGGTCTGGGGAAGTAGCTCCATAGTAGGACATTTGCCTAGCTGGCTTGCAGCCCTGAGTCTGAAAAACATGAAGGGGTTGGGGGAAAGAAGCCAACAGAATAAGCAGAAACTGAAAGGAGACTATGAGATATGGCCATACAGGAGTTTATAGAGCTTTGGACAGAGTCAGTCAGTTCTGTGAAAAATTGGGGATGGGGAGCAAACCCGCATTGCTGTAGATTGAGAGAATAATGGAGGAAAGGGAAGAAGATAGATGGTAAAACCTTATTCCCAGAATGGTCAGGTCAAGTCAGAATGGTGGAAGGATTGGGGATGGGTTGTGGTATAGAACTGGGGGAGATTTTTATTAGGGTCATTTAAGTGCTAGTTGCCAGGGATCAGTGTAGGAAAAGAGTTGAATAGGAAGAACAGGTAAGGGAAGACTCAGGGAAACTAGTCTTAAAGACACTTTATGTCCTCACAACAGTGTGATAAAAGTACAGCTAACCTGGTACACAAAATATAAAGAAATATGAACCACCTCAATAAGACAGTTTGCTAAGGAACACTGACCCAAGCCAGATGTGCTAGCACACACCTGTGAACCAAGCACTGGAAAATTGGGTGGAGGCAGGAGGATCATAAATTTGAGGGTAGTCTACTTTAGATAGTGAGTTCCAGGTCAGTCTGGGTTCATAATACAGCCTTGTCTCAAACACAAAATCACAAATCCCAAGTAGCGGGAAACAAGGTTATGGAACTTTAAAGAATAAGCAGAAACTGTAGCTATCCATGATTCTTGAACAATATAAAGTATTGGTTCATACCCCAAATAAACAAGATTTTCTTATAATGTTGTTTTAGTTAGGATTATTACTGTTGTAATGAAACCTACCAAAAGAAACCTGGGGAGGAAAGGTTTATTCAGCTTACACATCCACAGTGTAGTCTGTCCCTGAAGGAAGTCAGGAACTCAAACGGGGCACGAACCTGGAGGCAGGAGCTAATGCAGAGGCCATGGAAGGGTGCCTCTTACTGGTTTGCTCCTCATGGCTTGCTCAGCCTGCTTTCTCACAGTACCCAGGACCACAGTCCAGGGGTACTGCTACCTGCAATGGGCTGGACCCTCTCCCATCAATCACTAATTAAGAAATGTCCTACAGTCCAATCTTATGGAGCCTTTTCTCAATTGAGTCTTCCTCCTTTCAGATAACTCCAGCCTCTGGTCAAGTTGACACAAAACCAGCCAGCACAGATGTCAAAGAGGGACACAGAAAAGCAGCAAAAGTAGCAAGGTGAAATTTAATGCACAACAGCTGCTAAGGTAGAGAAGTTAGTTACTTGGAGCCCAATTTGTCTTCATCTGCCCAGGAGGCTTGGTCTACTGCTCCTGCTCACAACCCTTGAGCGATCAGACACTAGATCAGGTACTGGCTGAGGTGTTTGATGAGAGCCTGCTTCAAGTTTCATAGGTAGCTGACTCCTAAGATGGCAGAGGGGAGGGAGAACTCGTGGAGGACACTTGCACCATCACCACATCGGGGTTCAGACTTCAACATATAATTTTTAAGGGGATATAAACACTGAGCGCTTAGTATAGCTAGTGCCCATCTGTGAGTTCAGGCCTGAACTAGACCCTGCCGTTTCACTGAGCCTTGCTTCTTGCTTCTATAATCTAAAGTACTCTTCTGAATACCAAGTCCCGAATGTGTGTAGTCTTCATGGAAAACCAGCATTTAACCCATGCACCCAGTCCATTTCTGTGACAATAGCTGGAATGGAACAAGTAGGGACAGTATACTTTGTTTCCTCTAAATCCTGATGAGATTTAAATAACATATTTCATTTTTTCTAACCCCTTTTCTCCCATTCCACGTTCCATATGGTTCACATGAGAGTTTGGCAAGGAAAAAAAAAATCTAAGCATAAAAGACTACACATTCCTCCCTTCCCATCTGCTTGTAAGGTACTACTTCGAGGCTGGCAGCTAAGACTCCTTCCCCTTTCCTGTAGTGTGGGCTTAACCCCAGGAGGCTTCTTGGTTCCTGGTGAACCTTAGCTCCTGGGGGTTTTCCTGTCAGGCATATCTTTGCAAATTCCATATTTGTGCAAAGCTCGTGGTGTTTAAACTAGAACTCTGTCTCATGTCACCTGATTCATACCATCTGGAAAAAGACCCAGGCAACAAGAAGCACCGTGAGTCACCTGGAAGCTGCAATGAAGGATTTTCTACAGATAATTGACAAAGTGGATTACATACATGAAGGAAATGGAAGAGCAGTAACCAGATTTTATGTAACATTTATGGTTTGCAGAATTGCTTTCCTGTAACCTGTCTTATTGGATATAATCATCCTAACAATTGAGACTGTTTACGTTTTCCCACAGTGGCTTGAGTTTTTTAAGTTTGTTGGCAAGCCAGCTATGTTATATTTGAGTACATCTATCCCTGTGGATGTGTATAATCCTGGGCTATTTAGTTGAGAAACGATTATGATGGTAGACATTATGGTAAACCGCAGGTGATTTGGGTGACTGGTATTTCAGGGACCCGAGGCTACAGGAAGCAAATGTTCTGACAAGTTTCCCTCTTGGAACAAATTGGTGCAAACATCTTGGTCACCGCAATCCATAAAGAGTTAGTGAAGCAGGCTGGGTTTAGCAGACCACAGTTAGGCATGGCAATTAAGTCTGAGTATGCACATTGGCCACTGTGCACTGTATGCCATGTGAATTTTAGCAGAGGGAGAGGCGTGTGGGATTTGGGTTTTCGGGGTGAGAGGAGGATGGATTATACAGCTATCAGGATGTACATTGAGATAGGCTATTCTAGTTCATTCTCAGATGAATTACAAGACAGTGACATCTACCAGACAGAAAATGGAGATGAGCTGTCCGGTCCATCTCACAGTATTGTGACAGCCAAATTAAGGGACATCGGGCACTTTGAAAAAGGTAAAAGAAGTGATCTAGAGATAAGAAATGTATTTGTTTGCTTGCTTGTTTAGTGATACCTGGGATCCAGTCCAGGTCCTTGCCCTTGCTAGACAAATGCTCTACCGCTCTGCTCCATCCCCATCTCGCAAAGCACAACCATGCTTTCTCCTCCTTTGGTCCTCAGATATTCATTCCCAGTTACAAATAGCTCAAGGTTTGAAAGGTGATCCTATCTTCCATTTCCTGTGTACTGCTGAGCTCGGGCCTGAGACAAAGCATTCCCAACTAATCAGTTTCCCTGGTCCTGTATGTGCCCTGTTGGTGGTGACATAGGCGTTAGGATCATGGGGCTGTAGGGAGGAGCAGTGTTTCATGAAGATGAGTGAGCAGCAACTTTCCCCACTCAGACGTGCCCTTTCCATGTCTTGCTCTTGTGACTTTATGACCATTTCAGCAAACACCAAGCCAAAAGTGGAACATGTCCCAGAAGAACATCCGAGGTCGGCTGAAAGACAAGTATGCAAATGCATTAGAAATCTGGCCTGCGGTGGCCTGCAAGCAGACTGGCTACTTGCTGACCTCTCTGGCCATTCACACCACCCAGCATTCCATCAGAGTGCCCACTAATGGGTTTCCACTTTTATTCATTCAGTAAGTAATTATGCTTGTAAATTGTTACAGGAACTCTGCCCTTTATAGGTTTCAAAACCAGTATGTACTGCTCTTTTAGAATTTTGTAAACCAACTACAAATTGAGCATTATCTTAACCTCTTTGTGAAAGATCAACTCTGACCAGAGGAATATAGCAGTTTTCTAGAATATGAGGGTCATGGCAGGTTTTGATTACTGTGGTCTTCATATACAAGCTGAGGTTCGTATTGTCTTCATTCATAGGATAATAAGAAAGATAACACACAAGAAAGATCTGGAACTAAGAACTATGTTTTCATTCAGCACCTCACTCCAGTGAAGTGGGCTGGCTACATGAAGAACAACTAAGACCAGGAATAGGCCCATCCAACATCTCCTACCCCAACCTGCAGCCTTAGTTTAAGGAACCTCAAAATGAGGTAGAGAAGGGACATGAAAGGCTCAGTGCATGTCTGTAGTGTACTGGGCTAGAAGCTGAGAGTCCTATATATAGATTATTACAGGAACGGTTCTGTCAGAGTAAGGAATCAAACCAGGGAAGCTGCCACTGGAATCATCATCATACCTGAGCAGAGCTTCTGTGAGGATGTATATCATGGAGACTTGGGTTTGAGTAGCAGAAGGAAAGACAAAAAAAAACAAACAAAACAAAACAAAACAAAAAAAACAAACCACCTTCTTTTTAGCCATTGTGTCAAAAATATCATGGTTACAGGTCGGGTGGGGGTGGCAGGAAAGGCCATTTGAAGCTGTCAACAGGTTTGTCTATATCAGAACAATTGTAAATGAAGCAGGTGGCATATACTGCCCAGCCCCAAAGCTCACACAGAGAAACCCAGCCTCTCCCAGAACCTACCTTGTACTTGTCCTTTAATGTTTCTATACATCAGGTCATCACCTCAGTGACAATGGCAGTAGTGGTCTGTGGTGTTGGCTGGGAGACCAGTTCATATATTTCTGTTTGCACTGGTCAGATCCATGCGCAGACCTCACGAGCACTATTGGAATACCAGAAGGTAGAGGCTGGTGTCTCTTCAGCTTGGCATTTATGAGTGTTACTCAGCACAAGTCAAATACTCCATAAAGTGAACCTCTCCCTTTTCCAGGCGGCTGTTCACTTGGACACATTTTGATTATAAACTCCCAGAGGGGTGAGCACAGACCCATTATGGCATTTTAGAATATCCTCAGTACACAGACAGGGGAGGGGTGCTCAACCCTCAAGAAAGAGACCTGACCAAGACAGAGTGACACCCAGGGGCTGAGATGACTGTACTCAGGGGCTCTCCCAGGAGGGGACTCAGAGACTGGTAATCATCCTCCCCAGGAAACTGTCCTAATTTTTCATTGCCTGAGGCAGAGAGGACAGCCCAGGCTGCTGCCTTGCCTCACAGAGGACTTTCCTAATGCCATCCTCCTAGTGGGACAGCTCAGCAGACCTCCCTGAGCAGTTTGGATAAACGTGAATGACTAACGTTTTCCCCCTAAGCAGTGGGGATGGATGGGCACGCTGGTAAGAATTCCTTTGCTCTAAACCACGGAGCGTGCCTGTCTCCTGAATCCAACCAGCCTGTCTCTTCCCTTGTCTCTTTCCTTCTTCCCATGTTTCCAGGCCTTCAGCAGATGCTGGGAGGGACCATTTGTTGAGTCTGTCCAGACCCTGAATAGTTCTTGGTCACTGAAGTGTGTAAAAACATGGCAACGATGCAGGTGCTATTGTCTAAACATGTTCACAAAGAAAGGGGACAAAGAGCAGTTATTCTGACAGAAAATGATACATTGCACTAATACTGTAAGGCCTTTTCTTTTAATGTGTGAACAGTGAATAGGACTGTTGGCATCGACTCTCATTTAACTAGGTCTGTATACAGCACACTGGAGCCTGGTAAGTGCCTCTGGCTTTTTTTACTGGCAAAGTTTTGGTGCCTTGGGGTCTGGGCTATGGACCAGCAAGATGTGCCTGCAGGCAGGGAGTGGTTAGTTCACTCCCAGCTGGCCAGATCTAGACTGCTGGCTACAGTAAATTGTCAGTACCTATTCACGGTCCTCCTGAAGCCTACTTGCCTTCTCATGCCCCTGCCTCAGGATGTCTGTGCAGTTGAGGTTGGTCAGATCACCTCCCTAATCCTAAAAGTATGAGGGGTTGAGAGGCAACTGGCAGAATATGTCCTGCTCTGGGTAGCAGCGCAGCAGCAGCAGCAGCAGTAAGAATAGGAGAGCACTTGGATTTTGAGCTCTGCTTTCAATAGAATATGTTGCATGTCTAGAAGTAGATCTGTAGAGCTCATTCTGCAAAGGTGAAAATACAAACAAGCCACATGACTAAATGAATCCCAGAAGATGTATGTACAGCTTTTGTCGATAATGGGGCATGTATGCTGGCGGTAATGTTCCATGTCCTCTGGTGCCCTCATGCCTCTCAGATACTCTGCAGCCTTCTAGCCGTGGGTCATATCTTGTAGGGCAGGAGGCCAGTCTTTTGCCTGCATTGCCCCTGAATTCAGAACATATGCTCTGTGGGTTCTTGCTCAACAATAGGGTAGAATGGTGAATTCTTTTTCATCATTTCTCCCAGTGTTAAAGCTCTAAAATCTGGAGGAAAAAATGATAGCACTTATTTAACCACAAAAACATGCTTGAGGGGAGGGAGCTGGAGAGATGGCTCAGTGGTGAAGAGCACTTGCTGCTCTTTCAGAGGACCAAGGTTCAGTTCACAGCACCCACATGGTGGCCCAGCACCATGGATATCCTGTCCAGAGACCTGAGCTTCTTCTGGCCTCAACGGTACTGGGTGTGCACACATGGTGTACTACATATATGTGGACAAAACCTTTATACACATAAAAGTAAATGTTTATGTTTTTTTAAATACTTGAAATAGATAAAGTCTCCATGTAAAGGATAAAAAGAGATATGTAAACTACTCATTCAAAGGGAAATGTTTTAGTAGAAGGAAAATAATCCCTATTTTGAATCTACTGTGGCCCAATGCGTTATATTTTTTTTGTCCTCATAAATCCTATGCGGATGGTTCTGTTTTACAATGGAAGTGGTTGAGCCGTGTGCAAAGACAGGTCAAGGACATAGAATCTAGATTTGGGTCACTTATGTTTGAATCTAGAGCAGAATTTGCACCCTCACCACTCTTGATATCTAGGCTGCAGCATTTCCTGTTGACGCCTGCGCCCCTAGCCTCTGCCCATTAGAGGGCAGTAGGTTTTCCCCAGGGGGACAGCTAAAAACATCTTCAGGTGATTTTAAATGTTCCTTGCAAGTTAAAACTTACCTCTCTGCAATTTTATTATGTGCATGTGTATGCATATGTATATATGTATATAATGTAATGTATGTATACAGCTATACATTATATATTCGTGTTTGTTTTTATGTATGTGTGTATGTATGTATGTATGTATGTATGTATATGTATGTATGTATGTATGTACATCCCTCCTTCCTTTTCCTCCTTCCTTTCCCTATCTGTCTCTTTCTTACCCTGCATATTCAAAACAAAATTTGGGGAGTAACTTTAAGGACTCTAATTATGTTTAAACCTTTCTTATCATAAAAGTAATAAAAGCATTATGAATCATTAATACAAAATATTAAAGACTGTTTACAGCCTTACCACTTAGAAGTTTCCACTTTTGGTATCTGCTTGGATTATTTATTTATGGTGTGTGTGTGTGTGTCTGTGTGTGTGTAGGGCCCTTTTACTTTGATGATTTCCTCTTGGTGAGTAGCCTTGAAAATAACACTTCAAATAAAGGCTTTTAAATTATCTGTGGGAAGGTTGCCAGGGGCTATGTGCATGTAAGTGCTGAGGCCAGAAGACAGGGTCAGATCCCTTGCAGCAGTTGTCACAGAAGGTTGTAAGCTTCCTATTGTGGGTACTGGGAATCAAACTCAGGTAAATGCTCTTGACCACTGAGCCATCTCTCCCACTTTCATAGTTTTTATCTGTATTTCATAGGTAATATTCCAGCAAAATATTTTTCTATATCCTAACAAGTTAATGTCATTATTTTTAGTAACTGCATAACATCCTATTATATGAATATGTACAGTGCAAACATTCTCCAAGTGGTGGGCACTTAGAGTTTTTCCAATTTATTATTTTCATAAATATTTCCTTACTGACTATATATGCCCATGACCCCTCATGTAGACTCTTGATAAATTTCCTAGGGTATGCATTTCTGGGAAAATAATAATTTGACCAGACTCTTTATATATTTTTAGGTTCTATTTCCTAACTACTGTCAAGTTGCTCTTGACTGTTTAACCAGTAGCTGTAGTGTTTCTCTCTCCCTCCATCTCCTCCCTCCTTCCCTGTCTCCCTCTCCTCTCCTTCACTCCTCTCCTCATGAGTAGGTTTTTCCATTTGTTTTCTATGAGCACTGCCCTTTAAAAACCCCTGAAAGGTAAAACTGGTATCTTACTGTTTTAATTAGTATTTATTTCGTGATCTATAGACCTGAACATCTTTCCTTCCATGTGTTTGTTAACAAAATGCATTCCTTCTTCACCAGCTATAATTGTACCTGACCCTTTCATATTGCCTGCCTTGTGTGCCTTGGGTTTTCACATTCCGACTTGTAGCAAAAGATTTTCTAAGATTTTTAGTACAAGTAGAGTGATAATGGGGTGACAATCCGGGAGAAGATGGGAAATTAATTGTGTGATGGCCACCAGGTGGTGCTGTTGGCTCAGAATAGTCTCATTGCTCGGCAAGTAGAGGCTATTAATTGAACCATGGTCCTGAGACTGGCTAGGTGTGAAGAACCTTGAGAGCTCTTGGCTGGAACACCATGGTCGGGTTTGTGATTAAGCTGACAGTGATCATGCACTCACTGATGCATTTGGATGTGCTCTGAGTCAGAAGGTCAGGGCCATTTCTGGTTTTGTTTAAAATATGTGACAGCTGTATTTTACACAGTACACAGTTGTCTAATAAACTCCACAGTTTTGTGGTTTTCAATGTGTTTGTGTCACAAAAATCCATTTTAGAATATTTTTGTCATCTCGGAAAGAAACCTTTTCTCCTTTGTCATCCCTGTCCTCTCTCCCACCTCACTCTCTCCTTTCCCAATACCCCAAGAGCACAGACTAATCTCAATTCTGTCCATGGGCTTGCCTGTCACAGTGATTTTAATACATGGATCCTCCAATAGGTGTTCTTTGTGATGAAGATACTGTTGCTTTAGGCTTACCAGTACTGCCCGACCTGACTTCTGACAGGAGACATGAGCACTTTCACGTCTGCCTGAAACAGTGATCTTTCTTTATGATGGCTCTTCACTGATTAGCTGGGGACACTAGGATGGAAGATATCTGGGCCCCAGGCCTCAAAGGAGCTTGGGTTTGGTGCACTGGCACCTACAGCTGGTGAAGCTTGTTTGTTAGTAACTCTCATGACCCCACTGACAACCGAGCTGGCAGCAGTGGAGAGCTCAATCTGGAGAGAGAAAAAAAAAAGCCAGATTTTAAATGGAGGCAAGAGAAAAGCAGACCCTCTCCTTGCGACCCGCTGTTCCAGCTCCAGTTTCAGTCCTTCTGTCTCTGAACAGGCTGCAATGCTGCTTCCTATCAAGTGGTCATCCTTGACTTAGCCTGACAATAGGACATATCTGAAGGCCATCAAAACTAATGACATCAGCCTTACTTACTGGTCAGCTGGCAAGAATCTCAGCACAGCATAGAAGGAAGAATACTTAATTTGATGCCTGAAGTTCACCAGAAAATTCCACTTACTGGAGCCTGGGGCTGTTATGAATATCCAGTGAGAAGTGACACACTAAAGCAAACTGGTGCATGAGACAGAATCAAGGAACAGGGTGGGACGTTTGGGAACTTCCTATCCACCCACTGCACTTCATAGTAAATTGAGTTGGAAGAGATGACGTTCTTTGCTGAAGGTCTATGACAGCTATTGATGGAAGGTCAACTGGATCTGGAGTCCTGGCTTTGCTTCCTCTTTTCTTCCTTTGCCCACCCTTTCCCAACTTCCTTGGGATCAAAAGAATCAGATCCAATCACTTTAACTTTTCAGAATTGAGTAGACTTAGACTTGTTTCTCCATGGCTACAGATCTAGTGGATCCGTAAATATTTGTGCTGAATGGGTATGAGTTGAAATAGTGGCATCTGAAGAAATCAAAGATGGCTGTAGGAACATCAGAAAGCAGAGTCAAATTCAACGAGGCCTGAATCTTGTACAACTTGGAAACTCATGTTAAGTAGAACAATATAAACTTGTATTTCAAAAGGGCTGGAATGGATGGTTAAGAACACTGACTGCTATTCTAGAGGACCAAGGTTGGATTCCCAGTTCCCTCTTCTGGCCTCCACAGGCCTCAGACATGCATAGGATGCATAGACATGCATGAAGTCAAACACACATACACATACAATGGGAAAATAATAGTAATAGCTCTAAGGCCTTTGAAGCAGTACATGCAATGAGAGGTGACATTCAACTGCCCTGTCAGGATAGACCTTCTGTTTATAGAAATGACACCTGCTGTACTGAGAAGCATTTCATAATCCTCTATTCTCATGGAATAAAGACAATCTTAGAAATAGACATGTACTGGACACCCGTACCATGTGAGGAATACCAAAGAGACAGCGAGGATGGGAAAGTACTGCCTCACTCAGGATGTGTGGTACTGAAGCCTGGGTAGAGACTAAGGCCAGGTTCATTCCCAGCAACCCACATCTTCAGTTTGTTCTCAGAGAATCTTTTATAGCCATTTTTCTTCTTCTGAATGTATTGTCCAAAGGGGGTTTGTTGAAGAAGAAATTATTTAAACCGCCAAATTTGTTGCAGTAAATCTCCTACCCAAATGAGACCAGTAAGGAAAACACAACTCAATAATTATGGTATAAATTGCATGCCTAGATTGGGCAGATTTACCACTACACTACTCTAATCTCTGGCTATGAGATCCCTTATAACTTGCAGTTTATCCAGGCTGCGTGCTTGTCCTTCCAGCTCCGGCTCCTCCATCATCGGCTTCCTACATCAACTTCCTTCTACCACTGGCTTCCTTCTGCTTCTGCCTCTGTCTCCCTTCTGCTCTACCTTTTATATCAAGTTCCTCCCACTCTCTCCTCCCCTAAGCCTTTTTCTCCACCTCCCCTTCTACTGCCCAATCTCTGGCTCTAGTCTTTATTTTACAGTTTTTAATTGGACAGAAGGTTTACAAGATGTCACCTATGTACAGATTCAATCTCCTCTTCAGCCCCTCCCAGGAAAGTGAAACTAGGATCAAAATACAAGGCTGGGGCTATCCACTGGGAACTAGGATTAAAATACAAGGCTGAGGCTATCCACAACAGGGGATTAGATCATCATGAATAAAGCCATTTAGCATTGAGGGATGAGGATATTCTCAAGATTTTTGATGTTCTATGTCACAGGCCAGGTCCCTTAAATCCACATCACTGTCCTGAAGTAAACAGAAAGAAAATGGATGACCAGGGTGGCCTTTCCCTAAAGTGTGCCTGGTGTCCCTGAAATAATAGGACAAATGCACACCCCAGTAATCTATGCCAACACACACAAAATGCATTCTGGAAAACAACACATTCATTCATCCTGTCTATTTAAATAATATCAGCATTAGACATTTTTTCCTTTGTTTTTACCCTGTTTTCTGCCACTTCCCAAATGATACGACTTGGAAGTAGAGATAATTCCAGGTTCAGGAGAACTTGGTTGGTTGAAGCAATGTCGTTGTATTTGCTGCATTCATTTTCATTGTTGGGTCTGGGTCAACTGAGTTTCTGAGAGGAGGACACTGGTCAGAATTGTGGAGTGGAGTTCCATGAGATAAATACTGCAGCGCCATTTTCCTTTCCTCAGAACGCCCTTGGGTGGCAGGGAGAGTTGACAAGGGACTGTGAGTCTGGCCACTGTGCATGCACCAGCTTGGTTACCAGTTTTAGTGTTCTTCAGAAGTGAGCACAGGGGAGCTTGGAAACGACAGTGGATTCATAACACCTCCATGAAGTTTAACCCAGAGGGCTCCAGAGCCTGTGGTCTGAGGTGTGCATGTCCATTTCTGATGCCATGACCAATCCCATCACTTGGGTATCACTCCTGTTTTGAAACACTGGTTATAGACATCTTCAGGAGTGCTTCCTGGGTAATTCTAAAACTTTTAACAACTCCATCCTGAGGAAAAAAAAAAAAACAAAAATACAGAACAGCAGAGAGGTATTTAAAACATGGTTTTAATTAAAAACATTTCTTCTTCAAAATCCTGTATGAGCTATTAAGAAAACTTCTCAATAGAAAAGCAGTAAAAGCCACTTCCAATAGAGATTTTGAATCTTATAATAATTAGTTTGTCTTGGGGACTGAGGCAAGATTATTCCTTTAAAAACCATTAACTACAGGGGCCCGTGGATCAGCAGTTAAGAGCATATTGCTATGCAAGCCAGGAGACCTGAGTTTGATCCTCAGGACCCACATGAATTTGGAAGGAGGAAACATACTCCACAGAGATGTTACACATACACACACTCATGTCAATACTCACAGTGCTAATAAATAAATCTCAAACTTGCCACACCCCATATGATGCAAACACCCTGTGTGTCAGCCTGTAGAAAAGCAACTCTGCTTGCTGTTAGGTATTTTCCAGTAGGCAGATTATAAAAGATGCTCACAGAGACAGGGTTGAAGCTTCTGGGTACTTGTCTCTCACATAGATGTTGTCACACTGCAGTTTGCCCATTGCCCAGGCACGGTTATTTACCTCCCTGTCTACTCAGTGTGCCTTTAGCTATTTCTTCATTCATACCTGGGCCCGAGGGAAACAAAATGGACATGTAATAAGTATGTTGTTATCATCTGTTTATAGAGAAGGACACTAGTATTCAGATGGTCAAGAGTGTTTGTCACATAAGGTTGTAAGTCATACATGTCCTATGCATTATAAAATGATGACCACAACTGACCTTTATTAAACATTTAGTATTGATCAGAATTCATGCAAAAAGCCTTAAGAAAAATATTTTATTTTATCCTGATGCCATCCCATAAAGGTTGGTATTTTTAGTGTCTTCATTTTACACAAGAGATCCTACAGTCTTTTGATGGAGTCAAGACTCAAACTCAAGCACTTAGACTACAGAAGTTGTGCCTTTCAGAGCCCACAGCAGTGTTCTCTGCAGGTCTGCCTGCTCTACATGTGGGTCACCAGCCCCACATGGCTTCTAGGCAGGTGCCAGATGGGTCACTTAAATTGGCAGATTCCCTATGTACAAACCACAGAGAACATACTAAAGGTAGTGTGGAAAAAGGAGGTAAAACGTCCCAATGACAGTTTTTTTTTTTTTTTTTACATTAACAGTATGTTGAAATAATAGCAATTTGGATAGACTAAGATTAAAATGAAATTTAGTGAAACTAAATTTCACTGCTTTTTACTTTCTGAAATGAAGCTATCAGACAATTTTCAATTATATATAAGGTTTACATTATACTGCTATCAGGCAGTGTTTCACTATACTATTCCAAAATGTATAGAGACTGAAACTTACCCAGACTGAGGCAGATGCTCCTCAGTAACTTAGCTGGAGTTTTGGTTAGGATGGTGGATTGGGAAGTTCCTACGACATCCTCTGTTGTTTATGAACTTGAATCCTATTATTACCGTGCACAGGTAAAAGAGAAAAGGATCAGATAGGCGATGTTTCCCTTGTCTCTAAGGAGACCTCTCCTTGCTGATTCTGTCCTGTCTGCCATCATCCCTCTCCTGGCCTCCGTAGCTTGTTCCACCCACCTTTGTGATACCTTTCAAATGTGTTTCCTGTCACATGCCTTTGTGTCCCAGTGCCATCTGTAGTGTCTGACAGATAATTAACAAATGACAAATACCCAGTCCTTTCATTTGGTTTGTTGTTGTTGCTGCTGCTGTTTTATACTTAATGACAATTGCCAGGCAGAGATTATGTGGATACAAAAGGAAGAAGTTGGGAATGTTTGTGGAGATGGGAAAGCCACAAGCTAGAGGGCCATCACCAATGCTGGGTGGAGGATTTATTTTAAGCATCCCTCCCCCACAGCACACATATCACATGCTCTCTCTACTCCCCTCCTTAGGACAGATTTTTTTTTTAAATAGTGATATCTGGTAAAAGTCAGAAACAGAAAAGAATGTTCTGTTTGTCCAAAATAAATGTTTTTGTTTAGCAATTTACAAAGAATACTTACTTCTCTACAGCAGCTTTGGATGGAGAGAGGAAAGAAGAGATTACTAATTTATGTGGTTACTATGTGATAAGGTCAAGTTAGAATACTCTGCCATGACTCAAAGACCTCCTCTGACCCAAACAGAGGCCCTTGACTTACACTGAAGACAAGGGTTGAGGGCCAGGATGGACCTGACATTTAGAATGATTATTTTTCTAAGCTGTGTACCCCTAGTCTATGCAAGTGTGGTGTTTTATAACCCCCTGGGTAGCTGGCAGATGGGACTATGGTCTTGTATAACAGAGCTGGACCCTGTCACCTCTCATGGACACTGTATGATTTTACTCTGTCTTGACCATGTGCTCCCTGTGGCCTGTTTCCCTTTAGAAGTCCAGGATAGCTGGAAAGCTGACCCTGGATAGAGACCATTAAAGAACTTTAGGTCTGGGACAGAGGGTCACACCCACTTTCCTGGAGCCCTGTGTCCACCCTCCTCATCACTCCCCTTCCTGGGGCTTCTGTGGCTCTCTTTATTTGTTGAAGCTTTAACCTTCTTCTTAGAGTTTGATCTCTGATTTGGAGTTTCTGAATTGTTTCCCCAGACCTAGTTTGGCCTCTGACATCTGCTTACCTTGCTTTCTGTCTGTCTACCAGGCTCAAATTGGCTTTGTACACTTTCTATACCCAAGACTATGACACAACTTCACTTGACTCATTAGCTGGTAAACCAGGGGGCCTGGAGTTTCTGTTAGTATATCAGTGCTTTGACATCAAATCACGTAAGAAGTCTTTTAAGATATAGATGTATTACACAGTGGGTTACAGTTTAATCACTACTCGCTATTATGGAATGACGTAGGCCTGGAGGACAAAACAGCTTTGGACAAAGGACATAGATAAGTGCAGCTTCAGAAAGCAAAGTGCAATGAGGGTAGAACCAGGTGAGCACTGGAGTTAACACAGTCTCTTTCCTACTGTCTCCTATACCATCACCTAACCCTAACCACCTCCACAATAGATGTGCCACTTTGTTTTTAAATACTACCAATACGTTAACATGGGTTCCACTTTGGTGGGCCATATAATTTCACAGGGAATCAGAATTAAAGTTTTTAAAGCATCAAAAATGGGTCTTCTTATCTCAGCATAAAAGTATGCTTGGTCTCTATATAATTCCATGAGTTGATCCTTTATTTCAGACAACAAATAAAAGTTCTTGAAGAAGATATGAGCACTTCTGAGCATTACTTATTCATAATGGCTTTTCTCAAACCTACCGGGCTCTTAAGTCTCCTAGAAATTTTCTCATGTCCCAATTATTCTGTTTTCTCTGCGTTTTGTATATATTGAGAGAGGCAAGGCTCACAGTGGCTTCATGAAAATTAAATTCATAGGATAAAATTTGAACTTTGCAATTGAGTAAACAGCCAAAACAAACACGCTTTGGTTAAAAAAAAAAAAAGTAGACATTTTCTTCTTTTGAAAAGCAAGCAGTGTCTAAGCAAAATACCTTAAAAGTGAACTAAAAAGCTTTCCTAAAATAAACAGCTTTGCCTGGGATCCTAAATTGGGACCACATGGAGATGGGGAGCTTACAGTGCAGTGCACACTGGCTCCACAGCTCTGCCTCCGCTGCCTGTGTGCCTCGAGTAGCTCTCAAAGGAGCCCTAGGGTTTTAGATCCTAGTAAGAGGAGGAGGCAGAAGAAAGAAGAGGAATGAAAACAAATGCCTTTCAACCCAAAGCATCTGAACAACCAGTTTCACTTGTGGATCTGCCAGACTTACTCAATGCAGATCTCTCCATGCCTGCTGTGGGGTTGAACCTGTGAAAGCCAGGTTTAAACTGGGGGTGGGGTTCAAGGAGTGTAAGCAAACTGCCTAGGCCAGCCCCTGCCCTGTGGCAAACTGAGGAGAAGCCAAGGGGCATAGATAAAATCACTCCTTGGTTTTCCCCATTTACCAGTGCTCTGTGCTTTGGGGTCACATGTCATGAGTCTAAGGGATGTAGTTATTGTAAATGTAAGCCTTGTCTATTTTGAATATCTTTCATTAATAGAGATGGAGTCTACAACATCCATGTTGAAGAGTGAAGGGTGGCATGCTTATTTCTTTATGCTAGAAACACCTCTCTTCCATCATGTGCTCATGGCTGCCCTATCAAGTGGGAGTTTACATCAGATGCTTGCCCACATTTACATCTTTTGTCCCCTTTATCCAGAGGGCAGGTTCCTTGAGAGTAGGGGTGTAACTGGGTTTGGGAAGGACTGCTCTGAGATAATGAGAAGAATGACTTTAAATATTAATTTAACTAGTTTTAACTGGCAAGGGCTCATAGATGTTATCAAAATGTGCCAATTGTTTTGAGCTGGTATTGCTTAAAACCTCAAATACAGGATTGTGGTCTTTAGAATGAAAGATATATAGGATAGTAATTATGGCTCCATGAGTTGTACTGTTAGGAAAGACTACATTGTGAAAAAAGCAGCTAATATGTGTTGTGTGCTTAGTAGTAGCCATGGCACTAAGGTAGGCGTTTTGTGTAGTACATAGTGTCTGGTTTGATTCCTCTACAAGCATCTCATTCTTGTGTTAGACCAGACAAAACTGAGATCCAACTGGGAGATTAAGGAATGGCACACCATAGTAGGTGTGCTTGAATCTGGTCCCAAACATCAGGAATCGATAACTGTTCTTCCTAGAACAGGAGTTCTGTTGTCTATGGCTCCCTAGCTCAAGAAAATAGTGGCTTTTCATAAATATGCCTGAATATTAGAACATTTGTCTCTCAGCAGAAGTCGTGGTGTGAGTGTGTGTGTGAGTGTGTGTGTGTGTGTGTGTGTGTGTATGTGTGTGTGTGTATCTCATCAGGGACAAAATCCCCAAACGTTCAGAGCAAAGGAGACTGTCCTGAGTAAAACCCTCAGAGTTTCTCAACCACAGCTCTTCCCAGTGCCCTAATGCTTCCTATGTTTCCTAGGGTTACACATGGACCATGTCCAGCCTCCTCCTCACCTTCCGTGCCTGGTCTGTAGCCTTTAAAATGAGAACTCAAATGCCTCTGTGCACTTCACTTCTCTCTGTCCTAGCTGCAGGATGGGAGCCTTCATTTCTTTTCTTGATTCATCTCAAATTTCTATAGATAAGGTCTCTCTTGCACCTCAGCTCTCTCTCTAAAGTGTCTGAAGTGGGAAAAACAAGGAAAAGAAGACAAAGCCAGCCCCCCCCCCTTAGAACAGTTATGTGGTTGCTCTACTCTCCCAGACAGTGATTGACAAAAGAAAGCGGGTGGTGGCTTCCTAAGTGATGGATGGAGACACTGAAGGAACCAGGATGGGACTGAAGTGTATTTTTAGTGCCTGCAGCTTGTGGCAACGTAAGTGAAAACTGCTGGATCCCGTCCCTTCCACTGAATGGCTTGTATTGAAGAGTCTGTGCCCTCTCCCTGCCAGACTCTCCTCACGAACTCCCCTTTTATGAGGTGGGTGACTAGCTCCTTGGCACCAGGCTTCTCCCCCCACAATTCTCCTTTATGGCTCAGCACTGATCCCCAGCTACATGGCTCCACAGACAGTCTTGGCATGGGGCGAGGGGCACTGGTGGAACTCTGCTGGCTGCGAGCTTGTCAGGGTGTTACCAAATTGTGAGGCAAAGTCTGCTGGGCAGGGATCGGTCTGGACACGCTGAGTCTTCTGGCATGAGGCAGCAATCAGACACGAAGGAACTAGGGGAGCGAGGACAGAGACTGGCTTCCCATCTCGGAGTGTTTCTGCTGATACCTTGCTCCCCAGTGGGAAGCCAAATCCCTAGTTACTGATGTATTTGTCCCCCTCCCCTGCGAGGTTAGATAAAAACTACCAGAGACACTAGTTTTCCTGACAAGTCATTCTGTCACTGCTGCTCCAGAGTTGAAGCTAATCTTAAAAAAATAAATAAATAAAAGGAAAGCCACTGGAGAGGGTGTCCATGGGCTGCACCGGGCCCCATGGGCATGCTTCTGATATCTTTCAGAGTAGAAACCATGTTGGAGATGCAGACTACAGACTTACTGAAGGGCAAGTAACCATATTCCAGAATTCTCTTAAGAGAAGCAACCCTTGTCCTAAGGACCTCACTAGAGCTCCACAGGATTGAATCAAAATGTGACCCAAACGTGGGAGAATGATGAGGGAAGGAGAGGAGGCCAGGCCCTGTCTTTCTTTGTTCCTGTTTCTGATCACCACTGATCTCCATGAAGATCCAGTTGGTCCAACCAGAAGAGGCTTTTGTGTCTTGGTTTGATGAGATCAGCTCTCTGAAAGACCTCACCAGTACCATGGAACTTTACCAGCAAGGGACATGCTTTATTGACAGTTCTATAGGATTCATTAAACGAGAAGTGGGGCCAGAAGGGCTTTCTTGTGAAAATGAGAGAATGCCTCTCTGCTCAGAGTATAGCTTGAAACCAAAAGATGTCACCACAGCTGCAGCTCCGTGAACTCCAAACCTCAAGTGACTTTACAGACACTCTCAGTAGCCATGCTGGGAACACTGAATTCCAGGAAGCAGAAGTAGCAAACACCCTAGGGTGCTCTCAGAGCTAACTTAATCTTACTTTATTCACTGTTCTAAAACACATATTTTAACTGTTGCCACTGGAAGTCCAGAGCATTAACCTGGGAATCGGAGATACACAAACTTAGTCCCCTCCCTTTGCCTACTGCATGGAACTCTGCATTTGATGAAACACCTGGGTGCACCCTGGTAAAGAAAAGCAGGGACAGGGACTTGTGATACCTAAGCTCACTTTAATTTTAATCAGGTAGTCACTACAAAAGGGTGTGATATGGCTAGGATTAATAGCTTCAAAGAAGAGATGAAACATGGACTTAACAGCTGGGACTATTTAATAGAGTTCTCTTGTTGTGTCCTTTAGAGTAGAGACCACTATATGGCTCTGTAGTCATTGATGTTAGCAGTGATAGTCCAAGATTATTATAAAGAGGCCAAACCATATTCTCAAGATAGATTTAGATGTCTATCTAAAATTCAGTGGGTCAAGTTTTCTTTGAATGTAGATAAAATGATTGTTGACCTTAATAAGGATGCTCCAGTCATCTGGATACTATGTGGAGACTCATTTTCTCCAGCAAAGAAAGATAAAACACCGCAATTGGAAACATCACTTTGGATTTGGCTCATGGAGAGTCAAATGACTTCAGAATACTGTGCAATAGTATAGATTTACTCTATGAAAAGCTTAGAATTCATCCAGTGCACCAGAAAGCCCATACTCGTTCAAAGCTAGATAAAATTTGGGGATTTATTAGTATTTGGTTTTTATAATTTAACTTATTGCATACTGACAGCTAGCCTAAATCATTTAAATAGTGTCCTGTTAGCTCCTTGGTACCAGGCTTCCGCTGACCCCCACAATTCTCCTTTGTTGCTCAGCACTGATGCCCAGCTACATGACTCCACAGACAGCCTCGGCATGGGGCGACACCATGACTACAGCAACTCTTACAAAGGAAAACATTTGATTAGGACTGGCTTAACAGTTTCAGAGGTTCAGTCCAGTATCACCATCGAGGGAAGCAGGCAGACATGGTGTTGGAGATATAACTGAGAGTTCTGCATCTGGATGCAGGGAGCAAGAAAAGAGAGCCACTGAGTCTGGCTTGGGATTTTGAAAACCTCAAAACCCACCTCCAATGCCACACTTTCTTCAACAAGGCCACACTTCTAATCTATTCAAATAGTGCCACACCCTGGTGACCAAGAATTCCAATCCCAGAGTCTATGGGGGCCATTCTCATTCAAACCACCACATCCTCTATTGCTCAATCTAGATATTTTGTTTTGTCTAAGTGCTGATGCAAAGAATATGTTTAATAAATATTTGAAATTGATTGAATAATGACTTTTAAATACGTGTTTGGTTGATGTGAGTTGAGGAGACAGAGGTTCATGGACCAAGCAGAACCTGCGGTATCACAGCACGTTGGCTGGTTCAACATGTGATGTAACAGACCTATTCTAAATAGTGTAATGAATCAGAAAGGTAGCATTTGGTTGCATATGACACTACTTTGGAAGTTATTTTCTAGATATGCCCAGGACAGCCTCTTTGACATCTACAAGTGCCCCACAGTTCCTGCTTCAGTGTGTGCATCTGGATTCAATGTCATTAAGTATGGTTTGAAAAGAGTTTGTGTTCTAATAGATCTACCTAGTTGTAAACATCTGTTGCTACCTAACAAGTGCTACATTCATTTAAACGGCACCGGTGCACAGAGGTAAATAGAGCCCTGGCAGGCTTTCCATAAGGGAAACTGTGTTTGCTTCCTTCATTAATTACTAATGGAGCATTAAGACTTGCGTTCCCTCTGAGCCAAGTTGGATAATTCCTGGCACTTAACTCCAGGGTGCTTTCAAAAGCAGAGACATGTATTGACACACCAGAGAGCATGCCCTGTAACAAGCATGATAGTGGCTACACTGCCAAGATCATACTAAGCTTCTAGTTTACCAGTACCAAATGCACTGATCCATTGGTTTAACCTTTGCAGTTTGGAGGTTAATTTGAAAAAACAAGCATATATCCCCAGAGCACTTCTGAAAGCAGCTACTACTGTGTGACTTAGAGAACTCTTATTGAAGATCCAGACTGGTTAAAAATAAAGGCAGATAGAAGTCTGCCTCTCAGTGGGATGAGAGTAGCAAGCTAAAAAACAGAATGACAAACTAAAGTGTGATTTACAAATTAATTTTAACAGTCAATAACCAACAGAATTAAAATGAAGAATTTATTCCCTTGGACATATCAGCTAACATAGCATTGGAGTGATAACATGAAAATAGTAAGCAATAAGAGAATGACCAATACATACTAGTTACTAGTCATAGTAGATTTTTACCATGTAGCAAATATGTTTTATATATATATGTATGTATTTCCCCCTTCCCTTCTCCCTCTCACCCTGGCCCCACTCACTCTGGCCCAGCCATGTTCACTCTAGCCTGGCCCCACTCACTATAGCCTAAATTATTTTAAAATTTATTTATTATATGTAAGTATACTGTAGCTGTTTTCAGACATTTCATAAGAGGGCATCAGATCTAATTATGGATGGTTGTGAACCACCATGTGGTTGCTGGGATTTGAACTCCTGACCTCTGGAAGAGCAGTCAGTGCTCTTAGCTGCTGAGACCTCTCACCAGCCCCTAACATATATTTTAATTTAGATTATGATCAAATATGAATAAGAATATGAAAGAATATCAGTAATGTTGAATATTGGCTAGATTTGCTTATGAGTTACATAAAATAGCTTATTTTAGATGTTCACATAGTTACATAGTGGTCCAAAATTGAAATACCTTTTTTTTGTGTTTTCCAAATAGAGTTTCACTATGTAGGCTGTCCTGGAACGCTCTCTCTACAATAGGCTTATCTCAGATTCAAAGATCTGTCTGCCTCTGTCTCCCAAACACTAAGATTAAAAGCATGCACTACCAGTGCCCTGCAAAAGTTTTTTAAGTTTTTATTTTATACATATGGCTGTACTGCCTGCATGTCTGTTTATATGCAATGTACATCCAGTGTCCATGGAAGCTAGAAGAGTGTTTTGGATACTCTAGTATTGGAGTTACAAATGGTTGTAAGCCATTGTGTGGGTGTTGATAATCGAACCAAGGTCCTCTGGAAGGGCGATCTTAACCATTGAGCCATTTGTCCATCCCCAAACATTTTTTCAAATATATAAATTTTGTAGATATCCACTCAAACTGCAGAGTAATGGAATACAATATAAGCACAAACAAAGTAACGCTGCATGTTGGTGATGTCTGGATGTGAGGCTAACGCTACTAAGGGCGGTAGGTTTGTCCCTTTAGGATCAAACTTTAATCAAACATAACAGAGACGGTAATGGAAAAAACATCTCAGAAAGACACCAAGCTCTCCCCATGACGATCCTTCTTGGATATATTTACACCCAAAAGAAAACAACGTGCCTATCCAAAGAGGAGCAGGTTTGACCCAAAAGACTAAACCAATGTAGTCACGGAGGATAAGGAAGCTTTGCCTGGCTGGACTTAGTTAAAGTGGCCAGATGGGAAGGCCATGCTTCTTGTGGACATGGAAGGATGAGCCATATTTCCCAGATCTGACTGTAGTTTCTTGCACAACAGTTCATTCTTAGTTTTAGAATAACCGCCCCCGCTCCCATGGACCTCTGTGACATAGATTAATACAGCTATGAGGGAAGAACCAGTTTCCCAACAGAATTGAAAAATAGAGTATCCAGACTCCTTAAGAAAGAGTCTGGCAAAAGGAAGCTTCTTGACCTTGTGAAATGTCAGTGGTATGAGTGAAGTAGTACACAGTAGGTGTAGGTACATGGTAGGTGTGGGTACAGTGAAACAGGGTGAGCATGCATGTGAGCTTCTGATTCACGCTGTGTCTGTGTAGCAATGAGGCTCTTCGAAGTCTGTTGTTGCCATGAAAGAAATGGGGCCAGACAGTTATTGGACAAACGAAATGGGATAATAGGTTATCTATTTTAAACACAGTAAAATAAATAATGGATTAAAGGGTTAATTTTTTTAAAGTAAACTAAAAGAAATATCCAAATGTTGATCATAACTCTGAAGAGGCAATGGTTTTACAAGTCTAGACAGATAAAAAGAAATCAAAAGGGGAGTTAAAAACAACTCAGACTATGCAAATATTAAAAACTTATGTTAGTAAAATATTATAATAGCAACCAGAATTCAAAGTCAGACGATGTGGGGAAATGTCTGCAGAGAATGTGACAAAGGCCTGATATCTTTATTAAATGAAATGTTTGTACAAATTGATAAGAGAAACATTGTAATTCTAGAAGCATAAACAGACAAGTCATAAAAAAGGAAAGAAAACCAGGAAATAGACATATGGAAGATATTGGATTGATTTGGCAGTCAACAAGAAAAAAATATGAAATTTTAATTTTATGAAACCCAGTGCTAGCGAGGATGTTGTAAAAGTGGTACTCTCATGTTTTGGTGATATTTAAATTAGTACCTCCTTTTTGGAAAACATTTGGCAGTACAATATCATGAGCCGTAAAAATGTTTATAGCCTTTGACCTAGTAATTTGACTTGCTTCTGGGAACTTCTCCTGAAGAAAATTAATCCAAAATATGGAAGAAATTAAGGACCTAAAATAAATTGGGAAATGCTAAGTGTCTCACAATAGAGAATAGTTAATGTGTCATGGTACACTGGATGTAAAATAACGTTGTCCTTAAGTACAGAAATGGAGCACAGGCAGACAAATGGAAAGATTCTTGTGATTTCATATGAAATAAAGTCATAAAGTATTTACATTTTTGTGTGTGGATGTACACGTGAGTGTGGGTGCCCACTAATGCCACAGGTAGTTGCCACCGCTGATTGTGGATGCTGGAACCAAACTCAGGTCCTCTGGAAGAGCAGCATGCACTCTTAATGACTGAGCGACTATTCCAGCACCTGTAAAGATTTATGCAGAAAAATATATCCAGAAAAGAACAGTTGGAACAACTTAAGCTTCTTAAGCTTAAGTTCTTAAGCTGGGGTGGCAGTATAGTAGTGAGTTTTTTCTTTAATTCTCCCCCCACCCATTATATTCCTTCCATCTATTAGACCTCTGTGACAGTTGCTCCCTCGTGTGTCCCTCATTCCCACCCAAGTCCATACTCAACTTCCCGAGTCCTGCTCACTTATGTGAGCATCCAGAAACCCAGTCATTCACCAACTGTATGGAAGTGTCTCATCTCCAAGATCCATAATGCTGTCTTAGCATTTCTATCCATGTCATACACAATTCACATTCTGAGGAAATGATTGATGTATATTGTGTGTCCATTTCTGCAACTAAATTCCAAACCTCAAGAAGGTATGATCCATTTCATATACTTCCCTTGCTCACTGCTGAGTCTGCTGGGTAGATGTCAATTTAAAGATGTTTCCTCTCACACTGCAGGGGGAGCTCACGAGGGTCTTCAGCATCTGGGTCCTTTTGGCAACATCCCCAACATAGTGGCAGAGTTGACTGGTGACAACATTCCTAAGGACTTCAGTGAGGATCAAGGCTACCCAGACCCTCCAAATCCCTGTCCTCTTGGGAAAACTGGTAAGGAACATGGCCCTGGGTTATAAGGGGAGGTAATTGGAAATTCTGACCCCAGCTACAGTGTGAGCTCTCTCTCTGAAGAATGTTTCTCTTTTTATTAGGGTGAGGCCTCTCTCTTCCCTGAAGCACAGAGCTCTCATATTGGGTGGAGCAACATGGGAGCTGGGTATGACCAAGCCAGTATGAGGAGGCTGGCCCTGGATGACAGGAAATCTTGAGTCACAGGCTGGCATCAAACCTATCAGTCACCTTTGACTTGCTTGTAGGGTTTTGAATAGGTAGGGAAAAAGACCAGCTCAAAGTGTGGGAGTCTGGAAAAGTTGATAAGGTAGCAGAGAGCTTCTTAAAGTGAGGTTCTTGGGCCAGCAGCAACAGCATAACCTGGAACTTAACATAAACTGCAAATGAGGATCCTTAAGCTAAATTAGACTTACTGAATGAGAAACCCTGAACCTGGGTCCTAGCCATCTGTGTAGTGAGCAGCCTTGGAGCACACTGAAGTCTGAAATCTACTGTTAGAAGACAAAGGAAAGACACCCAGAGTGTGAGCCAAGAGATCTGAGTTCTAGGGTTAACTGTGCAGTATGACTTCACTTCTTTAGGTTTCCCTCTCGCCATCTATAAAAATATGACACACTCAACACCTTAAGGAAATGTACAGTGTGTATTCCTTGTTTTCCTAAGCAAGATCTTTGGTGACATAGTTCTTTGTGCATGCCCTTGACACTGAGAGGAGCAAGCAGAGTGAGCTGACAGAGGTGGATGAGATCCCAGTGCTAGACTTGGCCTCAGAGTCTGCGTTTGCCTTTACTATCATTTTATGAAGCTAACATATTCCACATTGTTTTCCTGCGTCAACTGGCAATCTAAGAAAAGAAATCACTTACTAAATTTAGCTACTGTTGGGGAGGACTTTTGAGACTTTTTGTGGTAACACATGATACAGCAGAGCACAATTGAATGGTCCAAGAATGGAACCTTGACTTGCCTCTGCCCTGGCATGAGCTCATCTCAATCATCACCCATCTCCCCTTGCAGATCAGTGCAGCTCCTAGGACCTAACGTGGCCACGGGTTAGAAGGTTACTTTTAGAGCACATTTCCAGCCCTCTAAAATCTCAGGTGTCTCTCAGACAGGCTTCATCTCAGCACACTTAAAGGTACTTGAGAAAGCTACCAAAATGTTGCAAAGCTGCTGCATTTGGACCACTCTGCTTGGTATCCCTTTCCCACATAATACAGGCATTAGAAATAGCTCGGGGTGAAGTGAGGAGTCACACTCAGAGTTGTTTGGAAGACTAATAACTTCCACACTAGCCTCCTGGGGCTCAGGGCTACCACACTGCATTCTAAAGACTTCAGATTAGTCCTAAGAGCTAGACAACCTTGCTAATTGCGAATAGATCTCCTCTCATTGTTGACTTTGACAGGTCATTATCCCTTTGTACTACACAGCACCAAGACCTTTGAAACGGGGACCTTCTTTCCTGTCCTGATCTTGCACCAATGCTTGTGACTTTTGCTTTTTCCCCTTTCTGCTTTTCCACCTCATTTTGTGAAGCTGGGACTTGAACCTAGGGTCTCACATCTGCTAAGCAGGTACTCAACCACTGAGATGCATCTCCTGCCCCTATTTCTCCTTTTTAAAAATGTTGTCTTAAAATCATCAGATGCAAGAAGTTTTAAAAACTCACTTTTAGGGGACCATGCGTAGCCATTATAGATCTTATAGGAAAACAGAAGCAAGGAAAAATAACCTGCTTTCTTTGGTTTGAACGGAAAGCATGATCTATACTTCAATGAACCATTGCAGTTGGGCAGTATGGCATATTTCTGTAATCCTAGCCCTCAGAAAGCATTGACAAGAGGATTAAGAGTTTAAAGCCAGTCTGAGCTACAGAGCAGGTCCTTGGTGAGAGCAACCAAAACAAAACTAAACTAAACAACAACAATATCAACAACAACAAAACAGATATCTTGGAATAAACTTGCATTTAAAGGGAGGTGGCAGAGATGGGCCTTAAACATACTGCAAACTTCTCGTGTGCCAAACGTATGGACATTTTCATTCCTTAGGGCAACTAAGTAAATATCTGACTTACCTAGTTAAATAGGTAAATAAACAGAATTGGAGAAGCCGGGTTAACTTTAAGAAGCTAAATCTATAGATCCTATGTGTTCTGGGATTTGATCCTTAAGTTTGGATCTGTTAAAACTTAAGTCACTGATGCTATAACATACAGCACCCAGACCTGTCTGAATATATTGGAATGGTCCCTAAAGACAGCATTCAAGAGAAGCAGAGGGACTCATGTGGAATGGAAACACACCGCTTAAAGAAACACTTGACGGTGAAGCAAATGAAACATTCTAGAGTAATAGTTCTCAACCTTCCCAATGCTGTGACCCTGTTGTGTTGACTCCTGACCACACAATTATTTTCATTGCTACTTCATAACTGAAGTTTTGCTACTGTTATAAATTGTAATGTAAATATCCATGTTTTCCGATGGTCTTAGGTGACCCCTATCAAAGGGTCATTTGACCCCCAAAGGGTGACCCACAGGTTGAGAACTACTGTTCTTGTGGTTCTTCACAATAGAAACTTGTTTTTTTGTTTGTTTGTTTTTTTGTTTTTTTTTTTTTATATGCAGTCCTATCACAGGGAGGTAAGGGAATGACAGAGGTAGCTAGTTCTGCTATCTTGACTCTTGATGTCCCTAGTTGCCCTGGCTTACAGCATGCATACTGGCAGATGAGGTAGAGTTGGGGAAGTGGACCATAATAAAAAAGTTTGGGGGACAAGCCTGGAAGTGGAATATATAACTCCTGTCTACGTTATATTGGCTCAGGCATGACTCCACATTATTGCAAAGAAAGATTAGAAAATTAGTCTTGCTGTGTGCCAATGAGAAAAGGGAAGTGGGTTTTGAGTGCACTCAACAGGTCTTTGCTACCAAAGCAGTCCTATCTACCAAGGGGATTGAATGCCAAAGAGAATGAAACTTAGGGTATCTGATACGAACAGACTATGACCCTTAAGTGTCTAGATGTTTTTGATAAATTAACATTTAGAATAACAACAATGCTTTGACCATTTCTCAAAAACCTTTATCTACAGCAGATGACGGATGTCTAGAAAATGCCCCCGACACTGCAGAGTTCAGTAGAGAATTCCAGTTAGACCAGCACCTTTTTGATCCGGAACATGACTACCCAGGTTTGGGCAAGTGGGTAAGTCCATTTTCAGCAACTGGTAGAGTTTTCACTGAGATCTCGAGGGGATAGTAATGGCGGAGATAAACAACGTGCATGGAGGGAAGGAAGAAAAATTGTTTAGGAGTTGATTCCTCAGAAATCTCAGGTGAGGGGAACACTATGCAATTATTATTCCAGACTACACTCATGTGTCTGTATACATCAGTATACTGATCCCATGGAGAAAAGAGAGCACATCTAGACTATACACTCTCTAGAAGCTTCTATTCTGCTCTATTCCACAGACATAGGATTCTCATGTCTCACTAGTGCTTCATGCCACTTGACTCCATGAAAAGGAAAAAAGTTTTTCAAAAGAAAAGATACTGAGAAATTTGTAAAGTTGATCTCTAGACTATGGGAGATGGATGATCCATGTTTATCTCTGCAGAATCAAGGAAACAAAGACATCCAGACTTATAAAAAGACACACATAAGTCTGCCTTGTGGAAAGAGGGACAATCTCCAGATGCATGGCAGTGAGCTTGCTGTTGGTCGCATGCAACTATGAGTAGCTGTCAATGAAGGGTGTTGTTTTATAAGCACTTGGAAAGAGAAATCATTGCCACTTGGCACTGGTATGCTAAAAACAAGTTTTGCAGATCTGCTTATGTTATTCCATTGCCAGCATTATGTGTGTCAGCTTAATGAGGGAAATGAAGTAGGCATGGTGCTCTTGGATTTCATCTAAGTATTTGACGAGATCTTTTATGATCTCCCATTGGAAGAGGTGAAGACACACAGCCAAGTCAACAGAATACCACCAAAAGACAGCTTATTAAAGACTCTGTGTCAGAAGGGGAGGGAGATGGTACAGGGAACCCTGCATGTCTGAATGCTACCCCACTCCACATGTGTATCAATGTTTGTAATAAAAGTACAGATCACACACTTCTCAGATTCTCAGTAGATGACACAAAGTTGGAAGGGAGAGCTCTGGATGACAGAGTTGGGATTCAAGAAGATCTCAACAGGCTGGAACAATGAGCCAGGGAAGACTACAATTGAATGGGAATGTGTCTAGGTGCCTGTGGTCGGTCGGGCCTATGCAATCCAGTGATGAAGTCATGTGAGAAAAAATAGGGAAATGCTGAACAGTGTTGATTCACATATTAGAGTAGATGGTCAATGCCTCTGTGGAATGAGTGAATGGGGACTGTTCCCTCCAAAGACAGTGCAGGTAACCTAAGCCCCTCTGGCCTCATCAGTCCCTTCTAAGTCTGTACTAACTGCAGCCTCAGTAATTGTATTACAGTGCACACTGAAACCGTGAAGCTCCACTTTCCCCTTTCTTCTGCATTGTTTTGGAGAAAGACATTTATCCTATATAACCACTTTCATTTTTTTCTAGCATCTTTCTTCACATTACATTAAGTCAGTTCAGTTCCCTCTGCCTTCAAAATACATTTCCAAATTAAGGTGAAAGCACCAGGTGGTGGTGGCGCACGCCTTTAATCCCAGCACTTGGGAGGCAGAGGCAGGGGATTTCTGAGTTCGAGGCCAGAGTGAGTTCCAGGACAGCCAGGGCTATACAGAGAAACCCTGTCTCGAAAAACCAAAAAAAAAAAAAAAAAAACCCAAAAAACCAAAACAAAACAAAAAACAAACAAGTTAAGGTGAAAGCAACACACTGAGTTAACTTTTTGTCTCCATTTATCTCTGGTTCTCACATTCACTCTAACTCTCTCTCCTCTGCCACACATATAGTCCTGTTAGGGAGAATTGTTTTGTCAAACTATTTTCAAGCCTTCTCCTACAGGTAGAATTTAAACATAAACAGATAAAAAAAATCTTGAGTGTTATGAAAATCTATAAAATGTATTCCAATTGGATAGTAAGAGGTACAATAGAAGGGAGACTGAAGACAGAAAGAAAATGGAGAAAGAAATAAAGTAAGTACACTTATGCTGATTCTATATGTAGTGGTGAAGATAAGAATTGGTGCCGTTTCAAAGGGAGTCATCTAAATAGAATGATTATATAGTATAGACATAGTCTGAAAGAGATAGAGACAGATACAGAGGGACAGAGAGGGACAGAGAGGGACAGAGACAGAATCTATATGAAAGTTTACATACATAAACTCTTCCTATGAGAAATTTCAAAATGAGAGAAGAGGAGATACATCATGTATTTATGTGCCAACTCAAAGGAGGAAGGAAAAGAAAGGAAAAAGCAGAGAAGAGGAGTGCTGGGAAAAGTAGATGGGTAATGTATTGCTAAGCAGTAGCAAGGACCAGGTTCGGAAGGGAGCAAACAGGTTCTGAGCCCGCTCTGTTTTAGATAGAATGCTAGGTGCTCCGTCTCTAGTACTTATCAAGTGGCTTTGGGCTTTCAGCAGTTTTACAGTCTTGAAATGAAAAGCATGAAGATGTAATAAGCCCAAATTTGCACAGATACAGTGCCTGTTCTGGCTGTACAGTGAAGACTGGGTCACAATGCTAGGAAAGATGGAAGCCAAAGGCAGAGGAAGATATGGGGCCACTTGGCCTGACTGTGACTTAACCACAGAGGGAGCTGAGGCACTATGAAGAATCAGTACTGAAGTCTTAGGGGACAGGGCACAGCTAAGTGGAAGGCTGGACCTGAGAACAAGAAGAAAAGAAATGGGGAAATCTTAAGAGTGGGCAGAGCCCATCTGGGATTGTGATGGGGTGGAAGAGGTGCTAGCTTTCCCCCCAGCATTTTGTTATTTTGGTTTTTTTTTTTGTTGTTGTTGTTTATTTTATTTTTATTTTTATTTATTTATTTTTTTTATTGTAGGCAAGGTCTTTTTACACAGTCCTGGCTGTTCTGGAGCTCACTCTGTAGACCAGGCTAGCCTCAACCTCAACTCACAGAGCTCTTCTTCAAAAGCTCTCTTTCTCACCAAGTCCACTCACATCCCTTAGCACACTTCGCTTCTCTTCCCCCTCCCTTCCTCCTCCCTTCCTCCTCCCTTCCTCCTCCCTTCCCCCTCCCTTCCCCCTCCTTTCCCCTTCCCTTCCCCCCTCCCTTCCCCCCTCCCTTCCCCCTCCCTTCCCTCACCCCTGCTTCTCCCTTTTTGGAACAGTCCTTGAGCTTCTCTCAATCACCTAGATTCATTGTCCACATCAGACCCAGAGACTGAGAATTTAAGACCAAGAATAAAAAGTGCTATCACATATCAATGGCAAAGGAATGACATTTATGCCTTTTATCAGCTCTAATGATGTGTTTGTTTAAACTTCAGTTTCCTTGTTTATTTTCTCATTACCACCCAGCAATAAAACCGTGTTTGCTTGATCTTCACATGGAAGTGTTAACTGAGTGTCTATTACTTTTTTAAGCCAGGATCCACAAAGCAGCCTGGCTGTTTATATAGAAGGAGTCTCAAGCATGTCTGCAACTCAGCTATCCTTTCAACTAGCAAAACAGTCATCTCTCAAATAAATGGCACACAAGTCCCTGCTGCTTCCTTGACAGTACTGCCTCCCTGTTTTTTATATTATCTGGAGCTGAGTTGCATCTTTAGCAATGATTTCCACATTACAAATATCAGTGTGTCTGTCTTATTTCCTGCACAGCTCTTTCCTTGTTACTAAATCAAGGCACATTTATTAAATATACACCATATGACCTCTGGACCCTGTGGCGGGTAATGGGAAGATACCAAATACTTTCCATATAATAAGAAATTCTAATATTTATAATGCTTGCATTACACACCAGACACTGTGCTAATATTTTGCTTCAATCATTTTATCCAGGCTGCCCACCCCCATCACTCTCATCTATAAAGGAGAAAATACAAGGCAGGGGTCTGGGTAGCCTGCTCAGCAAAAAGAGCTTGTGATTGACAGAGCTAGGAATTGAACTCCATCTTTATAAATACACACACCCTTGACTATTTGCATCTATTGTATTGCTAGTTCCTCAACCTAGAACTGACCTTAATACTTGCATGTAATTAAAAAGGGATAAAAGCAAAAAGGAGGAGGGGGGATGGGATAGGGAGTTTCTGGGAGGGGGGGATGAGGAAAGGGGATAACATCTGAAATGTAAATAAATAAAATATCCAATAAAAAAATAAATACACACACACACATTGTAACCTCTGGAGTCCAGTCTTAGGATTGATTGCCTTCACCACAGTATATATAGCTAACTAGAATCCTGAGGGTCTATGACCAACGCTGACATAAGCCTCCTCACCTTCACCGACAATCCTTAAGGCCTATGGCCAAAAGCTGATGCCAGCCTCTACTCTTAACATACTTCCTCCGTGTATCAAAACCCAAATGTTTCTCCTTTTCTAGCACCTTGTACAGCTTTCATCAATAGTTGATCAAAGCCTGAGCTGAGCCATGGGATACATGAGGAGTGTGGTTGGTCCCTCTCCAACTTTGTTTATCTTGCATGGCCACGACATGTTTGAATATTGGAGTATTCTCCAGTTCTGGTTTGTCTTACGTTTCCATGTCATTAGATTGAGCTAAGTACTTTATGTCTTCTTTTATTTGACACATATTAATTGTGCATATTTATGGAGTAGAGTGTGGCATGTTTATACATGTCAATCCATGAACCCACACATCATGTGTGATGGTCAGATCTGAGTCACTGGCATATTCATAACCTCAGACTGTGTTTATTTCTTTTTAAAATTTTCTTATTTTATGTGTATGGGTGCTATGTCCCCATATGTGCCTGTGTTTCGTGTAAATGAAGTATGCACAGAGGTCCTTTAGGAATGGAACTGGTCATCAAAAAGCCCTTTAGTAATCTTAAACTAGCTGCTTTCCTAGAACTTTAGGCCACTCCTTCCCAAGGAACTAGCAAATAAACGTCAGAAGAGGTAGCTGATTTATTTTAATTCATTTTGTGTACTTTTTTTCATTCACATGCCAACCCCTGCCACTAAATCCACACTGATACAGAGCTGATGGAGAAGGCCTGGACATATTCAACATGGAGGGATGGGGGGCATGGACATGCTGGTCCTGACCTCAGCTCTCCAGGAAAACATGAACCATCTTTGAGAAGAAGACTTCTAAACTTTGTATACTTCTGGTTATAGTTTTCCTCAAGAAGCTCTAAAGAGGATTGAGATGCTGCTGCCTTCATCTCATTTGCAGCCTCCTGGAGCTGTGCCAGGTCTGATGGGCAGCGGGTCCCACTGCACCAGCTTGTGAGACCTTCTGTCCTCCCTTCAGTTCAGATGGCTGGAGAGAGTGATGGACATGAGCAGTCACTATCCTCACCCTCTTCACCCCAACCTCCTTCCCAACTCTGGCATGAACATCCGGAACATTCTGTGTGCATTAGAGTTGTTTATAATCAGACACTGAGGTTGAGACCAACTACAATATTCTCATTCCTCAAGGGAATGGTCAGCAGGCCTGCCTTTTCTCCCTCCTGATACTTACTTGATCCATCCCCCGAAGTGAGCCTGAGATAGGAGCTCTGGCCAATGCTGCTGTTTCTGGCAATGGGCATGCTTCTCCTGGCACACACACCCTGCCCCTGGGTATTTGAGGTTGGGCAGAGCTATTCATTGTAAATTGCAGGTGGTAGGTTTTAATGAACAAGAAAATCATGAAGCTCCTTTTTGGCATTTGTCATTTTCACTTTCAAATCTATCATTTAAACATTTGCTAATAACCAGACAGCTCAGAGGATACAAACGTTGTATAAACTTGCTCCTCACCAGAACTCTGTCAGTTCTTTTTTCCAGAAGTTGGCGTTAGGGTGGTGTAGTTATAGCAAGATGAATTGTCTTTCATACATTATTTTCCTTATGATTAGAAAATCAAATAAAACAACACAAGCAAAACACCCAAATCCCTTTCTTTGGTTTTACATTCAGGTTAAGTGTTCTGTCTTTTATAATCTCAACCAGAGAGAAATGTGTTGAGCATGTGTCTGATATTCTAGAGCTCATTTAAACCCACCGTGTGTTTGAAACACAGCAGTATGTGGAAACACTTATACAAACTGTGGTAACAGAACAGCATTGGCCTCCCCCCCAACACACACAACATGACTTTCCTTTCTGCCAAGAGGTTTTTTGGCAGTTTTTAAAAGGTTCACTCTATTAAAAGTGTTATAGACCAAATGGTTCTGTGATTGGTTTGATGGGGCACTAACTTGAGCCACGGGCGGGATGGCTACAGAAGTCAACGTCTCGTTTATTTACACGGAGGATTGTTGTTAATGGTCAGATACTGCTCCAGAGAACAGTCATGTGTGTAGTTCATAAAAAGGGAATTAGATACTGAGATAAAGTTATTTATTTTAAACAAAGGCCGTTCAAAGTGAGGAGACGGACTTCCCATTCCCTGGTATTTTAGCATGCCATCTCTCCCTGTTTATGAGATTGTTGGTGGCACTGTGTGCCTCGAGGCAGTGCAGAGGACTTTGTGAAAAGCAATGCAGTCACCAGCTTTTCTCTTGTGGTCTATCATTCTGACACGACATTCCTTTCATCTAGCTTTGTTTCCAAAATATGTGTATGCAAATAACCAGAGGACACACCAAGTGTTGCTTTAAAATAGACAGTTAACCAAATTCAATCCATACTTCTACATTTGTGTTTTCTTTTCTCTGCACTCTAGAACAAGAAACTCCTTTATGAGAAGATGAAGGGAGGACAGAGGCGGAAGCGGAGGGTAAGTCACATGGGGACCTGGGTGTTTCTGGGATGTTTAGTGTTTCTGAGAGGAGGCAACTGAAACATTTGGTTTTGGGGAAGTAGCAGAAACTTTTCTGATGCAATTGCAAAGAATAGAACAGAAGTCGTGTATGGCAAGGGCCACACCCAGCATATATACCCCTGGTTTCTGGGCTGGTCTCCTCCATGGGCTTTAGGAGTATTCCATGAAAACCATGCAACACTCATTACTTCTCTTCTGGCCAGCAACCATGTAGGGTAGGTTCAATAGTTAGAACAGTCTCCTACCCATGCAAGGGAAGAGTGTGCAGAGAAAGTATTAGGACATGACTTTCCTCAAATATTCTATAAGCCAGTGCAGGAAATGGTTCACACATCTGCATCCATTATGCAAATCACAAGACATAAACTAGGAAGTGTGAAAGTGTATACTGCAGACCATAATTTTGAATTTCATATATATATATGAATATATATATATATGAATATATAGGGTAATATATATATATTACCCTAGCCAAGCTGTGTAGCATGTATTTGCTTTATTTTACTTGCTGACTGCCTTGTCTGGTACAGCCCTAGTTAGCTCTCATTGGAGGATCATCCAGAATAGACCTTTGGCTTCTGTGTTGTGCATTTTGCTACTCCTTATATGGTGTTGTCTGGTATAAATCTGAATGTCAAGGTTACATTGGGTTTCTGGTGCATGTTTAAAGACCTCAGACTTAACAGTGATCAATATCCATCCTGCTAATCTCCTGGTACACTCTTTCATCTGTCCAGACAGGAAGGGTAAAAATGTTGCTATTACATAGTAAAGTGCTACCATAATAACTGTTTTAGTTAAAATATACAAACCAACCCAATATCACTGATCATTTCTTTGGAATAGCAAGTACCTGGATCTTGGGAAAAATTGGCCATCTAATTAGTGGCAATTTTGGCCCACCTGAAGAGCTTGGACAAGTTCAATAAGAAAATGCTTTAAGTGTGGTTTTCTGGTCTTGGTATTAATCATAAGGCCCCTGGGTTGCTTGACAAACACAGATCCACAGGCAATTTCCTATGCAAAAAGTAGAAAGCTGTTACATCTGGAAGCAGATCTTCTTTGGGAGAATGAACAGGGTTATTAGGGTTTTTCTTGGTGATTACAGCTTCCAATGGCAGAGGGTGACAGGAAGGGTGTAATGCGTTCTTGAGAGAACATCAAGAAATTCTATTCTAGGAGCTCAGAATACACATAATTTACCAGGAAGATGGCTTGAATATCTCCCCATGGTACAAGGACATTTCCAAATAAGACCAATGACTGACCCCAAATGAATATCTTAGCATGCAGCTTTAATTGTCTTTACTTGCTGGCCCACCACGTCTTCTGCCCAGATGCTGAGGAGCTTAGGTTGACTTTAGGTCACATTTCCATGAGACTAGTAATTACCAAAATTCAAAATTCTGGCTAAGACATATGTCATAAAGGATTTTTACTTTGGCATCAACTTCTTCCACATAGACAAGGCTTAGAATTTAAGGAAAGAAGGGTCACTGTGATCCTGGGATATCAATTCTTTATCTTCTCAGGTATCTACAAAGCCCATTCTCATTCCTTTAGCCCTGGGCTGCTCTAGACAGATGGACAAAGAGAACTTTCCTTCCACAGCACCTACCTAAGCTGCTATTCCCTTCTTGATCGAAGATCTTAACCACCTTCTCTGGAGCATGAATCAATATAAAGAAATCATAGTTCAGGTATTTGAAGAATTAGGGATTACTCCAGTGAAGCTCACCAGCTACTGAGGATTTGAAGAGGACAGCATGCCAGGATGCATCCTAAGCTGTTCTCCCAGTTGTCAGATGAATAATGATCACGAATAGTGACCATATGTAAGATAGTATTGTGAGTTTTTTGGAACACACTTAAAACACTTAATTCACAATTGAACATCAATCTGGAACTCTTGAGGCTTGACTCTGGTGTCCCCCTCTTCCCCTTTCCTCACAACCTTTGAAATTGTTTGGTTCTAGGTAGCATACTTTGTACCATGGAAGTTTCTTAGCAAGAAGACTGATTTCTAAAGCTACAACCAAAGCCCTAGGTCATTTTCTGTGACCTTTGTAGTCACTCCAGGCCATTTGAGTGCCTAGTCCCTTCACATATAAAAGATCAATGTACTTTTCAGTGATTTTGAAAATATTTTAGCTCTGTAGCTGTATCTTGTTACCATTTAAAAACCACTAGTTATCTTAAGTAGTTTATGAGCTACTAGTCCCAAGTTGACAAATATGAATACCACATATTCTATTTTAACATATGAGAATTTTAAGAATTAATACTGTTACAAAACAGAAAAGTATTTCTGATATTGAATATACTTTTTATTTTTCTTATTTTTTCTTCTTCTTTTTTTAAAATTTTATTTATTTAGTTATTTAAATCACATCATAATTTACTTATTTACACAGAGGTTATAAACACAAAGAGGCAGGATGTGGGGAAGGGAATGGCACCGGAGCATAGGTGTTTAGGGGGAGTACAGATACCTTTCAGAACAGGGTATCAGTTGGGTGTAGGTTCAGGGGACAGGTCACTATGACTCTGCCTATGATTCACTTGTCCTTATCTAAATTGGTACTGTCCACCGAGGCTGCCTATTTATAAGACCTATGACTACTAGGTCTGGTAAATTTCCACAGAAGCTGCCTGTTTACAATAGCTTATAGCCTTCTGTTTTCAGTGTTTTTCCACAGAGACCGAAGACTTTGTGTTAGCATGTATATATGTCAGGCCTATTGCTGACTTTAGGCCTATGGCTGATTTTAGGCCTTTAGTGTATATGTAGGGCTGCTCCTGACATCTCCTCCCTTCTCTAAGTATAGAAGGGCCTTGGCGATTCTATTCTTGTGAAGGCCAGGATAGAGGCCTGACCTCCAATAATTGAAGGGGACCTTGTAATGGCTCCGGTCCTCCTGTTGTTGTCCAGTGAGGCATGAGGGCCATACCCATCCCGATGTCTTTTTCCTGGAGAGGGGATACTTTTGACATCAACCCCTATGCAGTCAGGCTTGTCCCTCAGGGACTTATTTATTTATTTATTTTTTAAAGATTTGTTTCTTTATTATATGAACAGTATTCTACCTGCATGCCAGAAGAGGGCACCAGATCTCATTATAGACAGTTATGAGCTACCATGTGGTTGCTGGGAAGGGAATTCAGGATCTCTGGAAGAGCAGTCATTATTCTTAACCTCTGAGCCACCTCTCCAGACCCAAATAAAGCTCATTAAGTTAGCCCACTCATAAGTCCTTAGGGTGAGCCAGACCACACTAGTTGAAAATTTACAAAGAATACTATTTTGAGTATGTTAAGGATGAATACCTTTTTGTGGCCATGCCTCTTTCCAAATATGTAAAGATTCCATTCCCTTTGTAGTTTCCACTTTGTTTGTGAGACACCTTTGCAGAGTGGCTGGCCTCCTTCCTGATTCACCTGTCATACACCAGAATGTGAAGAACAGTGACAAGAGTGAATCGTGTGCTCCATCCCATGTCTTTTGGAACATGCCTGATCACCTTTTAAGAGTCACACAGAACAGGCCCACACATGAACTGTGTCAATTTGTTCATGGGCACTTAGCATTGTGATAGGATTGCTCCTCATTTGTAACTTCAGCCTATTTCTTATATTTCTGTTCCATTGCTCGAAGGCAACTTCAATAAACAAATACCTTCCAAAACATTCAAAATGTTTCCTACTCACTAAAGATACAAAGCTCAGGTTACCAGTTCAAATCCAAACCTCAAAAAATTTGATATTATTAGAGAAGCAATGGAAACTCTTTGACTTACTGAGAACATCAGCAGATGAAAAAGATTCTAGAATACAATGGGCTAAATAAAAAACAAAGGCCATTGAATGGCTTTGTGTTTTATTTCGCCTTTTGAGTTTGACTGAGAGATGGTTGGAATTGATTGAGGGTGCCATTAATGAACCGTTCAACAGAATCCTTACAGAGAAGAGTTGCAGCCATGGAATGAGCTACAGCCAGTCTTAGAATACTAATTTCTACTTGGTCCAGTTTGTCTTCTCTTTTGAAAATGCTTTCTGTAAGAGTAATTAATGCATTTCAGAGTCTCACTCCCACTTAAATAGGACCATAGAATAATCATTTTCTTTCACACGAGACCTGGTAACTAAGTTAGTAGTAAGAATCTATCCCAGTTCACCCCAAACTTTTAAGCTAAATATAACAATAAAAAAGATTACATTGCATTTGATCAAGAACACTCTGGTTATATGGAAAACACTATTAGTAACATCTGTCAGTGGGACTGTGTATGCACTATGGGGCACTAAGGGACTAACTAGCTCACTGGAGCCATCATTTGGTAGGTGGGTGGTAAGTGTAAGTGCTATGTTATTTTCCTGTTAACCCAACAGTCAGAAAACAATTCTCATTCACTTATGCGAAAGCTCTGTATCTGAAGTGCTCATGTAATGCCAAAACATATATCTTTTTTCCAGAGCGTCAATCCCTATTTACAAGGAAAAAGGCTGGACAATGTTGTGGCAAAGAAATCTGTCCCCCACTTCTCAGAAGAGGAGAAGGAGCCAGAATAAAGAGAAGACAGTAGGTGGAAACCCATACAATGCTTATGTGCATGGTAGTAGAGCCCATGGGTGACAGCATGCATTTTACATATTTATGGATGAAAAGCAGCTGTCTTTGCTGATGTCTGTGCTTTCTCCTAAATTAGAATAAAAGCTCCTTCTCTTTTGGGGATTTTTTGATGTGGATCTGCAAGAAACATTACAATTAAAATGTATATGTCAAGTATAATAAAAACACGGATATGAAATACTCAGATTTCTAGCAGTTTTGGGTTGTGCTGTTTGGGCCAAGTCTGTAAAAAGCTAGCATTTGATTTTGATTATGTAGTGTATCTAGCCCTTGGGCCTTGTTACACACCAATAAAGAAGTTTGTACTCAAGGGGAGGGGCTGACACATCTCACTCTGCTGCTTCTTAATAAATGTATGTGTGAGCATTGGCTTGGGGAGTTTTTTCTTTTTATAAAACAGTATAAAATCAATTTCTTTGCTTAACAGAGAGAGGTGACTTGCAGAAGTATCTAATTTTAGTGCTAACAGTATGACGTCACTGGGGAAGGTGGGAACTCATTTCACATATGTTAGAACTGAGACTATTCAACACATAATGGGAATAATCGTCAAAACTCAGGACGGAAACAGCCCCCTCCCAGGTGTCTGTGTGTGGTGTGTGTGTGTGTGTGTGTGTGTGTGTCTTTGTGTGAAATGCAATAAATTGTAACAGACTTATAGAAATATGAACCAAATGAAAAATGCATAAGTTTTTCTTTGTTTTCTGATTCAAGTTAAAAAAAATTACTATCTATCTGACAAGTGTGAGTAGTGGCTGAATATTTGGTGTAATTTAGTTGATGCAAAGTTTTATGGCAATCTTTGAAAGAGCTCTTGTGTCTTAGAGATGTCTGCTGAACTTTGTGAAGGTGGTATTTAGATTTGCTTTAAAATAACCCACTAATAGTGATGGGGAGGGATAGGGAGAGACCTTGGGATTCTGATGAATTGGATTAGCGTATTAGCGGTTGAAGCTGAGTTGTACATACTGAGGACTTCCTGTATGTCTACCTCTCTGCTTGAATATGCTTGAAAATTTTCTACACTAGCAACAGAGGTGAGGCTCAACAGTAAGACCAACTTATGGTAAGCACTAGTCTGGAAATGTAGCAAATAAGGAGAAATCTTGATGCATAGAGATATGAAGAATTAATGCGGAATATTTCCCTTGGCCATTGTGGAAGAATGCCACAGGGCTCTATGGGGAGAAAATTTGTTTGGGAATGGGGAGAGTTGGTTAGAGGAGAGGGCCCAGAGTGTCTGGGAAGAAAAGAGATTTTCATAGAAGAGGAAGAAACTTAAAGAGGGCTATAGTAGACTAATAGACTTGGGAAGGATGTGCTCCTCCAGGTGGGGCCTGGACCACATCTACAGCAGAGGCATTCATTGATTTTACTTGGCTGAGAAGGGTCATTATCACCCATCAGTCTTTCCATAGTGCTACAGCCAAGGATCTTCTAAGTCAGGAAGGTGGTTGTAGTCGGCCCAAGGACATTTGGGGAACAAAAGAAAACCATGTTTGGCACAGTAGGCAGAAGTAAAGCATATGGTGTGGGAACTGTCAGCATTGCCCTGATTGAACTCTGACGGTAAGTACCAGCCCACTGGAGGCCCCTGGATGTAATTATGCAGCATGAGGGCTCATGAAGCCCTAGCCACAGAGGATGTTACAATGGGGCCATTCTAGAAGAGTATCCTCTGCTCTTGCTACTGGGGTGGGGAAAGGGAATAGAGAATTGTTCAATATTATCTGTTGTATGTAATTGTCATTGAAGCTACTCTTAACTCCTGCCACATGATTCTTTAGGCTGAGTTTTCATTGAATAACTAACTATTCAAAATATATTTGCCACTATGAAATAGAATATTCCAGAATACCTAGAATTCCTGAAAGGGTCAATTTTGAGCTGAAACATTTCTACCGGGAAACTAAGGTTTTATTAGCATTGTGAAGTTATCTGGAGGCGATATGATCTTGGAAAACTGGAGTAATCTTCCATCCCACCATGACTGCCTCACAAGTAGTAGCATGGCCAGACAACCTCACATCTCCTAACCACCCTGGAACAAGAACTGTACTCCTACAGTAAGCCTACATGTACTACTGAGCTCAGCTACATTGGCTTAGGATCTGAGGAACGGGTATCTCCAGGCATCTGCTACACAACACACAGCAAGTCACTAAGGTGCCTGGAGCACACACAGACCAGGAAGCCAGGAAAGGTGGGGTGGGGGGAATTGGGGGAAAGAGTGCAGGAGGGAGGTAATCAACAAATTCTAATAAGATTGGGAGTTCTGGAAACAGTCCTCCTTAGGAGAAAGGTAAGTGTTGGCAGACAGGAGGTAAGTATAGAGTGGCATGGTTAATCATTAACCCCATTATTTGGATGGCTGAGAGACTGGTGGGATTGTACAGCTGAGTAAGAGGAAAGACAGTAGGGAACATAGGTTTATTGATAAGCACTGTTTTGGGGTCTTTTCATACAGCAGCATAGAGAGGACCATCCACATTTAGTGTGCATTTGGGGGGACTCTACTAAAAGATGTGAAGAATGCAGCAGCGACTACTTAGACAAGAGTCTAAATGACTTTCATTCTCAAGAAGGAAATTCTGAAGTGTCTGCCACTAAGCCAATTATATGCTTGAAAACTTATTAAAGATATAAAAAAGAACCATGAATGCATTTCAAACATTGAGTGCAGGGAATGTTCCTGTGTGTACGTTGATGAGGACTAGCTACTCCATCCAGTGGGTCAGCTTTCCTCCTGCTGACTCCTGGCAGCAGCATTGGAAAGCAGTGGCTAGCACAGATGCTATTCTGAGGTCTCAGAAGGTCGATTTTGTTGTATTGTTTTACTTTTGTAATGATTATAAGACTCTAGACATAGAGCCTTTCCTTACTTCTATATAGAATATAGTATGCTTGGAATGGGAGTTACCGTGATACCCTGCCCAATCTTATCCCAGCTCACCAACCCAGCCCCATCTTTTTGTCATGCTAACTGATTAGTAATAAATCCCAAAACATGGATTTAGGTTATTGGAAGCAGTGTGGTCAGGTACCAGGCATGGATGAATGCAATCATTCACACATACACATAAAATAAAAATAAATTAATCTTAAAAATAAAGACAGGCATGTTATACATTGTAAACTTATCCCAGGACAATAGGATTCTTAACATACACTTATATAATTAAAGACAGCCTATGCCTAAGCCTCATAGTGTTTTTGTTTCTGCTCCATAAGGCAACACACTGCTCCAAACACAGAAGACACTGGCATTAGAAAAAGCTTTCACTGGATATCCAGTTTGCTACAATGAGAGTAACTGGGACTTCTCCGTAAGGTGATATGACTCACTCAAGTGTTTCCTGAGTCGAGACTGTGCGATGAGGGACACAGAATGATTTGTGATCCCAGACACAGTGTAGAGTCTGATCAGAAGCAGAAGTCATGGATGAAAAAAAAATCTGTGAAGTATAAAAAAGGCTCGAAAGATGGGAAGTTTAGCTTGGCATGGTGACTTATACCTTTAATCCCAGCACTATTGGGAGGATGAGGCTGTGAGTTCCAGGTCAGTCTGGGCTACAGAATGAGACTCAATCACAAACAAACAAACTAGACAAAGAGAAGCAGGTGGAGAAGGAAGAGAGTGGTAGCCTACTCACAGGAAATTCATCAGGAAAAAAAGTGAAATGCTTATGACGGTTTAGACAAATGCCTGTGTTAGAAGCTTGGTTGCCATGTGTAGTGTTATTGGGAAGCGACTCAAGTATTCATTACAATGATAGAAAGATGATCTTCAAAGCCAGGAGAGACATGGATGGTTGAATATTTTAGCCAGGGCAATGCATTTGCAAAATTATGAGAGGAACAGGAGTCTGTGTCCTAAACAAATAGATGGAGAGTCTGGGAAGGGGGAAAATTTGCTCTATGAGAAGAAGTCAGGATTTTCTTGAGATCAGGGATTTTAAAAAAATCACTGTCTTACTTCAGATAGAGTTCCAGCCACTTTTGCCTTTTCTCTGTCAGCATCCTTTTCTGCATATAGTATTTTAAAAAAAAAAAATGCTACATTTTCATTAGTGCCTTAATTTTGTTATCATCTTATTTCGAGACTCAGTACCTCACTGCTGTACGGCACTTGCTCACTTATTTTTGCCTCAGTCAAGAGTTACAGCCCCTGAGGTCATCAACTCTGTCTTGTCTTTCTTTTTAGCCTGAGATCTTCCAGAGAGTCCTTCCAAAACATACCTGGGTGCCAAATGAATGAATGTTAAGGAATGTTTGAAAAACCTAAAAAGGTTCATCATCTTAGCTTACGTATAAAGAAGGCTGGGCTCCATAGCTCAGTGGATGACATGCTTGCACAGAAGCATAAAAACATGAGGTTAATTCCCAAAGCCACATTTAAAAGGCCAAGACTGGTGGCATGCTTGCAATCCCAGTACCATAAAGGTGAATATGCAGGTTCCCTGAGGCTTGCGGGCCAGCCATCTGAGAGTAATTGGTCAGTAAGTGACACTGTCTCAAAACCAAAACCAAACCAATCAAACAAATGAAAACTGAGGTCTGGATTGGAGAGATACCTCGCTCACCAAGAAGCATGTTCTGTACAAGCCCAGGAACCTGAGTTCAGGTTCTCAGCTCCGATGTAAAAGCAGATGTGGGGGGCTCTGTAACCCCAGGCTGGACCAGTGCCACTTTAATCCCTGATGTTTATTGTCTAGCCACTTTAGCCAGTCTGTGGTCTCTGGGACCATTGAGAGTTGCATAAAGAAAGACAATGATCAGCAACATGTGCACACACACACATTATACACACGTACACAAATGTATTTACATGTGCATACACAGGGATACACACATGCACATCCTGCAACACACACACACACACACACACACAACCATCACAACACATTACACACAAAAAGGAAATGGGGTGCTATGACCTTTAAGACATTCAGCATGATTCTCAGGCTTTTCTGAGAGGGACGCAGCAGAGGCAAACACTTTATTCTAAAGTCACTGCCCTATGATAACACTACTAAGGTAGAAGTGCAGAAGTCCATCTAAACTCCTCCATTTGCTGCATTTCAAGAATAGGTGGGCATGAAGTATGGTGAGTAGGGTAACAATCCTGCTCTTCATGATAGCTGATCTGAAGTAAGCCAAAGCATTGGATTCCACTATGGGTTTTCATTAATTGGTGCCTCTATGACCATGGGATACCCCATAGCCAAATGGGCAGCATATAGGGCATGTGTCAGCCCTTAATTTGTATCAAGCATTTAGCAATAGCCTTAGGAATAACTAGAGATAGACTCTGGGAAAAGTTGGCCAGTCAGTGGTGGGCTTAATTGGAGGATTGTAGGAGCATTGCAAAGAGTGGTCAGGGGAATGGGCAACCACCCCTAAAGGAAGTTCTTGGACATTATTCCATAGCTGTCCTGGAAGCCAGATAAACCTAACTAGAACTATATCTTTAAGGAGTAATGTGAAATCACAGGAGGGATTCCTGGGTTTCCCCATGGCTTGGGTGTAGCTTGGGTCAAGGCTTGTTCTTTGAAGTCTTCATTTCATTTTTCTAAAAAAGAAAGGAGGCTTTATCTAAACTTAGTTATCAAGATGTTCCCATAAGCAAATTTCTTTGCCCAAAAGTCCAGTGAGAAAACAAGGACCACAAAACTTCATCATAGACATGCAATGACAGAAAGCGTGATTGATAATGAGAACAGATGAATCCATGGAGAAAGGTGGCAAGAGGTTGTTTGTTTTTGTTTGTTTGTTTGTTTTGTTTGTTTGTGGGGTTGTTACTCCTTTTGGCTTCTTTTTTTTTTTTTTAAAGATTTATTTATTTTATATATGTGCACTTAGCTGTCTTCAGACACACCAAAAGAGGACATCTATCCTATTACTGATGGTTGTGAGCCACCATGTGGTTGCTGGGAATTGAACTCAGGACCTTTGGTAGAGCAGTCAGTGCTCTTAACTCTGAGTCATCTCTCTGGCCCACATCTTGGCTTCTTAAGTTCAGGATCAAAGGAAGGTGTTGTAAAGATTCTAATAGAAAAATGCCCTGGAATTTGGGGTTTGAAGTGTATGAACTTAGATGTTGTAAAGAAATCTCTTTAAGAGTTGCTACCCTCCCATTAAAGACCTAAGAAGTGCAGAACATGTTAACAAAACCCACTTTGCCACTACAGTAATCCCCCCAAGCAGGCATCATATGACGTGTTCATCTTTTGTTGTTACTTTCCTTGCCACAACATTTCAATATTCATTAAGTAGTTGTTATCAAGGACACATTCTGGGTGCCCTTGTATACTGAGCCCTGTTCTGGGACTGGGAGGTTGTTCTTGTTTAATTTCTGTTGCTGCGATAAAGCACTATGACCAACAGTAAACTGGAGAAAAGGGGCTTATGCTTCCAGATCATGGTCTATCAGTGAGGGAAGCTGAAAAGGAACTGGAGGAAAAAACCATGGAGGGATGCTACTTTCCTGATCATCTCAGGAGTTATCTATAAGGCACACTTTCTAAGTCACTGTCCTAGGGAAGGCTATGGCCATATCATGGTATGCATACATTATCCTTCCAAGCCAAAGCCTTTGCTAGCTTCTTTATAGCCAGGACCCACTGCCAGTGCTCCACATGTTGGACACATTATTCCTCATACTGCTTTCATTGCATGCCCCAGGCTAATTGATTGACCAATTCCATTGTCTTCTTCCAGGCTAATTTGCGAGACACTAAAAACTAACCAGTGTAGAATCTTCTGCAAAAAAGAATGAATAATAATAGGGGTTCTTGTAGAGCTGATTGCATAACATGGTGAGCAAAAAGATGCCCAATGGTCTAGTTGTACTCACCTTACATCACTGTAGTGAACAAAGCAGTTAAACACAAAAATTGTAATTAGAACTACACTGGTCCTGAGTTTTATGATTCACAACTTGTATAACTTATAAGTGGAGAACGTATAAGTGAAAGTAGCATCTCTCCATGGTTTTTCCTCCAGTTCCTACTCAGCTTCCCTCACTGATGGGCCATGGCCTGGAAGCATAAGCCCCTTTCTCTTCAGTTTGCTGTAGCTTACAGAATCTTCTTTCATCTGAAAAATAAACAGGAATGGCCACACCTACCTCATAAAATTGATGTGAAGGTAAATTCCATATAAGAAACAAATTCTCACTCTGGGATGTCCCTGTATGAAAGGACTTTACTAAGAGGCATTAGGTGCTCATGGAATTATTTGAAGATGTTGTGAAGCATGAGTCAGGGATCCATGGCCTGGCTTAGTCACTTCAAGGTCACTGGCATTGCTGGAATCTACAGGTCAGGACATGGTAGCTGGTGTCACTGCCCTGACCACAACATTAAGGCTAATTCACAACACCACAGAGCCATTGTCTGGACAGCTGAATGCTAGCTCGTCTGCAGCTAAGGTTTCTGGTAACAGCCATAGCAACTGCAGAAAAGTGTTTTCTCTCTTCCACCTTCAGAGAGTATTGTGGAAATGCATATTATTTGATGCTCTGGTTTGTCTCCAGATTCCTGACTGGCAGCTATCATTTATATTTTCCATGTAGAGGTAGCCAAACTATTGGTAACTTGACTATTCTGTCAAGAGCCAATGCATTTCCTGCCCATTGTATTGATCTCAGGTTAAATATTAATCCACTTTACTTAACAGCTTGAAGGAAAAAGGTATGATTTGGAAATTTAAAGATTATTTTTTCCAGTCTTCTTGTTGACAAAATAGGAAGGCTTACTCTAAAGAAAATAAGCGATTGTAGCACAGACATAAGTCAAGCTTAAGCTGTGTCATTAATTTTGATGTAAGGATCATTCCCTCCTGCCTTGGATGCACCATGGAATTAATGAAAACTGTGTACATGGATGTGTGCCTCTGCCATATTTTATTATACTTTGGCTTTATTTTGATTGCTTTTTAGATTATGCAGTTTAAATAAATGTCCCAAATGTCAGGAACTTTTCAACTTAAATGATGCTTTTTGGGAGGGTGCTGGATAGAGAAATAATCTATCATATTGAGATGGGCCAGTTGTCCAAGAAAACTCAAATTATTTTGCAATTAGCCAATAATACCCAGGGAGGGAAGTAATTATTTTTCTTGTAACATCAGATGAACTTAGGGACTGACAGGGGACCACAAAGGAGCCAGAAGGAAAATGAAGAGATGCCCAAATACTTTATTTTACCCACTACCAATAAAACATGAAGAATTTCCCAAATCACTTTTTACATATGTCTTGACTGTTGATTCATCAAAGATGTCTTCAATAGATTCACAACTCAAACCACATTGCAGCATTTTTGTTAAGGAAAAGAGGGTACTGAGGGTGTGAATGTAGTATTTCTTTGGCAATGGATATGTTTGATAGAGAGTACCATCAGCAGCTAATACTGGTTAATATGCTCATTTCAGTAGGCACACAGCAAAAGCTGCAGCATTCTCATATGATGTGAGATCAGATACTCTGTGTGCAGGGCACCTTCCACCACCCATCCTAAGTGAAGGGGCTACTTTGGATACAATCAGTGAACACACATCAGAGCAAACAAATTTTTCAAGAATCAAAGTATTTTTTGTTCCTGATTCATTATATATACATATATATGAAACAATCTAAACATTTTCCATTAAAACAATGTAAATACTTTTACATAACTATTTTAATACATATCTTTCTTCTATTTCTTTCTTTCTTTCTTTCTTTCTTTCTTTCTTTCTTTCTTTCTTTCTTTCTTTCTTTCTTTTTATTTTCCATTTCATTTCACTCTGTCCCAGCCTTTCTGTGTTTCTTGTGAGAAAAGAAGCAGAGTTCATTTAAAACACTGTTGTTTATGATGGGTGAAACCACAGTCTTTTGTGATGTTAACTCACTCAGAGGATGATAATTTGAACTTCAGAGCATTTTGTGTTTGGAGAGAAAGCGCACCAAGGAGAACGGCTCTTTTTCGATGCATTGTATTACAGGAAGGAAAAGATCAAGGAAGAGTTGGTCTTAAAAATGTCAAAATATGAGAATTTGATGGGAAGAAAGAAGGAAAACAGAGTAGTTGGAAATGCAAAGATAAAAGAGCTAGATCCAGACATGTCTATGTAATTTCCCAGAAATGGAAATTGTACTAGCAATTTGGAAAGAGATATGGAGAAGCAATATGCATTAACTGTTGAGTGTTTCTTTAGCAGTGAAGGGTTTTAGAACACATGGTGTAATGGGCTCATGACTCATCTACATATGGGCTTGTCCTTGCTGACTGATGAAGGAGATGCCAAGTTTCATAAGGAATTAAACATGGAAGAGGAAGCTAAACCCTTTTTCTAGGAAGGAAAAAAAACCCTCTGGTAGGCTTCTGGGTCATCAACAGAATGTTAACTAACTCAACCAATTAAAGTCACATTGAGATAGATCACACATGCAAGGCCTTTTAACGTTCCAAATGTGTTATCCAGGCATCACTTGCCCTGTTTTCCTGATGACCCAGGAGTTGACGTGTCAGAAGCTGTTCTAGTAGTTGGTAGTTGAGCCCAGGTGCAAATCGAATTCTTTCCACTCCATAAGTGATGCTCAAAAGCTGGCTGCTTATCAAAATCATTTGGAAAGCTTTGTAAAAATACAGATTCTTGGGCCTCAGCCCAGGAAATTCTGATTCAGTAGTCTAGAGAATGCTCTGAGAATCTTTTTCTTTTTCCTTTTAAGTTCCAACATTGACTCTGATATAGTTGATTTGGGAAAACACTGCATACAGAGATGGTGTGAGAATGGGCAAAGATAAGAGCCCAGAGAAGAAGGTAGAATATGGTATGTCAGTGCTTTGTGAACAGCCTATAAAACTATCCATGGTCTTATAGAATCCAGCCAGATCTTAAAAACATGCTTGGACTTTGCTCCAACCCTACTCCTATAGACCTAGACCTCCCTAGTCGGCCAACTTCTCCTCTAGGCCTCCTGTGCTGTGCAAGTATGCTTCAGAAGGTGCACATTGGTGTCACAGTCTCTTCTTCCAGGATATATCACAAGTGGATACTCAATTCTGGCTCAGTGCTGGAAATGGAAGAGGCATTTGCAATCAAAGCTACTCTCAAGGAATCCTAGCCTTGACCTTGTTCCAAAACAAGAGTGTTTAAAAGATCTGGTAAAACATATGCTACATACCCAATCATTTTTAAAAAAATTAATGTACTGGGGCCGGAGAGATTGCTCAGTGGTTAAGATCACTGTCTGCTTTCTGAAGGATCCGGGTTCAATTCCACCATGGCAGTTCACAACTGTCTGTGACTCCAGTTCCAAGGGGTTGGACACCTTCATACCAATGCACATAAAATAAAATTAAATACATTATTTGAAAAAATTATTTATTTTTATTTTATGTACATTTGTGCTTTGCTTGCATGTATGTCTGTGTGAGTGTGTCAGATCTTCGAGGTAGAGACAGTGGAGAGCTGCCATGTGGGTACTGGAATTGAACCTGGGTCCTCTGGAAGAGCAGTCAGTGCTCTTAATCACTGAGCCATTTCTACAGCCTATGTGATTATTTTTTATTTTATTCAAATGCTTTTTTCCTTTGCACCAAGGGTGAGAAAACTGAAATACTCCTTACACTACATCCTTAAAGTCTCCCTGAAAGCCAAGGTAACAGTACACGATTGACTTCTCATGCAAATTATCTCAGTTTGTAATGAGGTGAACATCCAGCATGACAGGACACCAAAACTTACTTCTTTAGGATCTGGGGAAACCAGCCTTTTATTTTACAAGTTATTTCTATCCTATTTTTATTAGTTTCCATGTATTTTTAAATATTACCCTATTTTTTCTAGGTTATTAAAACATTAGAACTATTGAAAATCAAAACATTCTTTTTGGTGAACAATATCATATTTAAGCTTTAACCTGTGAATCTTTTGAATATTAAGTATGGAAGCTGCAAAGGCTCTTGTTTAGGGTTCCCTAAACAAACAGGTCTGACTAGGAAAACATCTTCAGCAAACTGTAAATAAAACCATCAGTTCAAAAAATATATAAAGCTTATGTATTTTATATTCTACAGTTTTCCAACATCTAGAAGGTGGCTGGATTTTAGGAATGACAGAAGAAACACCTTCATGTTCATAAAACAGAGATTGTACCAGGATGACAGAACTTCTGTACAGAAGCCTGTTTCATTCCTCACCTGTTATAAAACCATTATGTTTAGCACACAAATCTCAGATATCCAGTAACTGTCACATGGGCTATCCTATGAATCAAGGACATTCTAGTTGTATTAGTTAAAGCTGTTCACTCAGCTCTTAGGATTCTAATCCTTAGGATTCCCTTCAGTTGCACAGGCCCTGCATCACTTCTGGGCATCTACATTTTTTCATCTATGTGTAGGCATAGTTTCAAATTCTAAACCAGATTCTAGAACATTTAATTGGTGATAAGGTCTTGTTACAACCTCCTCAGACTCCAGTGAATGTCAGCTCAGTTCAGTCCACTGCTCTATCTGGACCAGACAGGTCCATTTCCTCTATTCATCTTTCTATTTCTTTCTTCTTCTCTCTTTTCATCTTTTCTTCTTCTCTTCTTCTTCTTTCTTCTTCTTCTCTTCCTCTTCCCTCTCTCTTCTCTCTTTCCTCTTCTTTCCTCTTCCTCTTCTTCTTCTTCTTCTCTTCTTCTTCTTCTTCTTCTTCTTTTTAAATAGGATATACCATGGATGAACAATCCTAACAGTTAGCAGAGAAGGAAGATGTCAAAGGTCGGAGGACTATGCTCTTTCTATTGGTCTTATAGGGATGGGTCAAATGCCTGTTGTCCTGTTGTTCCTGGTGGATGGAGAACCAAGGAGCACACGGGTGGGTTTTATGATACCACAGCAATCATAATAATGGGTGCTGTCCTAGAGGACTGTGATCCAGAACCATAATGCTTAGCTCTCCAGAGAGTTTCAGTTAAAATGTAGAACTAGAGCAGGCTGAGAACAGTGGGAGCTTCTCTTTGTGTGATTGTCACCCAAAGGAGAACGAGAACCATTCTGTACTTTTGATGGCAGCATATGTTTCTGTCTTCCAGGGAAGTAGTGAACAACAAATGGCTCGTGCCCCTACATGGATCTCATAGGAAGGAAATGCATGAAAATTAGACAAATTATTAAACTGGGTAATACAAAAACCTGACAAGAGGTAGGAAGGGCTTTAGGCAGAAGAAATGTAGAGTTCATGCTAATCCTAGATGTTTGCTCAAGGGTTAATGAGATAGCATGGTAGGCATGGGCAAGACAGCGAGAGAGATCATGACAGTCATCCAGATGTGCAGTCATCCTAACCTGGATTGGAGGCATTTTGCAGTCAAGTATGTGAACTGCCACTGGCAACCTAGGTTTGAGTGAATAGCAACATGCTTCCCTTGGTGATGGGATAAAACAAGCCAGACTCACAGCATTTTAGTTCTGATTCAGATCAGCCTGTGCTAGACACACAGGAACTCAAAGAAGAGGGTAGATGTACTTCTTTGTGCACTCAGGGCTGGTTTTCTCAAGAGCAGAGGAAGACTGAGACAACCAGGCAAACACTGAACACAGGGTAAAAGTGAGTGACTATCATTTTGTTTGATCTTCATCCTCAAATTCCTTGCTATAGCTGGCAACTTAATGTCCATATTAAATACCCAGACTGGAAATACAATTCTTGCTTTGAAAGTTGTCTTCATAGTAACAAGATTCTTTTCCTTAGATTGGTATCATGGAATTGACTTGTCAATAACTGCCATAAAAACTAAAACTTCGGTACCACTTAGAGGAGCTGCCAGTCTTTGAAATAAACATGAATCCACACTTAAAAGCACTTCAGTCCCCCTTTCCCCCATTCTTCTTTTTAATTCCTGTCCTTATGTTTATTTCCCCTCTCCTCTCTCCTTCCTTCCTTCCTTCCTTCCTTGCTTCCTTCCTTCCTCCCTTCCTTCTTCCCTTCCCAAGAAGACTGGAAGCTTAACAGAAGCCCTGGCTAGCTTTTCTAGAGTACTAAACAACCATCAGCATTTCTTGAATGAAAATCCACTCTTCACTGTCTAAAAACATAGTCGTTTGCTCTGGTTGACAATGTAACTGCTGTATGAATCGTTGTGATTAATTTTCAGCAAGGTTTAAGTCTATTACAACATGCCTTCATGACAGTGAATCAAATGTGATTCACTAGGAGCATTGTGTGGCCCAGCCACTTCCCTCTAATATGAAGGAAACGAAAGAATGTGGCCTCTACTTAGGTGCCCGAGATCCTGCAATCTCCCTTGCTGCTCAGGGTGATGAGACGATCAGAGTCACCAGGAATCTCACTGCACCTGGCAGACACATGGGAGATCATCTGAAGTCAGTGTCTGGGGACATGTAGCCATGTGCCATTTCATTGTATTCTCTCTTGTCATGTAGACAAGCAACACAGGGTACAGAAACAAACCTTACAGTCAAGATTACTCCCCCTCTTGGAAATGCTTTCTTTCTCCAGGAGTTCTTTCACTGTCAGAGCAAACAGACTGAATGCTCATCACAAAGGTTTCTCTCGAATTTGGATGTAAATAAGAAGGAATGTCTCTGATAATTGTTTTCCTCCTTGTCTGATTCTTTCAGTGATGCCATGTTTCTCTAGAGAGTAGGTCCTAAGTGCTTTCTGTCTACGAGGCTCTTTGCAGACATTAGTAGACAAATGGTTACTTAATACAAAGCACACGTGGATTGCTCTGACATAAGCAGTGAGGAAAGTGTGGTTTACTTTTTGTTGTTGTTGTTTTTCTTTTAAAGAGGAATGAGGAATCATATTCCAGATGGTCCAACTTTTTAATCCAGGAAGCAAAGGAGTGGAGAAGATTTCAATGGGACCAACAGATGGCTCACTAGGTAAAGGTACTTGTTGCACAGGCCTGAGAACATAAGTTCAAATCACAGAACACCATAGAGATGGAAGGGAGAATCAACTCCACAAGATTGTCCTCTGATTTTCCACATGTGCACTGTGGCACACATGCATGCCCGCATACTCAGGATTTTCTCACATGCAATAATAATGAATAAATAAAAGTTAAAATATTTAAACTTTGACCTTTGTTTGCCAAACATCAAGTGGCAAGTTCAGGTTTATCTGTAGAAGGGAAATCAGGCCTGGGATTTACTCTCCAGCCTTTATTCTTATGCTCTCTCTTTTGAGCAAACACCAAAACAGTGAACTTACTTATAATTTCCTAATTTAAAACACAGACTAGAGTCAGAAAGGCCACTGCCACATGTCCTCTCAGGCGTGGGTCCTAGCTTCAGAAATCCCACGCCTGTGGATTCTGCATTTGATTTGGAATAACTGTAAAAGGCAGGAAGGTAGAAAACAGCCACTAGAGGGTGGAGGAGAAAAGTCTCTAGGGAGGATGGACAGCAGATTAGAGGTGATGTGAAGGGAGACAGGGAACAGAGGGAGAGGCTTAACTGTAGAGGATGGGCGAGGAGGGCAGAAGTGAGGCATGGGGAGGGATAACTAAAGAAACAATACTGTTTTATAAACTTTTCAAAAAATATAATAAAAGGATCTCTAGAAGAACGCAGCTCAGATAGTAAGAGTGCTTGCTACTGTCCTTGAGGACCTGAATCTGGGTACCAATACTCACATCAGGCCACTTACCATCATCTGTAACTTCAGCTCCACGGGGTTCCAATGCTTTCTTCTGGCCTCTGTGGGCAGCCACATCTATGTGGAATAAACACACACAAAACAAACAAACAGTTATAAAAATACATGTTGCATATGATTTTTAAAAGGAGTTTGCCCCCCAACACATGGAGAACCTGAAGTTAGGAGGGAGATGAGGCATTAACAACAAGGGGACAGAGATAATGTTAGATGGATATAATTAAAATACATTGTATAAATGGAGTGGAATGATGTGGTACACACAATTAATCTCAGCACAGGGAGGTAGTAGCAGGCTGATTTCTCTAAGTTTGAGGCTAGTGTGGTCTACAGAGTTCCAGACAAGCAGGGGGACACATACTGAGACCCTGTCTCAGATTAGAAGAAAGGAAGAGGAGCAGGGGGGAAGAAGAGAAGGAGGAAGAGGAGAAGGAAGAAGAATTTAAAGATAAATAAAATATTATTTTAAAAAGAGGGTTGAGAACAACAATACCAACCAACCAGAGCCCCCAGGGTCTAAACCACCAGCCTGGGAGCGCTTAGGGAGGGACCCATGGCTCCAGCTATATATGTAAGGGTGTTATAGGTGGGAGAAGAGATCCTTGGTCCCATGAAGGCTAAACGTCGTGGGGGGGGGATTCTAGGGTGGGGGTTGGGTGGGGGTACACCCTCATAGAAGCAGGAGGAGGGGGGATGGATAGGAAGTTCCTGGGAGGGAGGGGGAAATGGGGTAAGGGGAGAACATCTGAAATGTAAATAAAATATCCAATAAAAAAAAAGTAACATTCAATTCCAAAAAAAAAAAAAAAAAAAAAGAGGGTTGACTGGAGGTGCCTTGATACGAAGATAATTTACCTCCCAGAAACCTTAGGTTATTAAAAATCCAAAGTGCCAAAGGTGGACTAGTTCTGTATGATTTGTTGGTCAAGTTGGTCCCAGAGGTCTCAAAACAATAGAAGCCATTGCTATTGCTCTTGGCTACCCGCCAGCACTCAATGGCAAAACTCTTTAAGCTACCACATACTTTTGTCAAGGGTCATGAGGACATCAAGCTTTCCTTGACCTGGTAGCTTCCTCTATGCTTGGGTAACTTACATAGTGCCAGAAGACACTACGCACGCTGCTGCAGGAAAGGTGATCACCAGTCTTACCTGGATGTCAGCGCTTGCTACAGTCATCACCAGCCTGTCCAGATGTGCCTACTCATGCAACAATGCCAAGGTAGTTATGGGGGTGATCAAGGACTTTCTGATGGATTTCAGGCCTGCTCCATGGGAAAGAATTCATACCTGCTACTATAACCTTTTGTCCAAGACCTTGTGGCTGGGGAGGTCATGGGCCCTAGAGGAAAATGGACTACTATTATTTTGCTCAGTGGATATGGTATTAAAATGCCTTCTCAATATTTATCTCTATACTCATAGATAGTTTAGCTTTCAGCCCTCATTAGGCAAGCTCCACCCCCTCCCTGGGGACTACAGTTAGTACAGAGACTGATAACTGGCTAAGTGCCAAAAATAAATAAATGTGCTTGGTTTTAAATAGAATATTTATATCATTCCTTCCCGATAAGGCTCAAGGGACATTGCAGAAGAGATGAATGAATTAATTATAAGAGATAGAGACTGCCACGGGGTGGGGAGGGGCTGTGACAAAACAGTGTCATCTGGATATAACACAATCAATGCATTCACGAACTCACTGCTGCTATGGTTACCAGTGTAAGACCTGCACAAGATAGAGCCTGTCAACATTTTATCAGAGGGAAGAAAGACTCATGAGACTTCCCCTTCTTTCAGTCACCATCAGCCTAAATTAGTTCGCAGGGAGGGTCGTCGAATGCTTCAGCGACATAACAAGAGACATATCACCTATTCTCCAGTATATAACCTACCCATGCTCAGCTAGGCAACTTTATTTAAACTCAGTGCGTTCCACAGACACAAGACATGGAAGTAGGATGGGCATTTTTATTTCCTAAAGAATAAAGCTTTCAGAGGGTGAAGGATATGGGGGATGAAACATGGTAATAAGGGGTAAAAATGAACACGATTCAACATATGTATGTATAAAACTGTCAAATAATAATAAATAAATGTGTTTTAAAAATAGACTTCTGTAAGTCACAGTGACCATAAAGGAGCTAAGGAAGGCTTGGGTTTTTATAGAAAACCCCAGGAAGACAGAGTACATCTGAATTTTCTTTCTTTTTTTATTGGATGTTTTATTTATTTACGTTTCAGGTGTCATTCCTTGTCCCCATTTTCCCTCCCTATAAACTCTCTATCCCATCCCCCCTCCTCCTTTTTGCTTTTATACCATTTTAATTGCATGCAAGTATTAAGGTCAGTTCTAGATTGAGGAACTAGCAATACAACAGATGCAAATAGTCAAGGAACAAGCAAGACAATAAACATAAATAGTCAAAGAGCAAGCAAGGTCATAAACAAAGTTTATGAACCCTCCCATGATCACTATTTCTAAGGGCTTAGCAGGATGACTAAAATATCTGAGTCTACTTCCCTGTCCTAGCCCAAAGTCATTTTCATCTCTGAGGCCTACTTCCTTGTTCTAGCTAAGATTTAGATTCCTGCCTGAAATTATTTCTTTGTTCTAGCCTAATGTCAGATTCCTGCCTGAAGCCCACTTCCTTGTCCTTGTCCAATGTCATATTCCTGCCAAGCATCCCATTTCCTTGTCCTTGGCCCATGTCAGATTCTTGCCAAGCAGCCCCCAAAGCTCTCCACCTCTCCCCCCTTTTTATTTCATAAATGAGACTGAGCCTGCCTTAGGTCGTTCTGCCAAGAATTCCTTCCTTACCCATCATGGAATATGCATGATCAAAAGCAACATACTTCTGTCTTAGGTTGGTAAGGCTCTGTGCAAAATCTTACCTGTCCTTGGCTTGCCAGCCTGTTAATTTAATAACTCTGTCTGGGGTCCACTTTCAATTTTAAGCCATGTACTTTGGCTGCCAACATATTAATGTTGTTAAAGACAAGCTGTAACAAGATGGGTAGGAATAAAAGTATTCCCAGGACAAAAAGGGCTAGCATGATCAAGCTATATATGTCATTTTTGACTTGACCAAACTAGAAATACTGACCTCAGGCCATGGGTAATTTTATCAGCGGTATCTGCTGCACCAATGCTCAGCAGAGCAGCATTCTTTAAATTCATAATCTCACTATGCAAAGTTAAAACATCCAGAGAGGTGTTAGAATTATGCCAAATACACTGCAAGTGTCTTTAAACCTTTTCCTAATTATAATGACTACCACTGTAAATTTTAGAACTAATACAAATCCAATAGTATTTGGTATGACACTTGAGATGACTCCTTATTCTTAAACTCTGAACCTCCACATCTGAATTTTCAATGACTATGTATTGGTTAAATCTTTGTAAGTAAAATCCTGGGCCCTCAAACTTGTATTGCTCACATATATGTACATATTATACAATATTTGGTTGTTTAATTATTTAAATTGCCTTGTGTTTAGAGGTGTCTGTAAAAAAATTCTGTTGTATATATTAACTGTATAATACAGTAGTTTGCTTGTGACTTTTGTTTTGAGACACGGTTCCACTCTGTAGCCCAGAGTTAGTGGCTGGAAACTCACTAGCTCAGACAAGCTTCAAATTCATGATAATCTTTCTGCCTCAGCCTCTTAATTGTCAGGTTACAGGAAGAAGAGTCATGACTGCTCAATGACTGGGACATTTTCACACAGTGATTTTCTGCAGAAGTCATGAAGTTTACATGCCAATTCTAATGTTACAGAACCCAGTCAGGAACCCCATGAGGGAGTATGGGCAGCACTGAGTTCTTCTCCTCATGTATCTCTGTGTCCCCGATAATAAACCTCCATGGATGCGTGTTTCCTGGTTTTCTAAGAAAGAATAAATAAAGTAGAACTCAAGAGGTTCTGGAAATTAACTTGGAACAGGAATCTAAACTCAGCATTTGACACCAGTTAACCTTCTGATAAAAGCTAAGTAATACACACACGCACACACACACACCACACACAAATACACACACACCAGACAGAAAGACAGACAGACAGATTGAGAAAGAGAAAATGAGAGAGATGAGAGAGAGAGAGAGAGAGAGAGAGAGAGAGAGAGAGAGAGAGAGAGAACTGTAAGCAAAACTTTCTTTCAGGTTCTTTCCAAACATGGAGAACAGTTGCTGTCAGCATTCCTGGGGTAGACATTCTATGAACAAATGGGTGAAACAGGAGAAGGGAATGCTACAAACCAGTAGCCAATCAGGACATTCTCCTCTCACATTAAGTCAGAGTAGTTTGAAAGTGGCTTCACGAAGTAGAATCTGTCATTTAGTTACCCTTGCTTGGGCATCTCAGATTTGACTTTCACTTGGGCCTGGCCATGATGGCTCAGACCTGTAGTCCTACACCTAAGAAATAAATGAAGAATTGTTGCCAGGCCAAGGCTAGCCCAGACCACATTCTGAGACCCTGCCTAAATTCCTCCTCCTAACTCAACACCATCAAAGTTTAATTTGAGTAATTAATTGAGTAATTCTTATTTCCCCCTTATGAAAAGCAAGTTTTAATTGTGTGATTGGGCTTAAAGAATTCTAAAGAATCTTTTACTCTGTTACTTTCATCCAGGTTACATAATAGTTGACAGCCACTAGTTGTGACCTGTGGAAATGCAGATACAAAGTGAAAAACGTGCCTATCTACATAAATATTTACAAACATCTTAGACTCTAAACTGAAGAGGCTAAGGCCTCTGCTGCTGTGTTCACAGTGGTTATTTCTCAGCACTTGGCCCAGCTGACAGTCCTACTTAGTGGAAATATGCCTAACTTTCTCAGCCCTCAAGAATTTATCAAAGCCCAGTTATGTTAGACATCATATTTTGTGTCATGTAATCAAAGCAACCAAAATAGAAAAGGCCCTGCTCTCATGAAGTTTACATTCTAGAAAATACTTGGGTGACAGGAAGTGATAGATGGTGATGAAGAAAAATGATGTAATGACTGGGAGATGAAGTGGACTGTGGAGAAATGCTAGCATTGGCAGTCCAAAACCTAACACTTTGTTTAAGGAAGATAATGTCACCTCTTTGCATTTTTTATTTGAAATAGTTCATATGAGTTGGGAAGTGGCATATAATTAAAGCTTTGATTTTAGATGAGATGGAGTTAATGAGTTTATAAAATAAACTCCCTTTTCTCTGGGGGAAATTGTTCTAACACTGGCTCCCTCTTCGTGGACTCCAATAAACTCCACATTCATTGCGTAAGAACACTGTGGGCTTCTGACTCATAACTCTGTTCAAATCCACTTGACCAGAATAGATCTTGAAGCCCATCTGACGTTCCTATTCTGTAGACAACTATTAACTATGGAACACTGTGTGTGTGTGTGTGTGTGTGTGTGTGTGTGTGTGTGTGTGTGAAGGAATATATGTATACAACTTGCCATTTGTGCAAACATCATTCAGTACATCCTAATTTTTGAGATGTTAACAGAGGCTTCCTTCTTACTTAAGTTGTTGCCATATATACATACATATATATAACAGTACCTGTTAGGTGTTCAGTATGTTTCTTGCTCCCTCCTCTTAACACTTGATTAAAAGGATGTGTGTGTGTATACATACATATATCTCTGTATGTATGCATGCTGGTTCATGACTTGGTTTTATTTCCCTCCTGGTCAAGTGCTCATACCACAAAAGTTTCATAGGGGATTTGGTTCTTTTTTCTGTAAGCAATACAGACATCTTCAAATTTCCCTCCTGACATAACTTGGCCTGACTGATATCTTTAGACCTTGTAAACCTATTGATGTTTTGCATGGACTGCAACTTCTATACGCAAATCCGGTGGCTCTTTGAAGAGCCTGTTTTCAGGCTAAGAGAAGACATGACTTTGTTCTCTCATCAGTGGGAAACTATTTATACCATTGCTGTGTTTTATTCTGTTCATCAGGTTGTTGGAAATGACTACAGACTGTGCCAGTAGGTTTTCCTTCAAGTCAGTTTATGTCTGAAGCTATCAAGAAGATAGTTCCTTATTTAACATTTTACCCTGATTTACTCATCTCCAATGTGCTACAGAAAACCCTTATTGCCTAGCGACTGTTCTTTCTTTCTTTAAGGCCTTGTACAGATGGGAGCCCTGACTGAGTGCTGGGGTCCTTTTAGTTTATTCTTCTGCTGTACATTCAACTGAAGCAGATGGGCATCTGAGCTGAAGAAGCCGGTGGAGGGTAAGAAGAGAAGGGTATCCTCTTGCAGGCTGTTGGCAAGCCCGCCTGGGTTAACACTCAGTATCCTCCGGAGGATCGGTCAAGGCCCCTTCGGAGCTTGACCAGAACGTCCAACGCTGTCATTCAGCACAATGGTGAGAAACTATCTAGTTTGTTACGACCTGCTCCGCTCGTTGCTCTGCTCAGCGCAGCCCGGGCTCCTAAGTGTGGAGCCCCACGCAGGCGAAGTTCAGCCGACTAGAGGAGAAGCCCAGACCTGGGGCTGGAAAGGGATGAGGGGCTGGGAGCCGGGGCGGGGGGATTTCCTCCCTCGCTCCCCTCTCCAACGGGAGCGGAAAATGTGATTTGCTGTGCATTCCAGGCGCGGTTCCCTGGGGTGACCTCTCCCACCCAGCCGGGCAGGAGCAGGGGGGTAGTAGACAAAGAGGCGAGGCGGGCGGAGAGGGGACCCCGCAGGGAAGCAGGAGGGGTGCAGTGGGCGGGGGCACTACCGGGAAAGGGGGCGGATAGCGGGTCCTGCGGCGGCGACGGCGCCTGACCAATGGAGAGACGCGGTCCCCGGCGCTTGGCCGGCGGCATTTAAACCGGAGACCCGGAGATGCCCGACACTCGGTGCGCCCTTCGCAGACTGGAGACCCAGAGCACCGCGATAGCGGCACTCTCCTTCGTGTTTCTCCCGCGTCGAGTCCGAGAGGCTCGAGCCGCGGTCGCACGCAACGCCACTCGTCCACAGCGAAGGATCCGAGGACCCACGGAAGTGACAGGTGAGCGCGGTGGCACTCTGGTGTGCGTGTTGGTACCTAGGCTAGCCAAGAAGTCCCCAGGGGTCCATACCATGTCAAATCCTTCTCAGTTGCAACGCAGCCCCTTGGTAAACCAAAGACCTGGAGTGAGCCTTGTAGAACTGAGCCTGGTCCTTCCTGCCGCAGAGGTAGATGTGTTGACTTTGGGGCAGTGGGTCCACGGGGAAAGGTAGAGAGAGAGAGGTTGTCAAGAAAGTGCATCCCGTTTCCATTTGCGGAGCCCTGCAAATACGTCTGGGTGCTTGTGAAGCACAGAGCCTGCCGGAGTCGCCTGCCGGGACAGCGCACTGTTGCTGGAGTCGAAGCCCCCGAGCCGCGTCCCCCGTGAGCTGAAGCAGACCTCGCAGCAAGTTGCAACCAGAGACAGCCTAGAGGGTTGGGCACCGGGCTGGGACTGGGACGTTTGTAGGAGTGGCGGTCCCAGGGCTGTGAGTGGTAACTGCTAAAGACTTGGAAACTGGTGGAGTGTGAGTTGCGAGTACGGCAGATGTGACTGAGGCTGCCAAGACAGAATCCGCGCGTCTCGACAACTGCGAAGAGTTGGGGATCGGGTACCTCTAAGCTTGAGTGCTTTGCTCCCCGCAGTACTCCCGCGGCACACGCCACACACTCGTGTGCTAGCTGTGCTCTGGCCGGCGCGTGGCTGTCTTTTTTGAGCCACTTGGGGGGTTCCACTCTCTCATCCTCCATACTGCAGACCTGCAGGCGCCGGGCAGCACCACTGGCTGGTTCCCACTTCCGTAGATGCTGGCCGATCTGTACCCCACAGGCTCCCGTAACGCCTCGCTGCGCCTCGCTAGCGACTCTGCTCTACTGCGCGCTTCGCTCTGCTCCTCGCCCGCTGCCTAGCCCATTCCAGTGAGGCTCCTCTAGCTCCTCGTAGAAAACTAGAGTGAAGGGAAAGGCGATGTAGCTGTCATCTCCCTGGTCCTACTTATTTCCAGAATTCTAGTTTGGGAAGAACAACTTTTTCTAGCTCTGGACTGGCTGTTTCCTCTCTGGCGTGCTTCAGCTTAGTATTTGCCTATGCCCGTCTCTGGCAACCATCCACCAGCGAGGCTGGCTGACAAGGATGCGAGATGACCAGCCTTTGCTCTGAAGTCCTTCGTGAGAGCCTAAGGTGGCTCGCTGGTCTTCCCCCTCCTCAGTAGAATCCAAATCCCTACTCTTTGATGGAGAAATATAGCCTAGAAGTGAGGGGTTAAAATCTCCTCTTAACTGTTGGAGGGCAGAATGACGACCATCAGTAGGTAATTGGATCTCTTGGTGGAAAGAGCAAACCCAAGTGGTGCGCACGACTGTTTATGTTCCCCTGAGATGGTGCCAGGATACGAACTGATTAAAACAATCTACTGTGTTCAATGGGTCACCAGGGCTTTAAGCTGTCCCAGGGACCCCAGAGTAGTGGTTTCCTTCTGACTGCTCTTACAAGTTAAATAAATAGCTTAGAAGAGGTTAAGATAACCCCATCCCAGGGTGAGGGGTCTTCTTTCACCCCAGGGCTGCCCTCTCCTCACCCCCTCCCCTTTTTCTTTTTGGGACAAGGTAGGCGGCACAGGGCACTTGGGAGTACAGACTTTTCAAAGCAAAGAAAGAAAAAAATCTTAAGAAAACAAGAGCCTCCTTCACCATCACCCCAACCAAGTCTACAGATAGAGGTGTTTTCATTACTCTCCTTGGACATATTGCACCGTTGGATTTCTAAGAAGTTACTAATTATTTAAGGCTCTGTGTGTGCGTGTGCGTGTGTGTGTGTGTGTGTGTGTGTGTGTTTAACCCTCAGGTCATTGTAGGAATTAGAGTCTTTTGTAAACTTTGTAATTTCACAGCTTCCCTACATCCTTCAAAGTTCACTTTGAGTAAAATGTTTTGTTAACCCACAATCTGTAAGAAATCCAAATTGGCTAATGTGGTTTTCACACCATTGCTTAGGGGAGAAGAACAGAAACACGTTAAGTCCTTACATCCTTCAATGTCCACCTCTTGTCCTTCTAAATTGATGCTGTTGGTGACCTCAGTCTCAATGGTCCAGTCTACAAAGTGACAGAATACAAAGAACCCCCATGGCCCCAGACTTCTCCCCAAGAAATGCTTGCTGGCAGCAAAGCTTTGGAGCACGTTTAAGAATGCAAAGCCAAAGATATATAGGAAAAGTCAAGCCTTTTATGTAAAGAGGAGAAGAGGGAGGCAGTTAGGAGCGGCGACTGCACATTTAACTGAAAGGCACTGACCAGGCAAGTGCTACCATCCCATGTCTTACATCTGCAAAGAATTTTCTTTAGTTTTAACATATGTTCTTAGAAATGCAAAGTACAACAGGAATTCTCGTGACAGAAGTCTTTTCCTTTGCATGCAAACATGAAGATACAAAATAGATAATTATTAGATTTACAATATTTTTCAAAATTTTACCGCATTAAAAAGCAAGGCCACATGTTCCTTGTTAAATATGCTGTGCTGAATGTCATTGGCATAGTGACTAAGGACATGTTAGAATTAGATGGGACTGGGCTCAAACCCTGGCTACCCACTTTATAAACTATGTGACCTTGGATGAATTCCTGATTAGTAACAGGAAGACATTATTATATACCTTATAATTTATCATGACAAAACTTGGACAGTATTTAGCATAATGTCTGATGCAGTTAAAGCTAAAAACTAAGTGGTACCTTTTATTACTAGTGGCTGGGTTGGGCATGAGAGACCAGAGGGTAATTCTGAATTTAATCCCAAATCCCATTTATTCGTAACTGCTACAAAATGCAGCACATAACTTGGCTGTCACTCAGTAGTGCTGCTTGTTGAGCATTTGATATTTATACTTTCTAATTCATTTCCTGTTGGTTCAAATAATTGTATACAATTATTAACTTCACTAAAAAATAAATCTTCCAGGGAACTACGAAGATATTTAACCACCAGGTGTCTCCTCCTCACCTTGTGTGGTGTTTGATTCCAGCTTGACTTAGCCCTAATGTGCATATTATTCTTAAGAGACTTGGAACAAATATGCAGGGCATAAAATTTATGATGTGTGCCAATCGTTAATTTTCCTTATCTCCTTAGTATAATTTGTTGGAGAAATAAACCAACCTTTATTATTATTATTAAGGAATTCCCTAGTTAATTTCTAAAGGGTGATTCTAAAAGTTAAAGATCTAACTAAAATTAACTTTCACTCTCCTTAAAGATTAAGGCTTAAGGGGGAAAGAAATGGATCATTTTAAAATCTGGCCCATCTATAAGGCATTTGCAGCAAATTCCGTTGTGTTTTGTGCCAGGAGAGTGAGCTCATACCATGCTTGTTCCCTGTCTTTTTAAAGGTCATTCAGCAGGAACAATGGCCCGGTTCAGGTACAGACATCTGGAGTTCACTGAAATTCTTACTCAAAATTCCATTTAACTCACTGAATGAGCAGGTTGCTTGGCTAATGTGAGAGCCACAATGAGAAGTATGTGGATAGGAGCTAGCCCTAGATTCCCCAAATACATCAGGAATATTGGAAACAAGTCAGACATACTTTTTGGGTTTCCAAATCTCCAGAGACCGAAGACCATTCTTGGTGCTTTTGTGAAATTTTTGACAAGTTACCAGGGCAGAAGTGATTACCGTGCCTTTCCTTGCTTGGAAGTGTTTATTCTTGAAGACCAAGATAATTGGGGACAAATGGGAGGTAGTGAAGATCTGTTTTGAGGGTCTGTCCTTTGAGACAAGTGAGTGGAGGAGCATAATGGCAAAATGAAAAAGACAGGAGGTAAAGTTTGTCGGTGAGACAAGCTGCAAAGAGAACTCACCGTTAAATATTAGCACACCACTCAACAGCAGAAATGCACTAAGGGGATGTTAAGGTGGGGTTTGGGATGAAGAATGATAGCATCTGTATAGGAGAACCAAGGGAGATGCTCACTACATGTTATGATACACTCTGAGTTTGGGATGCGTCCGAATGCAGTGCTTGGATGTGAGTGGGAAGTCATGAGAACCTAAATCTGGACCAGTATTTAGATTGATTTTGGGCCATGTAGCACACTGCTAGAGGCTGATGTGGAAAGAATTATCTGCAAGGAAATACCATCTTCTTTATTTGCTCCATCCCAGTGATACACAGAGAGCACTAAGTGTTTGGTGAAAATAGAGTTGTAATTTCAAGAAGAAAAATCTCCAGTTCCTCGATTGAATAATCAACACTAGTTGAGGGGGCTTGGATGAGTGGGCATGATGATTGGGACGACCTGGATTTAGCCTTCCAGTGCTGTTCACCTCACTCTTCCTCGAGGAGAGCATCAGAAGCACACTGGCCTTTCTACTCAAGCCAGGAAACTGGCCTGTTGATTTCTGTTCATTGATGTTCTTGGAGGGCTTTCACTAAAGTTTAGGAACTTGAAATTCTCACAATAAACCAGCAAAGATTAAGCATTTTAAAATGGAAAAAAAAACTCATACTTTTTTATACCTAGTCATTTTTTGATATTTTATTTATTTATTTACTTACTTATTCTTGCTTTTCTTTAGTGAAAAATCAGACTGGTGTAATGTAAACTGTTATGACTTATGAGGTACTCACTCTTGCATAGGAACAGAAAAATTTTCTCAAATTAAACCTCAAAACCATAGTTGACTAATTATGAATTATTATTCATAATTATTCATAAACTAATTATTGCTTTATAATTGGGTTAAAATAAAACTTATACTATCCTGCATGAGACCAAAAAACAAAAACAAAAAAAATTTCTAAAAACAAAAAAACAAACAAATAAACAACAATAACAAAACTTGAAAGCAAATAGAAATTTCCTAGAAAAAAAAAGACAAGTGTTAGAAAGCTGTCTAGACTGGAAGAAATCCACACTGCTAAGGGTCAGGAGAAGAGCTTTATGAAACTGGCACCTTAACATCAGTGATGGTACTTTAAAATGCAAAGAACAGAAACTGTATCAAGTTTATGTGGTATAATAACAATCACTTAAAAAATGTTCAGGAGCACCTCCTCTGTGTCAGGAACAAAAGGTCAGATGATGAGTTAGCCTTCATCAATTCTCAGGGTAGCTATAACAAGGTTCAATAACAGATGTAAATAAGCCAGGAAAGAAAAGTTCAATAAATAAGGAGTCGTGAATTGGCCTGGAAAACTTAATTGGAGCTTTGTAAATGGATGTCTATAGGACACTACGGCCCTATGACATACACTGTCACATTCAGTCAACATACATCCACAGTCAGCCTCAGGTTGGCCTCTGTGGTTGCGGACACTGAGGCTCTGGATCCAAAAGAAGTGAACTGGCTTGGAGGTTATTTTTTAGTAGATGTGAAGGGAGATTGTCAACCTAGATCTAGGGCCATCTATGCCATATTCCTTTGAAATAGCAGTGAGTGGATTTTATTTTAGTGCTTGGCCTTTTATTTTAGACTCTGGCCCTCAATTGAGAGTCACCAGAAACTTGTGAAAATGTCTGAGATTTGCATTATAGCTCCTTGGAGATAGAATGGTCATGGCTTACGTTACTTTGGCCTCTGGAGAAAATCTGTACGATTTTATAACTGGCCTGTTTTCATAAGTGATGTTTTATAAGACAAAACAAAGCCATTATTTTTTTGTTATTGTTGTTGTAGTGGTCAGCATGGTTTTGTTTAAAGATCAGATACATGGTAACACAAGCTGACATGAGCAAAGGAACGTACAGTCGCAACAGGAGTTGAATTATCAGCTCCAAATTTGAACCTGCTCCAAAGTATTAAGTTAATGTCGGAAAAATGATGACATTTAAGAATATTTTTAATGAAACACTCAATTATCTGGGTTCGATGCTAGCCTTAGGGTTGAATGGTCCTCACTTGCCAGAAGTTGTCCTTTAAAGAAGATATATCTTATGCTGCTTTTGTCTCTTAAAGATAATTGGTCTAGATAATGATACCAACTTGTCTGGTTCCTTGGAGACAAATGTTATATTAAATAAGGCTATATTAATATGCACTTAGTGGTTGCCACATGAAATACTGGTATTCAGCTTAGAGAAAATGGATGCTTCATAGCTGTTCTTGTGCAGCAAACCATAAGCATGGGGCAGAGGAAAATCCAGGGCACTGACATGCCTGGAAGAGATACTATGAATTTGAAACTGTTCTCATTGAAAAGAAATCCTTCAATGCTTTAATAACCTTGGTGTGCTCCAGGCCAGCAAGTGTTACAGGCCTTGAGCTGGGTGGGAAGGCTGACTGAATTAGGGTCTTCATATTAACAGTTTCCCAGCTGACTGTGTCCAGGGAGACAGCCCCAGGAGAAACTTCACAGTGTGCTGCCTCTCTCCCTTCTCCACCTGTCTGTCCTGTCTTTACTGAACAATCCTGCCTCTGAACGAGTCCCCTCTTCTCTTTCTCTGATTTGCTTTGTTCACCCCATGTTCCTGTCTCTCTATGTTTCTTCTCGTACCCCCTCCACACTCACTCTCTTTCTTTCTTTCTCACATGCTATGTGCTCGTGCCATGTATATTCATATCAAGGTTCAGATTTGCTCACAGTTCACTGACATCAATGCTATTCTTACAACGTGAAATATTCATGTACTTATTCTATTGTGCCAATTTTTTTAAAACCTTAATTTATCCATTTATTTTTATATATTTTAGAAGTAACCACATATACACAATACACATGTGACATGAAAACAGAAAGAGTATTTGGGAAAAGGACACAGTAAAGCAGCAGGGTGGAGGGAAGCAAATGTGAACAAGGTGAAAATCCATAATGAAACTAATTTTGTACACCAACTTAAAAATTAAAGCCAAAGAAATTAAAGGCCTACCTGGTCAATTAATCAGACAAAAAATTCTATTCAGACATATAGGCACATAGATGGTAACATATTTTACCACATAAAAAAGTTGAAAAGTGTGGTCTGGAGAGATGACTCACCAGTTAAGAATACTTTCTGTTCTTCCCAAGGACCTGAGTTCAGTTGCCAGCACTCACATTGGAGACACACAACTGTCTGTAACTCCAGCTCTAGGGATTCTGCCTTGCCCCCACATACCGTGTTATATCATAGCAGAAAGAGTCGTACCAGTCATCTTTATCCTCTTGGCCTTCTGAACATCTCTCCTCTTAGGTTCTTTTTTTTTTTTACAGGTTTCCTGGTCTCTTTCCAATACTGGAACAGTGAAAAGTCTCATGTTGTCAAATTCAAGAATAAATACAGTTAAGTGAGCATTAAAAAAAAGTCACATGCAATCAGGAGCCAGTAAGGAATTCTAATGGGAGCTGGTTCAAAAAAGAGACGGGTCCTGACTGAGTTTAAAGCTTGGCAAACTCACTGTGTGATCCGTGTCGAATTACTCAGTTTGATGGCTGAGAGAGTAATGGGAATAATAGTATCTAATCGCTAGGGATACTGTTAGAAGTCAGTACAACTGAAGTGTGTGGTGAGTACAGTAGAAGATGTTAGGTGCAATTATTAATTTTTATTAAATAACTTTCTTATTGTCTGTGTCTCCCCCTCGCTTTGTTCTTTGTCTAGAATGAATCGCACCGCATACACCGTGGGAGCTTTGCTTCTCCTCCTGGGGACCCTACTGCCAGCAGCTGAAGGGAAAAAGAAAGGGTCCCAGGGAGCCATCCCGCCTCCTGACAAGGCTCAGCACAATGACTCAGAGCAGACACAGTCCCCACCACAACCTGGCTCCAGGACCCGGGGGCGGGGCCAGGGGCGGGGCACAGCCATGCCTGGAGAGGAGGTGCTTGAGTCCAGCCAAGAGGCCCTGCATGTAACAGAGCGCAAGTACCTGAAACGAGATTGGTGCAAAACTCAGCCCCTGAAGCAGACCATCCACGAGGAGGGCTGCAACAGCCGCACTATCATCAACCGCTTCTGCTACGGCCAGTGCAACTCCTTCTACATCCCCAGGCACATCCGAAAGGAAGAAGGCTCCTTTCAATCTTGCTCCTTCTGCAAGCCCAAGAAGTTCACTACCATGATGGTCACACTCAACTGTCCTGAGCTACAGCCACCCACCAAGAAGAAAAGGGTCACGCGCGTGAAGCAGTGTCGTTGCATATCCATCGACTTGGATTAAGTCAAAGGGGGCACATTCAGCCTGTCATAGCCATGCCGAGAGCCACACCCAAACCACCCGATTCCTACTTGGCTTAAACATAGAGGCCAGAAGAACCAGCAGTTGCTTCCTGTCTGGAGGCTGCTTATGCATAGTGTACGCGCATGAGTGTGCATGGGTGCCTGTGAGTGTTTCCAAACACCAGCGGAAACAACCTCTGCTAGAAGGCACTTCCTGTTACTCTGCTTCAGATGGTCGGAAATGCCCACACCACTGGACCCAAACACCCACCGGGGCAGGGCTGTCGTTGGCTTTGTCATTGTGTTCCACGTGCCTCCTGGGCACCAGGATTTCACTTGAGAATGAATACTAACGGAGGGGTAACTCCGAGGGCTGCATTAGACTCGGAATTGTTCAATGCTCTCTCACAACCCATTCCTTTCTTTGCTCTCTCTGTCATCTCAGTCTTAGCCCATGTTCCTAAATTAATTCACTTGACTTCGGGTGTAAATGTCGTTCGTCTTGTGAAGAACCTTCAGAATGTGGGGAGACATGCGATGAAGGCACACAGGACAGAGAATTGACACAGGAGCGCTGAGGCTGAGGACCAGTCTGGGCCCGTGAAATTCAGTAGCAAGATGTCCAGAGTCTAAAAGTTGTTTCCCCAAACAATATGAGCCTTGTTTTAGTAAAGGGGCTTTCTTGATATTTAAAAGAACCCAGATGCACAGAGGAGAAATATAATCAGCAAAAAAAACCAATTCTCTGTGCCAGCTTCTGTGACCTACTGATGCTTATTGTAACCCAAAGTAAAGGGTGAGATATTGACCACTCCTGTTTTAAGAACCAAATGAAAGAAAAAAAAAATGTGGCCCCTGCTTTACTTTGCCTCTTAGGAGGGCAACCGAGAGCCTTGCTCACTGGGGTAAGAAAAGACAAGATCTCCTAAGCTTAGTTTTGCTGGATTAACATTGCTTTTCTGTCGTTCCTGAAAAATGTTTCAAAGATGCAGAACCTTTCAATAAAATCCTGTTTTTTGTTGCGGCCACCTGCCAATAAGGAACAGTGTAAGATGAGAGAGCTATCTGCTGTGTTTGGGTTAGACATGTCTAGGGCCATTTCTGTTTGGTGTTTGTTATAGGAAAGAATCAAAGATGAGAGAGAGGAGAGAGAGAAGAGAGAGAGAGAAGAGAGAGAGAGAGAGAGAGAGAGAGAGAGAGAGAAGAGAGAGAGGGAAGAGAGAGAGAGGAGATTGGCTGATTGCACCTGGCTAGGTAGTGTCTGGAGAAGTAAGGGCTTTGTTAGCCTCTACTTCACTTGCTCTCAGAGGGTCAATAGGAAACTCAGTTAGGAAACCAGAGCACTAGGGTATATTAACAGGCTACCTACCCAGTGGATCTATGCGGCACTGTAATCATTATCCTACTATGGATATTGTCCTCTGAATACACATGGCTCCCCAAATGTCTACTTAGCATTTATGTAAGGGCCAGAGTGAAAGGTGGGTGGGCCTTGGTAAGTTTTGGGTTGGCTAAAGCAATACTCCTTAAGACTAAGATTCTAGCTATAAATGCCCCAAATCCTTTTTTTATCTTTTCCTCTCAGAGTGACTAGGCAAGTGATATGTCATTTGGAAGGCAGACATTCACTGCCCATCAAAGATACCACAGTCAAAGAACCATTGGAAGTAAAAAACCTTTTATTTTGGTCTAGCCTACTCCCATGTGATATCTAATCAGGAACCATATTGTAAGGCAGAAGCTATCTTGAATTCCCAAAACAGTGGGTCTAATTTTGAAAGTTTAAAAGTCACTACTGATGATCCCACACTAAATGAATTTGCACCAGCACGGCCTGTGAGTTTCATTTGTACTGTGTGCTCCTTCCCTGAATCTTTGCGTCTTCCATATTCATAGCCACTAAATCACGGGATGGATTTGATTAGGCCCACAAATGCAAAGGCAGAGTTTGGAGGGTAGCGTAAGAGAGAAGGAAACTGAAAACGTAGAACCATACTACAGAGGAAAAGATGACACTCAGTGCTAAGAAACACTGCGTGCCGTGTCTCAATTCTGCCACAAACATGCAGTTTTGCTAAAAAATAAAATAATAATAATAAAAATAATTTTAAAAAAGCTTGGCAGCTACAGTAACCTTCTAGGAGCTTGTGCCATAGTTCTCATGTAAGTTGGATTTAGATTTGGTTCATGTCAATACGATTGCCTGAAAATTAACTTCTTTGAAACAATCAGCAGCATAAGTACCCTAAAAGCATATTGCTGGCCAAAGATGGGGATGTCTGCCTTCCTTGCTGTGCCTAGACCGAGAGCATCAAAAATACGTGTCCCCCAACATTTATTGAAGATGCCCAGTCTGTTGCTTATTTTGGATGCGCCAGTGATGTAATGGCGCACATTTTCTCCAACATTGTAGTAGAACTGTTCTTTGGCAAGATTAGTTGCGATCTCCATCTTACCTATTAAAATAATGCCAGAAACCAAATATGAATCTTAGGCGTTCAATTTGTGCTTGGCACTGAGAGAGGAAAACCACACACCGTGTCAGTCTGAGTGCTTCTTTGCAACTGAAAATTCAAAACCCTGGAGGAGAGACTAGTTTCCACCATGTGGAATGCGAATAAGCAAAATGTTGTAGTTATTTAATGTAATTAGGAATTCAAAGTCCTTCGGTTACTGTGATTTCAAACATGTTTTCTTTCTCTATTTTATATGATAGCCTCTGAGTCGGGCAAAGAAGAAACGGGCCATCATATGTTGCTAGAGACTTTTGTCAGGTCAGAGAGAAACACAGTCTTATCACACTTGGAGAGATGTTACCAAGTCAAGGATGAGCCTTTATTTTTTTTAAAATTGAATGTTCCTTAAAGGTCAACACTTCTGAAGCAATATTAGGAAACATTTTAATGTTATTTTGAGAGATTTATGATGTATGTATACAAGCAAATAGCAGATAAGGGTGGCTAGTTCAGACATATACAAACAGAACATTTCTAAACAGGAAGTCCGAGCTGAAGGATTGAAAGAGATTCTATTGGTTTCTCATTCCTCAAGATATTTAATATCATCTACATTGTGTATTTAATATGCTTTAATCATTTTAAAACAACGAAGGATTATATAGGCTATGATGGAACTACTACCTTGCTGTGGATGAGGGTAAGGCAGGATTTAATGGTCTCATAAAAGCTAATTTGGCTTAAAGTTTTATGAATCTGTAACTAGAATTTTATTTTCATCCTAATAACATCTATATAACCTTTGCCAAAAAAGCAATCAATAAATTAAACCTCTTCTTTTTGTGTATGTATATTTGAATTTTAACTGGTGAAGTCTCTCAGCAGGGGCTGGGAGCAGGGAGGGAGCCAGGGATTCACTTGCCCCAGAAAGGGAAGAAGAAACAAAGAATGGAGATTTCTCTTTTTAGAGAGGAATCCACTCATTGCACCCAGATCTTTTTGATCCTTTTTTGTTTCATTAGGGACCCCTGGGACCCAGGTGATTAAAGACAGAGGAGGCTGACCTTTGACTCAGTCACTAAAGACCAGCTAGAAGACAGAGGTCCTGCAGTTATGATAGAGAGGGGCAGTTATGCAAAACAGATAAGATGGTGGAAGAAAGATGAGGAGAAAGACTGAGTTCCACAGAGGAAAGGGTTGTTATGAGGAGAGTAGTCAGCAATCTCAGGAGCTGTCTTGGAAATACTTTTAAATGTGCTAGTTATCATTCCATAGAAATATAAGGAGAGTTAGTTCTTTGAGACCATGCAAGTTCCAGAGAGTTGCTTCTACTTGATGTACATTGTCATTTGGCACTGGAAAGCTGACAACAGCAGCCAAGTCCCAGCAGCTGTGAGTGTAAGGTGCTAATGCTGCACCCTGAGCAAAGATTTAATTGTGTTGTTCCACAGCTCTCAGGACAGCTCAATGCAGAAGGCACTGCTATCCTCCCTAAGAAGAAGTCCCAGACTCAGGTGGTCTTACTAAAACACACCAGTCCTTAAAAATTATAAGAATTTATAGTAGAAGCGACTTTTTCCAAAAAAACAGAACACAGGTTCAACTATTGATTATTGCCTAAGGCCTTTCTGAGGTTGCATGAATAGTTCAGAATAGTTGCATGAATGTGTTTAGAAACACTTAGTTGAAGCTTATTTGCCGCTTCCCTCCCCTTTTGTAGATGTGGGTGTTGGGGGAGGTGACTGGAACTGGCAAGGTCCTCAGGAAAGCGACACTCAGGAGGCAGCATCCAAATAAGGCTTGAAAGGTGAGAGTGGAGCTCAGCAAAGAATTCTGCAGGCTCAGAACAACCTTGTCCCCCAGAAAAAAGTAAGACATAGGGGAGACTCAGTAAAGGGACTCATTTCTGAGTTCAAGCCTTCTCCAGACTCTGTCCATTTTGCTACTGGGTTTATAAGCACACATTACTGTGCTTATGTTCAGCAGAAAAACAAATTCCAAAGAAAGAGAGAAAAAAAAATAGAAACATGATATATTGGGAACATGGAAATGATGAGACACAGAGACACAAAGAGAGACAGAGAAGAGAAGGAGGAGGAGAAGAAGAAGGGCAAGGAGGAGGAGAAGGAGAAGAGAAAGAGGAGAAGAGAAGAAAGAAAAGAAGAATTATGAAAGAATAGCCAAATTGAAATTGTAAGGCTGGAAAACTAGGAGCTAAAATAAAGCTCATTAAAAGGGCTCAAAAGTAGATCTAATCAGTTAGAAGACAAAACATGTGAATGGAGGAGACAGGTAGGGGATGGGGGGAGGAAGAACATGAACTAAAATATGACAACTCTTAATTTCAGCACTCAGGAGGCAGAGGCAGGCAGCTCTCTGTGATTTCAAGGCCAACATGGTCTAGATAGTGAGTTTGAAACCAGGCAGGTTTATATGGCACATAGACCCTTTCAGGTCAGTCACTTCAAGACCCGAACACATACCTTTTGTTTTACAGGGGCAAAGAGAGTTCTTAAGCTGAGCTGGTATTTTGTAAAGGGAGGTAAAATCAGCAAACTCTTCATGACACAAAATCTGAAAGAATATAAGCGACTAGTAGGAAAAATTAGACACAAACAAACTGAATAATTTGAAAACATGTATAAATTCCTCAAAACATTCAACCCACTGAGACTAAGTTGGGAATTAATAAAAAATCTGAGTAGTCCTTGGACTGATGGAGAGTTTAAATTAAAAATTACATACTCACCTGAGAAAAAGCCAGGACCAGATGGTTTTACTGACTGATTTTTACAGATTTCAAGAAATTTAATGAAGAGTTAATACCAATTCTCTTCTTCCAAGAAAAAAAAATAATAATGAAGAGGAAGGAATACTTCCAAATTCATTACATAAGACCAGCATTACCCTGAAAAAGATATCTTAAGATGACTTCAATAAAATATTAGAAAACTGAATTAAATAATTTAATTATAGTGCAATAGGTAATTGCAGTTATTCTTGGGATACATGGATGGCCCAACATGTAGGACAGTATATTAAGAAGAATATGTATAAAAAAATCATATACTAACCCAGTGTGTTTAGAAAAGGCATTTGCCAAAGTTTAGCACTCTCTTATGGTTAAAAATTCTGAACAAAGTAAGAATAGGAAGCTAGCACCCAATGTAACAAAGGCCCCATATAAAGAATCCAGAGCTGGCTACACATTCAGAGGTGAGAAGTGTTCTTCAGGCAGACGATTTGGGTATACTCCTGGGTATATACCCAAGGAAATCAGGATATAATAATGCTATTTATTGTGATACTATCCATGTTATGGAATGAATTTAGTTATCTACAAATAAATGGATAAAAATAGAAGAAATATGGTACACACACACACTAGGCATTATTCAGACACAAAAGAACAAAATCTAGTCATTTGCTAGAAAATGAGTGAAACTGAAGTTCATCATATTAAATGAAATATGTCAAACACAGAAAGACATTTCTCCTCATATACAGAATCTCTATCTTAGAAAAGACATAAAGGAGAACAATGACTATTTGGGAAGAGGAAAATAACCGAGAAGGGGAACAAGGTGGATTAGCTGGCCTTGGCCACAGTAAGTGACATGTATGTGTTAAAGTGTCAGAAGGAAATCCAGTATTCTGTACAATAGATGTACATTAATTAAAGATACACAAAAATTAAAATCAGAATCAATATAGGCAAATCTACTTCTAGATATTTGTTCAAAGGATTTGGAATTAGGAAGCCAAAATATCAATGTAGTGTTATAGATGACAGTCAGGAGGTAGAAATACCAATTAATAAATGTCACACACACACACACACACACACACACACACACACACACACAGAGGGGGGTGAGGGAGGGAGAGAGCACATTGATAAACTTTTAAAAATTCTGCAACATTGGTCTTTATAGTGTATTAAATAAGCTAACCAAAGACGAATACTCACATACATGTGGTCTCCCAGACATCCGGAGTCAAATGATGGTTTCTAGGGACAGGGAGGAGTGGAGATAAGCAGTTACTTATCAACAGACACACTCTCAGTTAAACAAGGAATCTGTTGTGTAGTATTGCACCTCTAGTCACTGACACTATATTTACAGCTGACATTTTATTCAAGGTTGGTTTCTATGCCTTATATGTCCAAATAAAATGAAATACAGGTAACTGAATATTTTTTTCCATTGTAAATATTCTTTCTCATTGTTGTAGCTCTCATTCTGTCTCCATTTTTATAAAAGAAGTCCTAGACACTTATGTTAACAGGTGGACTTTGCCCTTGTCTATGCTTCTTGCTCTTCTTTCCTGTATATCATTAAGTACCATAGCACACACATTGAAGTTGCTCTACTGGCTTTCAGATAATCCATGTTACAAGTGGTAATATGGAATGGGGAATTCTGGACTGTGAAAGCTTACCTTTCCATCACAGTGACAGCTAAAGTCTACATGTGGGTAGGATTTTATGAAAGTATAATGTTTTAAAGAACAACTCTTTCAATATTCCACATGATACCACTCTCCTCCCATTTATTTTCTTGTCCCTTTAGAGATATGGGTGCAGCATGACATCATATGGTAATAATCTTGGTTCCAATTGATCAACATGATGGGTTTTGGAAGAGAACTTGAGACAAAGTCTATAAGAATCTTCTTTAAGGGGATGATGTCAAGGCTCAGCACGTGAAGATATTTGCTGTCAAGTCTGACAACCTGATTTCAATCCCCAGGACCCACAAAGTAGAAGAAGAAACTACCTTCTGCAAGTTAGCTGTCCTCTGACGTCTACGTGTAGCCCTTGGCATGCAGGTATATGCCTGCACACACACACACACACACACACACACACACACACACACACACACACACAGAGTTAAAAAGTGAAATAGAAATTTTAAAGGACTTCGTTTTGAAATTTGAATATGGAAAATGGAAGAAAGGCCTTTTCCTTTCTTTAGCTTTATAAGTTACAAAAAGCTTGGAGCCCTCAAGAGTCTCATAATTAAAAGCTGAAACGTGGCCCACACCCCAAGTTGCTATTGGTCATGCTGGGTTTTTTTTTTTTTATTTTTTTTTGAAATTGATTTTTTTATTGGATATTTTACTTACATTTCATATGTAATCCTCTCTCCCCATTTCCCCCATCCAGAAACCCCTAACCCATCCCCGCTCCTACTGCTTCTATGAGGATGTGCCCCTACCTACCCACCCACTCCTACCTCCCTGACCAAGGACCTCCTCTCCCACCTATGCCCTACAAGGCCATCCTCCCCTACATATATACAGCTGGAGCCACGGGTCCCTCCGTAAGTGCTTCCAGGCTGATGGTTTAGACCCTAGGAGCTCTCGTTGGTTTGTTGGTATTGTTGCTCTCCACAAGGGGCCACGAACCCCTTCAGCTCCTTCAGTCTTCTCTCTAACTTCTTCATTGGGAACCCCATGATCAGTTCAATATTTATCTGTGAGAATCGGCCTCTGTATATGTCAGGCTCTGGCTGACCTCTAAGGAGACAGGTGTATAAGGATCCTGTCAGCATGCACTTCCTGGCATCCACATCAGCTTTTGCCTTTGGTGACTGCACATGGGATGGATACCCAGGTGGAGCAGTCTGCGGCGGCCCCTCCTTCAGTTTCTGTCCCACACTTTGTCTCCATATTTGTTCCCATGAGTATTTTGTTACTCCTTCTAAGGACCAAAGCACTCACACTTTGGTCTTCCTTCTTCATGTGGTCTGTGAGTTGTATCTTGGGTATTGCAAGTTTTTGGGCTGCTTATCACAGCAACAGAAACCCTAACCAAGACACCAAGTCACTAAGAAACTCCCAACATGTTTTATTCATGTTAGCCTAGTGAACGTATCGTATGCAGGTGGAGATGTGTGATACTAGTCTACATCTGTGTAATGGCAATGCTGATTGTCAACTTGACAAGATCTAGAGTCATCAGAGATGAGCTTCTGTCAATGTCTGTGAGGGATTATCTAGAACAGGTTAACTGAAGTGGCAAGACTTACCTTAACTGTTGCACTGAATAAAAAGAAACAAGTAGCTTCTTACTAACATCCATACATCTGTCATTGGCTGCCTCCTGACTAGCTATCCTACGCTACTAAGACTTCCCCTCCATGATAGACTTAACCCTTGATCTGTGAATCAGAAGAAACTCCTTTTTGTTGGGCTATTTTTTCACAGCAACAGGATAAGGAACTAAGATAACCCATCAGTGGCATCCAAGCTGGTATTGTAGAAGGCAAAACCTTTGCATACAACAGAGATATCTTATCACCCAGCCTGTCTAGTGCTGTTTACAGATAGGAACTAGCAATTGAAGCCATGGAGGGACCTGTTACACTATCTATTCTATTCCATTCCCTCTACTCTCTGTCTAAATACCAAATCGACATCTCCTCAGTATGGGTCAAAATTTTGCATCCCTTGAAGATTTCATTTATATCATCAAATTTGTATTATTTTTTTTAAATTCATTGCCCTTGTGTGCTCATAGCTTTAAAATTCGCTGCTTTTATTTTCATGGACTTTCACAAATACATAGTGTAGACATCAGACTAACAAAAGTTATACTTTCTGTTTTTTAATAAAGGCCTATAAATGAAAAGAAAATACACTGTTACATACAATATTTCATTTGATATACCTTAATTTGGGGAGAAATAGAGTACAGACATTCCCATAATTTCCATTTAGATGTGAATAATCTAAAGCCATAGGTGAAAAAAATTTTGAAAAATGTTGTATGAGTGACTTTTTCTTTTAATTCCATAGGAAAATGTTTTGGAGTTAAGAACAAAGCTGGGAAGAAATAATTCCTTTTCTCTTGGTTTTACACTGTTGAGGGGACATTCAATGCATGAAGTTCATAAAAACTAGAATTTGTAAGACACTAGCATGACCCAGTTACAACCCTGGATTTTATTTTCAGTAATGGATATTGAATCTAGAGTTTTGCATGTGCTAGGCAAGTGCTCCAGTATAGCTCCAGCCTAATCAGTGAGCTTTAATATCGATGAACAGCTGCAGTGGGTTTGATTGGTCAGGAACCTAGTTAGTGGCCCACTAGGAAGACTTTGATGACAGAGATCAGCTTCCTATTCCAGGGCAGACTGTTCATTCTTTCACTTGATCCACATGCTGGAATGTGAGAACCTTTCCTCCACATCACTTTGCAGGAGCCCACTTTGGCTGTGCTTATGGTAATGACAGTTTCAAAGAGGAAGAACCCATAATGTCTCCCAGACATACTACAAAGGAAATATAAGTCATCAGATAGTAGGATCTGGATCTGGGCCAGGATAACTCGACTCTTCTTGTAGAAGGTGCCGTGGGATCTCTAGTGATGGCAGGTGATGGGAGAAGCCTCCTCTACTTTATGTCTTGTCTGAAAGATGATAACCATGATAATAAATTTAGTGCCACATTCTTTACAGTGCGTTCATCCGACTCCTAGAACAAAGCCATAAACTATAATGGGGTCCATGATGCTTCCATTATTTGACATTCATTTCTACTCTTCACTTTTTTCTGTTCTGACAAAATTGGGCTTTATGAATTGTACTTTCAGAAGAGATGGGAGAAGGCAGGGTGGAACAAGGTACACATTTTAGAAACAAAGGGAAATTGTGCCTATCAAAATTAAACCTAGAATCTCTAATGGGGGAAGAAAAAATAATTTGCCATTGTGTATACAGACATATTATATACCCATAAATTGTATATTTTGTATATCTATAGATATACAGACATCTTGTAACACACAGAGTCTCAGGAGTAGCCTTGATCTTTTTCAGAGTCGTAGGCTATTGAATGGTGTTAACATCCTAATTAAGAAAACTAACTTTTGTAAGTTATCTGCTAGAATATAATTGCTGCTTTGGCTTTTTTTTTTTTTTTTCAAGAAGGAAGGCATTTCACAAGTGTTGAAGATGTTACACTGAACTCCAGAGAGAGGCTGAGCATTTTAAGTAAAGGGAGAATAGAAGTGAGTCTTAAATATAAGCTGTTTAAGTTTCTTGCCCTGGGTCTCAGCACATCTAAGTCACCACTCCAGTTACTGGGTTGTCCTATTTTTAAAGCTAAAAGAGTTCTTTTTTTCCTTGCTGATTTTTTCCTTCACATTTTCAGATACTATAAACACTTGAATGCCAGATTCCTACTGAATTCCCTTTTCACTGTGTACTCATTACTCTAGAGGAACTGGACACGACTCAAACCAGAGCTATTAATGTAGATAAAATGTTACACATGAAAATTTACTTAATTCCACCCTCACATGCAGAAACTGGAGTCCTGCCTTCTTCCTTCACACCACGTCCCCATCTCTGAGATTTGTCTCATAATCTATTGAAAACCTATTTCCATCTGTTTACCTCTTACCAAAACTATTCATTCCCTTCAAAGACGATAGTCTTTCATCAACAAAAGAGGCACTCAGTAAATGACAAATTAAGACTATGAGAAAGAATCTTGTGTCTTGGAGAAGGTTAGCAGGCTAAGACCATGGCCACATCTTGGTCATTTCTTTTCCTGATTTTGGTTGTAAAAAAGCCCTTCACCTGAAAGATCAGGGGAAGGTGAGCATAGCTGAGGTAATAGTGAGGTATGAGGTAAGCATAGTAAGGTTGAGATGTAAGATGTGATGATAGGAGATTTTGTTCTTTGTTCCAGAAGGTGCTTATGAAAGGAAAGAAACCAAAATCAGTAGGAGGACATTGTAGTGAAAGGAAACATATGCACAAAACTAGGGGAAGCAAGCAGTGGGGGATTCTTAACAATCACCCTCTCTGCCATATCCAGACTGTGTTAACTCACAGCAAATGCTGCTGAAAGCTTTGTGTGGCATTCTGAGCACATATCTGATCATTGTTTGTAGTTTATTCTATTGCGGGGGGGAGGATGAAGAATTGATAAGAGAACTTTTGAGTAATTGGAAAAATACTAATGCTGATACTTCATTGATTACTCCACTGTGAAACAATCCCAAGGAGGAAATGTCCTGTGTTTGTGCAGTTTGCTCATGGTAGAGTCAGATGTATGTGCTAACTGAAGACATCCTGGTTTTTAATACCAAGAAAGGCTTTTTATAGTGTTATAATGCTTCCTCATGCCACACTGCAATGTGTAAAGGTCTCGTGAATTTGTACAGATACAAGCACATTTCTACACAAGGAGCACCATTTATCTTTCCTTTAAAAGTATTTGAATAATTTACAGTAAGACAAATCTGCTTTTCAGAGCAAAAATATAGGGCGAAATGAACACAAGCTTTCAACTAAACATTCGGTGACTCAGTCCCCAACTGTGCCTTGGACATTAAAACTAATTCAAATAGAGAAAAAAAAGTGTTTTCTCAACTAGTAAGTTAGCTACAAAAAACAGAATTTTTTGATTTGGGGCCTTGAGTCTAGAGAGGGTTGAATCACAGACTGGTCAAAATGGCATGGCCTTGAGCTCTTGAAGACCTCACAGATGAGAAGTGAGACTCTGGGGACAAAATTATCAGTACATTTTTATATGATCCCATGGAGCGTGTTTCTCTTTGAAACTATAAGGGTTTGACTGATTCCCCCAATCTGCTTCCCTGAGAGTTGAAAAAGCCATGTGCCCTAGACTCCTAGAATATGAGAGAGTGGATGAATCCCGCTATTGGTAGGTAATGTGATCTGCCTTTTGTAGCAAGCCAGAAGCCAGATGTCCCCTCCCCTTTGATCTGAATAACACTTTAGGCTGCAGACAATAAGATTGGTTTTAAATTTATTGTCTCTTTGATTTCTGCATTCTAATGCTTTTTAAATTCTTTAAGCAAGACAAGGCTATATATAGGCAACTGGGGTGGTTCAGTGAAGGCCAAAAACATGCCAGTAGCTTATAAGCAGGGCCGGGCAGAGCCTCATCCACTTTCTCTGTAAGGAAACAAAGCCGCTTTACTTGGGGCAGGAACTTTAATCTAGTCCTTTTTACCCTGAAACAAAGGTTCTATCTTATAGATAGACTCAGCCAGATGTATAGAAATGTTCCCTTCAGAGTGTCTCTCTTAGTAGAACAGTGATGTAAGTGAAGGAACTCCAAGCTGAGCCCCCTCCTCTGCTGCTATGCCATCACCCCTCTGTGAAAGCTTTCTTCTTGCCTTGTTCTTTCTCCTCTTGACAGAGGTGTCTAGCCTCTATTAGCTGCCAGCTGAGGCAATTTCATTTCACTGTAGCCACGGAGCTCAAATGTGAACCCTGCCTCATCCATGGTCCATATATGAGAAGTTAAGTAGCCTTTGGGAACCCACCTCGATGCCTTTCACTAGCGATATAAAGTAGGTTCCCAATTGAAAGGCTGAAGGAATTTGGCCCAGCATCCACCTGCAAAAGAGTATAACCACAAATGATTGCCCCCAAGGAGTCAGCCTGTTCTGCACAGAACACACGATGCTGGTGGAGAAAGGTTCAAGTCTCAGCACACTTTGATTAGTTTGGAACATTGGGGCATTGAGTAAGTCAATATTGCCCTTCATCTCTGCTTTCTTACCTGGATTTGTGGATAGGCTCACATCAGTAGGACATTTAAAAGGCTTTCCACAGTCAAAATCTTACCTGAGCCCAGTGAAACAGCTAGTGTGGTTTCATCCTTCATATTTTAAGGTGACACTGAATTAAAGGTGTCCAGAGGTCAATCAAGTCCCATCTTTAGTCTGAGGGAAAAGATGTTTCTAGACCTGCTTACTCCTTCCTGAGGGCTTGGCTTCTTTTTTTAATCAAACCTCACCTCATCCATGTCTGCTCCTACCCATAAACAGTGAACACAAGAGGTCTTGGACAACAGCTTTGCAAACAGATGCAGCAGGCAGAGCACTAACCCAGTCCTGCTTGCCAGGAATGCTCTCCCACCTTCTTCCAGAAGACAAACTTCTAAATCAAGCAGCGAGATGGCCGAGGAGAAAACAAACAACAAATACAGGTCCCCATCTCCATCCCCACTTTCTGGCTTTCTGGGGTGTGGCTTATCTTTGCAGTGTGGGAGCAGAGTTCAGCCTGACCTGTTATGTCAACACATCTATCAGATTTTCCAGACAGTTTTCAATCAATTCCTTGGATATCAGGTATTAGGCTATAAACCATTTCTTCCTACTTTATGGTTGTGAAATATGAACTACAGGCACAGCTGAAGCTTTTAAGTCTGATGTTGATGGCTCCCAAGAGAAGGTCTTCGGCAACCTGACTGGCTTTCAGTAGAGGTAAGGACTCAGGAGGAGAGCAAGCCTTTTGTTCACTAAATCACTCTTTCCCAGGACTTCATTCTCAGCAGTCTCAAACTTGAAGTTTTGAAGAAAATGTTGGGCTCAAGCTGTATGGGCTGAAAAACTCAGTCTTTTAGTTTTAGCATTTTGACCAGATATACATCTTTTCTCTATCTACTGCTGCTTACTGCAAAGAAGCTTCACTCACCCAGGTTAAGAGCAATCTTGAGTATATGGGTATAAGCATTAATACCCAGCAAAGGGGAGATACAACTTGTAGAGACCACATTCAGTAGATAGTCATGGCTCCCAGTTGAGGGATGGGGCCATCCATGCATCTCAAAAATATTTAACCCAGAAATGTTCCTGTACAAAGGAAAGACAGGGACAAAAAATGGAACAGAGAACCGAAGGAGAGGCCATACAGAGACCTTCTCATCTAGGGATCCATCCCATCTGCAGACAACAAAGCCCCACACTATTACTGATGCCAAGAAGTGCTTGCTGACAAGAGCCTGATATAGCTGTTCCCTGAGAGGTTCTACCAACACTTGACCAATACAGATGCAGATATTCACAGCCAACCATCGGACTGCACCTGGGGATCCCAATGGAAGAGCTAGGGGAAGGACTGAAGGAGCTGAAGGGGATTGGTACTCCATAAGAAGAACAATATCAACCAGCTAGACCACCCAGAGCCCCAAGGGACTAAACCACCAACCAAAGAGTACACATGGAGGGAGCCAGGACTTCAGATAAATATGTAGCAGAAGATAGCCTTATCTGACATCAATGGGAGGGGGGGGAAGCTTGATGCCTCAGCATTGGGGGATGCTAGAGGGATGAAGTAGGAGTGGGTGAATAGGTGGAGGAGCACCCTCATAGAGGCAAAGGGGAGGAGGAAAGGGAGGATGGAATGGGGGTTGTGGAGGGGTAATTGGGAAGGGAGATATTTGAAATGCAAACAAATAAAATGATTAATAAAAATAGTTAATAAATTAAAAAAAAAAAAGAAGGCGATTTGACAGTATGACTATCTAGTAAAATAACAACAGCTAGTTCTACCCGAGGACCTGGAACCACCATAGTTACGGACTTATAGCATTAGACATGGCATTGCCTCTGGTGCAACAGGCTTAAAGTCCAATCAGGAAGCCGTTAGTTACTATCTACCAGTGTGCTACTACTGCACCAGTGATGATATTTTACCTAACAGTTTGATAATGCAGCATGCATGGTCCATCACTGGTAAGACCACTGATGACTTTTCTGCCCCGGGAACCTGAATAGCACCTCCTAGAACTATGAAAGCTGGCTAGCTGGGAGGAAGTTTCCAGGTGGGTTTATATCAATTTTTCTGTATCTTGCAGCCAAAATGTCATATATTCTATTTTAAATCTAGATTTCCATTTCTGTAGGCTGCCACTGCACTTTGAGTATTGTATCCTTTGTGAAGAAACTTTTTAATCACATAATCCCATTTGTCAATTTTTGTGCTACTGGATTTTTTTTCTTAAAAAAAAATTCTTGCTTCATCCTACACTTAGAAGAGTTGTTACCAATGTTTTCCTCTACCAATAGATACATTATTATGAAGATGTATTACTTCTTCTAGGCTTTTTTTTCTGGTTGGGAAATTTTTAATGACTGCTTCTATTTCCTTAGGGGTTATGGGACTGTTCAGATAGTTTACCTGATCTTAATTTCACTTTGGTATGTGGTTTCTGTCTAGAAAATCATCCATTTCATAGATTTTCCAGTTACAAGTTTTTGAAGTAAGAGTTAATATATATTTTTAATTTCCTTAGTTTCTGTAGTTATGTTTCCTTTTTCATTTCTGATTTTGTTAATTTGGACACTGTCTCTGTGTTTTTTAGTTTGGCTAAGGATTTATTTATCTTGTTGATTTTCTTAAAGAACCAGATCTTGGTTTTGTTGGTTCTTTGCATTTTCTTTGATTTTAACTGATTGATGTCAGCCCTGATTTTGATTATTTTCTGCTTTCTAACTCCTATTCAATGTGCTTGCTTCTTTTTTTTTCTAGAGCTTTCAGGCATGCCTTTAAATTGCTGGTATGAGAACTTTTGATTTAGATTTCTTTAGAACTTTTGATTTAGTGCTACACCCCTTTCCTCTCAGCATGGCTTTCATTGTTTCCCATAAGTTTGTGTATGCTGTGCATTCATTTTCATTGAATTCTGGAAAGTCTTTAATTTCTTTATTTTTACCCTGACTATGTGATTTTTAAGTAGAGAGTTGTCCAGTTTCAATGAGTATGTGGGCTTTCTGTTGTTGGAACTCCAGCCTTCATCCATGGTGATCTGATAAAATGCAAGTGGTTATTTCAGTCTTGTATCTGTTGATGCTTACCTTGTGCCCACCTATATGGTTAACTTTGGAAAAGGTTCTGTGAGGTGCTGAGATGAAGTTACATTCTTTTGTTTTGGGGTGAAAGGTTTTGTAGATAACTGCTAAGTCCATTTGGTTCAGAACATGTTGATTTCATTGTTTCTCTGTTTAGTTTCTGTTTTGATGACCTGTCTATTAGTGAGAGTGGGATGTTGAAGTTTCCCATTATTGTTGTATGGGGTTAAATGTATGATTTGAACTTTAGTAAAGTTTCTTTTACAAATGTGAGTACCCTTTCATTTGGGGCATTGATGTTCAGATTTGAGATGTCATCTTGGTGGATTTTTCCTTTGATTAGTATGAAGTGTCCTCCATCTCTTTTGATTACTTTTGGTTGAAAGACTATTTTGTTAGGTATCAGAATAGCAACTCCAGCTTGTTTCTTGGGTCAGTTTGCTTAGAAATCTTTTTTCCTGTCATTTACTCTGATGTAGTGTCTATGTTTGCTGCTGAGGTGTGTTTCTTGCATGCAGCAGAATGATGGATCCTGTTTACATATCTAGTGTCAGCCTGTGTCTTTTTATTGGTGCATTTAGTCCATTGAGGTTGAGTGATATTAATGACCAATGATTATTTCCTGTTATTTTGTGTTGGAGGTGGTAGTGTATGTGTGCTATTCTCTTTTAGTTTTGCTGTGAGATGATTTATTTCTTCTGTTTTCTTGGATGTAGTTAGCTTTCTTTTGTTGGAGTTTTTCTTCTAGTTTCTTCTGTAGGGCTGGATTAGTAAAAAGATACTGTTTAAATTTGGTTTTGTCATGGAACATCTTCGTTTCTCCATCTATGGTGACTGAGAATTTTGGTGTGTGTAGTAGTCTAAGCTGGCATCTGTGGTCTCTTAGGGTCTACATGATATCTGTCTAGGATCTTCTGGTTTTAAGAGTCTCTGTTGAGAAGTCAGGTGTAATTCTGATAGGTCTGCCTTTTTATGTTATTTGGCCTTTTTCCCTTGTAGCTTTTAATATTCTTTCATTGTTCTGTACATTTAGTGTTTTGATTATTGTGTGGCAGGAGAATTTTCTTTTCTGGTCCAATCTATCTGGTGTTCCATAAGCTTCTTGTATGTTTATATTCATTTCTTTATGTTTTCTTCTATGATTTTCTTGAAGGTATTTTCTGGCCCTTTGAACTGGAATCTTCACCCTCTTCTATTATGCTTAAGTTTGGTCTTGTCACAGTGTCTCCAATTTCCTGGATGTTTTGAGTTAGGAATATTTTGCATTTTTTTTTGTTGTTTGTTTGTTTGGTTTTGGGGGATTTTTGTTGTTGTTGTTTTGTTTGTTTTTTTGGTTTGTTTGTTTTGACTGATGTATCAATTTCTTCTATGGTATCTTCTACTCCTGAGATTCTCTCTTTCATCTCTTGTATTCTGTTAGTGATACATCTGTAGTTTCTGTTCTCTTTCTTAGGTTTTCCATCTCCAGGGGTACCTCTATTTGTGTTTTCTTTATTGCTTCTATAGCCATTTATAGGTCTGAAACATTTTATTCATTTCCTTCATCTGTTTGATGGAATTTTCTTATATTTCTTTAGGGAATTTGCTTGTTTCCTCTTGAAGGACTTCCATTGTTTGATTGGTTTTCTGTATTTCTTTAAGAGACTTATTTACATTCACTTAAAGGCCTTTATAATCTCCATGAGATGAGATTTAAGGTCACAGTCTTGTTCTTCAAATGTGGGATATTCAGGGCTTACTATAGTAGGAGAGCTGGGTTCTGATGGTGCCACATTATACTGGCTTCTGTTGAGTATGCTCTTGTACTTGCCTTTCGCCATCTGGTTGTCTCTGGTGTTAGCTGGCTTTGTAGTTCCTGGGTGACCCAGGGTACAGTAGGCCTCTTGGGAGGCAGGCAAAGCTTTGGGGGCTATTAGACTTTTAAAAAGAACCAATTTTAGGTATCACGAACTTATTTTGAATTTTCAATTATCTTTTTACCTTACTTTCTTTGAATTTATTTACTGGTATTGTTCTTGTTTCCTGAGATGGATATTAGCTATTAATATTGAGTCTTCTTTTATAATTATAAATTTATCACTATAAAGTTCCTCTTGAATTCTTCAGTGTTTTTTTGCCCACTTCCACAATCTTTTTCAGGAAATATTACCATGCAATATCAAAATACATTCTTATTCTTATCATGATTTATTTTACTCACTAATTATTTAGAGCTGTATTTCTTAATCTTCACAACTGTAGATATTTTGTTGTCTAGATGATTATTTCTTCCCAAGTTAGTTGCTTTGTTTTCAGTGTGATTGCCTGTATCTTTAGCTGATTCTACTAAATTGGATGAGACTTGCCTTAGAGCCTAATTGGGGATTACAGTTTATAAATGTTCTCTGTTCATATAGAAAGTTGTTAGTGCTGTGTTCTGGATATGCTTTGATTGGCTCATATTGCTTTCATCATCTCCAACCCTAGCCATAGGACTTTTTCCACAGTGTTAATGAATTTTTTTTATATCATTATAGTTCAACTTTTTTCCTTTCTATAACTTGAGGCTATGTGATAAGTGAAATAAAATTGTTTTATTTTGTCACCAAGTTAAGTCTTTTCTCAATGTGAACTCTCTACAGTCTGTAGTGTTTCTTTGATTCTCAGGCTACATGGATGACAATCATATGGCTACTGTAGTTTCAGGGTGTGTGTGTGCTATTTTGAATTGTAACATTCTCAGCAGACAATCTAATTTTTGCAACTATAAAGAATATATATGTGTATATTTCTTTCATTTTTTTTTGATTCCTTAATTGTTTTATCATTAGTAATGGAGTTCTGATCTCATTGTGTCTTTTATCTTCTTTTCAAAAATTTTACATTGGAGTTTTAGTTTCTCTTTTTTTTTTTTATTGGAATTTTTTTTACATTTCAGATATTCTCTCCTTACCCCATTTCCCCCCTCCCTCCCAGGAACTAACTATCCCTTCCCCCATCCTCCTGCCTCCACGTTGGTTTTAGTTTCTCAAAGGTACCCAGTGCCTTTTGGTCTAGGCAACTACAATGAACATTAGAAAACTAAGTAAAGTGCTTAGATAATTTGGTAATTCTTTAAGAATTATTCTTAGTGCATGTCAACCTCTGTGAGTATGTATATATACAATTATAGTCATGTAGTGACAGTACATGTGCTGTGGTCAGAAAATGACTTTCAGAGTAAGTTTTCTCTTTCCTTCTTTATCTGGCTCCACAGGCAAAACCCAGGTCCCCAGACTTGTGCAGTACACACATTTATCCCCGAGTCTTCCCACCACCAAATAATTTAGTAACTCTGCATGTCTTCTAGAACTTGAAAGATGAGAGGACATTTTTTTGTCTTGAAACATTTGTTTTTCTCTTTTGATTTGCTTTTAGTTCTGGCCAGCATAAAAAATTGAATATAGACCAGCAAGATGGCTCAGAGGGTAAACCTACTTGCAGCTAAACCTTAATGCCTGAGTTATATTGGCAGGACCTACATAGTGGAAAGACAAAACTGATTCCTTCTGTGCATATGCATTGGCATTAGCTCATTCCTCTTTTTCAGTGAGTGAATGAAATGCAATGAAAATATTTTCAGAAATTGAATACAACTTTGTACTGTGGTTCTTCCACTAACAGTCAAAAGTTTCCACAGAAGTTTTTTGTTTTGTTTTGTTTTTTAGCAGAAAATACAAACTTGGTGACCCTGAATAAAGTCAAACTGGGTGCCATTTTGGTCTCACATCAAGCAGTAGATATAGTCACAATGTTGATAGATGTTTCAGTTTTTGTTTAAACATTCTTTATTTGTTTTGGTGCAGATATAGTTTACCTTGTTGAGTATATTTCCACACTGGTTCACTAAGTGGTTATGTCAAGATAACAACTCAAAGATCAGCATTAGCCTTGAACTATCCCTTCTATGGTTCTCAGCAACTCTTGACCACACATGACTTATCTGTACTGTTTTATCTCATGAGTGGAAGGAAGGAAGTTCTTCAAGGAAGGACGCTGTTTCTGGAGGACACATACACACAGCTATTTTGTCTTGGTTATTTAGACTTTTACAAAACTATAGGTTATCACTAATATTTTGGGGTTGGATATTTGACAAAAAGCACACTATGACTTGATAGATCAATAATGTATGAAAAATAAGTAACTTGTTAGATGGCAAATTTTAACATCTCTGAAAAATTATTAAACTATTTTGAAAACTCTATAACCACTACCCAGCACTCCTTTTTATCTCAAAAACCAGAAAATGGCATTTCTGTGATCTCAGAAGCACAGTGGTGGCTGGTGTTGCTTCCTTGAAGTATTTGACTTCTGCTTTTCCACTCACTAATCACATAGGAAGTTGTCAATAACCCCGCCTTCCATTTTCTTCTGTAAAATGGGGATAGTAGTGACCTTTGCTTGAAGTATTAAACATAGTAATGCATACAAAATGGGTATACTCCCCAAATTACAGGATGTTTTGAAAAATTATTAATTATTTACTTACTGGTGTATGTGTGTGTAAGTATACACATGTCATGGTTTGAGTATGGATATCAGAGGATAATTTGTGGGAGTCAGTTCTCTCCTTCTATCATGTGGGTCCCAGGTATTGAATTCAGGTAATTAGACAAGGCAGCAAGTACATTTATGGATGGAGCCATTGTCCCAGCCCATGTAGGGAGCTTTAATACAACGTATATGGTGTAACTTTTTATTGTAAGATATATAAAAATCTTATCACTTTAACAATTTAAAATTTAAACATATTCAGATTGTCTTCTCATTTTTCAAACTTAAAACATATCCATTAAATAATATATAGCTCATTTCTCTGCCCCCTATCACCTAGGAACCATCATCCACTTTTCTCCTACTATGAAACTGTGATGGGTTTTTTCACTTAGCATCTTGTATCAAGGCTCATCCATTATGTAGTAAAGAAATTTCCTTCTTTCTTAAAGCTTAATGATATTGTATCATATAAATACATACATATGATAATCAAGATCAATGAAAGATCTATTCCAAGCTTCTGAGAATGTTTCATTTGTTTACTGACAAACAATACCAGTGTGGAGAGATAAGAGACTCCAAGTTTGTAATTCCCAAACTCTTGACTGTCAAAAGCTATGAAAACAAGAAATAACTGGTAATGTTTTAATTTTTATTATATAGTAATTAATAACTAATATTGTTATTTTTCTTACCATTTCTCTTCAGCTAACGTTGAGTATGAAGCAAATGCTACCCTCCTTGAAAAGATTTAGGCCAAGAGGGTTCCAAATCAAAGGAATACAGACAGAACTCATATAGGTCAACTCTAAAGTCTTTTATTATCATCAATATAAACCACATAAAAGTGAAAGAAAGTCAAATGGATAGTTAATTTAGTGTCAGGAACTTCTGTGCTATGGTTTGAATGTTTTCCTTTTCAAAAGGCACTATAGGTATTGCTACTATAATAGCATTTAGAGATTGAGTCTTCTGTTCTCAATCCTATTATGAAGCAGTTGACTTTGCTTCAGCTCTTTCGCCTTCTGCCTTGTGATGGATGATACAGCAAGAAGGCCTTTGCCAGAGTGGTGTGGTGGTCTAGTCAATGTCTAGTACTCTGAACCTACACATTTGTGCTTGTAAATCACCTAGCCCTGGGCACTGTTATAATAACACAAACCAATCTAAGTCTGGAAATTAGAACATTAGCTACACAATTTAAAGAACATAAAAACTGCACATGTGAAAATTCAGCATGGGAGAATAATAAGTTATGGTTCAAGCAGACAGACACTTTGTGTGCTAGTCTGGCATCTTTCCCTGGGTCCTAAGGCTGCATAAGCCTCCTCTCCACTAAGATGCTCTAAACAAAAGCAAAACCTTTAGATCCTTCTTTTCCAACAATCGCCCTAGATAGATTCTCCATAAAGGAGTATTTTGGAGGCCAGTTTAATAAGATAGAGATGATTAGCAATCGGTGGACTTTTGTATCATTGCCAAGAGATCAAGTCTCAGTCTTGATATATTTCATATTCTGGATGTAGTTGTGAGTCTAATGGACTTCATTGGTTTTTCTAGAGATGAAGAGATTTTTTTTTCTCTAGTGTCCCAAGATTTCCACAGCTCAGTGACCCTGTTATTTGGAAGATGATCTAGTCATGAAGTATCTTTATCTTTGTATATTGATGTAACACTGAATGAATGAGTTGATCAAAAACAATTACAATTTCAGTAATAGTGCTGTTAAAAATTACTTTAATCCATGGGTTTTTATGTTGCATATAAAATATTGCTATACTATGTATTATTGCCTGAAAACAAAACAAAACTTGTACCTCTGCTTGGTGCCAGAATACATGTAATTTACATGCCAGAAAACATGCAAATTCTATTATATCTTCCTATATATAATTTTCTACCTATAACTTGAAGCCACCAATCCCTATGTGTTCCTTCCTTGAGAAATTTTTGTTCTAGTGGCAATATTTTCAATAAGGCCTGGTTGGATTTCCATTTGTTGTTAGCCTTGAATGCCTAGCCAGATTGCCCTTTGTTTATTAGGTAGATGGGGATGCTAATTAGATGAATGGGGAGAAAGGAACTAAATGGATGAGTCACTGACACCTCACCCTTAAAGCTCAGTAGAATTATGGAAACCCAGCAGTAATGCAAGTTAAAAAGGACTGCATCAAGTGATCGCTGAAACAAAAATCTCCACCACATACCAGATGGACATGAAACCAAGATTTATTAAAATACCCTTAGCATATTTACAAGTGGAAGCAATGAATGCAATTCTCTGGCAGTTCAAAAAATAGAGTCCTATCTCTTAAAACAAATCAACAGAATATCAATAGATTAGGATAAATATAATCTATCACAGCGATAGAATTTCTTTCAATAGACAATCTAAATTTTTCTAACCAATATATATTATGTACAAAAATACACTTGATATAATGATCAAGTAGTGTCAAGAAGGAAAAAATATATACACACATATTTTCATTATGTACAAGTTGATATTGGTTTCTCTGCCTTTTCTTTTTGAAAATAAATACTTCATTTGGTTGCAAATTACATTTACAAATTCAACCCATGAACATGTCTCTGTGTTGACAAAATTAAATATGCAAATTAGAAATACATACTATTTTTAACTTAAAGGGAATATACCCAAATCCAGTTAGCTTATTATGCTTAAAAATATCCACGAGCATGTAATATAAGGTTTCATGTCTTTAAAGTGCCTTCTCTTTTCCAAATCTGTCTTTATTTTATTGGTTAATTTTCCACCTACAGATTGGCCTAATATTTGAACAGAAAGGCTGTGTTTTACTATGACAGAATAGTAAACTAATCAGGGCATGATTACACTTTCTATGAGTGCTTTTAAGAGCATAACAGTTACTATTAATCTGAAAATAACCACAAAATGTCAACATCTCAATTCAGATTGTGGTAGACGTTTGAATCATGAGCAGTAGCAAGAATGGAGTGGCAATAAGAAGTCTTATAATTCAAAATGTTTGCACAGAGGTCAATGTGTCCAGCAGCGCAGGAAGCTAGGAGTCCTAGATTGAGCCTTGTCATGGCTGGTGACCTGCTGCGATGGATCAAAAGTGTTCTCTAATTAGATAGTTTAAAAACTATGAGAAACCAAGAACTAGAACACCCAACCTTTTTAATAAAGTAGAAAAAAATGAAAAAAAAAAAAACGAAATGCATTTTCCACCTCTTTTATGGATTTTCCCCTCTTTGCCTGAGTGATGAGGTGATGGTGACATTAACAAGAGGCCGTCTCAGCAGTGTCTCACAGGCTCCTTGGTGACAGTGGTGCTCTGTCCAAACACTGAATGCTGGAGCACAGGGTGGAGAGGACTACAGGACATTTTGTGTCTGTGCTGCAGAGGTAAAGGGTATCTGGGTCCAGCAGAAGCTGCAAAGGTTCCCTTCAGGACAGAAGGGCTGTGGTATGTGAGGAAAGGGGAAGCTGAAGACAAAGTATGGATGGAGGAATGCTAGATGACACTAGGTGCTGAGATGCTTAGAACAAACAGTAAGGTCCTTGGGCAAGTGACACTTGTAGCAGAATCTGAAGCTGGAAGTTACTCAGCTAAGCATAGGCCAGTGTCAATTTTTGCAGCACAGAGTCTGTCATCGAGTTATAACAACATGTGGACACTACTATTTTCATAATACAAATGACTTAATTTTCTACTAAAACCTGTCATGGCAAAAGTTGTGCAAAACACCACACTGGATTTATTTACTCTTTCTTCCCTCCTGTTTCCTAGTTTCCCCCTGTCTCAGAAGGTGAACAGGAAACACTGCAAAGGTTACATGAATCTAAGGAAGTAGCTTCCATGATCCCAGGTGGTGCTAAGAAAAACCAAACCAAGTCAAACCATAAATGGCTTGTAGTGCCTTACATTTCTGTAGCATCTGACTCGTATTAGGATGCTAACCGATTTCAGGGAGCTTCTAGACATGCAGGCCAATGCTTATTTTCCAGGCCAAAACACGATCCCTAAATCAAAGTCCAGGGAGACTGCTTCCCACACTAGTCTGGATTATAATTCAAAGACAGGAAAAGCCTGTGATGAATTGATGACATGCTTCCACTAAAGGTTCTTAAAAAATATCCAGTGTCTAATTTGTAAACTTTCTGCCTTTCAGAGAGTATCTTAGATTGCTTCCTTAAAAAGAAATTCTTTTTCCTAAAAGCACACACTCCTCAAAGATTCCATACCCAGTGGTCAGTAGGACAGGAGAAGCACAGTATTTGTGTCTCAGCAAGTTGTAAAATAGTAGAATTAGAAAAATAACATTTTTTCGAAGAAACCCATACATTTAGTTTTCTTCCCCACAAATCCTCTTTGAATCACTGCTGATAGAACATTTTCAGAGTTTCTTTCTCATTCATGGGTTTGTTCCCAAGAGTAGTGAATGCCTTCTAAAATCTGTGCAGAATCAGTAGAGACTAACGGTCAGACATGAAAAACTTAGATTATATATAGAGATAGACGACAGGGAAATGGGGCTGGAGAAATGGTTCAGGGTGAGCAGTACTTGTAGCTCTTGCAGAGGATACAGGTTTGTTCCTAGCACTCACATGGTGGCTCACAACTGTTTGGAACTCCAGACCCAGGAGATCTAACAGCCTCCTTCTGGCTTCTACAGACACCAGGCACACATATGGTGCACATACATACATGTAGGCAAACAGTCATACACATAAAATAAAAAATGAGTATATTTTTTTTAAAAAAGAGGAAAAAGGGTATTTGTAGTTCACGAAACATACCTACCTTGTACACTAAATACCTTTTGGCCCTTCAGTGGAAAAGCAGTACAATTTGTACATGATGGCTGCTCCTTTTCCTATACATAGACATAAACTACATTAAAATCCACTCCAAGGATTCCCAGAATTGCTCATTTTTTTAAACATCTATTAGTGATGCTATGGAGAGGCAGACTAACCTCCCTCAGTGCTCAGTGGTCTATGGGGCTGGTGGTTTGTTTGAGAAGTATGGACTTGGAAATCCAATTAAGGTGAACAATTAAAAATATCTTGCTTTATAAGATGGAAAAAAAGCCCTGGAAGGGAATAGTGGAGGAAAGCAGGTATGACTTTGGTAAACCTAAGCTGGCATATACTTTATTTCTTCCTTGATATAAGATAAGACTTTGAAAACTCATACTATTTATTAGATGAGTATTCAAAGAAATTTTTATAGCTTCAGAGGTGGAGAGCACAAGGCATTTTAAGATAACACTTAGCCTACATCATATCCTTAATGTGCTAGAGCCTGTTTATTCCCTGTCAAATCCTTAAGGATGTTCATTTCTGCCCGAGCGTACTGACTCATTTGTGTGTTGGCAACCTAGTGCTATCATGTTCCACATGAACCATGAAAAATACCATGGAACCACAGAAGCAGTTGGATCAGCCTCCAGGGATTCCGTGTATGCTTAAGACTAAAATCAGACAACAGATGGAGCTAAAACTAAAATCAGAGGACAGATGGAGCTTGTAGTATGAAGTATACAGTGTATGGTAGAGTATGTAGGCTTGATCTGTTCCTTAAAGGCAAGCGAACAAACAAATAAGCTGAGGTTAGCTCAGTCTCTTCTAGACGAAGAATTTTGATAGCAAAAATATGGGATAATGTGTAGGATTCCTGCGGGCTATAGACTGAAGAAAAGAGAAAAGCAGAGAAAAAAAAGGGGCTCACTGACACCGGTCAGCCATAGGGTGCTTGGAGTTGGGCTGAGATGGAGTGGGGAATACAGACCAGTACATTCTGCTTAAGGACAGCATATGGCTTCTTTTGCTTTTCCAGTATTCTTCTGGTAGAAACCTGATGATAGCTGAAGAGACCCAGTCAGTGAGCTACCGTGTTAATGTCTCCATGTTTCCAAGGAAGCTGTTAAGCATTCAAACTCCCTCAATGTGATATAAGGCATTGTTTTGAAACAAATAAGGCCACTGAACTGGCTTCGCATGAAACTTGCTTCAACTTTTAAATTCACCACTTCTTGGCAAAGTGTTATCGTGAGGGAGTTTGATAGATTGCCCATCCTTGAGAAGAGGAGTGTAGAGTGGTGAATGTAATAATGAGAGCTCCTAACAAGGTGTCAACAGCTGACAGGAAAGCAGCGATGACACAAAATGTGACTCTTGGTCACATACAGCTGTGTAACTAAGTCTGATTGTGCCTGGATCTAATTGCCACCAGCATTAAGAAAACTTGGGTTAAGTCCAATGGGGAAGAGATGTTGAGTTGAGTTTTTGGAGGTGCTTTTCTTTAAGTCAATTCTGTACTGGTCACAGCTTCTAAGCAGCTGGATTGTCTCTTTCTATAGCTAGAAGATGAAGACATATCCAAGGTTATCTGTCTTTTGTGAGAGTTAAATCTCAATCCAGTCTTTTACAGCCCTATCTGTTGGGGAACGGACTTGTCTGCAGATGTCCTCATGCAGGTGAAGCAGCTGACAGGCGAGAAAGTTCATTGCTTTATCCAGTCCACCCTACTTAGCTGCGGCGTCCCTCAAGCCAGCGCAGCTCAATGTTGGATTGCTGCATCATGGTCTTCCGATACTCTACTCATTTATAAACTCCCCTTAGGAGATTTCAGAGGAAGAACAGACACATCCAACTCTAGAACACAACGTCATTCTCTAAGTGGCTTTTTGTAGACTAAGCTTCCCAAGACAATCCTAGACTCTTCAAAATCCACAGTAAAAAATGGCCTGCTATAAACTGAAGTCTCAGGAGGAGATGGTAGGCTCTTTGTCTCCGCTCAATTCCATACATGCTTATTTAGCGCTGTTAACACTATGGATTTGATAATGTCCCTGTTTTGTGATTCAACAATTAAACTTATTTGTATATTAATGAATCTATGGAAACAGAGGCTTTCCCATCACCTTCTGGTATTTTTTTTCCTTTGATAAGTATAGGCAAAGGAAAACGAAAATAAAAATCAAAGAAAATATGTACTTCTTGCTAGTGATTTTTAACACAATTTAAACTACTTTATAAAATGAGATATTTGGGACTAAAGTATACTTTTAGGTTTTTCCTCATTTATCTTGCCATATCCTGTCCCTACTTGTTTTTTTAAGATTAAATTTTATTTTTTTAAATTATGTCCATATGTGTATGTCTCTGTGTGGGGAACGTGTATGACTGTGTTTGTGTCTGTGCATGTGAGTGCAGGTACCCATGGAGGACAGTGGAGGATGCCAGAGAGAGTTATAGGTGGCGGTGAGCCACTCAGCATGGGCACTAGAATCCAGACTCAGGCCATCTACAAGAAAGCTTTGTGTGCCTAACTGTTGAGCCATCTCTGCGGCATCCTTAACCCAATTGATTTTATCTTTGACTTTTTAAGGGGGCAAGGTAAGTACTACAAAATAGAGCTAGGATGTTAGGTAACAAAGAGGTCGCCCCTCCCCGACCACGCAATAGTATGGTCTACTTCCTGACAGCTTGCAGGATCTACTGTGGTCCTGAAGGACCAAGGGAGAGACAGAGCTGCCTGAGTTGACTCATGAGCATCTCAGAGATCTGAGGTAGCATCAACACCACCGAAAACCCTCTGTTCCTACTGACCCCACCCACAGGATCCATCAAGATCTTGGCTTATGCAGATCTCACAGAATGCTGAGATGCTTCCTGTGCTATAAGCAAAACTGCATTTCTCTTATGCACGTCAATACTAACAAGGGCACCATGGAGTAAAGGATGTCTGCAAGTGGAATTTTCTTTGTTAGTTAATTCTCTTGGTCTTCCTCATAGTGAGAATGATGAGAAACAACACTAAAAAGCCACAGGAAAAGAACAGTGAGATCATGCCATTCTAGTCAAGCTAAGTTCCATATTTGATTGTCTCTTTTGTCCCAATCCCTTTATTCTGATGAAAATAAACCATGTGACCATGCTCTTTCCTTAGACAGCACCTGTATGAAAATGGCATCAGTGACTTATGAGATGTCAGCTACTCTTGCTGTAAAAGGTTTGCACTATGTCAGACTACAATTGCTGCTTTCCTTAGCTTGTTTTTATTATCAGAGTGGGAGTGGGGGGCTGATGACTGGTGGGCAGATTCTGGGAATAGCTTAAGGTATCTGGCAAGTTCAAAGGTTCTTGAAAGTTGCTGAGGAAAGAGGCGGGCCTCACATGGCAGCCAGAAGTGTTCAGATCAGCAAAAGCTTCAAGATTCTGAGCAACTCTAGACTGACTCCACCAACAAGAAAGCATGGTTTGTCATTACATCAAGGCTTAAAAACTACAGTCTTCAATACACTCTCCAGTTCATGCCCAGTTCTCTTCTTGTTCTCTCACCAGAGAAGTTTACATAGTGGTGATTTAGGGGTAAAAATGGAGGGAGAGGGGGCAAAGTGGCTTTTCTCTGTGATTTAGAAAACACCACCTGTTTTGATAGTCCATTCACAGGTTAATATTAAATAAACATTCTGCTTTTACATTACTGTAAAAGTCTCTTCTCTGCTCATACAGTTTTTTGGACAGCAAATGCTCCCTGGCTACCTTCATTTCATGCTCATGTGTCAAGGTCATGGTAGAAGGAGACAGTGGCATTTGCTCTCCTGTCTAGAAATTGCTGGGGTGGTGGGAGAGACCAGGATACAAATTGTAGAATACATCATCTGCTTGACTTCGTAGCATTCATTTGTTGTCCAAAATGGAATTGAAGCCACATGGTCCCTCACCCAAGTGGGTCCTCTTGACCCAAGTCTGTCCTTGACTCGTTTCTATTAGAAGTTGGTACCGAATCCCTACTGGCCAGGAAGCCATATTAATTGAGTGGGCCTATCTCAATAGCTGATGTTCACTTTCAGCGTCATTACTTCTTCTCCAGATTAAGGTTTATGGTTATTATTCTTTCTCCACCCATGTGGAATTTTAATCCTTCCTGCCTCATTATATCATCATCATCATCACCATCGTCACCACCACCACCTCCATCATCACCACCATCATCATCACCGTCATCATTCTTCTCCTCAAAAATCATTTCTCTAGTCTAGAAGATACAAAGCATTAAACTCTTCAAAAACAGTTCTGGTAAGTTGGTGAAAATATCATAGGATCTTGGTACAGCAGGATAAAAATTAAGATCAGTACAAAAAACTGTGTGTGAGGATCAAGGCTTGTGATCACTCGGGGGTCACCATAAAAGACGTACCTCTTTTCCCATGACAAGGTTATACACTGGAAAGCTTAGAATTTCTGCTTTAAATAAAACATGAAAAGAATGGTATATCTTCTGATCTTATTATTGGGTGGACTTTGGACATCTGTAGGAAACAGTTAAATATCCCTGTAGTATTCCCATACATAGCTTTGCATTGTTTCTGTGGATTGATAAGAGACTTCTCAAAGAAGGCACAGGGCACTCTCTGCATATGACCTCAGAAGGAGATGAGCAAATGTCCCTAACTGATCCTTCGGGAACTCTCCGTGGCACTCATGTCTGCAGGAGCATTGAGGTGCTGCCTCTCACGCCGTAAATTCCTTCGGTTTTCATCTTAGTTGGTGGCCACGCTGGCTTCCTTCTGACGCAGTCTTTCTTTCTGTTGTTTAAGGAAAAAAGCAGATCCATTAGTTTTGATGACTTACACTCTCATCTGAAATGCCCAGGATAACTGTACTATATGCCCTAAAAGTTAAAGTATTCCTAATGTGTTTTCCTGTGGAAACCCCAGTAACCTGATCCTATCAACCTACCACATGGTGAGGAGAAAGATATTCCCACTGGCTCCCTACTGCAGCTCCTCATCACAGGGTCCAGACCTGCTGGAATTCATTCATGGAAGCAGGAACAGGAGCTGACATTTACTGAACTTCTTTTAGATAATTGGTACTCTACCTGCCTTTCCTGAGTATCCTCAAAATAAACCTAAATTAAAGGTGGTCTCATCATTGCCCCCTTTTCCTTGAAGAGAACAAAGCAAAGTAGCTTTACTAAGGTCCTAGGCCAATGCTGAGATTTAAACCTAGGCTGTCTCCTTCCTAATAATACAGGGTTTCTAATCATGTATCAACTCTGGCTACTGTCTGTATGATGGCTAGTGCTAAGTTTCAACTGGATAAATCTGGAATCACATGGGAGACAAGCCTCCCGAACATCTGTGAAGGGTTAGTTAACCCCTGCTCACACCTGTGACAGATTATCTTGTTACAATAACTGCTGTAGGAAGACCTGTCCACCATGGGTGGCACCATTGCCTGGCGTGGGCTCCTGGACTGTGTAAGAGGGAAACAGTGAGCTGAGCACTAGCATTCGGTGCTTTCGGCTTCTTGACTGTAGGTGACATGTGACCAGATGCCTCACGATCTTGCTTCTGTGACTTCACTACCACAACATAATGCAACTTCAAACTGTGAGCCAAAAATAAACCCCCCTTTTTTTTTTCCCTGTAAGCTGCTTTTGCCAGGGTATTTTATCACAGCAACAGGAAAGGTACTTAAGACAGTGTGTGAAGAATCATTGTGATCTCTACTTTTAACTCTGGACCCTGGATGCCAACTTTCTCAAACTTAAGAAGATATAAGGAGGCTGGCTGGTTTTCAGTGCAGGGAGGAAAGGTGAGGAGATTCCCACCCCCATCTGGTCAGGATTTTTGTCATCTGTTTGCCAGGTGACATTAGGCAGACTGTACATTTTTGCATCTCTTCTCTCTTAACAACTCTTTGGGGACATCCTGCCTCTTTCTTTAATGGGATGAATGATGGTGACTACTCAGGAACCTTTCAGGAGGAAGGTACGTGGAGATAAGAGAGAGAGACATGGAGATGCTTATGACAAGCAGCACAGTTTGCTTTATCACATGTGACCTCTGTTGAGTTTGCAGTGGAAACACATGGGACCATGTTTTGTTCCTACATGTCTAGTTTTGTTTTTAAACCGCATGGCATTAGGATGGGAGGTAGGATACCAATACTTCATTTCCTCCCTGCATTTTGTCATTTAAATTCACAGACTCTTGGGACTGTACCCTAGTTATAATGAAAAATCTAGAGGTTACAGTGAAAAATGTGGCTTACCAGACTAGCAGTGGGATTGATTTTCTTTGTCTCCACTTTCTTCTCTGATGTCAGTTTGCTGACGGACGCCTGAGCCATTTTCAATCTGAAACAGAAATGGGGGTGGGAGGGGATGAAAGGACAGGAAGAGGAGAAGAAGAAGAAAAGGGAAGGGGCTGAGTTAGACAGGAATCCTAACACAAAGCTCAGTGCTCAGTATTCTGAACACATAACCATGGGGACACATTCTGAGAAATGCACTGTTAGGTAATCTTGTCACAGTGACACTTATCCAGTGAATAGCTGTAAACCCCAATGGAAAAGCCCACAACAACAGTTAAAACATAAATCTGTAGGGCATAGTATCATGCAGAATCCTGCATGTAACTGTAACACGCTGGTAAGGATTGGGCATATCTGAACATATCAAAACAAAGAAAAAGCACATTGTAAATATTAACATAGTTCCCCCTCTATATCCTTTTTATGTGGTCTGTTGTTGGCCAGAGGGACATTATCTGAACTGTATCGGTAGCCAGAGGCTTTTTCTAGCTTTCTGCTATTACATTAAACTCTAGTTCATCTTGCTCCTCTGCTCAGCTACAGCTCAGCTTTCACTGGCGAGCCCGCTAAGAGGACCAAGGGGAGGCTGTGCTTCTGTGAACGACACAGAAGTTTGGGATGAAAAGAATTCTGTGTGCATAGGACACCGTTCAGTGTGCTTGGCCTATTATCTACACAGGAGATAATGCTGAGACAATTTTGGAAAATTAAAACTTTGAAAAAACATATGAACACTGTAAGTATCAAATTCAAAAATTCACTGCAATGAAGTGAAAAGATAACCTAAATAATGGTGAAAAACTGTGAATCATATATCTGATGAGGAGCCTTTGTCCAGGATACTTACAAATATAAATATTATATTTATGAATACTTACAACTCAAACAAGAAGATCAATTATGATTCCTACCTCAATTAGTAAATATATTAATATATTTAATTTAATATAAATACATATATTTACACAACAATCTCCCTACTTAAAGCTCAAGAAACATCAAGGGGGAGAGAGAAGAAAGATTGTAAGAGCCAGAGGGGGAGAGGTGGAGAGGCTTTGGGGCTGCTTGGCAAGAATCTGACATGGGCCAGGGACAAGGAAATGGGCTGCTTGGCAGGAATAAGACATTGGCCAAGGACAAGGAAGTAGGCTTTAGGCAGGAATCTGACATTAGGCTAGAACAAAGAAGTAATTTCAGGCATGAATCTAAATCTTAGGCTAGAACAAAGAAGCAATCTCAGGCAGGAATATAAATATTAAGCTAGAACAAAGAAGTAATTTCAGACAGGAATCTAAATTTTAGGCTAGAACAAGGAAGTAGGCTTCAGACGTGAAAATGACCTTGGACTAGGACAGGAAAGTAGGCTCAGATACTTTGGTCATCCTAATAAGCCCTTAGAAACAGTGATTATGGGAGAGTTCAAGTAGTTAGATTTATTGCCTTGCTTTTTCTTTGACTATTTGTGTTTATTGTCTTGCTTATTCCTTGACTATTCACATCTATTGTATTGCTAGACCCTCAACCTAGAACTGACCTTAATACATGCATATATTTAAAATGGTATAAAAGCCTAAAGGAGGAGGGGGAATGAGATAGGGGGTTCTAGGGAGGGGAAATGGGAAAGGGATAACATCTGTATTGTAAATAAATAAAATATCCAATAAAAACATTAAAGAAAGAAAATTATTCCACTATAGTTATATCTTACTCATATCAAGCTCAAAGCATCCATTTACCTTAATTTCTAAGTTACTTACAGAATACTCTAATGACCTTCCAAATGTATCTAATTATGCCCTTCAGTGATTGCCCATTATGCTACAATGAATCTGATAATGAATTGCCATGTAATGTAAATGCCTACACTGGTCTTAATAAAAATTTTGTAAATTTACGTATATATATAAAAAAAGAGCCAGAGCACCAGGACATCCACTAATGAGATAGCTCTTCTAAAAAACAGACAGACAGACAGACACACATGAGGACACAGCACAACTAAATAACATTGTTGATGTGGAAACTAAAGAAAGGTTGACACATGGTTACCTCCATCAGTTGGCTCCACATGCCAGCCAGTTCAGCCTAACCTTTCTTGTCTAGCTCATTCCCATGTGCTCAAATGTCTTCCATTCTCGTACTACTTGCTTAAGTGCAAAAGTCATGAACACTTCGTCTCTTGTAGCCAGGAGTAATTTCTCTTTTCTCAATGGAAAAAGCACTTTGTGCCTCTCTCGAAGTACTTAAGGCTTTTCATCTCAGAGCTGAGTGTCTTATTTCTATTTAGCCACTAGAACCATATAAGGAAATCCACAGGCCTTCTGTGTACCGGGGAACCTCCTTATTTCAATACCTATCCCGTGTCTGCACAAGTCAGTTCTTAACACATATCTGAGGGGCTGAATGTCTATTTTAATCAGTTTAAAAGTTTAGTAAAGACTTATTCATAAACTTACTTTCTGCATCGTCTTTTGGGAGGAAAATTCCAAACATTTAGGAGTCCAGTTCTAGCTACTGATTAGCTCCATGAGTCCTAAATGTGTAAGAGAAAAGGTACTGCGGGCCACCTGACATGTGCTAAGTATTTATACATGCCAACTTACATACGCATGCCAGAATCCCTGACGGCATACATAGTATTTACCCATAAGGAGTGATGTTAGAGGAGATATATAACTTTGTCCAGGTCAGGGGTTTTCTATCTCACCCAGGAGGTAAAGACATTCTTCTCTTTTTGCCTTTAACTGGAAATAGGCCAGCTAGACGATTCCTAGCTATACGGATGTTCTACCTCCTCCTCGATTCAACTGTTTAGGAACTTGTTTTTCATTCTGACTGAGATGTGGGTTTTATTTTTTGTTTCTGCTCTAAACATTTACTTTAGAATATAATACAGTTGTCCGTCATTACTGGTAATTAAAAGAACCTAGATTTCACATTAAAGATTATATGCTGAGCCCTTCAAATATAATTTTAGATACAGGGGAAAACATTTCAATGTGATTTTGTTTGAGAAAGAAAAAGTTGTAACTTCAGCACATAAATGCTTTAGCAAAATGTCTGGAAATCCTCCTATCCTTTCTTCTTCCTTTCTGTAATACATATGCTCCCTCAGGAGTCACTGAAGGCTCAAGCAAACTGAAATAGCAGCCAGTGTGTACTGAGGAAAAGCATACATGCAAGAAAGGATGTGTGTCTGATGCTCCTGCCTAGGGAAACACAACCTTGGCTTCACACTGGAGCCACCTGGGTAACGAGTTAGAATAAAGGCATTGAATATAAATGATATAGTGACACATTAGATAGAGAAGACCAGGGACAGCACTTAGATATTATCTTCTTTAGGATTCTCTGAAGCAGAGATGGAATTGCCATTATGTCAAGAAAGATAAAATGTTTCAGTGGGCTTTGAGGATGTTATAGATAGACATCCCTCTTGGTCCTGCATCTATCTTCCACTAGGCTAGATGTTAGACAGCTCTGTTCAATAGGCCCTGTGGCATTGGTTCAAGTCTTAGGATATCTCTCAGGTATCCACAACATACTCTCTCCGGTTTGCTGAATCAAGTGGTTTCTTCATGGTTAGAGGAAACTGAGGTAGTGTCTAGGCACAGTTCTAAATAAGTGACCTTCCACTGCTCCCCAAGACCTACGGGGCCTGTGGGAACAGCTACCACTTTATCTTTCTTGACAGAATTCACTCACTAGGCATTTCTGAATTCTTAATGGTAGAACCACACAGAGCACATGATTAATAGTTACGAAAGTCAAGAAAGCAACTCTGCACTGTCATAAAGGAAAAAAAAAAAAGATGCAATGCCTCACTCCTCAGTGGAAAAGGCAACTTCTTCACTGAAGCAGCTAATGCAGACATGTTTGATTAGTTTCTGTGTTACTTACAAAGGGAAAGAAGGTAAACTGGAAAAAGCCATGGAGGAGAATATGAAACAAAGCATGACTCCAACTCATTTGTCACAGGCAGGTCAGTGGAGCCACACTTAGACACACACACTCTTTTAGCTCCATTCTTTTCTTGGAGTCTAACCTTCACCTCTGACCACTCTCCTCCTCCCTCTGCTCTCATGGCCCCAGGTTCATCCCAGTAGCCTTCACAAGACAGAGCAGCAGGAACACAACGTAGACCCTCAGTTGAGATGACCTGATTACTTAGATTATCAGGATTTCTCCCTGAAAAGTTATTCCGTGATGAATTAACCTATGATTTCTGCCTCCTGAAATGTGACATTTCCCCTATTCTGTGCCCAAGTAAGATATCTACTTACAACCTAAGATGTCCTCACACGGCCTGGATTTCAACAGCTACACAGATCAGCCACTTCGTAGCTCTCGAGGGTTATCACTTATAGTACCCAAACACATCTGACTTGGAGTGATTAATTGCAGAACAAAGGCTGCTTCCGTTGGCAGAGCTTCTTGTCCAGGCCACAGGGGAGTGGAAGTGGCGTGGAGCTAGACGTGCCCTGGAATGCATGATCAGTTAAAGCCAATCACTCTGCACTTGGTAGACATAACACCCTAGTCGACCCAGAGATGTAGGTGCAGAGTGAAAGGCACCAGCACAGTATTTCCTCTCCTGGGAGAGGCACTGGGAGGTGGCTTGGAAGTGAAGAAGGCTATGTCAAGTCTACAGATCACATGGAAAGGGGCAGGCAGCCTCTGGAAGACAATCCGGACTCTGATACTGAAGACAGGCATGTGCTTGCAGATACTGACAACCCCCCCTTTCAGTTTTGAAACCTCTACTGCCTACTGTGTCTCACCAAAGACTAGAATTGCACAGACTGTTTGTCCAGTGGCTGAAACAATTATATAAAAAAAGGTGATGAGATTGTTCAGAGCAGAGAGCCTCCCTGGCGCCCCTCAGATCATACTACCTGGGTAGCCGGCCCCCTATTGAATATCTGCCCATGGCGGGAGCTGTCAGAAGTCCCACAAAGTGCTTTAGAAACATTCTGGCTGAATGAAGACTTACTTTGGGTTTCCATCAGTCTCTGCCAAGCTAGAGAAACAGAGTGCGGACAGACACTCTCTAAGGTCTTGCTTTGAGCACCAAAGGAGTTCGAGATTTGGAACAGCAGTGGATCCCAAGGATTTTCACTGCCTTCTTTTATTTTTTCTTACTTTTATTATTTTTTTTAAACAAATTGAAAGTGATGCACTAGAAGAACAGAGCTGGGGATTATTTGACTCCAGTAATTTGTCTTTATTGTTCTGGTCACGTCTTATCCCTTTGACACAGTTATTAAGATTGTATATCTTTGACAAAAATGATGTATATGGGACTTATTTAAGGTATTCTACCGATAAAATGAAAATAACTAAGATGTCTCATTTATCACCCATAGACAGTTTTAGCATGGCCAAATACATAGAGCAACTGTGTGTGTGTGCTCAGCGTTAATTGAGCATCTGCTGTATATAAGGAAATAGGAGGTGCTACAGAGAAAATAAAAATCATACAGACTTTGCACTTAAGTTCTTGGGCATACAATCACTTTAAGAAATAGAATTATTAGTACAGAAATGAATGAAAAGATAAAATTAAGTGCCCAAGTTGAAATCCTCAGAATTTTGCAGGAAAGACTGAACTTCATAGAGGAAGTGGTCTGAAATCACCACATTAAAATTTCAGAAGAGTCTCATTCCTGTGTATCACCTGAGACACAATGGGTATGTAAGCATGTGTTTAAGTTACTGTCATAATAGATGTTTTTAAAAGTATGTGTTTATGTACTCAACCTGAAATGAGAATATGGAAATACACAAAAAGGTGGTGTGTATTTCACAAATAGAAAAGGTAGTATTTACTCAGCCTGAAACATGTGTTGACCATACACTTTTGCAATGTGAGCCCTTCATGTGTCCTCACTCCCTCCTTTTTTTGTGTGTGTGTGTGTGTGTGTGTGTGTGAAAAAGTCTTTATTTTATGAAAAAAATGTAGTTAACAAAAAAACTTAACAAGTTTCACTTAACAAAATACACCCAAAAGGAAATCACAGTACAAAGAAAGCTTTAAGTCAAGGCCTCACCAATTCCTACAGTATTAGTATTGTGTCTCAATTCTCAAGACTAACTTTTAAAAAGCTTAACCTTAACCTAAAGATTTTAAATGAAAATATAAACTAGAATGAACATGAGAAATGCTTCTCTTTGCATCAGGGATATAGCACCTTTGAGTTCTCCAGAAAAGTACATGTCCCCAGTGTGTTCACTGTGGTGTGCTTAAAGATCCACTCAACATAACCTACTTAACTCAGATAACATCACTCTTAAGTATACTGCCAAAAATGTTAATTGAGAAGAGCAGAAGAAAATAGTTTTAGTTTACTCAATATCACATGCTAGAAGAAAAGTTTGCATGAAAAACACTGAAGAGGTAATTTTTTAATCCAGATTTCACAAACTCATGGTGCAAAGTGGGTTCCCCAGCTTCCTCTAGTTATAAATTGCTCTTGACTGCTTATTGGCTACCTGTGAAATTTTGATTGAAATAACTCAAATGTTCCTACAATACTAATCATATCCACCCATGCTGTTCTGACTGCTGTAGCCAGCTCCGTAACAGACACTTACTCACTGGCTCACCATTTACAACTTCTCTCCACTCAACCCTGTGAGAGTTCATACTCCCTCCTTTTTTAAGGAACAGAATTCATCTGTTATATCAACATGTAGTTTTTATTTTACCACCCATTTCAGAAAATCAGGGTTTGAGGAGACCTTCATGATAACCTAAGTCTTATCATTTCCAAACTTAGCTAAACAGCAACTTCTGGGGAGATGTTTCCAAAGGTTCATGTCTCATATTTAAGGAAAGCAAAGTCAAGGCATTTATCAAGTCTTCGTCAAGCACAGAACATAGTCTGGAAACTGTTCCAAAGACCACAACCTTTGGGCACTTATCCCATTGGATCCTGACTCAGTAAATGCACTCTCATTTCCACAATGCTTTTTGGTGACCCCAAGGGTCTCCCTAATTAGGGTGCCATTGATCTCAAATATCCCCCTACTGGCTTCTGTTCCCCCTTCTATTGAAGGTGATCTTTTTGATAGATTAGTGATGTTCCCAAAGCCAAAGTACTCTTTATTTCCACATTTTCCTGAGATAATTTTCTTCTCCATAATCACAAGGAATCTTTAATGCCCATTTAATAACATTTGACTTTACTATGAGGCTCTTTCCATGCAGATAAATAGGTATTGGGCTCTGGGCTGGGTAATTTGCCACCGAAGGCACAATAGAGAACCGGATTATATCCTGGAGGTCAGGGGAGGGGAAGAGAAGCAACTGAACTATTAAGGTAATATGGGTTAAATGCTAAAAGGTGTGATGGGTGTTCTTGGTTGTCAGCTTGACTGGGATGAACTAAAACCCAGGCTGTGGTGTACATCTGAATCATATGAGGTGGGAAAACTCACCCTGAATCCAGATCTTTTGAAGTAGAAAAATCCACCTTAGATCTGGTCCACACCTTCTGGTGGCAGCCTATATAAAAGTCATGGAAGAAGGAAGCTCTTGTTCTCTGTCTGCTCACTTTCATCCACCAGCAAGTTCACCTCTTCACTGGCATCAGAGTCTACCTCTTCAGAACTCCATCATATGTTAAAGGCCTGAGACATGAAGCCTCAGGGGTTAAACAACTACTGGACTTTCAGACTTTCCATTGGGAGACAGCCATTGTTGGAATAGTAGGGCCACAACCTGAAAGCCACACTAGTAAATTCCATTTGTTTGTTTGTATGTATGTATGCAAGCATGTATGTATGCATGTATGTATGTATGTATGTATGTATGTATGTATCCTATCGGTTCTGTTTCTCTAAAGAATCCTGACTAATACAGATGTTATTAACAACAACAACAAAACCTGCAGTTACAGACCACTGGGAAAAAGCAATTCTACTTACGGAAATTACAAATGAGTTTTAAAAGAGCTGGTTTTGAAGGATAACTATGTTTTGATCAGCAGGAAGTAGCTGAGAACCATGAAGAGTAAGAAAGCAAGAAGGTCCAAGTGTGAGAAACAGCAGGATTGCTGTAGGTGCAGGGCAGGGGGTCGGGGGGAGGCCATAGAGAAGGGGCTGAGGATTGAGTAGGTTCTAGGTTTTTACTCCTCATTCTCCTGGTTAGTTAAGAAACTGTAATCTGGCCGTTCACTTACTTCCCTGCTTTTATTTTAAAATACCAATAAACCTTCCTTTGCAAGGCTGTAAGAACACATAAAGTTAAACAGACCAACCATGGCTATGCGTCCCTCCCATTATTTCATCAGCACTGGGAAACGGAGTATGTTCAAAGTTACATGAATTGAACCCTAAGAGATGTCAAGGCAAATGGAGCGACCTCATGGCAGGAAAACAATTAGAATGATGAATTTCTAATGTGGGGCAGAACTTCCATAGATATGAGGTGAAGGTGGCACTTCTATGGATATGAGGTGAAGACCAGTAACTACATGGTAGGGAAACCAGAAAGGATCAGAAAGAGATGGAGAAACTGTCTTGGAGTTCTGATAATAAAGTGGATTTCCAGCTTGCTTGGCAGTGCCAAGACAAGGATACTGTTGTGACTGAAAATTGGGCAAGCTGTGAGAGTTAGGCCTCAATTGAGAAGGAATGATCTCTGGCTGGGACATAGTGATTTATTTGCAGAGGAAGGCTGGGCATCCTCTTGATTATGCAATAGGAGATTCAGGCCTAAGCCTTAGAAAATATGTCCATTCTGGGTAGGAAGATTTAGGAGACCAAGGCAGAAGTGAAGGGCAAAACTGTGTATTGTGGGAGATGGCACAGGATGGAGGAATCACAAAGAGAATGACACAGAGACCTGAAACTGGGGAAGCCTTCATGTTTAGGGATGGGAGGAAAAAGAGACCTGACACACAATGAGAACAGACAGGACTTTCTTATGATAAAGGAAGTGCTATTGTCAAAAAGAAGCAATGATGGAGTTAACCATTGACTCTACAAGTAGAAAATGTGGTCGAGTCTGCCGATGGTTTTATCATACAGTCTTCCTGACACGGCAAGTAACAAATTTCATGGCACTTTAGCTGGGTGCAAAGCTCCCAGCTGAGGCTGCATTTCTTGGTCTCCCTTATATTTGTCCATGAGAATCAGTTCAACCCAATGGGCCAAGAATGAAACAGGTATACACACCTTCCACTTCATGCTGCTGAAAGGCAGGCCCCCCTCCCCCACCACAGCGACTGGCAGGAATTAGTATTGGCAAAGGTAGACACAACATGAGCCATCTTGAATTTTGTGAGTAAAGACAACCCCTTAAGGATTTTAGCTACAAAAGGAAGGAAGCTATGCCCTCAATAGTGAAACTCCTTATATCCAGGTTGCTAGACAAGTGGAGAATTAATTATTTTCTTTAAGTAACAGTTATTTTAGTCTTTGTTATTGGGGTGAGAGCTTTATTTTTATTAAGACTGAAAAAGTAATATTGGTAAAGAAATTAATAATAAACTAACAAAATTAGAAAGGAAAGGAGAAGAAATGAACTGACAGTATCCAGGGGAAAGAAAGCCAGAAGATTTTATAAGGAAAAAAAAAGAGACAGTGATAGGGGCTGGAGAGATGTCTCAGGAGTTAAGAGCACTTGCCTCTCTTCCAGAGGTCACAGGTTTAGTTCCCATTTGCCACAAGGGATGGTCATAATCCCCTGTTAACTGCAGCTCCTGGGGATCCAACGCTCTCTTCTGGCTCCATGGACATTGCATGTAGACGCATATGTGCATTTGCACATATGTATACGTGCTTAAAATTTCAGTCTTATTCCTCTCACGGTGTTTTAGTCTATCCCATATTCATTGCAAAGTCACACTTTCAGATGTGAGCCTCAGCCTTTAATGGCTGAGCCATCTATCTAACCCATGTGACATATTTTTAATTTAAAATTAAATTATAATTTAAAGAATTAAATTTATTGCAGGTGAGATAAGAAGATTTTTTTTTCTTTTCTTTTCTTCTTTATGAAAATCCTGTGTTTCAGTTAGGTTCATGAGAGCATTTACTGTTTGTGTACTTAGATAGAACTGTCAGCTCAACTTCTTTCGGGAAAAACTTTACATGTAAAAATATAGAGTCTTGCAGTACTGTACTACAGTCAATGGGTCGTAAGTGGGAGGAGGGTGACCTTGTTCAGTCCTTGGTCCTATGGCTACATGACCAGTAGTGATCTCTGGGAACAGCTTTCGGATCACAGAACCCAGCCTGGATCTATCTGTTGTCAAGGCTGTGGCAGTTGCATAACTAACCATAATAGCTTCAAGGGATACACTCAAAACAAAACCCTGTTGGTCTTCAACTGGAGCTAAGAAAACAAGGCAAGTAGCTTTCCATTCTCCCATGGTATAAACTATCGCTATGCATATAATGAAATATCTAATTTGCATTTGCCCATAACCATTTACGAAACTTTTTGTTCACTCCTCACTGGCCCATTATGGGCTTTTTAAATGGCACTTTTCAAGTTTGTCTTGGCTCGGGGTGAAGCATTTGCATGGACATTATTCCTGGAGTCCTGGCTCCCCTGGGTCATATTCACCTTCTGCTAATTCATAGCTCACTGTGTGGTTTGTGTGCATGGGTGGGCAGATGTGGGGAAAGTCTGAAGAGATCCTAACTGGTGAAATGTTTTAGAAGCAAGGATCCATGGAACAGACAATTAGACAATTAAAAAAAATGCAGGTATTTTAGGATACCGTCTTGCAGTTGTTTATGCATGTGATTGGATAATATCTGGATTTAATAGATGGAAAAGGTATGTACTAAAAATCCATGAAGTGATTTAATATTAAGAGATTCATATGCAAAAAGTATATGGAGGTAAAACCAATGCAAAGTTGCCTCTGAGTCTATTCCACATTGAGTGTGAACTATAGTCTTGGTGAGCTGTAACACTCTGCTAAACATCATGCTACAGAGACGTGAGCGCAGAAAACACTTGTGTGTACATCCTTGATTTAAAAAATGAGCCCTTCAAGATGAATATTAGAATTGTGTGAATAACCACGATGTTGTGCATGTCTGTCAAAGCCTGGAGGGCAGTGACAATTTCTCTTGTCCCAATCATATATCAGATGTTTGGTTTGAAACAATTTCCAGTATCATCCTTAGTAATCTCAAGCAAAAGTGAGGTCCCTTATCTCAAAATTGCACTGGTTTTAGAATACCAGAAAAGTCGTTTCCAGAATCATAATGGTTGCAAGCTACAACAGATCAGAGTTAACCCCTAGTTCCTGCTACATCCCAATGCTCACGTTTGAATGGTTCTCTATGCAGTGAGCATCTGGCCTAAAGTTGCACAGCAAATTAATGGCAAAGTGAAGAGGAGACAGTTTGAGATCTGAGCTCTGTCTAGAGGTCCCTTTCATACTACTGAGCACTGTTCGTACTCTGAAGGGATAGGAAAAGGAACCAGAAGGCTTCACTGGGGGGATTAGTGTCACCACTGGAGGCCACACAATGATAGAGAGGGAACCTTCTGGATTTGTGCTTAGACATGGGAACATGCTCTTTTGCCTAATACTGGCTTAAATGTTGAAGAAAATTTAAAGCCATTAATATACGACTAGGTAGTAAATTGCTTTTCTAATGGCACAGTTAATATGAGGATAAACCATGTCCTCAGGAAATCCTCTCTCTCTCCTCTTACCCACAGGATTTAGTTTACTAGTTTAATGGCATAGCAACATTGAACATTTTAATACAACATTTAGAGAGTACTCCAGCTTTGGGAGGGGGAGTTGCTAGCTTGCTATGGAGGCACATGGGTCTACGTGTTATACTAGCCTAATGCATATTCATGAAATCTGCACTAAGCAGAAAAGTATGGAGATATTCTCTGTTACCTAAAAATTAACCTCAAGCGACTTAAAGCAGTCCAATACTTTCATTTCATTTGGAAGTGGGGTTTAAACAAACAACATTTACCTTTGGGTCTTTCTCTTCGAAAACACTATTACTGATTACTTTTTTCAAGTAACTTCTTGGGTTTCGATTGGACTTCAGACACATTTAAAAATCATGTGATCTTAATTTCTTGTGATGAGATAGCAAACCACATTTTCCCCCCACAGTTACTTGATATCAACCTTCCATTTGGCTATGGATTTTGTTTGTTAGAATGCTTTTGAAGAATTCTGGTGAATGATGTTATATTGCCTCATGGCATTTAGTGTAACAGAGATTTAATATTTCTGGGAAAGTTGTAATTAAAAATATAAATATAAAATATCATTAAATAAGCATCAAAGTAAATCAATTATATTATTTCTAATTTTCTCATAACAAGTCAACTTACGTTATTATGCTTATTTTACACTAATGAATAATGCCACTTAAGAGTCTAAAAGCTTAACTCCTTATCATAAAGAAAAAAAAAAAACTTGCATAGGAAGATCCTGGATAATCAATTTGATTGGTTGAGTGGATGTGCTAAGATGTCTTTAATGGTGGGGTTTTCTAAGCATGTTGCTTCCAAAAATCTTTCCCAAACTTAAAGTTCAGAGATGCTTTAGGCTGACACTTGCCTGGTGATCCATCTCCCCAGAGCGTAGCTGCAATGAAGAGACCCCGGAAACTGCTAAATGATCAGTGAAGGCTTTTGGGAAGTCATGACCCTGGGGAGGTGCTGGTTTACAGAGTGTGAAGCAAGCAATTCCCCAGCTGTACCCAGGAAGCAATGCTGTGAATGCACACGCTGGGAATCAGAGAAAAGGTCACTCTGAAAGATGCCAGGGCGCCACCTCTGCAGACCCATAGATAGTTTGGTCTAAGTCTGTGAGTGTGGGGGCAGGGTGTGATACAGTTTGGAATGCAGTTCAAGATTTCTACAGATTTAAAAAAAACAAAACAAAAACAACAAAAAGCAATTAATTATCCTCTCTGCTTTTATTTCCTTGTTCTGGACCATTTTTGGGGCTTCAGAGACAACTCATTAAGAATTACCCTCAAATTCTGAGAAGAAAATCCCCAAACAAAGGCTGTATATATGTTCAGAACTCCCTGTAGCCTGGCAGCCTGGTGAGGGTGTGGAGATGGAGTGGCCTGGCAATGAACCAGAAGTCCCTGTTAGATCAAAAAGAGGAGCTTCACTCGTCTAGCCTCAAAAAGACTTTACTCTCTGGAAGTTAATTTAGGTTACATTAGCACAGGTGAGAATGCAGACTTCGGTACATTTCTCAGGACTGTTTTCCCCCGTATGCTCAACAAGCTACTTCTCAATGTCTCTTAATTTTTAAATTTTTAATGTCTAGTTGTTCATATTTGTTGTAAGACTTCTTTGTGCACTCTATGTATATAAGCATTAGGGTCCAGTTGGGTTAACTGTCCAGGACAATACTTCAAATGCTTGTGTCTTTGTGCTGCAACTAGTAGAGTCCTCTCTACTCACTGTGACATACAGTGATGTGTCAACCATAGTCACTTTGCTGTGTTGAATATCATCTGTCTCTGCTTCACTTTATCTGCATCGTGAGTTCTCAGCTTTTAAATATTTAAAATTTCTTTCTTTCTTTTTCAGATGGAGTCTCAATACAAACTCAGGTTGCCCTCAAAACTCACAGTCCTCTTGCCTCAGCCTCCTGTGGACTAGGATTATAGACAGGGACCTCCACACATTGCTTGAACATACACAGTGTTAATTTTCTTGTTCCTAAAGAGATAATGCTGGGATGATATACAGATAAGTAGCCTTTTTTTTTCTTTTTTTTTTTAAAGGCAGGGTCCCATGCTGTACCCCAGGCTTGTCTGGATTTCACTTTGTATTCTAGGCTGGCCTTGAGTTCACGGCCATTTCCTTCTCTAGACTTCTAGATTCGAGAACTGTAGGTATGGTCATTCACACCCAGCCCCACCTGAAAAAGAAGTTTTAACTTACTTTAGGAAAAAGTGGGGGTTGGGTTCTTTCTTTAAAAAAAAAAAAAAAAAAAAACCTTGAGAAAATATTTAGAGATTTAAAAATATTAAATCAAAATCTCTAAATTTTCATCTTGAGAAGAGCTGCATAACATATGTTAGTGTACATTGTCTTCATATATAAAAACCCTCAAATACAGCAGTTTTTGCAAATTAGGAAACAAGTATATTAATTGTGGAGCTTTGTGTCTCAATGTTTACGGCAGTGGACAGTCTCTTTCACTTTGACTTTGTAGAACCTTTTGTTTCTTTCTCTATCCTCTTGAATAACAACAGTCTCATACCTGTTCCTCACAAGTGAGAGATAAGACTTGTTTAAAGTTTCAATCCTTGACACCCTTTATGGATTCATGGCAGCATTGAATGTCAGTTAAACAGAAATGTTTTCTTTCCGAAAAACAGGGTTAAAGTCTCTCTCTCTCTCTCTCTCTCTCTCTCTCTCTCTCTCTCTCTCTCTCTCTTTCTCTCTCATACACCACACAGACACACACACACACACACACACACACACACACAGTGCCTATGTTCATAGCTGACTCTTTTCTTTTACCCCCCCCCAACTAATAAAATCAAGAGGCTGCAGGGCGGCCTGAGCGGCACAGTTTGATGTCCTCAGCAGGATACAGGGAGTCAGAAGTGACGCTGTAAATCCAGCGTGGGGCTTCAACACTGTGTGAAGTGTGGCCCGAGCTGAGGAGAGTTCCCTTTGATGCAAATGCAGTATATTAATGGGAAAAAGCATTCACTTTTATTTGTCTGTACTGTCTGCCACAGCAAGGCTGCCTCATTTAGCTTGGGCTGACATGAAAATACACAGAGAAGCAATCTGTTGCAAATTAGCACAGCTCGCCTTTCATTTACTAGCTAGTAATTGGAAGGGGTTAAGAGAATGGAGCTTTATCAGATCATGGGAGTGTATCTTGCCCACAGGGGCCGCAAGTTTTTCCTGAATTTCTCTGGGAACTCTGAGACAAGAATCCTTCCTAGATGTTGACTTGATGCAAAAGAAAGGACCCACAGCTGTGAGCCAGGCACACTTCAGGAGCTGTTCAGGAGGCATCCATGCCTCATCCAGTCTTACCTTTCTTTAGATATGTTCTTACTCTCCCGCTTCCAAATGGTCTTGAAGTCGCTGCAGAACTCAAACCACACCATAAACACATAGCTGGGGGTGACCTCCTTCTCTCCAGTCTTTGGCTTCATTCCAAAATATCCCACTGTTGTTTCAAAACTGCAGAAGGTGGGGGAAACATGGAGGGAATAAGTGACTGTCAACGCTAAAATCCATTAGGATGCTGAGAAGGGACACTGTGGGCAGCTTCCCATATGTCTGTTCCCCAACACAGGAGTCAGGGCTCACAGTTACTGGAGATTACTCAAAACCTTGGGAAGTCTAAATACAATTGCCAATAGATTCATCATGATTGGGAAAGCTACTGGGCACATCTTATCTGTGTGAACTGAAGAACAGCATGATTCCAGAGGTTATGTAACTTAAGCTTAAGTTTGTTCTCCATTTTAAAGTGCAAGTCAATTTCTCTGATCTTTGCTCTGTATTTAATGACTACATGTCGTCAGTCCATGACATATTGACTGTCCCAATAATAGTAGCCAGTTAGATGGCCAATTGGGAAGACGAAAAATCAGAACAATTTGGTCCTCTATGCATTGGCGCCATCATTTGGCATCTTACTCTTATTGTTTCAAGAAAAAATAAGAAATTTACACTATATGGCCTTTAACTCAACCATGATGGAAGAATATAAACCACCAACATACGTTAAATAAATAAATAAATAAATAAATAAATAAATAAATAGATTTTAAAACCATAAAAAGAGACATCCTTGTCAGCCTAGCAAGGGTTTGAAAAACAATCTCCAATCAAATTAGAAAGGAGTTCAGGTTCTTCTAAGGTAGACTCTTAGATAATGCCGTGACCTGCCTTGTGAAGGCACACTGCCCACTCGCCTGCCTGGGCCTCCCAAGCAGCCCTTCATGGAGGCACTGGCTTGGCAGCGATTTATAGCTCTGAACTGAGTCTTTCCCCCCTCGCCCTCACCCACCCCAAGCTTCACAGGCTCATTTGCCAAGAGCAAGAACTCTTAAACAGCCCCCTTTCAAGGGTGTTGGAAACTAATCAAAGCAGGAATGGCCAGCCAGGTTTATTACTCAACGCTCTATCATCTGCTCAGGCATGGAGTTTTTTTGTGGCCATCCTGAATACTGAGTCTCTAATGGGACTCTATTCAGTGGTGATTGTAAAACCCGAAGCCCTGTGACTATTATAGAGCATACTTTCATCTCCTCCTCGGTTATTGGGCAATATGTATCTCATAAGGTTTTATCACATTTCACAGATGAACTGTTAATTGATTCCATGGCTACGATTAGGTGAGATCCAAGCTGGAGCTGCTGCTCCAAGTCTCATAAATTCTGTGTGCTTCTGTAAATAACAAATCTGTTTTTAATGCAAATTAAAACTACTGGCCAGGGAATCTGGCTCCTAGTTATTAAAAGACTACAAGTGTTTAAGTGGAGAAAGGCAATGATGGCAGTAATCTCTGAAGGACTTTCTAATAATGCCAAATGCACATATTTTGAAGCAAAACCAGTAATCAAAGAAAGTAGTAAAGTCTATTCTCTCCCTACATCTACAGCTGTCAGAATACTGGCAAAATCAAATGAGTGTTCTACATCATATATCCTTGCATCATTCACCATGGAATTTAGGTTAATTATAATATGAGAATATACAGACACTTAAACAACCAATAGAGGCAGGCTGTGGATTTTTTACTGAGGAATTGGGTTTGGAACTAGAGCTGCCAGGCAGGTTAACATTTCCAATATTCTCATTCTACTTTACAGACGAGACAATGGAATCTTGGGAAGACTGAATGACCTCATGCACTGTCAGAGCTGGGTCTCCATTCAGTTCCCAGCCCCCTGTGAGATGCATGTCCTGCCCTCCCCTTCGGTTGCTTATGGGCACCGACACAGGCACCTCCCACACAGAACACTCACTTCCTCCCAAACTCCTTCAGATTCCTATGTCATACATGAGCATGGGTCACCCCAGGAGAGTACACCACCATTTTTCCTCTTCTTTCCTTCTGTCCACTTTCTAAACATGGGCTTGTATGTACAGTGACACAGGAGAGGAAATATTTCCCTTTGTATCCAGAGGACTCATTATCTTCCTGTCTCATAGCAGGGTGCAGTGTTGAGCACACATGACTAATTGTCATAATTCCTCCATCGACTGAACACCTCTGCATTATCTGGAACACACTAGACAAACTGGTGTCAAGTTAGAAGTGACAGAGATGCTGATATTTATCACAAATATGTCAGTGGCCTGGGGGTTTCTCTTTCCAAAACTCTGCCCTCCTAGTCTCTTGCCGTAAGTGTGTGTGTGTGTGTGTGTGTGTAAGGGGTTGGATTTGGGAGGCCTTGCTCACCTCTGTCAGAGAGGTTGAAAATGAAAAGACACACTGAATTTCAGCATGTTTTCCCTAAATGACTCTGTTCAGAAGAAGCAAGCTGAGTCCAGGGTCTGCTTTGATGATAGCATAGCAATGCTGACAGACATAGCGACTCTGAGGAGGTGCCTACCTCATTTGACCCCAGTGATTTCTTTCTATTGAAGAAAAGGCTCAGTGCTACGCTGTGAACTCACCACTGTCTGATAATGTCCAGACTACTGCCCTTTCCAGCCAAAATGTTCTTCACAGAAACTCAGTTTTGGTTCACAGAACAGTGCACCGAAAACTTGAAATTTGGACAAGAAAAATCACTAATATTCAATTGCCAGGGGACTCTTCTCCAACAGACAGCAGACAAAGGATGCCACATGCTTCTTGAAGTGTCCAAGTCTCAGAACTTAACTCCCAAATAGCATTCAACTTTAAAAAAAAAAGATTAATTTCTAATCATATGTTTTGTTTTATACCAACATCTTAATCTCACTTTAAAGTGGTCTCCAACTCTACTCCGTTACATTTCCTTGTCTGATCTACATCCTTTTAATTTGGCCAAACATTTTTTTTTTTTTTAAAGACAGATGACGAAGAGCCCAGAGCCAAAAAGCAAAGTGCTCTACACTTGGTGTGGAGATGCCAGAGCGGAATACTTCCCCTTACTGTGTTCTCATGTGTGCCTTCAGAAACTGCTTAGGGGAAGCAAATAGCCCTTAGCCTCAGAGTAAATTGTTTCTCTTGAGAATAAAACATAGGAATTTACTAAGTCTCACACGAATATTGCAACACTGACCACAACCTCCTTAAAGAGGACAAGCAAACAACCGTGGTTTCTACATTAAAGATGAGATCTGACATATTTCAAGTATGACCTGAAAGCTAGACTACCTTCACCACAAAGCCACGGAAAATGCTGACAACCCAAAGTTATGACTCCCTTAGCATGTCTAATGCGCAGCAGCAGCCTGGGCCTCGCCACCGTGAGCCCCTTGCTCTTCAGCAAAAGTCTTGAAAAGGGATTAGAAGCTGGATGTGCACCCCGGAAGCCGAACTGCGGCTTGGCCTGATACCAGCCTGCCCTTGTTGATGGTCTCCTCTCGGAGTGCTGAGTGTCTCTGACACTAATTTTACACACCAAGGAAAGAAAGCGTAATGTAGGGTAAGTCCAACTAAGGGGAGCCAAAATCTGGAAGCACAAGCGTGTAATTGTCTGAATTTTCGACAATTATCATGATAGGATGTTGCTTATGACTGGAGAACATGTCTGCACTTAGGAAACTACAAGACTGGCCCTTCATCTTGCTTTCATCGGCATCTTAATTTTGTTGGCAGATTAGGGCAGGAAGCAGGACTAAGCGCTGGCACCTGTCTCTGGGTTGTTAGAACTCTCCAGAATTGAGGCTTGAGTGAAGGAAAAGGGCTCATTCCTCCTTCAGGCGTTCTTACTTATGTTCATCACTGTGAAATAATTCTCAGCTATTTTATAAAGCCTATTTTTCCCCTCAGATGCTATTTCCTAGCCCAATGCCCTCATTTAATTACCTGGGACTAAATTACCATCACATGTATCTCAGTCTTCTCTTCTGAAGGACAATACCCCCTCCCCTTACACCTTTCTAGAAGGGAGGTACACCAAAGGGACTGGCATGGTGAACTAAGAGAACCTTCCACTTGGAGATTCGAACCGATGGATTCTGGGTTCCACCAGATGAGGTGATAGCTATGCTCTAGTGTCTACTGAGAGAGAGGTCAGGAAGAGGGGCTTGGCTCAAGGAAGAACTCTAGGGTGTCTTCTGACTTCTGGTGCTGGTCGGAGTGTCTGTATGCAGAAGGTAGTCCCTTTCTCCTTCTGTCCCTTGTCTATAGAAGCCTCTAGGATCTGAGCAAAGAAACTGAAGTAACTCTTCTAGCTGTTTATTCAATTGGCCTAACCTAGTTACAATGCTGAAAGAAAGCAGCTCTCTTCCTAACTTTAATGAGCCAGTTCAGGAGCAGAATTGAGAGGAGAGGCAAGCGGATGGAAGGGAATCATAGTATATATGAGGGCCAGGGGGTCTCATATGGCTCCCTGTTCACAGAGGTCTCAACAGACAGGACCAAAGCACTGGCTGCTCAAACACAGTGCACATGAGATAAGTTAGTCATAAAAGTTCAAATGCTACAAGGCTCCATAAGAAGGTAGGAAGTGCAAGAGTGACTGTCCAGGCTTTGTGAGGGAAAGGGGATGAGAGAAGAGACGTGTGAGGGGGTGGGGAGTGGGAACAGCCGTGATTGATCGGGAGGTAAAGTGAATAAATACATAAACTGGGCGGGGGACCTCTGGGTCTGCCACTTACTCGTGAGGACAGTGTCAGACTGAATTCTAGAGACTGATGGTTGCATAGCAATGGGAATATTCCCTACGATAATAAAGAGAGGATGCCTAGTCTGAGAAAGAACGGAGACCAACTCACAGCCACTTACCTTTTCTGTGCATTCTCCAGGTGACTTTCTTCTATCCTGTGCTCTTTTTGGCTGTGAAAGAGAAATAAGTATAATTTAAACCATTTTTTTTTAAACATAATATCCTTTGTGTAATCATATAGTCTCTATCATACCCACTCATTATTACAGGAATTCAAGAGTGCATTCCTGTCTGTCACATGCCTCAAGACCAGATCCACTCTACGACACTGCCTTCTTCAACATGGCTATAGCTAACTGTCGCCAAATAATTCTGTTTTGTCTGGGACACTCTTGAGAAGGAAAAGGGAATGATAACAATTATATCTGGAAAATTATATAAATTGAGAAAGTCCTGACCAATGTGCTTGCTAGAGCTATCGTTGGCTTCCCCATGGTCCTGACCATGTGGCAAATGTATTCTTTCTCACCACAAACATGACACAGCAGTGTCCACAGCAGCTCTGCTGGGATTCAAAATCAAGAACAAGCATCCTAGCATAGCCTCCCCCTGCTTACAAGTGGGTGTCAGTGTGGGGTAACCTACTGAGGTTTTTCTTAGGTCAACATTTTGTAAATGCACTGGGAAGGAAAGTATGTAAGATCACTGTGGAAATTAATGACACTGAGATATCATTATGAATCTACAGATGAAGAGCCCATGCCGCGTGATTATTTAATGAGAAGTTTCTGTTTTGAGTGTCTTATAAAATTTTTCAGTTTTTGGAGACAGTATCATCATGTATGAAAACAACACTCGTACTTTTAAAAATACCCAGGAAAAAAATAAGTAGACCACAGTATAACCCATGGGAGACCTATGATAACTTTAAATGAATAAAAAAAGTTAATCATATCTATCTCTTTTGAGATACTCCATGAAGGGTATTAAAGGATACATAATATTTGCATTGATAAAACCTGGATCAGCCTTGGGGGCTCCCAGAGACTCAACTACCAACCAAAGAGCATATCTTGGCTGGAGCTAGTTCCCCTACCCCTGACACATATGTAGCTGATATGCAGCCTGGTTTTCATGCAGGTCCCCTGACAACTGGAGTCAGGGGCTGTCCTGACTGTTGTCTGCCTGTTCCCTGAACTAGGCTGCCTTGTCTTGCCTCAGTGGGAGAGGATGTGCCTAGTCTTGCAGTGACTTGATGTGCCAGGGTGGGTTGGTACCCAGGGAGGGCTTCCCCACTCTCCTCTGAGGAGGAGGAGGGCCTATGTGAGGGAGGAACTGTGAGGAGCGGGTGTCTCAGGAGGTAAATAAATAAATGAATGAAAAAACAAACAAACAAAAAACCTGGGTCTGCCACTTACTACCTGCTTGTGTGGCTATGAACAAGTTACTCATGATCAAATGCTTACTAGCTGCCTCATCTGTCCTCCAAGAACAGCCACAGTAGTTACTGTCAAGGTTACACAAGATAATGCAGGCACAGGGTTTGCCACACAATGCATGCTCCCTCTGAGACCTGACAGCCACTATTACCACTTCATTCTCATTGTCTTCATAACTCTTTTTGAAATGTAGGTTTAAATTTCTTCCTTGACATCATACTTGACATAATTTCTAAAGCGTTCACAATGTCCTGGTAGGCCCTGGCTCCATGGAAACATCTTTTCTTTCTTGTGCTCTTTTTTTTTGTGTGTGTGTTGGCCAGATGAGATTTGAGCATACTGAGTGTATGCATCTGAGACTCTGCTCCTGCTGTTTCTCCTTGTTGAAATACCCTGCCCAGCCGCAGTTCCTGGGACTCCCTCACTACATTCAGGCCTCAGCCCATAGGCCACCTTCTATGACTGATCTCACTAAGGAGAAGAACATCCATTGTCACCTGTCATCCCCAAGTCCTTCTTGTAGTCTCTGCCTTCTTGGTTCACTTCCCCACCTTCTGTGTCTCTCCACCCAACATTCTAGACTATTTCTTTACTCATCTGCCTATAATACCGCAGTACAATTAAGTTCCATGAGAGTAGTGACTTCATATCTCTAAATGTGGAATTGTGTTTATATATATTTATATTTGTCACAAAGTACTTAATAAGAGAGATACTCGTTTTCCTAAGCAAACAACTGAATATTTAGAGTATAAACATAAGTACTGTGGGATAATGTGGTATATCATCTCTGTATATATTGTTTCAAGTAATAAAATTGCACCAATATTAAATGATCCCCTTTGATAAGTGCATCATTTTAGGAGGACTGAGTGCTTTGTAGGTGCTTGTAATCTACTAGAAAGCAGAGCTGCATCTCTATAAAACTTTCAATTTAGTTAGGGAAGAAATGTGCCAAACCTGAGGTGACAGGACCCACTTGTAAGCAATTTTTGGTAAGTGGTAGCAGCAGATTTCCAGAGCACAGACAATGCCCACAGAGGTTGTTTTTCTGAGTTGCTGAATTAGTCTAGATGGTCAAAGTTGGAATACTGTACTACTGTGGCTTTCCTTTGCTGATTGACTCCCCAGATAGCTCCAATAGAATTTTCTGTGCATTACTCTGATTCTCTGCCAATCAGGTACTGAGACCTAACCTGAATCTCTCAGGCTCCAAGTCCCCCTCAAATGTGAAACAAACTAGTGATTTGTTTATGTCCAGTGATTTTAAACTATGTGCATGGCTAAGCAGAAGGAACTTTCTTTCCCTTGAGCATGAGCTGTCTTCCCGGAGCACCTATGCTGTTCTGTCACTGGATAGTTTCCAAGTGGCCATGTCCATGATGTGGCAAGTTAGCTGTGGCCAAGCTGTTACTACATATGAACTCAGTGACAAGAAATAGTATATACACACTGAATAAAGCAGTAAGACCTTTGATATTGCCATGTATATGGAGTGGGTGAATGGGAAATGAAAAGGAAATAGGAAGGCTCTGCTCTATGCAAGAGATAGGTGCTGGTCTTATTCCTGCATCTTCAACATTTCAGATTAGAGAAAGAAAGTCTAAGTTAATGTTCAGCAATACTCCATATAGCAAAGAGAATATTCCTGCTGGCCATAACTTCCTTGGCAACCAGTGACCAGGTCATTGTTTCCTTGGCAACTAGTGACACCAGCCTGAAGCAGCTCTTGGAATCACGAATGGGGTGAGTTTGCACTTATATTCCAAGTGCTAGAGCCCATTTTAGGTGCTTGTAATCTACTAGAAAGCAGAGCTACATCTCTATAAAACTTTCAATTTAGTTAAGGAAGAAATGTGCTAAACCTGAGGTGACAGGACCCACTTGTAAGCAATTTTTGGTAAGTGGTAGCAGCAGATTTCCAGAGCACAGACAATGCCCACAGAGGTTGTTTTTGTAAGTTGCTGAATTAGTCTAGATGGTCAAAGTTGGAATACTGATATGCTGAAAACTAAGCCCAAATCATAGATGTTAAGGAACCTTGTGAAAAATTCCCTTGTCAGACAACTTTAACTAACACCTCTGGATCTACATATGGAATGTACTTAATCTTACTAGGCAAAGTCATGTAAGTGGTAATTCGGTGATTCTACATTTTCTTTCCACTACAATTTATGTTGTGACATTACTAGTAGAGCTAGAGTGGATAGGCTTCTTAGAAGAATATGTTTGGAGGGGTTGTCAGAAGATATAGGAAGATAATACACACCCTCACTTTTCTCCTTTTTCTTGTTTACAAGATACTCTTTAAAAGCATACAGGAATTTAAATAATTATTTTCCAAATTGAAGAATAAAGTTAGTTTATAAGACAATAAAGGCAATTTAAAAATTCAAAATCCCATCAATGAGAAAATTCACTTAGCATCAATTCTGTCTTCCAAACTTCTTATCAAGGCTACACATCCAAGAGTGTCTAATATTTGATATTGTCATCTACAAATAAGTAGCTACATTGGTCCATTTTTGTCAACTTGATACAATGCAGAGTCTCCTTGGAAGAGCAGCCTCAGTTGAAGAACTCCCTCCACTAGATCTGTCATATCTTGTGGGGCAGTTTCTTTTTTTTTGTTTTTTTTTTTTTTGTTTTTTCGAGATAGGGTTTCTCTGTGTAGCCTTGGCTGTCCTGGAACTCACTCTGTAGACCAGGCTGGCCTCGAACTCAGAAATCCGCCTGCCTCTGCCTCCCAAGTGCTGGGATTAAAGGCGTGCGCCACCACCACCCGGCAGTTTCTTGATGAATGGTTGATGTGGAAGTGTCCAGCCCTCCGTAGGTGGTGCAACCCCTGGGCGAGCGTTTTGATGTTATTTCAGTTACAATCTAGCATCTTTATCAGTAGATAATGAAACTGCTTTCTTTGATTATCTACAAGAAGCAACTCACCGGTTGTTTGAGATTGGAAAAAGCCAATCACATCACTGGACTCTGATCCTAATTCTTTTTTCCTGTGCATTACATTTCCAGTTATTGCCCTAAGGATTGCACCCTCTCATAGTCAAACACAGGGGTAGGAATTAATTTGAGCCCCTCCCATGAATCACAGATGTTTTTGTAACAGTCCAGAATGGTGAGTCTTTTCTAGAACGTTTTCAATCTACCTTTCCACTATTCACCCCATGAAATCAGTATGTAGCAGTTATAAAATCACAAAATGAATGTATTCAACAAGACTAAAAGTCACATGTACTCCTTGATCTATAGGCTGCAGAATAGCTCTTACATTTGTAGGCAAAACCCAACCTTACTCTCATTGCCCATCACAAATAGAGCTCTTGGCTCACCAGATGTCTTGCCAGTAAGTAGTGGCATTTTGAGAGGGATCTCCACCCCCCAACCCCCTTCTGAGAAGTCTCAACAGTGGGCTTAGAATATCCAGTGAAGCATGTTGTAAGCAGATGTGCTGTCAGCTAAGCTTTCTTGTTCCATTTGTGGAGCAGAGAAGAGTTGGTATCCTTAAGGGTCTTTGGATGTTCATAGTAGAGCAAAAAGTCAGCATATGCATTAGTCCCTGGTGAGTCTGCCTGTGCCTGACTTCTACTCTGTATTGTAGCTACAGAAGTCCTACAGGACATTGTCTTCCGATATGAAGCCTTTTCATCTACATTGGCCATCTGCTGCAGCCACTAACATCAATGACCCGAAGCTAGAACTGCACATAATATGTGGCAGCTTGGATAACAGTATTTGCTAGTTTAGTTTCTATGTTCATGTCATGAAGATGAATCTCTCCTTAAACTTTTCTTCTGTAGCCATGTCACCTCCCTCAGCATTCAAAGAATGTGAGATGTGGCTGGCTTGATCTTCTATTTAGATCACTAATATTTATATGTTCACTGAAGTAGCACTTTCAAGTCCTCTGGACTGTTTCCTTAGCACTGGCTGATTGGCTAATTATTTGGTGCACAAAAACAAGCTTTCTGCCTGGCTTGCGCTTGCTTTGAGATGCCTTCCTCATTAGACTGTACCATTCTTAGGTTTAGATTTGAAGTGGGAAACTCTTCATTTCCCTTGATCACCCAGAAGCCACTGTAGTTTTATTAACTGTCCTGATTTTGTTGGGAGGAGCAGTGAAGTCTGAAGGGAAAGAGATGAGGAAAGTACTAGCTGATGGAGCAGACAGAGACCCACATGTATGGAGTAGGGTTTCAGTCTTAGATAGGCAGAGTTGTTGGGATTCGAAACAATTGCACTGGTAACGCCAATGATCAGTGACAGGGCTGGAGAGATGGCTCAGCAGTGCAGAGCACTTCCTACTCACAGAGGATCAAAGTCTAGTTCCCAGCATCCAGTCCAGTGGTTCACAAGCACCTATAACTCCAACTCTAGGGGATACGGTGCTGTCTTCTGTCCTCTGTGAGCACTCACAGAAACACATACACACACACACACACACACACACACACACACACACACACACACACAAGATCACTGGTCATAGATAACCGTAACAGATGAAAAAATACAAAACACTGCAAAAATTATCAAAATGTAACAGAAAGCAACAAGTGAGCAGATGTGGTTGGGAAAATGGCAGATGGTGTCACATAAGGCAGAGTTTCTCCAGACATTTCCTTTGTTTATATGTAGTATCTGACAAGCCTGGCGAGGCCAGGTACAGTGAGGTGAGTTCTCTTCATCCTACACCTCCTTGACTTGGGGCAGTTATTACAACACTTTAGAAAAATATTTTTCTTTTAGGATATAGTATTCATTACAGGCTTAGGTGAGAACTTTGCTTGTGATTACTTAAGGGTAGGTCAAGTGTGTTCTGTAGGAAATGTCAAGTTTCCCATTTCACAATGGAGTCTGGGTCCTTCCCATCACATTTATGCTCTGGCATCCCATTTTGTTCTTATTTGATCTTCAAGAGAAGAAGTGATTTACTATTTTACAAATACCTGGGATCACAACAGAATTGAGGCAAGATGTACTTAGGGTGAATCTAAATTTTTTCCACTTAATGATAACTGAATTCTGTGTAGCTTGCTTAACCCGATCATGTCTTTTATATCACACAAAAAATAATTATACAGGAGTTCTGGTTTTAAAATATAAGTGTCCTCTTGCTCTCTTACTCCCTTGCCTCTAGCTTCTTTCTGTCCCCTCGCCTCTCCCCCCTTCCCTTCCTCCTCTCTCCACGTGGTCATGGCCGGCCTGGCCTCCACTTCTCTCTCTCTTCTTTCCCCTGCCATTTTCTTCCACTTCTCTCCCCATCAATGCCCTCTGCCCTAAATAAACCTCCCTTCGTGGAAAAAAAAAATATAAGTGTCCTAGAGTAAAAGTTCTCTAGACTTTTACTCTGACTTCTAGAATTGCCATCTTAAAGTTCTCTCTCTGTCTGTCTCTGTCTCCCTCCCTCACAGCCCCACCCCGTGACTCCAGTACAGGATAAATACCTTTGCCCTACAGAGCAAGCCCTCATGACCAGGCTCTTTATAGTCTCAACTCTTGCCCAATGGACTTCAACATTCTCTGGGTTTCTCTCATGTTTTTATTTGGGGGGACAAGTGGTTGCTTCTCATTTTGAATGCCTCTTTATCCCTTTTCTTCCTCACCCAATCTCCATTGCCAAAGTGTTTTCTTCCCATCAGAAATCAAGCTTAAAAATCGTTCTGCTTGATGAAGCCTTCTAAATCTCTTCCCATGGTGCAGAACTGGTCTTTCCTGTGATCTCCAACAGAACCATGTCCATGGCATAGTGCACAGTGCACTTCTGAGACCAACAGCTGGCACTTAGCCTTTTCTACTCCATTTTGCTTCTTGAGAGTGGCAACAAAGGTTGTTTTCCCTTATGTGATAGATGGATAAACGGACACAGAAAGAGAACAGAGTCCCTAGAGTATCTTCCTAAGTATACCAGGGTCTATTTCTTGGCAGTGTAATTCAAATTTCCTTTTTTTCAAAGACAGGATCTCTCTCTACAGACCTGGCAGTCCTGGAAATTGCTATGTAGATTGGCCACAAACACACAGAGATCCACCTGCCTTTGTCTCTAGAGTCCTAGGATTAAAGTTCTGAGCCATTAAGTGTGGCTCAAATCTCTTTTGTTTGTTTGTTTACAATAAAACAATAGGAGTAATTGGGTATCCAAACGCTGAGTATGTTATTTCTACTGCAGTATTTGCTGTCTCCATTTGGAGTATTTTCACAAGTACAAGTGACAGGAGCCTTTGAATTCTAAAACTATACTAGTTATTTTTCTAGGATTATTATTTTTTTTTAAAGGGAAAGGTTTTATAAATAAGACTGGACATTCAGAAAATATCCACACAAAACCTGACAATATTTAAATGTACCCAAGTCTTTGCATTTTTAATCTCAGGCATCCATTGGATGTAGGCAAAGAAGACTGTGCAGACAGACTGTGGGCTTTATTCTAAACATAATAAAGTCATATTTATGAATACTCATAGGGAAGTAGTAAAATGTGAAGTGAGGGGAAGGGAGACGGGTTAGAAGATCTTCCTAGAATTCTTTACACAGTCTATTACACTTTAATATACCATGGTTTATGGACCTGGTGTGGTTGGCATAAACCCACAGGACACACAGTAAAGAAGCTGATTTTATTATAACTGCAGTTGGAGCAGCTGGGCAATGTTAATGAGGAAGCAGAGGGGAGCGTGCTCTGGTTCACAGGGCCTCCATCTGATATGAACGTGCTTGTCATTTTTCATTTCTGAGGGAATCACCTCTTCATGCATTCTCCCAGAAGAAAGCAATGCCTTCTGGCAAGCCAGGCAGCAACACACCGACGCCGAAGAAGTGTGCTGCCTTCAACACTTGGTTACATGGAGTTATGGAGGGCTCGTAATCTACTTTCTTCTTCTTCTTTTTAAAATTTTTACTTATTCCTTCATTTTAAGACAGGGTCCTGCTAAATAGCTTTGGCTTGCCCGAACTCCCAATATTGACCAGTCTGGCCCCAAGCTCACAGAGGCTTGTCTGCCTCTGCCTCCCAAGTTCTATGATCAAAGGAGGACACCACCATGCCTGGCTCTCCTGGTATGTTACCCATGAAATATCTTCTCTTGTCTTCTTGTCTCCTTAGTTTTCCTAGTTGTGGTTAACTAGAATGGTTATTTCTAGTTTGCCACAGGGCTTTCATTTGGCAGTGTCTAGATGCATAGTAAAAGTGACCAGTGTGTCCTGTGCAAAGTGGTGGGAGGTTGTACGATGGGATGTCTAGGATGCAGTTTGATGTCTGTCCATTTAAAAAGCTAAGACTTGTGGCAAAAGAGTGAGCAAAGTGTTCTGGAACGAAACTTTTGAAGAGGGCCCTAGGGTCATAAAGCAAAGAGATACGGATAAAAGGAAGCTTTAGAAATCATCATAACTTCCTTTTATTTTTTTGAGTAAAAAAAAAATGAATTTTGTCCATAGATGCCATATTTCCTTTATCCATTTCTCATTCCTCAGATATCTAAGTTGGGGTTTAGGGTCTGACTCTGTGTAGTACATTATCCAGTGTCCCTGCTGCTTCCCAAGGAGTTTTGTTTGTCACCACACTTCTCACATGATATGGTGGCATCTTTGGGTCTTCCAGGAACCACACATTTTCCATAGGAGAATACACATCAGAGAGAAAGTTCTGAGCGGGAATTTCAGCTTTCAGTCTGAATTTCCTGACTCTTGATGCTTTAACACAGACCATGGGGGTAAACTTTTAGAATGATCCGGTGAAAGAGGCTCGTTAGCACTAACGGGAGGCAGGTGCCGAGTTCTTCAATAGCCCTTGAATCTCCATGTGCTATGCCTCCTTGGTTCAAACCAATACACACTTTTACTCATTAGTATTAATTAAGTGATGTACCTTTTGTAAAAAATTTTTTCTCATATATTTCACAGATAGTTCTCAATAATCATATTTATAAAATATGCTTTCTTTCCTAGGGAATAATCTACAGAAGTTTAGTTTTTCTTGTACTGCCTGCTATCTTCCAGCCATCCCATTTCTAATGGGAAGAATCAGACTTTCTGGAATGCTTTTAGGTGTCCTGCAGGAGAATGAAGTCTATGGCCACATATTTTAGGGAAAAATTCAATTTTTGAGAGAACTGTTCCTATCTTGTTGGACCAAAAACCTCCAAAACTTCAAAAATAAGGAGGTTTAGCTAAATTGGAAAGCTCTGACTAACCTACTAACTAGTGTCTCTTGGTTGTTTCCTGCTGCATATACAGCAGCTTGTGCAAGCAAGCTTCTCTTCTTGCTACAGAAGTACTGGGATTATAGATATGCACTATCTAACTTCCCATGGGCCCTGGGGATTTGAACTTTGGTCCTTATGCTTTCATGGTAAGTGCCTCACCTACTGATCTGTCTCCCCAGCTCTGGTTCTTTATATGTGAATTTGTCCACTTATACTCTAAAGTGAAAGCTTACATTTGAGTACTGTGGAGCTACAAGAATCCTAAGAAATTACCTAGTGTCAACCCTCATGCCATGGATCAAAAGTGGATTAAGTTAAACAATAGAAAAGTAAACAAATATTTATTGAATGTCACAAAAAAGAATTGGTCTTTGCCCTAGTTCAGCTTTCACTATATAGCACTGTTATTCTTCTAGGTCTTGGCTAGAAAAACCATAAAACTGTCATATCTTTATAGAATTGAATGGAAAAATAAGTTATAACTGTGAATTTGCACAGGTTAACTTTAAGTGGATAGTTACCCACATTGAACCTCTTATTTATATTATATATACCCTTGGATGCAAATTCCTACTGTCTCTGTAAAACAATCATTCACATATTTTTGTGAATTGTCCAGACATGTGTCCAATATAAAGATGATTTCTAGTACAGTTCAGTGGTAGAGAGCTTGCCTAGTACGCATGAGACCCTGGGGGCTTGATCTTCCTTCGCATTCCCTAAAATGGCTTTCAGCACATTATAAAGAGCAAACTATGTTTTTAAAAAGTTGTTATATACCATAAGAAGTTTTAATGACTTAAGACAGATCATTACTAATTCAAAAGAAAAGCCAAGAGAGGAAAATTTATCAGGGCATCTATTCCCTTCCAGGGGATATTTCTTCTTCATTTAGATTCATTTACACTAAGTCTCTGCTTTGTCGATTAAAGCGATTAAAGCATTCTGTTAACTAATGGACTCCATCCTTCTGGAATATAATTGCTTAGATGTTTGCTCACAACAGCTAGTGCTACACCTAAATCCCTGCAAGTGATCACAGAGACTCATTGTAGCCATAACCACACTTTCAGCAGAGCCCTGCTCAATTCAAGGTGGCCTTAGGAAACCAATTTCTGGGAGCCACGGAAACTGTTTTTAAAATAGTCCAATGTTCCTGATATTAGCTGTTGCTTCAAGATCAAATAATCCTCTAATCTACTTTAATTTGAACAAGGCTTTGCTGTATTAGGGATTGAAATGGGTCCACCTGCGGAGATACCCTAGATTCACATGGCTGTCTGCTTCCATACTTTCGGTGCTACTCACATCTAAGAGTGAGGGAGCTGCGCAGGGGTTGTTCAGGCAGTATTTCCAATAAAAGAAAATACTGGAGAAACCGAGACTCATTCCCCCAATACTGTGGGAGGCATGTTTCACATATGACTCACTCTGCCAGCAAAAGATACGGAGATGGAGTGTTAGCACAGATGATCATAGCCGGAGTCAGTAAAACGGAACAAGGACGTGGGGCTTGGTGTAAAGGTGACTTTACTATTTCTAGGTGTGGGTGGGACAGCACCTAGGGTGAGCTTAATCCAGAGTCACCACCACTAACTGCTGTCCACTCTCAGAGAAGGCTTTTAATAGGAAAAACTTGCAGAGCTACAGATAAAAACTGGGTATGGTAATGATTTGATAATAGATTCAATAAGAATAAAAAGTTGAAGTGGTATTTTTTTGGCAATCTTTAGATTTTTTCCAGATTTTACAATAAGAAATTCTCATTATAGAACATGTAGATGTTTGAGGCGGCAAAAACCCCAAGAAAGTAAAAACAGCACACAAGAATTTTTTTTTTTTGAAGTAGTAGCCACTGATAATGTTAATCCAGTTTTATGAATATAATTATCTGTAAATTCATGTTGGTCATTGTTCATATGTAAGAAATCATATTGATTCCATAATGCTTTTTCTCCATATATGCTAAGGTCAACTTTTAAATGAATAATTTTGTAACTAATTTATATTTAACATCATTGAAAATAATTAGGGAAAATTTCCCTCTTTTTCAAAGTGGCTATGGGAACCTATTCAAATAAAACAATGTTTTAGAAACTCATGAGATAGCAAATCACAACAATGCTCTTGCAGTCTTTCTTAAACAAGACCTTATAGGAGAAGAGTTTAGGTAGGATTATTAAAATATTATCAACTATAATGAATGCAGATTGACGGGGTTTGCTTTAGTTTGGAAGTAAATCCATCCCTTGGCCCTAACATTTTTGTTGTTTAGGAGACAAAATGCTTTGGATGTCTTCAAGTGGTTTAATACCACAAATAAGCTATTTCATTCCTCTTAATGTTTAAACATTTGATATCTGGAAATGTTGAGCAAAGACAAAAATTTTCACAGGAAAAAAAGTTCCTTAAATGGAGGGATGGATGGAGAGAGGGGGAACTTCCTTAAATTGGAAGTGGAGAGTAGGAAAATTCCCCCTGCCCCACCTTTTAGCCAGGGATTGCTCTCAAAATCGGAGCCCTAAAGATGTTGTAATATTAGGTATACTGGAGAAACTCGGCTACCTTCTCTAGGCAGGATCCTGGAGCTAGTTGAGCAAAAACAGCCTTGAAGGTGATTTCAGAAAAAATAAAGTGTGTGTGTGTGTGTGTGTGTGTGTGTGTGTGTGTGTGTGTGTGTGTGGTTTGGAAATAGTTTGTGAAATCAGAGACCTGAAATGTTTTTCTGGAGAAAACCTATAGCGTCTCCTCCTTCTGCAGAATGCATGATAAGGATGATTTATGAAGCTGAAGTCATTTCTAGGATTGCACTTCGGGGAGATTGGTTTCACGTGATGTGCTGAGCCAGGCTGGGCTGGCTAAAGGGGAACCCCACATGTTAAACCCAGGCTGGGGCCCACCTCCTCAAGGGATTCCAGAGCACGGGAGGGGGGAGGAGGAGGGAGAAGCCAGTGACTTTGGATCTGGCAGCCCCTCCCCCGCACAGGCTCATTAGGGGGACACACTGCTTTCCTTATTTTCTCTCTCCTTTTAAAACGTATTACTACTACTGCTGTGCCGAAGTAGAAGCTCATTGTAAATGCGCAGCAGGATAGTAGCAAAGCCCAGATTAATTCCCCATGGATTTATATGGCTCCTTCTCACCCACGAAGACTTGTATGGTTTCAAAGGTGCCTATGCTGCTGTTTTTACGGCGGGTCGCTAACTTTATTCTGGCATATGGCAGTTGGCGCCATGACACGGAGTGAACATTTTATACCTGAATTAAAGTGGATATTTGACAGTTTCTGTCAGAAAGTTCAGAGCAAAGAATTTGTGGGACAAGATTTATTGCATATTTTATGTGGGACACATCTGTTTCTTTGCTAGCTTTGTTCCTTCCCTTAAATTTTTTTTAAACATAAGTTTCTTAAAGAAACACAATGACAGATTGGGAAAAAAATACAAAGGGAGGAGAGGCAAAAGTAGGGAATTTAGACCTAACTTTAAATGGAAAAAAAAGAAAACAACCCCCCCCCCCCAAATCTGCTTATCTTGAGGCAAAATGATGGCTCCCAGCCATGCATAGCTGCTCTAAGAAACAATGGTGTTATTACTGGCAATTACTTTGTGGCTTGTTTAGCACCATTCCTATAATGAAGTTAGAAAACACCATCAGCGCCTCTGCCATTTTCTACACATTTGAAGCAGGCTGGGGAAGGTAATCTGCTTGGGATGTTCTTACTATTTGGCATTCTAAATGGTGGGCTAACCAGTAAGTCCAACCATAGAACAGCTGAAATGAAACTACTAGTGATTTTCTCAGTTTCAAATTACAAGGAAAAAGATTTGTCAGTGTTAATAGACAGAAAAAGACAATTACAAGTTGAAACAAGGTTCTTAGTCTTAAATGTTTATTCCCACTCAACATATTGCTCCTAAGACTCCCCTTTTTTTTCATTGTCCAAAGCATGACCTTAGGGGTATTTTTAAGTTAATGGATGTAGTGCGGGATTCCTGCACTGTATTGGTGGATGTTGGTGGCCCTGTGTGCCCGAATGTATGCATACAGCGTAAAAGTTAAAAGCTAGAGAGTGAGAGGTGGTCTGAATCCTCTTCACTTCATTTGTTTGGTTTTTCTGTTCTTTTCCCCTGCTCTTCTTACATGTATTCCCGTGAATAAATCCTTGTTGAGTTAAAAACAATTACAAGACATTTAAACATTTAAAATTGATATGCCCAAAGATAAACGCAGACAACTTCCAACTGAAATCCATCAAGCCCTTGTGAAGTAACTATGTAAACTTCATCTTCATCTAAAACTCTCCCTGTTATAACCACTGGACAGTCCCTGAGGCTCCTGACTGTGTAAACATTGGACACAACCTGGAGCCGCCTATCAACAAACAGGAGACCTTTCATTTAACTACAACAAACAGGAGACCTTTCATTTAACCACAAAGAGTGAACTTTAATTGTGAAGTCTATAAAACAAAACTTAAACTTAACACTCTTAAAAATATTGAGAAATTACTTGTGTGTGTTGTGTGTGGTATATGTTCCTCGTGTGTGTGTGTGTGTGTGTGTGTGTGTGTGCGCGCGCGTGTGTGTGTGTGTGCATGTAAAGGCTTGAGCTTGACATTGGGTGTCTTCCTCGGTTGCTTTATACTTTGTTCTTCAGGCAGGATCTCTCAATGAACCCAGGGTTCACCCATTTGTCTAGACTGGATGCCTCTGCACTCCTAGTGCTGGTATCACAGGCAAACACTTTTAATTGTGTGCTAGGGTTTGAACTCAGGTTCCCATATGTGTGCAGCATGCATTTTACTGATTCCTCAGTTCTTCCAAATTGATTTTAATGACTCTAGGCAATATGAACTCTCATTATAAAAATATAACTATTATGAGATGAAGTGCCTTTTGATTGCCTGATGCACCATATCCTCCACTAACTGAATACATTTAGTGGTCTACAAAGACTCAACTATCATTAACAGTGGGTCAAACGCTTCCTTAGCTTAAGTGTCCCTGGTGATAAACTGCAAATTTCCTTGTAGAAGGGTGGGCTTGTTTGGTAGCCATGTATATACAATGGAAGTTTATTTAGGACTGTCAAGAGTCCTTCATGATGATAGGATCATTTTATGTTCCAAGGTCCAATAACTTATGGAACATTTTAGATTTTGCGAATCACATAGATATTGGTACAACCCGTTATCATCTAGGTCAAATATAATTCTTCTTAAGCTTTTCTTGACTTCTGAATTTATTTATAATGTTAAGTTAATGGATATATGTGTGTGTGTGTGTGTGTGTGTGTGTGTGTGTATACATATTTGGTCTTGAGATAGTTAATTAAATACCATATATCTTTTGCGTTTAAGTCACTTTGAAGTGACTTATAAATAGATTATAAGATGACCCAAAATTTTTCATACTAATATCTTTTTTGGTTTGCCTTATCTTTTCACATTTAGATCATTAATCATTCACAACCAAGTGAGTGAGCACCTCCCTTTGAAATTCAAATGAATGATGTTCAAATATCACAGACATTACCTAAGGATGTCAACAATGGCACAGATAATAAACTCAGGATTTTGCCGCAGCCATCCCCACCTGTAATGTGCCTACATAAGAACTATCAGTAGTCAACCATAGATGGAGAGGGAGCTCACTGGGCCCTGCTACTTCTTACTAAACCACTGCCAGCTGAGAGATTCTGGGGGAGGGCCAGCCACAGATATCATTTGTGTGCCCACTGAAGAGTCCACTAGGCTCTAGAGGATAGTTAAAAACCCACATTCACACAGACAATCCTGGCTAAGCTCAGTGGGTCTCAAAACAAAACGACTACAAAATAGCATGAGTTGTGAGATGAAGGTGCATATTATGCACATACAGAATTTTTGAAGAACAATAAAAGTTAAAAAAAAGACCATCAACGATGGTCTTTCTGTTTCAGCCTCTCTCCTTCATTCATGTATCATTTCTGTCATTTTGGTTAGAGCTGTCAGCTGTCCAGGCTAAGCTGGCCCACACATGTTTATTTTGACTTGTATGTACTTGGCTTTATCCTAGCCGAATTTATTTCCCAGTTATACTTACCAAGCTTTCTAGCTATTTCCTTTCCTGTTGACTCACTCGATTGTCGTTGCTTATTTTTCCTTTAATCGTTTCGACAAGAGGAATGTTTACTTTTGGCTCATAAAACCTTAAATTCTTAACATGCATAATAACTGTCATCTTCAAAGTATCTAGAGGAATTAAATACCAATACACTAATTTGAACAATGAAGAATGGCCTAGTTTTCCAATGTATTTCCTACAAAATTCAGTGGTCACATGTAATGCCACATTCCAGTTGATATCATCGGTAGTTTTACTTAGGGATTATCTAAACGAATGCTTCAGCATTAATACTTATTAATAACTATAACACTACTTCATTAATTTATTTGCTTAATGTATCGTTTGTCCATTGACTTCCTCCTGGAATCATTTTCCTTTTGAAGTAAAAACCCAAGAGAAGATGCCTGAATAGTAACCAAAAACGCTGTGCTTCTCAACAGAATGTATTTTTCTCCTTCATTTTAACAATAGTTGGTAAGTGAAGAACTCTGGGTTTAAAATTTTTCCTATCAGAATTTCTGTGTTTACCTTTCATTTGTCATGGTGGACTGATTCTGTAAGAATGTAATACCTTTCTTCATTGTATATCTATTTCTGTCTTTTGACTCATGAGCTGACTAATGTCAATTTGACATAAGCTATAGTCATTTGGGAAGAGGGAAAATCAAGTCAGGGTTGTAGGCAAGCCTGTGGTGCATTTGACAGACTGATGGCTGATATGGAAGAGTCCCACTCACTGTGGACAGTACAACACCTGGGCAGGTGGTACTGCATAATATAAGAAAGCATGCTCAACAAGCCATGAGGTGGAATCCATGCTGCATGAGGCATTCATTCACTGTGTCTGTCTCATTTCCTGCCTTCAGGTTCCTGCCTTGAGTTACGGTCTTGACATCCGTTCACGATGGACTGCGAACAGGATACTAAGCTGAAACAAACTCTTTCCTCCTCATGCTGCTTTTGGTCCTATGACCAAGACACTATGATAAAACACCATTGTATTATAACTCTAAGACAACTTGTGTATTCAATGGCCCTATGTTTAAATAGACTAATCTTCTGAATCTGTTTTTTATGTATCAGACCTTCTCCACAATTTCCCTCAATTTTTCTGTTTATGTTCTATACTAGAATTCATGGACTCAATCTTCTAGCTGACTAGTTTGTAATAAAAATAATAATAATAATAATAATGTCTAATTCACTATTCAATGTACATAAAAAAATACATCAACCAAAATTTCATTTCTATGTTCTTCACTGGGCTCTTTTTGTTTTCATTTGTTTGTTTTTCTAAAGGAGATAACTGCCTCTTGTAATTTTCTAGAATTATAAAATGGTTATGTCCTGATGTGCTCACTCTACAAGTGTTGTATCAGGTCTAAGTTTTATTTGGTGTATTTGTTGGTATTCCCACTTGCTGATTCTAGATAGTGAAGCATCTTTTGTGGCTAAGCTTCACCAGTAAGTACTGGGATAGGACATTAGGATGCAGTTTGCAATCTGGTTGCTTCAGAGAATCAAGTGGAGACAGGATGCTTCACTGTCAGGTCCCTTCCTGCACTGAAATCATTAGCTACTGTTCTATCTCTTCCATACAAGACTCCTTTCTGTGATCCTGTCGAGAGAGAGAAACTCTCTGTTCTCTTCTACTCCAGGGTAGGTATTTCCAATGGAGATTGTAGGGTAGAATGAGAAAATGTCTCCAAATGTCATTCTAACCAACTGCTTACATTTTAAAACTCAAACGTTTTACATTTCTTTCCTGATAGGTTCTTTGATAACATGCTACCACATGCATGCTTTGAGATTCTTGTTTTACATTTTAGATGTGAATAAAAAGCAAATGTTTAATTGTCATAAATAATGATATAGCAATGCAGCTGTAACTAACCCTAAAAATACCCATTTAAAAGGCATTAATATTGAAATAAAGTCCCTAAACTCTCCATGCTAGTTAGAAAGATGGTACAGAGTGCTTTATGGATAATTTTCCTTCAGTGTGTTCTTCACAGACCAAGTTTCTTTTATCTCACAATGGTAAAGATGAAGGTTATAGAGCTGTCTTATCTTTATCTAATATATCTCTATATAAGATATATCTCTTTATCTTATATATCTCTATATCTTATCTTTACGCTAAGATAATATCTTATCTTAAAAGCACTGGAAGCCACAATGGAGTGTACACTTCTGCCAGACTCCACCTGCTACCTTTTTAGGGTTCTATTAAATGTCATGTGTGGAAAAATAGGACTTAAGTTCTGAAAACCACATAGAGTTTGCAAAGGATTTGGGGATAGGAGCACACTCCCATCCCCATCTTCCAACACACAATCCAGATACCACAATGGGAAGGCTGGAGTAAGCAAGAGTGGTGGTAAAGTGTGAATTTAAAAACCATCTTTGACCAGGTGCTGGAGAGATGGCTCAGAGGTTAAGAACACTTGTTGCTCTTCTGGAGGACCTGGGTTCAGCTCCTGGCTCCCACATCAGTTGGCTCATAATTGTCTGTAATTCCAGCTACAAGAGTTTGAATCCCTATGCCTCCAAGGGCACCAGCACACATCTGCATATATAAATACAGAGTTACACAGCTACACTAAATAAATAAAATAGTAAAAGTAAATGTAAAATTCTTTGGCTTCTTTTCTTTATTTTTAATGAAGCTATGTCCCATTTCTTTTAGGCAGGAAATGAAAATTTTCTTAGATCTGAATGATAATTTGTATGGGTGATCTTCTTGTTATGGTGAACAAAGTTCTACATAAACTTGAGGGATTTTTTTTTTAACTAGGGGAATATGTTTTTATATGTGGTTTAAAGGTAATAAGGAATTTAAATACAAATTCCTGTATGTAGGGTCAAGTTTCTTTCATGGTAAGTTACAATTCACAAAGTTGATCTAAGCACAGGAATGATTTCTGATTTTTCCCGTTGCTTTCCACTCTCACATTTACATCCAATTTCATGGCTCTTCTCCTTCAGTAAGAGACCTTCAATTCAAATCTGCCTTTCTGTCTTAATCTCCACCACTTACACTGCACACACTCATCTGTCAGTTACTTCAGTAACATCCATCTGAAACACCTGTTTCTTTCATCAGTTTTCCACAATGCAATCAGAATAATCTTTGAAAACAAACACAAGCATGACAGTTTTGCTAAAGTCTCTCAGTGGATATTGAGTTAATATAATTTCCTTCTCGTGACCCTTAGGACCCTGTGAGGGACAGCTTGCCCTCATTCTGTTTATAGATACTAGTTTAACATCTGAATACCAAGTTCTTTGACATTTCAAGGATGCCACTCAAGAATTTCCCTCTGCTTCGGTGTGTTTCTCTCCCATTCTTTCTGTAATGGGTAATTCCTTGACCATAATGAAAGAGAAGTTTGATAACCATGGCCCTTATTAAACCTGACCTTTCCAGAGTGTAATTATATAACAGATCACTTAATTGTGTTTTGTTCTTTTCTTTTGCTAATTATATAAGCTTATCTATTTTGTTGATGACCACACAGGGTGTACCCAGCTCAGTAATGACAAATGATAGGTTAGCAAAACATGGACCATGTAAGTTTATTCCTTAGTTTCTATACGGTAGCAAGCTGTACTGTACAGCCAATTTAGGAATTACTCTCTCTGTGATGATGTAAGTTCTTTAAGCTAGGTGTTTGTCCCTTGTCTTTGTGTAGCATAATATTGACACACTATAAGCCTATCTATGAGTAATTGACTGACTGAGATTAGGAACTCAGTGAACTTTTATCCAAGATATATTGGGGTGACCATGCAAATTTAGCTTGGGAGATATTTTTGAGAGTAGTGTTGAAGGGTGAAAACAAACAAAAAGTCCAACAACTGTTAAAGGCAGAAGTCAGGCAGGCTGTAGACAATATGGAGTTGAATAACAAAACAAAATAGAAACAAGTTTGAATTAGCAGTCAGAAATAAGGATAGTCTCACAGAAATTAACTCTCCTGCTGGATTCATAAGCCAATCAATGACTAGTGTATGGAAGCATCTCAGAGCATCTTGTTCCTCTGACATCAAGGGGACCAGTGGCTGTTGCTTTTTATAAGGGGAGTGGAAGAATGATGATATTATACAATATCAAGTGCTCTGTAGTCGAGGATCATAACTTTCCACAAGGGGAAGACTCCCTGGGAATCCTACTTACTGTTGCCAGACATGCTATACCTCAATAGTGAGAGTGTTGAAAAATGTTCAGTCCCCTAGAGGTAGGGTGTCCCTGTACTTTAGTAAAGGAAATAAAAAGGGAGGAAAAGAAACTGGTCAAGGCTGTAAGAAGAGAGGCATAGAAATGAATGAGTTGATTGTATCATGTCTAAAGAAAAAGATTAATGGAAACAAAACAAGAAATTGGAACAAGGGATCCCAGGGAATACAGATAAATTTACGAAGAAATGGAAACAGTTAGGGAAAGATTCATAGTCTCCCTTGTCATTCTTCTGACTAGAATCCATGGCTGAATCCAGAGTTCTTGTCATTTATCTTTCATGCCTTGTTCACATTTAAGTCATGTATACTTTGGTATTGTCATGCAGGAACCAAAGGGGACTCCCCATATACTACATGACTAGGTAATAGGACACATAGATTAGAACCAAGCTATAGAAACACTAATCTGCATGCCCTTCCTGTTCTCATAGCTGACTGTTTCCGAACTTGGTTAGCTTCCATGAAATCAGTCACTTTCCAAATGCATCTCCTTCAAATACCTTGATGCAAGCAAGTTCATAACACATAAACATTTGCCTAAAACCCTTGCATTTATTTCATCCTAAAGTAAATTAAGTCGTGAATTATGGAGGTTGCAGGACAGTTGCTATTTTTCCATTAGGTTCTGAGTATATTTTTATAGCTCTTGTTCACAAATATGTGATGTGAAATTGAGGTCTGATTTTTTAAGGTTCATTTTACTAAGTGCCCTCCACCAATCTTTCATAGAAGATGGAAAAATATGGTCCAAGCAATATTACTGACCATCTAGGGGTGAAGTAGACCTCTGGACCTTCATGTGCTTCCAACATAAGCAGTCATTTAGGAGCAGCAACATGGCTATCTCTGAACCCTACAGTGTTTTCTGGCTGGTGTTTGTGTCATTAAGAGGATCACACTTAGCTATCTTTATGATCTCATTGCTTTTACATATGGATTATTACTGTTATATCATTTAGATAGAAAAAAAATGTGCCTGAAGTATCTTGTACTTCCAGACAGAAAGCATAAAACAAAGGAAAGAAGCATCCCTTTCTGTAACAATATTGTTCCTAGCAGAACATTCACTTCATGGTTTTCTAGCATCCTGGTGAACAAGAAAGGATATATAGATTACTGGGGTGGGTCTAGGGTGGCATTCCAGAGCAATGTGATTATCTTAAGAACAAAAAGGGGAAGATGTTTGGATAGTCACATAGCTTGATCATACAGTACAGTAATCTGTAGCAGATAAAATTAGATCCATATGCATCAGAATGCACAAATATTAACTGTGAGAGTATAGAATAGTAAACTGAGCATGTCTCTCCTTTCCTTTATACTTTTTCTGTCTTTTACTGTGTAGGCAGGATTTAATCTTAATTTGGTAAATTCTGTCAAAAGGAAAATTCAACCTTGAAATGAATGAAACTGCTCCTCGTGGTCTTTTTCTTATATACAGAGAGTTATACTCTTACTTACCGGAAAGGAAAACTGATCTCAGAGACATGCAGAAGAGCCAACAGTGGCTACCCGAACTTGGGAAGGGTATTAGCGAGGAAATGGAGAGAGGCAGTTAGAAGCAATACTTTCTAATGCATGTACACACACACACACACACACACACACACACCACCATGGGCACCCAAGAACAGAACAGATTATTGAAAATAGAGCTAACTAACCAAACAAAAGCAAATGGTTTAACTTTTAATTTGTTATCTTCTTTCCTTTCTTGAAGTTTACAACAGTGAACAGAGATAATTTGGCTGTAAGGTGTAGGCAAATTTAGTTCTATAGAGTCGCACTCTGCTGAGGACACTTCATATCACAGTCTATCTCTTCTGAGAACAAAAGATAGATACTTGTGGTTAAGCCTCTGTCTTAAACAAAAGAAGACATTTACATCTTCCATAGGCTTGGAGGGGTGCTCTCTCCTCACTAAACAGGGCTTTTCAGGTTCTTGCCTCTATCACAGGAAAAGGAAAGCATGTTCTAATGAGTGGGAATAATGATCCAATCAAGGGATATTTTAGTACTTTCAAGGTCTTTTATTTAAGGATGTTAGGAGTTCTCCCACTGATATTTCTGTCATTTACATAAAAAATACACTAGTACCTTCTACATGTGCTGTACATCAACTATTTTGTCCCTTTGACAAGCATGCTAGTATTTTCTGTCTTATGGCAGTAGATAGGCATTAGATCGTAAACTGAAAATGCAATATGTAAGGGCAGAGGATTAAGACAGCAAAACTCTGGGCAAATTGAAGGGAAATGCCCTCCTCTGCACCCTCCAGGTCTACTTTAATTTAATCCTGATGTAACTAGTCAAAGATCCAGCGACAAAAATTTATTATGCAATATCTATTTAAGGCTGTGCAACGATTCATGAGAGGAATCTAATCTTCTGAGTAAGTTGAAAACAGACATTCCCTTAGAAGTTTTAGCAACCTTCTGGTTCAGCAGAAGTGTGCATCCAAGGACTGGTTCACTCTTTCACTGTTCACACCCTCTATCTATAGTACAGGCTCAGTGTTATGGCAGTGGGGGAGAGGTTTCCCAAAACATATACTTTTATTCATATTAAAGACACATATGTAGCTGCTTGAGGAGACACAGGCCCAGCTGGCCTTCTTCTGAGGCCATTTTGCTCTGACTTCTTCCTAAAACCCTTTTTGTAGGAGGTGAGAACATACATATGTGATTCTGAACATATGTTTAAAGTGTAAGACTTGTTGAGTGATGAAAGCAGTTATATCTATGGTTGCTGGCATATACGTGTGTGTGTGTGTGTGTGTTGTTGTGTGGTGTGTGTGACATAAAATTCTACATCTATACATCAGTAATGAAGAAAGGTGAAGTTTGGACAAATACACACATAGAAATATGACAGGGTTGGGGATAATGAATTTAAATTCCACTCTTACATTGAGACCAAAAGGGAGACCTAAATAAGGACTACCTTTTATCCATGATCCATTTTAATGTTATCTTTACTTTTATTTTTTTATTTTTTTGGTTTTTCGAGACAGGGTTTCTCTGTGTAGCCCTGGCTGTCTTGGAGCTCACTCTGTAGACCAGGCTGGCCTCGAACTCAGAAATCTGCCTGCCTCTGCCTCCCAAGTGCTGGGATTAAAGGCATGAGCCATCACCGCCTCGCCTGTCTTTATTTCTTAAAGCAAGTAGGTGAGTGAAGAGCCTTACACTTTCTCTGGGTTGTAATGGAGAATTGTACATCAGGGCTGCCCAAAGTTGTGGTGATTGATAGCGCAGAAGACTGCAAACTAAATACTACAGACTAAAAATAAAGAAGCACAAACAAAGTTATTAAACTACAGAGTCCAGCACAAATGACAAGGCACTGGAGTTATAGCTCAGTGGTAGAACACTTGCCTAGAATTTGGGAGGATCTGTAGTGTTCAAACACTACTAACATATAAATATTGTAATCCTGGTTTCAGATAATCTCTTTTTAAATTTTTTAAAAACTTGTTTTTACTTATTTATTTTATATCCCACTCACTGCTCCCTTTCTGATCTCTCCCTTCCACAATCCTTCCACTGCCCCATCCCCTCTCCTCCGAATGGGTGGGGGTCCCCTGGGTATCCACTACCCTGGCACATCAAGTCTGCGAGGCTAGTTGAATCCTCTCCCACTGAGGCTAGACAAGGCAGCCCAGCTAGAAGAACATATTAGCTTTGGGAATAATATCCACTCCAGTTTTTCTGGTACCCCCTAGAAGACCAAGTTGCCCTGAATGCGCCGGATTTCATCTTATGAGCTCTTAACCATCACAGATCTTTTTAAGAAATTATTCCAGCTAAGCTGTCACTGCAAAAGGGTAGTCACTCTTGATTCAGTATCTCTCATTGTTCATTAGTTTGTTGATTGGATTAGGATCTTGCCTCTCCATGTTCATTAGGATAGAGGTTAGAAAGAGTTTGATTATATTGTTCCTTTGTAAATTTCATGTTTATCCCCATTTAGGAATTTCATTTCATATAGGATCTCAGGGTAAGGGGACCTCTTTAGATTCCTTCCCTGTTAAGAAAGTTTCCCACCGTATTGGCTGAGCACCTACTGCCTATGAAGTAGGAGATATATGGAGCGAATAAAGTAGAGAGCATTTCCACTATTAGTGCTTGACAATTTCTCAAATATTTAAAAATACAGACAAGTGCCACAGAGTAAGAAAGAAACAGTAAAGTTTATGTTAATAATAACAAAGAGACACTGGTTTTCACAGGAGTAGGTCTAAGGAAAGCCTGTCTCTCTTCGGAGGTATTGTATACACAGATGTTGAGAAAGGAGGACTCCAAGTCAGAGAGGACCAGTAGAGCCTCCCAACTGTCCTAGGAATAGGAAGCACAGTTAACATATGATGGGGGCTTGGGGCCTCCAGTGGAACCTTGCAAATCTGAAGGGTAATATACGGCCTGTCACCAAGCCTATAGATTATACCATCTAAATGTAGGTAATCTTGATCATTTCCTATACTTACTTAGCCATTCAATCCCAGTCTACCAGAATCCTGCACCTAACTGCCTTCATTGGCTTCCTCCTATATCAAACAGATCTAGCTTGAGTTCAATTACCTTTTAGAGAGTTTTTAAAGTGAGACTTGAAAAAGAGCACTTACCAGCACTGCTGGTGAACACCTGTAATCTTAGTACTAGGAGGCTGACAAGAGGATCAAAAGTTTGAGAGGAGCCTGGCTTACACAGTGAGTTCAAGGCTAGCCTGAATAACATTACAAAACCTTGCCAGAGCTAGCAAGCTCTGACAAAGAGAGAAAGAGGCCAAGAATACTGAATAAATGTCTAATATTATTTTTATTTTATTTGGTAAAGAACCACAAATATTATAGAATCTTAGGAAAATTTTATGGATAGATGTAAGACTTGAGGGAATTTCTAAAGGGCATATGCTTCTTGGGAAAAAGGGTGGCAGGTGAGTAGAGTGTGTGTGTGTTGTGTGTGTGTGTGACTGTGTGTTTGAGTGTGTGTGTCTACTCCCACGAAGGGGGTGTTTACATAAGTCACAGTAAAGGGATCCATAAGACTGGAGAAAAATCTTTGTGGGAACAGTGTACTTGGAGAAGTAGTGTACACCAGCTCTGAGAATGATGCAAAAAGTTCCGAAAAACTCAGTGTTCTTTCTAACATCTGCTTCCTGTAGGGGACAAACAAGAGTGGGAAAGGAACCCTCACTGCTGCTATTAGTAAATACAACTTCCAGCAGGGAAGGGCTCTAAACTGGGCAGAGGTTCTGACATTTGTACTCTCACCTATCCCCTAATAATAGGGCTTCAATTCACAGCCAAATTGCATTTTTGTGTATCTGTTAAACATCATTCCTGAGGCGGGTTTCAGGCTCTATAGAAAAAAGCTTTCCTGGTCCGTGGGTCAGCACAAGCCTAAAAATGCTGAATCCCTGTAACCAGTTAATGATTTGAAACATACTCAGCCTGTGCATGTTTTAAAAACATCCCTATAACTATGGGTTGTTTAAAAATAGCTATACCCCAAAGAATTTATTTCCAGCATCTGACAGGATTGATTGCGTTTTGTAGCGATTTGTTATGTAAATAGTGGTAGCAGAGGAGAAACAGAAAAAAGAAAGCATTGGCCTTTCTCAAAGCCCGGTGGAATTAATGCTGTTGTTAAGGCCAGATTCTAAGTCGGAGGGCTGTCTGTACAAAGCAAGATCCTCTCTGCCTGCTCAGCATTTCTTCTGATGCATCTGCAGTTGTCCATGGCTCCCCTGGCTTTGCTTCGCAGACAGGGCACTGGTGGCTCACTGTGAAGAGGGCTTTTATGGCTGTTCTGACTCTGTGAGGGGTTTGAAGGCAGAGGAAACGATGTTTTGGGGTGGTCACTCAAAGACTAGGGGTGGGAGGGTTGTCAGCAACTCCGGGCTGGATAACACAGAAGCCATTTGCTGACAAATCTCTCTTCTGACCCAGCTTCTCTTACTAGGCTATGCTTTACAGCTCAGAGTGCTAAGGGGGTTGGAGGCAGGCAATAGCATCAATAGATATACATGCATGGGAGAAGCAAAAGGGCTTTTCATCTAAACTTGTTCTCTTCCTTACTCCACAACCCTTCCCCGTTTCTTCTCCCCTCTTTCCTATCCCTCCCTCATCCAGCTGCTTATTTAATAGTTGTATATCTAGGATGCTGATGCTGTCCTTGCCATCCCAGTTTGTGGTAGAAAATAAACAGGAGAGGTAAGAAAGAAGACATGGTTTTGGTCTTTAATTATCGAAGCTGATGGAGAAGAAAGGACTTGGGTTACAGAAACAGGAATGTCTTATTTTTTTCCAGCCCCCTGGGATGTGTTCACCTGCATTGTCACCCTTGGTTGCTCACCACTTTATTTTTGAGATAAGGTCTGGCAGTGAACCCGAAGCTCACTGACTGGGTTAGACTGGCTGGCTAGCAAGCCCCAGGGATCCCAGGATCTCAGCCTCCACAGCACTGAGATCATGAACAAGCACCATTGTGCCCAGTTTATATGAGTTCTGGGGATTTATGCCAAATCTGCATGCTGTGTAGCAAGCACCTTAGCAATGGAGCCACCTTCTCCACCCCCAGAAATGTTTTCTGAGACGGCAACTTCTTTGGTGTTTTGAAGAATCTTGACTGAGGTAGTGTAATTCACCTGACACTGGTGAGGGAGAACCACAGAAAGTCAACTAACAGTAATTCAGTCCCCGCACTAGGGTCAATGAGGACGAGCCTCCTTCTGTGGTTCATCCAGGAACCATGGGCGAGAGAGAGCAGTGTCCTAGAATGGCTTGCCACCCACATTACTAACCCAAAGGTATAACAGACATGTGATTATTAGGAGAAGCAAGTTAAAAGAGTAAGTATGGTCTGTTGTTCTTTTTTTTTTTCTTTTTTTTGGATAGGTCTCCAAAGGCTTTCTTTAGGGAAGTTAGTAGTAAGAACTGTTTTCCCGTTCTCTGAGTAAAACTGTGACGAACTACACACAAACAAATTATATTAAAAACAAATAAGTACCCCCTTCCCAAGCAAAACAAAAGCCTCAATCTTCTTGGCAAATAATCCAAGCTCTTAAATATATTAGAGGACCCAAGTTCAACCTGTGTTGTATACAATGAAAAGGAACGTGGGCATCCTTACTTGAATGCCAGTTTTCCTTTTCTGTTCTCAGCTTCTTGGATTATCTCATTAGCCCAGTTTTAGACAACTCAAAGCCCATTCTGTCTACACAGGACTTTGAGAACAGCAGCCTTCAGTAAGCACCACAGAAAAGGGTCCTTCCTGTTTTATTCTGGTTCTCAGAACTTCCTGGCATGTGCTTCCTACCTAGTTAGTTTGCTCTCGTTGGCACTGTTAGCTGAGCCCAGACCGAATTCTGCCCGTTCTATCATATGATGATGAGAAATAAGTGAACCCCTTCAAGAGTGGGTGGATCCCTTCCTCCTAAAGTTCCAGTGGTTCTTTACTCAGAAAAACTGCACTTATATTGTATCAATCATGACCTTAAGTGAAGATCACGATAATGAGGAAGCTCATGAACCTGCCTCAGCCTCTCTCATCAATATTTTCTCTTCTGCATGGCTTCTGGGGCAGAACTTGATGTCCCCTTGGGTTCTGGCAGCAGCAAATGTGAAGTAAGACTTTAATCACAAAAAGACATGTCAGCTTTGATCCTTTGCTGTTTCTTTTCACCTACATGTGACAGGGTGGAAGGTAAAGGAGGAAGGGGAGAAAAGAAGAAGATGGAGAAAAGAGAGAGATGGAGGAGAAGGTTATGAAGGAAGGAAGAGACGGAGAGAAATGGAGAGGGGGAAAGAAGAGAAAGGGCCAGGGAGGAAGGGAAGGGAAGAGATAGAGATAGATAGATGTATGTGTGTGTGTGTGTGTGTGTAAGAAGAGAGAGAGAGAGAGAGAGAGAGAGAGAGAGAGAGGGAGAGGGAGAGGGAGGGAAGGGATGGAGGGAGAGGGACGGAGGGAGAGAGAGAAAGAAAGAGAGCCATTAACTCTGCCTCAAAGGAAACCTAAGTGACACCTCTCAAATTTACCCATCTGATTTCTCTTCCTACCTGAGTGTGTGTGTGATTCATCTTTCGTTCAGCTCAGCTCTCTCCATATCTACTATTACTATTTTCAGCAGCGTTTTTTATCCCACAAGGAAAGCATCATTGTCAAGAACTGAACAAGTGATGGTCTGGAAAGATAGCTGAGTCAGTCCTCGGCCAACAAGAATAAGGACCTGGGTTCTGATCTCCAGTGTCACACAAAGCTGAGCACGATAGCACGTATTTGCAACCCAGGAGAGGGGAAGGGACAGAAGTAGGAGGCTCCCTGCAGTTGGCAGCTCTTCCATGCAGTGAGCTCCAGGTTCAGTAAGAAACTCTTTTCTTGAAGTACTCTAGAGAGCAACTGAGGAAGACACCCAACACCAGCTTCTGGTTTCCACATGAACACATGTACACAAAACACATCCATACATACAACATACAAATATGTGTACATATGCATATACACACAACCTAGGGAGATCCCTTCTTTAAACAAAGGCCTTTTCTTCTTTCCACTGACGATGAAAATTAAAATACAAGCACTGTTCAAAGGGCACTACTCTTATGAGGGTAGGTTTGGGAATAGGTGTTTCATAGTCATGGCATAGACAAGTCTGAGGCTTAACCTTCAAACTATGAATTCCAAGCTACTGGAAAGTTTTATGGACGTATCACAGCTTTTGATCACTATCTTAGTTTCGTTTCCTGTCGATCTGAGAAAAATGACCCGACAAAAGCAACGTAGCAAAGAAAGAGTTGATTTTAACTCACAATTCCAGGTTAGAGTCTACCACTGTGGGGAAGTAAAGGAAGCAGAACTTCACTCGGTCAGACACGTCCACAGTCAAGAGCAGACAGCAAATGCAGTGCATGCATGCTAGTACTGTTTGTTCTCTCTACTCTTAGACAGTCCAGCCAGAAGCCCAGGGAATGGTGCTGCCCACCATAGGCATAGGCAGGGTTTCCCACCTCAACTAACATAATGAACATAAAACCACACAGGTAGGTCTACAAGCTGACTTAATCTACACAGTCCTTCACTGGGCCTCTCTTTCCAGGTGATTCTAGATCATGTCAACTGATAATCAATACTAACAATCACAGAACCACTCAGGGGAGGGCGTTATCATTTGAATTTGTTTGTGTATTTAATTTGGGGAGAATTCAAAAGCACAGAAGCATCAGGGAATTTCACTCCCTTCTTCTTAAAAACACATCGCTGCTAGGAAGCCCCTAGGAGGGGATGCCATAGAGTGTGGATAAGCATCAGCCGGCCTACTCACAGTGGGCCAGGGAAGACGAGGCAAACACAGGTATTCATACATGGAGAGCTCCTTGCTCCAACCAAACAGACTGCTTTTTAAAATAAAAGGTGCCTCTCATTTTTGCCCATTATTTTTTCTCCACATAGCCTTAAAAACAAACAAGATTATTTTCTTCTTCCAAATTCAAATATCACTTTCCTGGCTCAGACTGACAGCTAGGTTTCTGCCAATGATCAGATGCTCACTTCCAGTTTCCAACCAAAACATTTGAAAATGCAGAGACACTGTGTGTGTGTGTGTGTGTGTGTGTGTGTGGTGTGTGTGTGTGTGTGTATGTGTGTGTGTCTGAAAAAAGGATACCATGTGTAATTCCCTGAGAATCCTATTTCAATACCTCCAAATTGATAGCACTTTGTAAGCCCTTGGGACACAGGCATGAGCACTCCTGGTGGTAAGTGTCTGGTGCAGGAGGAAGGAAGATGAAGCTCGCGAACTTGAGGAACTCAGAGCTTTTCATGCACTGTGCTTCCTGCTGCTCATTCAGGAGTACAGCACCGTCCACGTTTTCTCCTCTCTGACTGGCCATTAGTGTGACTTACCATAGCAACAATCCATAACCTAACTCCAGCTTTATTATTTTGGCCTTTATTCTATGATTTTGGTAACTGAAGCTCAGGGTGTCATTTTCTCCCCTTCTAACATACTCAATGCCCACTGTTCATCAATTCAGCTCCCGAATACTATGTGATTAGAACTGGGGCATGACTACAGCAGTGAGGACAGTTGAGCAGCAATGTCCACCTTTACGAAGCGTGTATGCAGCCTGATCCTATACCTGCAATGACACCATGCTCACTTCCACTGTTTTTGTCCCGTAAAATACACTTCAGTTCATATCCTGATCACCTTTCCCTTCTATTATCCCGTCTCCTGTTAAATTCTCATTCTACTTTTACTTACCAACTCTCTGCCTCCAGCTTCATGTGTACACCATGGCCAGTATCTTTTTATTCTATAACGCTTAACATATCATTGTCCTGCTAGAATCTTTAATGGCTCCCAGAAAAAAAAAGGAAAACACAGACCCTTGGGTCCACCTGGACTTTCCACCACCTAGGAACATTTTCCCATTTCTCATTACTTCTAGGATTTCCCAATTTGAATTTCTAATATGGACACACAGAGCATGGTAGAAGACTTGCCCTTCAGCATCTCAGTACATAATGCCTTCTTTTTATAACTATAGAAACTGAGTCTCAAAAAAAAATTAAGTTACTGAAAGGTTTATTAGAAGCTAAAAACAACTTAGCATTCACCAAAAGGCCAGAAACAGTGTGTGCTGGGAAGCCCCTGAATCATGATGAAGATATAATTTTTAAACTTATAATTTTAAGAGAATATCTAGGTGGAGAATAACTATCCTGACAATTGTATCAATGTCCACTGTCCTCCTTGTGTCTCCTTGAATCCGTCTCTTCCTCACATGCCCTCATGCTGACCCTGCAGGTGGTTGTATGTTATGTATTTGCCAACAGCCTTCTACCCTGTCCCATGTCTGGATACGGCACTGGCCCATCAGAGATCTGACTTAGAGAATATTCCATGGTACTCCTCAATACTCAGGGCAGCATGAGTAAAAGTACATGGCATCCTAACCTAAGACAGGACCCAGTGTACATGACACCCCAGACACAATGAACATCAAATACTATGCATTCCCTGCTTCATGTGATCCACAACGTTAACTCCGATTCCAGCAACGAGTCCTCATTGTCCAAACATCAACATAAGGCTTCTAATTCACTTCCTTCCTGATTCCGTTTCTGGTACAAGATATTTCCTGATTTCACCTCCTTCGCTCCGCGATTAAAACATACCAATGGTATGCTTACTGTGAACCAGAGAACCACGAGTAAAGCAGTATCTCTCCTTCAAACACACACTTTTTTTCCAAAAAGGACAGGATGAAAACAATAAAGCAAATGCATAGTATTTCATTCGAAGAGAAGTATTAAGAAGCTATGTTTACTTCTTTATTTTAATAAAGAAGAGAGAGAAAGGAACAATTAGGGCCACCAGACAAGCTACCTTATGTAAGTGTTATGTAGGATGCTGGCTTTATGTAAGTATATATAGGGTGCTGTCAGGAATTCCTTCGCTCTATCAAAATTTTATGTTGAGCATAATTTCTGATGTGATATCATGGGATGGCATTGTGATGCTATTCAACCCCATGGGTGAGCTAAGTGCCCTTATTAAGGGAGCCTCTTTGTCCCTCTTCACCACATGAGAACACCATAAGGAGGCACAGCTTCTGAGGAAGAATGCTCTCAGGGCACTGGGGATACCTTGTCTTGGATTTCCTAGATATCATGAGAAATACATTTTAGTTGTTTATAAGTTACTCTAACTAAGGTCTTCTCTTATAAGCAAACCAAACTGATTAAGATACTCAGCTATCTCTGACATGTTTAACAACAGACTGGAATGTAGTAGAGGAAGAGGTTCTGTGGATGTCTGGGGAAAGTGCTCTCTGGACAGAAGAGTACCCAGCATACCTATAGTAGACCAGGGAACATGGGAGATGGGAGAAGGGCAGAGACCAAGGCAAGGAGGGGGAGGAGAGTGAAAGCTGAGGCCGGGCTTGCAGGCTTTACAAGACTCTAGATCTTAGGATTGAAAAGATGAGTTGCCTGAGGACTCTTGAAAATGAGTAATAATCTGACATGGGCTTTTAAGAAGGCAGGATGAGTACATTTGGGAAAGGGTTGTGCTTAAGCCACTGTGATAATAGAAACAGTAACGGATTGGTTGTGGTGGGAGAATGAGAAAAAGGAAGGACTTCCCAAGACTTTGGGCTTTAGCGTTTCAAGGAAGGGCACTTCCAATTCTGAGCAAATTGACGGATGGTGGCCCAAAGGGGTGAAGTGAGGAAATCAGAGTTTGGTCTGGGACACCAAGTTTGAGGTATTTAATTGGCAGTTGGATATACAAATCTGGGCTTCCTAGAGACACATGTGTGAGAGGTATAAATTTGATAGGCATTGAAATAAAGGCCACGAAGGGATGTTCTAGCAGGTGAGCCAAGCTAGACAGAACTCTGGGAGAGAGCCCAGAAGCCCTGCTGTGTTTACAGATCAGAAAGCCAGCCAGCCAGAGGACAAGGAAGCATGGTGCCAGCCTGAGGTGGTCACTGAGAGCAAACACTGCTGACAAGCTGGGTATGATTTATGGCAGGTATGTAGTCCCTGAGACGAGAATTTACATCGTTTTTTCCTTTAGGCCTTAAAAAGACAATCTAAATGCTAAATGAGAAAATCAAAAATAATAGTTGCCAGTCACAGAGAACAGGATGTCCTCTCTACTGATGCCCTGACCCATGAGCAGATGCCTTCATCAGGGCAGACTCGGAAGAAGATGACCACCATGCCACGTGCTCTTGTCTCATCAAAGCGACACCATCCAAGAGACACTCCCAGGCTGAAAAACTTCAGAGGTTTTAGAAATCTAAGGTGAAGGGTAAGGGTAAAAATGAAAACCAAGAGAAAACCAATGAGGGTGGAGGAGGGGCAGGAATGGAGGAGGATGAGGAAGGGAGGGGGTTTGAACACACCAGATTGTCCAGAGTGACAGAAATCCAAACTGAAAAAATACAAAGAGCAAAGCACAGGGAACTGAAAACAAAGGTATATGAGAGAGAGAGAGAGAGAGAGAGAGAGAGAGAGAGAGAGAGAGAGAGAGAGAGAGAGAGAGAAGAGAGAGAGAGAGAGAGAGAGAGAGAGAGAGAGAAAAGGACATGGTGAGATGGGGCAGAGATGACTAAAGTAATAGAGAAAAGAATTACATGCAGGCAAGGAAAAAGGAACCTAAGGAAGCCTGATACCAGTGCCCGGAGGAGCAAGGGCAAGACAGCAGGGCAGCTTGCACTGACAACAACCAGGGCTGCAGGAAGTCTGAGTTCTGAGGAGATGGGCAGGTAGGGAGAACCTTCCATAAAGCCTCAGGGTATTAGTGAACACAGTGCCCACACTGAAATGCTCAGTCGACAAGAGTGACAGCAGCCCTGGGTGACAAGTCTCTAGACTACCCATTCTTCCTTGGGCCCCCAGTCAGCCACTGCAATATTCAAGGCCCTTAAAGCGAGAGACAAAACAAACTGCTTTTAGCTAGAGGACCAGGCCTAATTAATATTTGGATAATTAAGGGGAGATATCTTCTATATATTTTAAAAAATCCTTTTTGTGGGGAGGGTCTATTTTCTGCTTGCTAAGACTTGGTTTAGTAAGGAAAAAAAGAATCAAGACAAGAGGATCTGAATTATTATTTTTCCAAAGGAGTGGAGTGGCAGTGGCTGCTGCTGCCAAAACTGCTTTGAACAATAGGATTTTGACACGGAGACTGAAATCTAAACAGCATGAAGAGATCTCAAAAGCTGAGCCGTCCCATTATCTCATGCTTGTGCGACTACAGTCCAAAAAATGAGTGATGAGCCTCCATTTGTGCAAGCAGAACAGCTGTCCAAGGCCTGAGAAGGATGCTGATTGCCCATCTGCTTGTTTATACAGCCCAGAGATGGTGACTGGACAAACAGCTCATTTCCCTTGAAACTGGACCAAACTGGGGTGTGTAGAGTGGGTGAGGGGTGCTGTCATATGTGACGAGAGGAAAGGGAAGATCTCTCATGGGAAAGGGCCTTGAGATCAAAGCCTCAGACCAGCAAGCCAAGCAGAGATTGGTGCAAGCAGCTGGCCTCCCACAAATGCTTCATTTCCACAGCTTTCTTCATCCTCGCTCCTATCCCACCCACCCTGCCACTCAGAGTCCCTGAAATAGGGTTGTGAGAATCTGCTCAAGACTATTCCTCTAGTGAGTAGTGACATTATCTGTAAGACTAGCTTGGGGAGTTGGTGCAGGAGGATCATAAATACAAGGCTGGCCTGAGCTACATAGCAAGACCTTATTTCTATTTATTTATTTATTTATTTATTTACAAAGGAACCCTAATCTCCTAAGGGCAGGGAAAAACACCATCTATTTTTACTTAAATAGTTGAGCTTGGCAATAGTCATCTCCTGACTGCCATAGATGAGGGCTAACGCACAGCAAGAGAGCCATGGAATAGGATGAAACAAAGTGGCCCTTGATAATTTGCTTTAATCATTCAGAATGCATTACAAGCATACTATAGACTAGCTACATGATGGCAAGGGGAGCTGTATTAAGAAGGCAATACAAACCCAATTTCAGATGTTTATCTCTAGGCATTTAGAGACACATAGTAGATAGAAGAAAGTGTAATAAACTCAGTTGAAGAAAGTCTAGAGACCCCAGCAGGATCACAGCCCTGAGATGTGGAATTGGTGAGTAGGAGCCTGAGGTCTGCAGAGAAAACTCAGCAACACCACAGCCCCAGTCTTCCCAACCTGTAACTACCGTTCTCTAGTCTTTAGCCGGCAGCATGTGTGTTGTGGCTCAGACTCTGCCATTGGAGGAGATGGCAGAGAGGGGGCAAAAGGAAAGGTAAGGGAGTACATTTCGAGAACGGTGGGGTTATCCTGTATGAACAACTTAATGACAGTACATTAATGATAGTAACAGCATGGTGGATACATCTAATTTCTGCACATTCCAGCAGCACCCACTGGCTCAATCCATTTCCTTCCAGACAGGGTGGCTGTGTGCATGGATTTTGAATTGAGTGTGCAAAGGTACCATCTTGGGAACTGGCTGTTTCAGAAAGTGCCAAGACACTTATGCTTGGTGGTGGAGGGGGGCTGGGAGGCTGGGGAGATGCTTGAGAGGACAAGCATGGTTAGACCACCTACATGAGGAATGTACAAAACCATATACGGCCCACAATCTTCCAGTCACAGAGAGTAAGAGTAACTGCACACTGAGAAATTCTGGACAAAAGGAATACTTGGAAGAAGAAGCTGTCAGTTCATCAAGCCCAAATAGTATGTAAGATAGTTATCCAAAGAAGGAAATATGTCCCAGCACTGCTGTCTTTAGCCTTTGGAAGGTAGATGTAGAGTCACACAATGTAAAAGTTTCTCGTCACGCAAAACAGTGGCTCAAACAGGGATTTACACACAGAAATAAACTCTTAATACAACCAATCAGTGGCCATGCATCAGTTTATGCACCCGTTGGCTTTCTTCAGGTCCTTATGTATTACTTTAGATCAGAGGTTCTGTGGGTCCTGACCCCTTTGAGAATCACATATCAGGTATCCTGCATATCAGATATTTATGTTACAATTCATAACAGTGGCAAAATTACAGTTATGAAAAATTCACAAAAATGATTTTATGGTTCGGAAGTCACCATAACACGAGGAACTGTATTAAAAGGTCACCGCAGGTTTAGGAAGACTGTGAACCACTTCCATAGATGGTTTGTTTGTCCCACCCCCATCTCCTAGCAATTTGCTGACCTTTGCTTTATGTTGTCACAGACTGGAGCAAACAAGAGCCACATTTTCTAGCTCATTCATATTTAGGCGTCTCTTGGATGCTGTCCATTCAATACTTTTGAGAAATAAATGTAACACAGAAATATATGGTATTTTAATATCAGAGTATATGTGGTGTGATCCTGGAGGAGAGGTCCCACAAGAGGATAAATTCATCATTTTAAATTAAGACAGGTGCTGTGTCAAACTCACACACCTGGAACATGTAATCAGAATCCATGAACTTTAATATAAATTCCACATCCTGGTCACCTATCTATATTTTCAGGAACAGTAAATTGACATATGAAGTAAAAATTAAGAATTTTTCCAATATGGATTTGGAAGTGGCCCTTAACTCTCTCTACACATTCTACTGGCTCCATTCCAACCAGAGAGAACTTTTGAGAACTTGTATGCAACAGTGCAATTGGTTGGAATTATTTTCTGATATCTCACAGCTTACCAAAAAAATGTTATCTACAAGACTCACAGAAAGAACAAATTTCAGTACAAAGGACACATTCAGATCCCACAAGATCATCATTTCTTGCTATGCTTACAAAAACTATTCATGAGTCTGTGTCTAAATACCCTTTGCACTTTAGGGGGAAATCTCTCAACTCTATGAATTTATATTTCCGTTCAACCATGCCAATTCCTGATGATTTCTGCCTTTCTGGATGCAGTGTAACCATGATTCTCAGTTCTGTCAGAGTGGCCGTAACTTATTGGCCATACAGGAACCACAGAGATCACAATCCCTCTCCCCTCAAAAGGAACTTTGATCAAAGGAAGAGTATGAGAAACAGGTAATAAACTTCTCATTTTGTCCCCTAAAATTTAGTAATATCCTAGATAATATCTTCTCAATGTTAAATAAATTATTATTGAAGAATATAAAAATATTTAAATTTGGAACTTAATTTGAGAGGTGTCTTCATGAGTGCGTAGATTAAACTTGTTTATTTAGTCTCTCATGTCTGTACTTGGAAAGACAACTCTGGGCTGCTTCTTTTCTTCCTCCTTACCCTTCATTCCTCCCTCCCCATTTTCTAGACACTGAATTATATTAAAATAAGAGTTTTTGCATCATTGTAGGAAAGGGCCTACAAGAGTAGTTTAAGGCCATTTGTCCATGGGAAAGAAAGGGAAGGAGTGTTTATTACATCAGGTGCAGAAGTACAGAAGTCTCAAAGGACTGATCTCCTAGGATTCCAACTGCGAAGACAGTCTCAGAAGTGTGGTAGAAACACTGGCATATGGGACTTCATGTCCCGGGAAATACATTCTGGCTGACGATGATGGTTTTTATGTGTAAAAATAGTCACAAACATGTGAGTCACTTTGTAGCACTGGTGTGAGAAACTAAGATTTATGAGCTGTGTGTTTACCCCTTGTAGAAACACAGAGAAACAACGAGTTTCCTTCACATTGAGGAGAAAGATAAAGTACCACTCTCTGGAAATAGCTTTTTTTTTTTTTTTTTTCTGAAGAAGTTCTAAGGACCAGAAGAACACACTTATGTTTGATTATTTATTAATCACTGAAGACACTATCCCTTTTCCCAAGGCAACTACAGATGGTATCCTTTGTAAGCCTAGATGGATAAAGCACAGGTCAGAACCTACAAGAGATGCTCACAAGAGATGGTGATCTAAGGAGTGGCCATTGTGAAAGCTAACTTCCATGATGACCACCTTCTCTACATGCCTGTTGATCTCTTAAAGAGAGACCGTGTGTGCTCTTGTTTCAGGATGTTGAAATGGGTTGACTTAGAACTTATTTTATCAAAAGTACATAATGTCTTATTTCTATTATTCAAAAAAGGTTGGCCATTTTTGTTTTCTACCACAAGTGAAAGCTATTTGCTTCGGGAAAAGTCAGCTGCCCAGAGACCACTGTACTGAGAAGAAAGCCCAAAGTGACATGCCATGGTTACTTGGAGCCTCAGAGAGAGCCCTTTAACCTCAAACATCCCATCCACCCCATGGTAGATACACATACATGTAAGGAAAAGCTATTTTTGAAATATTCAAATTCTAGCCACTATAGGACTCTGAATTCATAGGAGACCTGCTGCAATCACCAGCCAATGGAGTCTTGTCAACCCACAGAACAACCCAAGAGAGAACAGTATTATGTTGAGCTATTAAGTTTTGAAGCAAGTAGGCAATACAGCAACAAATCACTAAAGTATACACTATGGACTGAGGCAAAACCGGTGCGGGTCTTGCTCTTCACTGAGTGGACAGTGCCCAGAACACAAATAGAACTAAACTAATATTTAATTAGAAGTTTGCACAATTTCTTCTCTTTTAATAAGACAAAGGAGAGACTCGTGGTCAATATGGTTTCGTAGATGAATGAAATTGACATTGTCTAAGCAATGTAAGTAAAGCTCAAAGGAACATAAAAATACATGTGTGCAAGTGTGCTGTGCGTGCTGTGTGCATGTGTGTGTGCATGTGTGTGCATGTGTGTGTGATGGATGTGTAGAATTTTGTCACACCCTATATCAGAGGATTGAGACACTTCAGCTGATTTCACGGTTGCAATGCCCTCATATATAAGGTTGGGATTATTATCTCTATCTTTGGGATGAAGGAAGTCAGCCTGTTTTCCAAGTCAGAAGGTTAGCAAAGGGATTTGAATTGGGTTTGTATAATTCTAACGTCAATCTTCTTTGCATTATACTATCATATTGTTCACATTATATTATCATATTGTTCAGACTACAACAGAAACAGGAAAATGGCTTGACAGAGATCACACGCTGGGTCTTTTCCAGGGCTGTCTACCTCTATTACTTGTCCAGATGCTAAAACCTACTTCACTACTTGGTATTTGGACAAACTGCAACCAATGCTTCAGTCATGAGTTCAAACCAGGAACCAGTGCCTGAGGAAGCTTAAGACCAAGACATCAGATAACCACACATGTATCCTATGCTAGTTGTCTGACTCGCTTCTAGAATTGTGAAACTCAAGGGAAGATGCTAGAGGGAGAATAGAGCCCTTCTGGGAAGAATAGCCATTTCAAATATCTGTTCTGTGGCTTTGCACATGATTTACTTGAACATATTAAAGCCTTCTTGAATTATTACAGCACGGTTACTCACTCCACATTTCATTATTTCGGCAGGGAAACAGGATGCTGTGATGAGCTCATTAGGCAGGCGGTGGATTATTTCAATCAATAATTTTAATGCCAACAACTTGGTGGATGCTGTGGTAGGAAAGGGAGTTGTACATACCCAAGGCCCTGGTGTCTGTTTTTCAGGTGGAGAAAGGGTGAGCTAGCAGGGCCTGGCAGGCCAAAGAGTCTGAGCACTCATATGTGGCTAAAACTATGAAGGGACATGAGCGGCTGTGCCTACTCCTACTGTGAGACAACTGTTTATCTCTACTTAAAATAGTTCTGGTCAATTTTATGCATTTTTATTTTTCAGAAGCAAATGAAAATGTCTGAACAAAGCTACCACACAGATGGGTTTGTTCTTAACTTAAAAAGGTGATATAAAGATTAGAAATGGCACGACCATGTTGTTCAGCCTTTGTTTACAATGTTTAAAAAAGAATGAAAAGAAATGAAAGACAAAGCAAACCCTCATCATTCTCCAATTTGCTAGAAAGCATAGCTTGAGTTCCGAAGCTGTCAGTAGTTACCAAGGGTAACTAAGTTGGTCATTCTCCTTGTGTTATTGTCATTGTCTATCAGTTTAGCATGGAGAGGAGGTATTCACATAGTGGAGCGCAAGAATCGAGTGCTTGCAGTTCAACTTAGTGGCCACTAGGTGGTGATGTTGTGGATTTTGGCAGCCATAGTGTGTGCTCCATAAAGCATGGTGTCGTTGATGGAATTATGCATATCTCCTCTGTCATTGAGAAGAAACCATAGAAATTCCTGAGTTTTTTTTTTGTTACATGCTCACTTACCTGACTTATACTATATTTATGACAATGTCCACATTTTAACAAAGGAAGCTTCCTATCCTAGACAAATGTAGATCACACAAATCACTTTTGCCTAGATTTGAGGGGAGACAAAAGATAAACATGACTTCTTCCCAGTAGTGAAGACAGTCTTCCATAATTAACTAATTACTTTTAGAAATTGGTGCCATCACTCAATACACCACTGGGTGAATAAACCTGTCTTGATGTTCTGAGCCGCAATCTGGAAGGATTCTGAGAAATGACTGAGAACGTAAGAGCAGGCTGGTTGATATGTACAGCACCAGGCTCTAGAGTAAATGCTTTCATTGGTCCTGGGCTCTTATTAGCGTTGCCATAATTTTTTTTAAAGCAAAATGAACTCAGAGAAGAAACAATTTTAGAGAATAAAGTGACCACTGCAGAATTGTATATTAACTACAGAAGTCATGTATGCTATGATATTTATTCTCAAAATAGTTTGCTAACACAACAGAGTGTTTCTTCCATCATAAGAATGGTAATAGCTAATACAAAGAGGACCCATGTGATAATTGCATGAAATCACTCATTCAAACCTCCCTATAATGGAACTAGAAAATAGTACACTGCGTGAAGTAACTTAGACCCGGAAAGACAAATGCTGTTTGTTCGCTTTCATTTGTGGTTCTTAGTCCCAAATCTTCAGATGTGAGAATGAGTATATACACCCTGGAAAGTAACACAAGAAAGCCGAAGAAGTTCAAAGGGGCCATGGGTAAGGCCTAGAGAGTGGAATAGCATGTAAAGTAGGGAAAATGGAGGGAAAATGGAGAAAGGAGTTTAACTAAGGGAAAGGAAAAGGAAAGGAAGGTCACTAAAGTAAGGGAGCGGGGAGGAGATACAAATAGCACAAAAGCTGTTTGATAAAACCTCAAGGACTCATATTATTTTATATTTACCTACAATTGTGTGTGTGTGTGTGTGTATGTGTGTGTGTGTGTGTGGTCTCAAATCAACTTATTCCACTTGGGCTGACAATGCTCCCCACAAGAGCCAGATAGTAACAATAACAACAAAAAAAATCAAGTGCCTGGATGAGAAACTCCATTCAAGTCGTTGATCAGGTAGTCCAAGTGACTTCAGAGCAATGTATGCTAATGGCTATTGCCTTTGATTACCTTTCAGAGATCGAAAGCTTTAGACCCAGGACTTGAGAGAATCAAGGACTTTGGAGATCCAACCTGGATCTAACCTGTGAGCCTCCTCCCTGAGAGCTAGCAGAGGGGCTCTGCAAGCTGCCAAGGAAGGAGAACAATCCAAGTCCTACCCATTGGTGATGCCTCTGAAGCATAATAAGGACCAGTGTGACACGACATCCCCAAAGTGCACTTGTGGCACTCCTATCTTGGTGGTAAACAACAGCTGTCTAATTAAGGCCAGTTCAATCGAAAATCATGCCTCGTACTAGAAACCTGGCCAACTACCCAGGGCTAGTGGGGTCATGCATTTTAAAGGTCAGTAGAAGGTACTACTGTAACTTTGCTAGACATCATAGTCCTAACTGAATTGCAATACTTACCTTTAGACCCGTAGATAAGTGTAGCTCTTACTCCACATCAAAGAAGCTTCTCTTTGGAGAAAATGGATGCAACAGAAAACCACAACCGGTCATAATACAGAGATTAGCTACCCAGCTCCAATGGCTAGATCTATAACACAACTCCTGTATCTCAGGTTCTGGAAACATGGCAGAAGAGAGGTTATAAAGATTGTAAGAGCCGGAGGACCAGGAAGTTTTCAGTGAGATGATGTCTCCTAGAAATTAGCTACATCCATAGTAGCACAACAACACGGCTGCCTAAACAAGACCTGACCAATGGTAGTACTAAGAGACACACTGATGCAGAACGTGAGAATTTCATAGGGCCGCCCATCCTTAGACAAGAAACTATAATACTAATGACTGCTGAGAAAGAGAGAGAATTGGCTTTCAGGGATGGGCTCCCAAATTGGTTATCTGATAAACACTGTCAGCCCTGAAATCACATACACACAAGTCATACCAAACAGGCTCAGCAGGCTGATTTAAATTTTTATGCTTAAATACATATATACACACATTTACAGCAATAATAATCAAGAAAAGAGGCTGTCAACTTCAGAGAGAGTAGAGGATATATGGGAGGGTTTGGAGGGGAGAGTGGGAAGGGAGAGGTGATAGAATTATATTGTAATCTAAAATTTTTTTAAATTGTAAATTTAAAGCCTGAAATGAAAAACAAAGAAACAAAACAAAAGAAAAACCTCCTCATAGTTGGTGAGAATCCAAAGAGGAAGTGGTGGGGCCAACAATTACTTGGTGTAATTTATCAGAAAAACAACAATTATGCAAGATGCAGAGCTGAATACTGATTCCACAGCATAAGTAGATATTCATCACCCTGTCCCCCTTTTAGAATCACCACTGATATGTGTTTGCTACTGTTAGGAAGATAAATTGTTTTATTTATTTATTTATTTTTTAATTAGGATTTCCAGAGAGGAGTGCCTAAGACTAAGCGTTATCCTAGGTTATATAGAAAGTCTATTCTATTTTTTTTTCTATTTCATTTGGTGAGATGCAGAATGTCTCCTTTACCCACAAAAGTCTTGGCACAAAGGGAAAATGAGTTATTAGTATGGCACTGAATAACCCTGGGGATGAGGCCATACTGACGTAAAGTGAGTTACCAAACCCCTCAGACTCAGTTTCCTTGGCTGGAACATGAGAAATGACAAAAGCAGGCTCAACAATTGCTGCAATGTTGCAGTGAAGCAATACACTTCAGCTGTCAAGCCACATGCCACCACTACTACTCGGCCCCAAAGCCCAATCCTTCCCACCAAAGCCTAACCCTTCCCACCGAGGCTGCCAGTGAGAGACAGTGATGCTCTAAATCTAACATTTGCCTCATCAAGGTATTATGGTTTATATGGTGGCTTCATGTGTGTGTGCTATCTCAGTTTATTCTTCCTGGCGACACTGTTTAGTAATGTGAAATTCACATTTTCAGAGGCATTTATAAATCGGAGCAGAGATTCGAGGACATGAAGTCATAAAGTCAGTGCTCAGTACAAGGTCTTCTAACTTGAAGTGAAGTGATCCCTCCACTTCATTCAAAACAGCACACACACACACACACACACACACACACACATTTTATAGTGCCTGCAGTTAACAATAGTATACTGCAAACCTAGGTCTCAATGCCTCTCACATAGTAATGTAAAACTGAAGTATATGACTATGAAGATGCATTATTTTAAAAGAAATAACTGAATTAAAAATTTAACCTAAAAATGCATATACTGTCATGACAGGAAAAATAAATTAGGAGATTGTGAATGAATATAATGATTACAACTTCATAGGTTAATAAAACCCAGTCTCAGGGAAACGCAACTTAAAGCACTTTTAGTTTTCTCTAAAGAAACCAGTGACATATGGAGAGGGAGTATCCACAGTGGATATGAAAGTGGATACACAGAAAGAGAGGCCCAGCTCACTTCTCCCCAACTTCTACTTCATCCGAAAGCAGTGATGGTAATCACAGGACCTTGAATTCTTCCATGAGGAAAGGAAATGAAGAGACAACATTTCCACCATGAGATGCATCTTAGCCGTTTGTTAATGTTTATATGGCTCAAGGCCTTGCTCAAGTCTATAAATAATGCAATACATGAATTTATGGATTAGACCTTGTTCCAACAGAGCAAAAAAAGTGTCCAGTCTCACACTTGGAGGGTGACTTGGAGGGACATGGGTGCATGTGACCCTGTGTGTCTAAATTTCTGTGCCTTCACAGGACATCTTAGAATGCTTAGCAGGATTTATCTGATGTCTGTCCAAACTATACTACCAACCAGCATTTCTCATTTGTGGGAAGTTTTGAGAAACTGTTTAAAATCAGAGGCAAAGACTGTCTTAAGGAGCCAGGGATAATCCCTACAGAGGTGGAAGCAGGAGGATCAGGAGTTCAAGGTGATTCTTGGCTACATGGTCAGTTTGAGGCTAGCCTATGCTACAATGAGACCCTGTTTTATTTAAAAAAAAAAAAGAAAGAAAAAAAAAAAGAAAAAAAGAACAACATAGAACTAGAGTTTTTCCTTTTTCTTTCCTTGTCTCTTCCTCCTCCTTTTTAAGATAAGATTTCATTATATAACCCTAGCTGCTCTGGAACTCACTCTGTAGATCAGGCTGGCCTCATACTTAAAGAGATTTGTCTACTTCTGTCTCCTGGGTGCTGGGATGAAAGGCTGCTCCACCATGTTCAGCAAGTTAAATTTTCTTTTTTAAGGCTTGAGATGCAAACACCTACTTAATAGGTCAGATTCTGACAATAGTCTTAAGACATAACAAATGATAATTGATCTTCCTTTGTGGTTAGGCATGGAAGATACTGTGTATTAGGGTAATTTAGGATATAAATCACTTAACTTGTCCTGGAACAAGCATATAGATTCCAATGCACTCCTCTGACAGAAAGTATTGGGGGTATCTAGAAATAGAGAACCAGACTTTGGTATCAGGGAAGAAAAGTAAGAGGTAAAATACTATGACAATTAATAATAACTGTCACCTTGACAGGAACTGGAATCACTGAACAGACAGACAGTCTTCTCTGGGTGCATCTGTAGGGGAGTATGCAGATTAGGTTAAGTGAGGTGGGGAGACCCACCCTAATGTGAGCAGCACCATTTCCATGTCCACATGGCACATCTTCCTTTAAGAAGCACACACTAGACTTTGGTGGAGGCTGCTTATGGACTGGAACAAAAGCAATGTGTTAGAATGTCAGCTTACTATAAAGCCACGATATCCTGCCTCCAAACTTTTGGAATTTTGCTAATCTAATGGATTGAAAATTAAATTTCAGTATAATTTACCTTACACATCTTCTATCATAAGAGTGGAATCTTTTCTGTTTTATGAGCAGTTTCTACAACTTTTCTAATTACATGCTTTTCTTCATTGTTCAAGGCCCGGGTATTCTTTTATTGTAGGTATGTTAGAATTTTGTCTGTGGTAAAAGGTACAAATGGCAAAAGTTACACAGACTTTGGGGGGGCTATTATGATTTTTTTTTATTATAGTGAGGAAGTATACATTACTTAATACTTGGTTAAGCTTTTTAAATGAAGAGTGGGTAGTGAATTTTGTAATATACCAAATCCTAATCAAGTATCATGTGACTGTTCCTCTTGGATCTGCTGATAGTGCTAGAAGCTATACTTTGATTTCCAGGTATCTAATTATCTTCATCTTCTGGGAATTATTTCTATTTGGTCATGGACTAGTAGCTTTTATAGAGTTTTATAACTATGGTGAAGTCTGTTTATAGACTTCTTTTTTTTTTTTTCCAGATACATCTAAAAGATTTAGACGTTTTTCTTTTTTACAACTGAATATTTATGAAAAAATAAAAAAGAGCTAGAGTAACTGGAAGCCAAGTGGATGCCTGGCTTTTACAAAAACAGTGAATTAAGGATATCAGGGTGGAGTGAAGGTGTGTAAGGTGTGTGTGTGGGGGGGAAGAGGAAGCTAAGGAGTAGGAAGATGGGAGAGAAAGAGGAAGAAAGCATTTTATTCAGGGGGTATTTATGAGCTCTCTGAATAATGTGTGTGTCACACAAATAAATATATGTATGTATATGTGTATGTGTGTCACACAATATATATATATATATATATATATATATATATATATATATATTTATGAGAGAGAGAGAACAAGAGAGAGAGCGCATGCCAGCATGTGAAAAGTCACTCCATCTGCTGTGCCATCTAACTGGTTCAAAAACTTTACATTAGTAAATAAAAAGATCCAAACTAAGTTCTTGGATGAAAACCTGATGAGCAAGCCTGCACTAAGGTAGCTTTGTCCACTTTCCATACATGGTTTTGGAAACTGTGACATGACATGGTTTTGCTGTCTGATGACACCTGAAGCCGGCCTTCTTGAGTTGTATTTAGACTCAGCAGGATACACCCTGGCCCAGGAGTGACATACACTGGCCCAGTCCCTGTCCCTTTCTCCACGTGCTGAGGGAAGATTCCTTTCCTTCAGAGGCCGCACTCCAGGTCACTGGGTCTTTTCCACAACCGCCAAAACCCGTGCCTCAGTCTTACTTCCACAGCCTTGAGGTCGCATGACAGGGCTGACTGCAGTTTGCTGTTGTTCTGTTTTGAGGTTCAGTTATGGCCCTTGTCAATGTTATTTGACTTAAAGACTTTTACAAAATAATTTATTGGATGTATATATCCAACAAAGATATATTTGTAGGCGAGAGGCCTAACCAGCACTGCGAATTATAGGCTAAAAATATGCCAGACTCTATCAAGATTCTCTGATTCTGAAAGGATATAAGCAAGAAAGCCACAGAGGGAAAATACATACCGTCTAAGGACTTCACCCAGTTCAGGGTGTTTGTTCACAATTCAACAGACAATGATAACTATGTATCATAGGTCAGGCTGAGGCTGTGTTACAGACTCAGAGAAAGTAAACAGTAAATAGGGTCCGACAGCCATCGTCTCAGCTATTGTTTGTATATTGGAACTGCCTGCATTCCGTGTGGGGAAGCAGACTTACTGCTTTTTGTTTTACTTGGTAAAATTATTGGGATTTTTGTATTATTTACTACTACTACTACTAGTTTTACCAAACAGTTTCTTGACACTAAAAAAAAGTAGTATCTTATCTGGCAAAATAACCACACAGGAAGCAGAGCTCGAGTTATTCATTCAGGTCAGGTTAATCATCACGTCGATGTAAAATGTGAGATAAGACCAAGCGCGGAGGGTGGGGTAACAGAATGGGCAGGTGGGGTGGTAAAAAGATAAGACCAAGCGCGGGAGGGTGCGGGTAACAGAATGTGAGATAAGACCAAGCGTCGGGAGGGTGCGGGTAACAGAATGTGAGATAAGACCAAGCGTGGGGGGGTGCGGGAATTAGGGCCAGTTTCAGTCACAGCCTTCCCTGTCGGAGCTATAAATACAAATGGCCAATTTAACAGCAAGGAAAGACCACCTATAAGATCTAGACCTAGGATCTAATCAGTTGCTTTGTGGCTTCTTTCAATTATAGGATCCCTGCTATGTTTATGGGGACTGTTAATGTGAGCATCATGGTTTCCAAGGCCATATCGTTATTGGCCATGTTTGATCTGAGGGTGGAAAGTGGGAGCTCAAACAAGACAAACAAATGGCTGAACAAGACTGCTTAGACCTGCACTGTAAATTGGCATCCACAAGAGCCTACTGTGGAAGAGAAGGGGAAAGGTTTAGACACCACAGAGATCGAAATCCAGAAAAGAGCCATTAAAAGTTCTTTCTGTTTAGCTCAGGAAATGAAAATTCGTTGAGAATCAGGACCATGGCTTTGTCAACGTTATTTAAGAGTGTTCTGAGAAAGGAAGGATGATCAAGACAAACACATCATCTCAGTGTGGCAACAGGATGTGATTTACAAATGGAAAATCACAAGAGCTGAACTGCTGCTTATATACAAATAATTCTAATCATGAATCAACTGAGTCACAATGCATGTGACTCCTCGGGCTTAAAAAAAAACCAAAACACCCAAACCCTAATTGCTTAATATTTTCTGAGTGAGAAGACCCCTAACAGAAAACTAGTTTTCTTGCTACATGCTCCGCACAGGCTCTTGTCACAGCATACTTTCTCAACTTCTTTTTTTAATGATTTATTTATTTTATATATACAAGTACACCACCATTGCTCTCTTTAGACACACCAGAAAAGGGCATCAGACCCCACTGCAGATGGTTGCATGCCACCATGTGGTTGCTGGGAATTGAACTCAGGACCTCTGGTAGAACAGTCAGTGCTCTTAACCACTGAGCCATCTCTCCAGCTCACTTTCTCAACTTCTAATATGGCCCTACACTCAGCTGCTCTGAGATGTGGAGGAATCTTTTTATTCTACATCTTGCCTTTGGACTGACACAGTCACCCATATGTCTTAAACCACTACCTTTTTGAACCACTTGCAGTCACAGGCAGCTAAGGATAGCCATGAGTGTAGCCCAACATAAACTTATAAATTTCTTGAAATATAAAAAGATTTTTAAATTTCCTTTGTAACTCAGTGGTGGATTTCTTGAGCGTAAACTCTTTAGATGGTAGCATCATGTTACTGTATCACGCAGCTCTCTCCCATAAACACAGCATCTCTACCTGTGTGCCACACACGCACACTAAAGCTGTCGTGTCCAAAGTTTCATTGTCTTCCTCCTAAGCATCTAGCCAAAAAAGGGAGCATTACCTTTTCTTCATGTTTTGCTTTGTTCTTGCAATGCTCCTAATATAGCTCATACAGCATACAGTCCTGCCTGCCTGCCTCCCTTCCTTCCTTCCTTTCTTCCTCCCCCCCTCCCTCCTTCCCTCCCTCTCTTCTTCCCTCCCTGACTTCCTCCCTCCCTTCTTCCCACCACCATTGTTTTTACTCAGGTTCTTTTTGAGTCTTTGCTCCTTCAATTATCTTTATATCGTTGCCAGTTATAATTCATTTCTTAATAACAAAAGAAAAAGTGATCTCCTAAGATTCCTTCACCAAACAAGATACCCAGCTCAGCCTGCACTTGGCATTCCTGTACACGGCATTTTTCACTATTATCTGTTGTCTATAACATGAAGTTCAGGTTCTTCATCAAGTCCTGTGGTGATTCTCTTCTCCTTACAAGTCTTGCATTTTTCACATAAACCCTATGATTTGGTGTCACCCTAGTCTTATCCATTTCCCGAACACTTAACATCTTCAATTGTTATAGATTTGCAGTGTTCCCTCTGCCTGGAATGCATTTCCTAACCTGTTTGAAAAGAATTCCTCTCGCCCAACTTCACTGTCGTATCAGGCATACTACCTATCGTATCAACTCCAGGACTGACAGAGATTTCACATTTCAGCATTTCTGATATCGGGGTATATTTTATGAGCTCTACATCAAGGCTGGGTTAGCAGTAGTATTTTCCTTCGAAGCACACGTAATAGTGGTACTGTTTATGAAAATCTGGAATCAGATAAATGTTATACTTAAATCGCATGAAAATCACCATAAAATGTGATTATCCAAGGTCAATAATCATATTTGTGGTGGGCAGAGAATTTTACGTTTCCTATTAGTCAGAGAAACAGCTACTCTTAAAAAAAAAAAAAAAAGTAGTACTGTCTTCTCCCCGTGTTCACTTCATGATGCTCTGCCTAGCATAGCACGTGGACAAAGGAACCCTTGGACAATGGAGCTCGTGGATAATAGAGCAAAGTGACCCTAAATTACACTTTTGAAACTTCGACCCAAAATTGAAACCTTTTCGATTTTTCAAAGGAACTACTCTTTATTGCCCTAATAGTAGTCAAGAGATATTCCCATTGTGTACTCTGCAAGTTAGCAAAACTACAGGCTCTGAACCATATTAGGATAACATTAGGTGTCATGAAGTTCTCAGTTATAGACCAGTAAACATCAGAACCATGGTCTCATTTGTCACTGTAACAGTGTTTTCCGCATACAACAAGGAAGTTGCACAATGAGCTGACATAGATTGTAACAACATGCATAAGATCTATAGGAGATCAAGCCAGACGAAATCCCGGAATGAGGGTTGAGGTAAGCATGAAATCCCATTGATAGCTAAGGAGCTATTGATAGCTAAGGATCTATTAGCATTTGATAGCTACTGGGAGAGAAAGAGTCAATTTTTGTAAATGGTGTAATGTAGTATGGCAGGCCCCACTCCCAAGTGTAGTTAGTTAATATAAATTGCACCCAATAGGTTTTTTAAGAAAAAATTTCTAAAGTTAAATAAGAAAGTAAGAGTAAAGAGAATAGATCTTGGTGGAGCTGGGGTGGATATGATCAAAATACTCAAAAGAAAATTGAAATTCTCAAGAACTACTTTAGGGGTTCCTTTCTTGAGCTGAGAAACCTAGTACATTTCTCAAATATGAAAGGTTTTCAAGGTTCTAACCTATTCCTATTTACCTCTTTCCATCAAAATAATAAAATTCTCAATGTATTAAGACACTAGCTTTTTTAAAGAGCGAATTTAAGCCTATGAAGATATGCAGGCAGAAAAAACTCCAATATATACATTTGGAATTTTCCAGCTATAGAATAATAGAAAATTTAAAAAGTATAGAATCTAAACCATATGTACCTCATTTCAATTTCAGTTTTCATATGTGAAAAGAAACAGTCATAAATTAGGGGTTACAAATAGAAGTATCTTCCAGTTATGGAAGCTTCTACAGTTTATGTACATATGGTATAGCCCATAAAGCAACACATTTACCTTGATGAGTCACATTTAAAAAGCCTATCTATTCACAGTCATATAGTACAAAATGTTGGTGTCATTGTGTGCTCTCTAGATGGCATTGTGCCTGATCCATTACTCCCATCGAACCGGAGGTTGAACAAGACCAACCCTGCCTTCTGCCTTCGTGGAAATAAGGTCTTGCAGAGAGGAAAGAACAGAGATCTCTGCACAGAGGGAACAGCTAGGTTAGAGTTCCTGTGACTCACGGACTGAGAATTTCTCTGCTAATTTCCAAGGTGGTTTGGCCATACTTTGTCAATTGACCCAACTTAGCAGCCTTTTGATGGTGTGGTATTATGTGTCCTTATTTGGTAATGGAAACAGCACGTTGAAATTTCTCCAACGGTCCCTGCATGTATTTCCTCTGGCTTTCTAGTAAAGAAGAGAGCCTCCTTCAAAAACACCATAGTTTTCTTTTGAATTTTGAACTGAATTTGGGAAATTAAAATAGGAAATATATAGTAGCATTGTATTTTCATGTTCACTAACCCTGATCAATAAAAGCGTCTTAGTTCTCCAAACAATACGGAGGCAGGTACAGAACCTGCAAGGGTTTCTAAGTAAGTGTTGGATCTTCTGGGTATCCTAAAGAACCAATGAGTGCCAAGCAGTGGGATGATGACATTCACTGGGCCCCAGTTTGCCTCTCTGTAAAGGAATGAAAAAAAGCAACACAAGAAACAACAACAAATTTCAAATTTCCAAGTTGCCATGCTCATGAGACCAGGAATATAATTCCCATCAACCTGTCAGGGGTGACCATCAATCTGAGCTGCAGGACTATGTAAGCCTTACATGTACACACTGTGTTCAGTTAACATGTATCAAGGACACCTACAGTCCGGAAGAGACAGGAAGGTTTACTCTCAAAATATTTCAAAAGCAGGAATAGCAATGAATGAGTTAAAGGATGAAATGTTCTGATAAGGTGACATAGAAGCTATAAGGCAACTCAATCTACATTGAGGATGGAACTGCCATTGGACAATGGACCATGGCCCCAGATGAGAACCCTTGATGTACAGCTGAAAAGCCTCCTACCTTTCTTGAAAAACTCCTCCAGTTTGTCCTTGAAAGGCTGCAGGTACTCCCGTGGGGACTCCTTGCACACCAGCTTCATCTGTTGCTCACTTGCTGCAAAGAGAGGTGTAGATTAGACTTAATCAAGAAGACATACTTGCTGAGGGCCTGCTTGGGCACCATGTTACATTATCAATCATACAGATTCCTTGTCAATCACAGTTTAACCAAACTCCAAGGAGAAAAATAGCAGTCTACATCTCTCTTTGGGAATAGGGAAATGCACAGCCTTCAGTTTTCCTTTTAGCCATTCACAAAAAGATCTCTGATTTGTCCCAGGTAACGTAGTCTGCTTTTTTGTTTCTCATAATGGGGGGTCAGGGGTACTTAAGGACTGATCCCAAGGAATGAAGGTCCCTGGCCATCTTCGATCCATAGAATGAAAGAGATTTTGCTCATCAAGTTCCCACAAATCTAAATTGCCTGGAACCATCAGGTTAGAGAATCTTCATGATGTGTGCTCCAGTTCAGTTTATAAGTGCTGTATGTGCTCTTCAAGCCTCTCACTTAAAGTAAATAAACCACAGGGCCATTTTCAAGATGAGCGTGCTGAGATTTAGCACATGTGCTGCCACATTGAGCAGGACAGAGAACACTGGACCCCAACGGCTACATCCAAGTCCATCTGTCCTCACCCTAACTACATGCTCAGAGTAGAAAAGCATTAACAGCCAAACTGGCCTAGTGATCCACAGACTTGGGGCACTTAAACCCACCTGAGAAAGCTTGAAAATAAATAGGATACAAAATGTAGAAATAAACCACCTGCAGGCTTTGATGGGGAAGTAGACAAATTTAAGTAGCAGGTGATGGCTAAGATTGAGTCCCCCTCCCCTGATTACTTGACCAATGAAGAAAGAGAGAGAGGGACCTGAGTTACAGGGTGATAAGTACTCCTCTCAGAAAGCAACCGGATGCCCTCCATTTTGCTGGGTTGGAGTGCAACCTTTCAGAATCATAAAATAACCTGCCTCACTCTTCCTACTGAGTCTCCAGCACATTCATTACAGAGTGAAGGCCCTTTGCCTTCACACTAGTCCCCTCTAGCTTCACTAACACACATGAATACTTTCACTAGATCTGCTTCAGACGGGACACTGGGAATTTACTACAAATTGCTCCTTAGATAATCAAGTGGCCTTGAACCAGATTTGGTTACATAGAAACCACAATAATCAAGAAGAGTGGTTACCTCAGGCAAATATATTTTCAATATAGTGCCTTCAACTATTGGTCATGCTGGAAATTACTGATAAACTCTTGTCTAAGAAACCAAATTAATGTCTTGGATTTTTTAATCATAAGCAAATCATGCTACCAAGTTAAAATAAAGAAACAGCTAGCTGTGCAGTGTACACCTGCGAAGTGCTTGGGGCAGATGGGACGTGAGTGTAAGGGTCAACTAAGCTACAAGGAGTGCTCCAGTCTGGCCTGGTACCATACGAAACCCTTCTTAAGGATGGCGGAGGAGGGGGAAGGTATAGAAATGTATACTTTACGTCTTGGAAGACTATAAATACAAAAGAAAGGCATTTTGGAAGTGAGCAGTTGGGGAGAGACTTTATTTACATCAGAAACATCCTACCCAGTAGGATGTAGTCCCCTGACACTTTCTCTGTTTGGGACAGTCTGGGTGTTGCCTTGAACTCTGGTTCGGTCTCTCAAAGTGCTGGTATTGCAGGTGAGAGTTGACACTTTTCATCATCTGCTGTATTGGCAACCAGATTTCTAGACTCTTCAACTATGCTGAAAGACTAGAAGATGGTGGGAGCATGACTGGGAGTGGGGATCTTGTGTTGTTTCCTAACACACACTCTCAGGGTTCCAAGTACTCACCATAGCTTGGGGCTCCTAGATCCCAGTGCAGAAGTGCCCCTCTTCAGGCTTCTACCAGCACTACTATTTTCTACGACCTCTGGCTAGAGCTCTCCTAGAATGTCTACTACTACAACTGTTCCAGTGCTAGTCACCAAGGTGACAGATACAAATCCTACCTTGGAACACATGGAGAATAGTTTCCTTAAAAGCAGCCAAACCTTTTCAAAATGCTTGTTTCTGGGGCCAGGGAGATGGCTCAGTGGATAAGAGCACTTAGTACCATGCCCATTGCCCTGAGTTTGATACCTGGACTCACATGGTGAAAGTTACGCTTTGGTCTCTGCATGTGTGCACACACATGCCATAAAACAAATAAATACGTAAGTTGTAAAAACAAACAAAAAACATACTTATTTGAACATCTTTATCTTTCTTTGAAAGTGTTTTTGGTCTTCTCTATTAAAAGTACTCTATAACTGTTCTACTACTGTCAGATTTCTCTTTCCGTTTTCCAAGTAGATAAACCATTTGGACAATGGTAAAAATACCTCCTTGTATCGTCGTTCTCTTGCCAAAACAGTGAAACAGAAGTGCTTTGAGCTTGAGTGCTGCCTGAGGACAGAGAAAAAGAGGAGGGGTAGACAGAGCTGGGACACATTCGAAGGTGGAATGAACAGATCTGGATGACAGAGTCGGGCGGGGCTAAAGTGTGAGAATGTCATGATGGGTGGTCCCAAGTCCATCTAAAAGGGATTACTGTATATAAACAATTTTTCATCTATGTATGTATGTTCCATGTATGTGTACATGTTTAATGTGTCTGTGCATGTGTGAGTGCATGTGTGTGTGTGAGTGCATGTGTGTGCAAGAAGGCCAAAGGTTGACACTGATTACCTTCTTTTCAACGTCTGCATCTTATGTTTTGAAACAGTTCCTTCCTGAACCAATGACTTGCCAGCTAGGCCCTGGGATCTGACTGTCCTTGCTTTTCTGAGCACTGGGACCCCAGGCCAGTACTGTCATGCCTGGTTTTGACATGGGTGCTAGTGAGCTGAGCTTAGGTCCTCATGCTTCTCTGGCAAGCACTTCATTGGCTGAGTCACCTTGCCAGCTCCTGGCTTAGTAAACTTTTATGACCCTAGCCCTGCCCATCACCTCCTTCCACAAAACATAAATAAGGTAGCAAAGATGATCATACCCTCGGGGCATAGAGACCAGTGCATGGACGACTGGTCAGATAAACTTTGAATGATTTCTGCTTTGAATCATCACTTGACAATGAACTTCAGAGTGACATGCTTTTCTCCTGATATGCAGTTATGACTCTGAGTATACACAAAGCCATACAATTTCTCACAGTATAAATCATTAACTCTTTAAATTCAAAAAGCCTTCAGTGACATTCAAGTTCTAGTAACTATTTTTAGAACTACTTTTGTGAGTACAAATAATATGTTATGTTATCAATTTAGAAATGAGAAGTAGGTGAAGCAAGGGTGATTCTGTCAGGGTTCTCTCTCTCTCTCCTCTCTCTCTCCTCTCTCTCTCTCTTCTCTCTCTTTCTCTCTCCGCCCTCCCTGCCTTCTTCCTTTCCCCTTCTTTCTTCCTCCCCTCCCTCCCTCCCCCCTCTCCTCTTCTCCCTCTCTTGTAGTTTTTCAAGATAGTATTTTCCTGTGTAAGAGCCCTGCCTTTCCTTATTTGTAGACCAGGCTGGCCTGGAACCCACAGAGTTCCACCTGCCTCTACATCCCTAGTGTTGGGACTAAGGCGTGTGCAGCCATGCCTGGCAAAGGTTACTTTTTCTAAGTAAAGTAAAAAGAGCTTGAGTCCATAGTCACTAAACCAAGGTTTCAACTTCTGAAAAGACTGTTCTTTGTAGCTCTTCTTTTGTCCTAACAGTAGTGACAAATGGGATGGCCGTAAAACTGTTCAAAGTTTATTGGCCATATAAACTTTGTGCTTGGACTAAGACTTCCCTGAGCTCAGGTGGGCTGTGGCTTTTTGTCTTATCTGCAAGTGATGGCCCCTTTCTTCCAGATGACATGAGATAATGCGTGAACGTCGTTTTCAGAGTGTGTAGCATTAGCAAACAACTGAACTATTATGTATTATTATGATGATCTAGTAAAACTGGTCAGGAAACATTTCACAGCAGGAAGGTTATAGTGTGAGGGCCGAGGACTAAACGCTGAAGAAGCTGGGTATTCAATCACTTTAATCCATTTAGAAGATGGGAGTAATGCCTCTCATCCCTTGCTGAGATCCCACCACCTATCAGGAGAATCCACTGAAGAATGCCCTCAGATTCTCCAGAAATCTAAGAAAACTTGGGAAATCATTCTCCTTGTCTTAGAGCTCTCTGTTTTAGAAATTAGAAAGTAAAACCAGGACAAATGACAGCAGTCCCATGGGTGTGCTCAGAGGACCCCTCTGCACCTCACCAGGCCAGGACTCCCGTGCGACCTGCTGGAATTAAACGTCTCTACAGGATCAAAGGAGAAAGCTGCCCTCCGACTGCCCCTGCACAGTTGCATGTTTCCGGTCGCCAGCAGCTCACACACTCCAATTTATTAACTTGGCTTACTCAAGACGCTTTCTAACAGACAAATGGGAGACCTAAGACTAATTAATGATGACACTGGAGACTGGAGGGCCACAAAGAAGAGAGGTCATGGACAAATTCGTAAATACCACTCATTGTCCAACCAGAAGACTACTTACTAGACAGTCTTGCCAGACCACCAAAGTGGCCTTAAACACAGTCTGTGCCAGGACCTCCAACATTAAAACCAAGCATGTCTTTTTTTTTTCTCTCTGTAAAACTTTTAACTGTAAAAGACATTACTTTCTAAAGTTAACTACTAATAAGTGGTTGGTAATAACAGGGAAATATAAGCTGATGCATGACGGTATAATACAGAACAACTAAAATCAGACTCTCATTTAAAAGCTAAGCAATTGTGACTTCTTCCAGTGGAAAAAAATATGTTCTTGAATGTTTTAAGATTTCAAATGTCAAGTGTCTAAGACCAGATCGATGGTTATCTATTTTTGGCTTTTGACACCTAAATATAAATTTTTGAGGTAGTTTTAAAAAGCAAGTATATGTCAGAAGAAACATAGAAGCAACTCTAATACAATTGTTCACAATCATATGTGTTTTGTATCAAAGTACTTGGAAAAATACTATTAATTACTGTGATACTGCTATAAGGACTCAAGTTAAGTCACAATGTGGGTGTGTGTGTGTGTGTGTGTGTGTGTGTGTGTGTGTGTTGCTGAGGATTGTATCCAGGACTTTGCAAAGCCAAACTATATTGTATGTATAATTGATGCTTTTTAAATCTGGAATTGTCTTTTCTCTGCTTACCTAATTCCCATGCTTCGATGGTTCTGGGTGAGTTCTGTTTATTCTTAAGATTTGTAAGCTCTGTCTTTTCCACAAGATGCATGCTCAAAGGACCATCATTGAGGATTGTCATAGGAACATATCAAATTATTTGCTTATAGACATTTTTGTGTTGTGTTGGTAGGTTTTAGGTGAGAGGGAGAAATCGGAACCAGACGTAAAAAGTATCTGATGCTTGGTGAAGGAATTATTACAAAGGGACTTCTTGAATCAATACATCAATTTAGCACATATCTGCAGGGCACTTATGATGTGCATGAAATTGGACCAGGTACTGGGAGATGTCAGTGAGAGCACTAGACTAATGTCTTACCCTCATACACTGTCAGGAGTGAGTCACTGACTCTTCTTATACAGAACATAGTAATGGCTGTCTCCACACATCTTTATTGTCATAGTTAGCAGGATGCACAATATTCCCCTCATGCTTTTCACAATCAAGCAATATTAGATGAGTTTTGTTAAAAGGTGTCCAGTTTTTATGCTTTCTTCCCCTAAACATACTTTTGTTAAAATAAACTTTAAAGAAAAGTGTATTTAGAAATCAAAATCTGGATAACAGTTTAACCTATACACTTTTAATGATGTCAGCTCTGACCTGAATTATTACTTCTACAGAAATCAGAAAGCAGATTTTGAACTAATAAAATATTAATGTGTTTTCATATGCTTGTTAAAAGTCAGCATAGATAAGGTAGTTCTATTTTGTAGGTCTTCCATATCGTTCTCTCTCCCTCTGAACATTTCCCCCTCCTGTTCCTTTCTTCTACAACACTAAAGATGGGACCAGGGCCTTATACATATTGTAGAAAAGGTCTATCACCAAGGAACATCCATATATATATATATATATATATATATATATATATATATACACATACATACATACATATACATTATATACATGTAATATACATGAAAAGGCAATGTAAAGAGAGATTTCAACTGGAATTTTTTTCAACTGGATTTTTAAAAGCAGCCAGATGATGTACTCCTAGAATAAAGCATGTATTTCCTGTGCATGACTTTTCATAGACACATTCCAAATATTTAACAACATGGAGTGGTACTGGGTAGCGGTGGTATCATTAGCAATCTTAGGTTACAGTAGATGGGCAAGAATGAAGGAAAAATATCTGTTCTAGGAGAATGCACACACACACTTAAACAAAACAAAACAAAACAACCCAACAGCCTGGCGATGATGGTATAGAACCTGTGATCCCAGTACTTAGAAGAGGCAGAGGCAAGGGGAGTCATGAGCTCAAGGCAGCCTGGGTTCTGTTCTGTATCTTTTTAATCTCTTATATTTGTTGGCCTAGCTTAAGCTAGCCATCTCTCAGCCCTTCTAAATTTCAAACACCTTCCAAACAGCAACAGTAACAACAACCCCAAATAAACAACAGTAACAATAAAAGACTAAAATAACAGTTTAGGAACATTATTGCAAAATATTACACACACAACACACACACACACACATACACCACACCACACACACTACATACACCCACACACAACAACACACACACACACACACACACACACTTACTTGAAGATACACATCAACAATTGTCTACTACAAAAGAATACTCCTTAAAACCTTCTTTCCTTTATTTCTGAGAAAAGATCCACTATCTAGATCAGTGGTCTTAACATGTGGGTTGCAAACTCTTTTGGGGTGGAATGACTTTCTCACAGGGATCACATGTCAGATATTCGGCTTATCAGATATTTATATTATAATTCATAACAGTAGAAAAGTTACAATTTGAAGTAATAACAAAAATAATTTTAGGGCTGGGGTCACAGTAACATGAGGAACTGTATTAAAGGGTCACAGCATTAGGAAGGTTGAGAACTGCAGGCTAGATGATCTGAACACACCACATGGTCTTCCTCAGCCTCTCAAACTGCCGAGATATATTTATTTATTTTCAGGTTTCCACATACTTTACTCTCTGGGAGTTATTTAAATATCTTTGACTTTTAGTTTCTTGCTATATAAAATCTTCTAAGGTTTGAGCGATAATGGCACACACCTTTAATCTCAACATTTGAGAGACTAATCGCTGAGTTTGAGGCAGCCTGGTTTACATATCATAATTCCAGCCAGGGTGACATAATAAAACCTTGACTCAAAAAAAAAAAATCCTCTAAGGACTAAAATATATAGAAACACTTTATATATTTGGGCAAATAGTACCTCAAATTAAATAGGCGTTATCCATTTAATACAGTCAAGCAATAGGAATAGTGGCTAGTTAATGTAGGATTCTGTTGTTTTTGTTTCCAAAAATAGCTGGGCATACACACTCTTAGGACAACTGGTATTTCTAGTGTGTGTTCTAGTGTGTGTGTGTGTGTGTGTGTGTGTGTGTGTGGTCAAGAAATCACTTACTTACTTTTATACCCTTTTATGTTCAAATTATCTTTAAAAATTGCCAACCTACCTCAAACACTTTTGCATGTTTCTTCCTTGATTTTATTTTACCTTTACCTTTTACCCTTCTAAGATGCTGAAAATGTTCTGTGGGGTCACCAGTCCACCCACTCTCTGCCGAGTGCAGGAGCGGCAGTGGGATTCCATAGCACGCTGCTTCCCCTTCTGTGTCCTCCATCCTGGGAGTTGCAGCTCCCTATTTGCTCTGTTGTCTCTGCTGCCCCAGCTTCCTGCCCGCTCCTCACTTCCCTGACGTCTGCCTAGATCTATCATTAAATGTGAAGTTCTTTTGGATTTTGTACAAGGTTTCCTTTCTTGGCATGCTATGCCATCTCATCCCAATAAACATTTCAGTGACCATCGATAAGAGGAGTCCCTCCTTCACATGCTTTGCCACAATTTCACCTCCTGGTGATCTCTTGGATGCACTGATATCTATTAAACTGTTTGTATCTCCTGAACTGTTCTTCCTATGCTCACAATTGCCTCCGATTTGTCCCCATACTGCAGGCAGGTAGTTGTACATCATCTGGTAATAACCCTCCCCATGAAGTTTGCCTGCAATTTCTCAAACAGTCCACATGGCCCTGGGGAGCTGGCTCCCACTCACTCCCTCTCAAATTCCTATCATCCCTCTTCTACTTGAAGTACTGTTACTTATATGTATATAGATACAGATAGATCACACCTTAGTAACAGATCCAAAATCTCCAATGAGTTCCTGAAGCCAAGCACTCTGCCTTCCCCCTTCTATTCCGAATAGAAGTCTGGATAGGTGGTATCTGATATTCTAGCTTAAGGTGAGAGATGTTTCTTTCACAGGAGAGGAAGACTTTGAATCACCTTAAGTGAGTGAGTTGGTTACAGACAGGCAAGGGTAGAAGGACAGGAGCAATGACTTGGACAAGGCTGGTTTCCGTGATGCCTCACAACTTCACTAAAGTCTCCCCGAGCACACACTGATTCCTGTGGGTGTGAGCAGTGAACAGAAATGGAAATGAGTTGTATCCTTAGCTTAGAGGTGGCACAGAGCAACAGTCTTTCATAAGGAGGAGAAGGGGCACCACTGCATTTGCCACTGTGCCACACGGTAGGGGCAAATATCTAACAAGACCCACATTCCTCTTAAAAACTGTAAACTAGTGACAGTGAAACAAAATAAAAGAACAAAAACAAAAATCCTAGGAAATCAATACATTGTATTACAGTATAGTGTCACAGAACATTGGGTAGGGCATTCTTGATGTATATTGGGCTGGAAAAGGTTATCCAGAAAGGACAGCTTACAAAACAGATTGCAATGTCAAGAGAAGTGATGGAAGGGGGAACACCGTGAATGACACTAAAGTATGTTGAAGTGGCACAGTGGTATAGTACATCACAAGAGCTCAGAGACCTCTTTCCTTTGGTTTCCTATTGTCCAGAGTTTAGCTTCAAGGAAAGTATAAGAACAGATTTCTGATTCCAGAGATTGATCAAGTGATATGCTGTGGTGGGTGATTCTAGAGTCTGCAAAGGTGAAAGGACATTAGAAGGTACCATAAGCATGGGAAACTTAGAGCTTTCTTTAAAGTCAGGAAACATCTCACCGTGAAGACACTCGACTGGATATTTTAATTGAAATAAGGAAGCAGGCCATGAACGAGCTTGAGAGTGGGAATCCAGAGTATTACTCAGGACATGTGAAGCTTGAAATGTTAACTAGACACTCATGTTGTATATAAAAGCATGCACTTGAGGACACATGACTGAGACAAAAATACACCAGGGAGTCATTGACATAATATTGGTATTTAAAGCCGCAGCAATAGATGAGTTGCCAAGGAGGGACTGTAGCCAGAGCAGAGAGGGCTACAGCACACAGCCTGGGGCGTGCAAACACTGCAGGGGAGGCCAGCTGTGAGGAAAAATGAAAAAATGAGGAAAGCAGAATTATACAATGCAAGAGGAAAACAGTATGTCAGGAAGGACAAAGCCACACACACAGAGCTCAATACAGTCCTTCTGAGTGTCAAGGAGGATGGACAGGGAAGTGACTGGTGTATCTGCTGCCATGGGAGTCACTGATGACGTCACAATGTTCACTGCTAAGTGGAGGCAGGGAGTGATAGGCAGAGAGGGAGGAGGGCGGGCTAGGTGGAGACCCACCCTGTAGCCATGTATGTATAGAGTTAGTGTCAATACGTGTATGAAATTAAGCTGGAGAAAGAATGGCTAAAGCACAGGTGGGCCAAGGAGAGTTTGTTTTCAGGTGACATGGAAACCCTGCCATAGACTGTATACTTGAACTCTGCCTTTAGCTAGTGGTGCTGTTTTGGAAGTTGGTGGAACAGTAAGGACATAGCACCCTGCTGGAAGAGAGAGACTACTGGGAGAAGAACTTGAGGGTCTACGTCTAGCCCCACTTCCTGTCCACTACCTGCTTCCTGACTGACCATGCGACATAAACAGCCAGTTTTGGGATTTCTACGACCATAAATTCCCAGTCACGGTAGGCCATATCCAACTGGAACTGTAAAGCCAAAAGAAATTCTTTCTAGATAGGGACTTCATTAAATTGGATCAGATAGTGCTAAGAAGATGGATCAATGGGTAAAAGTCTTGCTATGCCACCATGGAGACCTGAGTTCAGATTGCAAGCATTCATGTAAAAGCTAGATATGGTAGTAATAGCCTGTAACCTCAGTGCCAGCGGGCAGAGACAGTTGGATGAAGGGGGCTATTGGCTACTCAGTCTATCTGAAACAGCAAGCTTGTGGTTCAGTGAGAGATCTTGCTTCAAGAAAAAGCAAAACAATGATTAAGGAAGATGCTATGTCAACCTCTTGCCTCTACACATATTTGTAAAAGCACACACACACACACACACACACCCCACACATATCAGTTTATAGTTGCCTGAGATGTTTTAGAGATCCTCTTATGGAGTAGGGCTGTTGAAAGGACCGTCCATTGGGCTGTTCTGATTAAGTACAGAAGGGTCATAGCCCTCTAGGGAGTGGGTGCCTCTTTCTCCAGAGGAATGTTGTATAAAAATAAACCCACCAGGAATCTCAGGCCCAGGGGAATCCCATGATTCTGATTCACTTCACTGAGGGAGGCTGCTGGAGATCAAATGCACCTTAATGTCCTATGATTGTGAGTATTTTGCATGAAAAAATTTAAGCAGAAGTGACAGGGCTAAGTGAGGACCTGCCAACATGCTTTAGGACTTCTGGAAAGATTTGCGAAGCCGGGCCACCAACTGCAGCCTTTGCACGGTATTGTCTACACTATTCATAGGACCCTCCTATCAGACATCAGAGCTGAGTCACAGTTTCCACTGTGATGATTATGTGGTTATGGGTGCAGCCTTGGTCTGTGAGACATTAGCATGAAAAATATTCATTAATCACCTACCCACGACTAGCCTAAATACAGATGGATTGGGCATGATTTGATTTATAGAGTGTTAAATGATCCAGCCATTTACAAGAAAATGTTCCTTGCATAGGTCTCCATGAAAACTGTCATCTTTAGAAGCCTTGATTTGAACTAATGACTATAATTCCAAAAGGTCTTGTGAGATATATAAATGCATAACTTGAAAGACAAAGCATTATTATGAAGAATTTGTGAATGTTTTGCCATTAGTTTATTTGTAAGAGAAATCTATTTGTTTAGAGAAATAAGGATATTTCAAGCAATAGACAGAAAAGCTGGGTCAATCATCCATGTACTGGGGAGGCTGAGGCTGGAGGATCATGAGCTGCAGGCTAGCCTGGGGTACGTAGTGAGTTTTAGCTCAGGCTGGGCTGTGGAATGACACCCTGACTCAAAAAATGTGTCTTTGTATGAAAGAGAGAGAAAGAGAGAAGGGGGAAAAGAAAAGGAAGAAAGGAGGGAGGGAGGGAAGAAAGGAAGAAGGGACAAAAATGGGGAAGAGACGAGAAAAGAAGGAAGGAGGGACTAAGAGATTTGTGTGTGTATGTGTGTGTGTGTGTATGTGTGTGTGTGTGTGTGTATGTATGTGTTTTGTGTGTATGTGCACGCACAAGCAGCCCCCCCCCCCAGTAATGGAAAACAAAAGCTCATTCAGCAAGATTCTGATTGCCAGATTGACTCTAAGCCATGTGAGGCAGGAGCTAAGCATGACATTTCTAGGCTTCTAAAGGGAAGGGAATTCATCTTAGAGATGACTGGCAGTTAGCTTCTAAAAGTACTATAAAGGTAACGTTCACATGTGCAGAAAATTAAAATAATAATAAAAACCTAGTAGTGGAAAACTCTTCCATGGTACCATGGCGAGAGCGGAGCCAGCATTTTCCCTTTCGTTTTTCTATGTCTATGTCTCTGCATCACAGCCTTGCTGTCCGTAACAATGCATGAGTTGCCTTTAGACATGAGCTTTTATATACCTACAAATGCCAATATAATGTTTATAATTTCTATTAATATTTAATTTACACTTTCTGACGTTCTTTTATAAAATTTACGAGCATTGTATTTATAGTCATAAAACATTTTCAACTGTATATGCCATCGTCTACTTAGCAGTCCCACTGCAGCTGGGTAGTGAAAGTCTTTCTGCAGCAGCCCTCCTACAGGGAGACAGGGGCTGAGCTCCGGCTGTCTCCCTACAAAGGTATTCTGAGTTCAGGATTGCTTCTTTAGGCAGCAGCAGGTTAAACTACATGCAAAGTGAAAAACAGTTTTCAGAGTTCTCAAAATAATGGTGTGACCAAATCGCTTTGGTACAGCCAGAGCTTACACTACGGTGAGGGATGAAGAGGGGAGTCTTTGAAAACTGTGCTTTCCATGACACTCTGCAGAGGTGGCTGGGTCCCAGAAGCTACAACTGTGTCTGCCACTGGAATGCAGGAACTTGAAGTGATTATTCTCCAGAAAGGATAATGGCAAGAAACAACTGAGTCAAACAGACAATAACTAGCGATCTATAAAAGTCGACAATAAGCATAAGATTGTTTTAGAAGTCTATTAAATAAACCAGCTTTCTTGTGGAGGGGCATCCTGATGACATTTAATTTTGTCAATAGTAACACACACATTTACATCAAACACAATTTCTCAAATATACATTTCTATATTCATAAACACATAAATGTAGGATGTTCCGATTGGCCAATCAACAATATCAAACAATGATTTGGATGTGTGGCAAACTGAACCATTTGTACATGGATGATTGACCCAGCTTTTCTGTCTATTGCTTGAAATATCCTTATTTCTCTAAACAAATAGATTTCTCTTACAAATAAACTAATGGCAAAACATTCACGAATTCTTCAGAGCCTGAAGTTTGGGGCAGCCCACTGGAATTACTTCAAGTCTGTGTGTATTGTTAATGTAAGTTCATGAGTGAAAAATCACAGGGCTGCTGGTAGAATCACGATGGGCGGAGTCAAGCTCACTTTCACGGAAATTACGCAGATGGGAGAGCCATGCGCTGGGCTCCCTGCTCAGTTTACCAGGTCAGACAGCTTCTTTTATGGCAGTTGTTACTCCATTGACATGACACAATTGCACAGACACAGATATCTTGAGGGCAAAATGCTTTCTCCTTCCACAGAGGTCATCAAGGGGGTGGATGAGGCGGCGGGACTAATCTTGAGACTCTCCCTGCAGTATGACAGCTGGCTACAGAGAAGCCAGTGGGCAATGCACCCAAGCTTAATAGCGAAATGCAACCTGTTTCCACATGGCTCAGCTGGGATGGCTGCAAGCCTTCCATGGTTTTTCTGACCTCAGAGCCCAGGTCTCCATCTTCCTAGGTACTTACTTAAACTGTAATTTTCTACTCTGGGAAAGTGTTTACATCTAAATAGATCATAAAGGAAATAAAAGTCAGAAGATTGAAAGCCACAGAAGAAAACAGAGGAGGGGTGTGTGGAAAGTTACTTTAAAAAACACACTTCATTAGCTTGGTGGCTGGATTTTGGTATCTAGACTTGGCTACAGGCACTGCTGGCGAAGCTCAAGGCTGGCCACTTGCTGATCAATGTGCCACTGTCGTCAGATTTAATGCAATATTTGGCTCAGGCCTTTTTAAAAATCCCCTATTCCAGCTAAAATATTTACACAGTCCTATGTGTCTCACTTAATGCTTGTTAAGCAATCGTCCTTTAAAACTCCACAGACTCTTGTAAATCTGTCAGGAGAATTGTGGCCTATAAACAAGGCTTCACATAAAGAGGGCCACATTGTCAATTTGCCGGGAGTCAGGATTTCTCAGGATGTGTTTGAAAATAACAGTGAAGATCAGAAATAGTTTAGAGTGGGTAACAAAGTGGCAGTGGTCTCCCTTGCTGTACAACGGGAAGCTTCCAGACACTGACCTCAGCTGTTTGAAGCATGTTCTCCTGTAAACCTGTCATGGATCCTACCTTGCTCTTGAGTTATGGCAAAAGGAGAGCTGCAGGTCCACCACCCCTTGGTAGTCTGCATCCCAGCATCCGTCCACTTAGAGGAGATGAGCTGAGGAGGCTTTTAAGTGGAGGCTGTTATGTGGTTACATGTGATTTGTGTGGTGTATGTTAGCAAAACGAGAGGCTGTGAGACGTCTGATTTGATGATAAGCAGAATTCTTGGAGAATGGTTAGATGTTATATAATAGAGCCCGAAATGATCACCGAATCAGACATCAGCCCTTATGCTAATGAGACAAAACATAAATTTTAAAGTAAAGGAGGACCATCCACGCTGTCTCCTGACGTCCTGGAAGTGCCAGGCATTGTCTCTGTGTCCAAGAGGTGACCATGTACTTAAAATACAATTGAGCAAGCTATTCAATTACTTATTCTTAGTTGCTTAGCTAGCTGTCTTATTTTTCTGTTTCATCCAAGAACTAACCATTATGGATTGTGGTTTACAATTACTTTTATAGTGGATTTAAAGATGAAAAATAATTTTAAAACGTACACTATTAATCTGAAAAGTTACCCTAAGCTTAAAATATTCCATTTTGGATTGGGCTCCCAACCCAACAGGAAATATGGTCTTGGATGTAAAACCCTAACAACTCCATGCTACAGAGTCACTTGAAACAAGAGGTAGCAGTATTTTCTGATGCTCTCTGTGTGGTTGTAATTGGGGAGGGTTTTAGAAACGAATCTGTGAGGCTGCAGAACAGAAACCAGGGCATATGACATGTATCTTCCCACCCTGCAGATCTGGAAGTTGAATCGTTGCCCTTACAAGCAATCTGATCCTGTTCCTAGTAGGAGAAAAAAAGTCTGAAAACAACTAGGGGTAAATTTCTTCCATAGAAGTGGGGAAAGTACTTGTTCTTAAAATGTGTTTCTAAATGGCTTGATATTTCAGTGAGTTTATTTAAAATTAGCAGTTAGCTCAGTGCTTAGAATAAATATTTGCTGAAAAAATAAACACATTGAAAAGGTTGAACAAGGTCCTCCTACTCTGCAGATTTTTCTTCTTTATACTGAAGGACTTGATGATGTTTGTAACAACCATCAAAATAATACAGAAAAGTAATTTAAAACACAAATGGTCAGGTTTTGTGTATATTTCAGCACCCTAGATTTCCACTGGTTGTTTCCTCTTTGTGTTAGGTAGCAAGATGGTTGGTGGCCCTACCGTGTGGTCCTCCAATGTTATGTGGACATACATATCCTGATCTAATTCCTTCACACTACTACAAGTTCTTAACCTTTGCAGTCCAGAGTGGATTGTCTTTATGTTTCTGTCTTATACTGTCAAAGACTCCAGAAGCATTTCTGCATTAGGTTTTCTCCTTTGTTTTTCATGAGAACCTACTGAGTTTGGTCCTGTTATGGTCTCCATTTTTTAACTTAGGGTGAGAAAGGTCACACAGATCATCTAGCTGAGCCAGAGTCTGAGCCCAGGGTGTCAGCCTCTGTGTGATAATCCTTCTCTTACCTCTACAGCCTCCAGGGAAGCGCAGGAAAAGCTGGACCACCTGTGCATGTGCCTCAGGGACTCTAAAGGCCCTGGGGAAACATTAGCCAAACCTCCAAGTGTTATTATGGGGATCCCTTTATTTGAAATAGGAAACTGAGGGCCTAGTAAGAGGTGAGGTTTCTAAATGGCATGACAACTATCAAAACCAGGGATTCCAGTTACCATCTAGGTCCACTGAGCTTCTCATAGATAACTAAAAGTAACTCACAGCCCACGGCCCACCTAAAACCAAGAAGCCTCGGGGAGAACCCAGGAAGAAGGACATGGGCTAATACTCCCATTCCCTTTGGTGTGACTAAAGAGGTCTCCTTCTAATTGCTCATTTGGTTTTCTGACAAAGGCAGCTTTCACTTGTGCAGTGTGAATCTTCCACGAGATCCTAGATACACAGTTTACTTGGGTGGAAAAATGTTTTGGTATTCACAAACACCCACAGATCTTCCTCTGTTTAGAAAATACTTGGACCTGATACAAGTCTATGAGGCTGTAGCTTGAGCACTGGCTTGGCAACAGAGACTGGAGCATCAGGCCTGGCTGCATGATCCTGGTCTCACTGCTTCCTGTCTCAGACTTTGGTCTACTTCTGTGAAGAGTGGCTAAACCATCATGCCAGTGTAACCTTACGGATACCTCCTTACAAGACTTGTCAAGTTAATGATCCTTTTCCAGTACTGACTCAGGTTAAAAGCTTGCAGCTCATAGGCTGCTGTCTGGTGTCCTTGCAGCTCATAGGCCTCTGTCTGGTATCATTGTTCTCTCACTTTTGAGTTTGTCCCTGCCAAGAGCAGCTGTAGCCTTTCTAAACTTGACTGTGCTAGCTTTTCATTCTATGCAATTTATGTAATTTGATTATTTGATAGGATACTGCAGGTATATGGCTTTGAAAAAGTTCTGCTTGTATACATTTAAATGGAAAGGGAGAAATGCTATTGGCAAACGTAGGTATAGATCATGGAGAACAGGGAGCCACAGCAGCTTAGTGCAGTGACCCTGGGACAGGAAGAGGGAGCAGATGGAAAAAGTAGTGAGCTCCATAGAAACCCTGAAGTCTAGTTAATAGAATTGTATTAGTTTTGATAAACACCCCACAGCAGTCCACAGTGATGAGGATGGGGAAGCTGAGTGAGGGTTCTATGAGAGCCACACCATAACATCTACGCAACGTTTACATTTTAATCAGTTAAAATTATTTCAAAATAAAAAAAATGATAAATAGGTACGAACAAGATAGATTTTAAAGGTTGAAAACAATAATAAAGATCTAGAAGGTTTTATGTGGTATCTGTGAGTCATCACTGCACTTTAAAAGCAAAAAGGAAATGATGGAAGATCTGGTATGGGTGTAGACTGTGGAAGGGAACCCTGGAGGGCTACAGTGGATTCACAGTCAAGGAAAGGTGTCATTGTCAGAAGACTGGCAAGTCATGTTCTCTTGGCCGATTCTAGACTAAAGAGTAAGGGATATCAGTATGCTTTACTATGAGTACTTCCTTTGGCCAATTTTTGCCCCATTGACTGGATACTACACTGAATATGAGTTCTATTTCTAGGGACTATCAAATCAAGACTACTTGAGGCATGGATGAATTCAAGAGAGATCTTTGAGAATCATTTATAAAGAGCACACCTGAGATCTGAGCCTGATAAAATTTTACAATTGGCTTTCATATTCCCTGGGGTTTTCAGTTATTCCAAGTCACTTAAGTCTAAAAATGCACTTGACAACCCGCTGAATAAGAGTTTTGTAGAGTACACTAAGACAACTCAGCAATAACAATCTAATAATATCAAAGTTGGACTGTATCTTCAGAATTACCTAGCAACTTCTTATGACGCCTGTTTTGCCTTTCTACATTAACAGTCTTCTGTCAGTAGCTGAAGGACTCACCATCTCTCTGGTCCGTCAATCCTTGAACAGCTTTAAAGTCTTGTTTCTTCAAAGAGTTGAGCCACTGATGCTTGTTGACATCACTAGACATTAAGAAATTAACCTCTCTGAGACCAAAGTTAGCAATTGTCTTAGTTAGCTTTTTTTATTAGTGTAATAGAATCCATGGTAAAAAGCAGTTCAGAGAGGAAAGGACTTAACTCATCTTCAACTTCCAGGTAATAGTCAATTATTGAGGGAAGTGAAGAGGAACACCACTTACTGACTTTCTCCTCCTGACTTGCTCAGCCTGTTTTTTTATACACTTCAGGACCACCAGCCCAGGGATGGCAGCACCTATACTGAGCTGGGCTCTCCCACATAAGTCATTAATCTAGAAAATGCCCACAGTCTTGACCACAGGACAACCAGGTGAGGGCATTTTCTCAACTGAGGTTCCCTTTTCCCAAAATCACTCTTGATTGTGTCAAAACCAGCAATTATTGAAATTGAATCATTTCTATCATTATTGATTTGTCTGATTATCCATTTACTTAGCAAATACAGAGTGAACAGTGAGCATATGGCATGTCCTGTTGGGCATAATACAAATAACCTAAAAATTCCATGTTAAATATATACCTACAATAGAAGTGGGTGACAGAAGAAGGTAAATTTACAGAAAATAAGCAGAAATTAAGAGCAATATCAAAATAGAGAGCTGCAATAGAGATCTTGAATTCAAAGTGACTCCTAGGCCTGGGTAGGCAGAGAAAGCTCACGTCATGGAGCCTCGTAGCCAAAGGTCCTGAAGCTAAAGCTAATAGCTACTGCAAAGGTCCTGAAGTAAAGACAAGGTTCATGAGGTTGGAACCAAAGGAAGTATTATGTGGCTAAGGGGGAAGGACTAGATAGAGGAAGTGAAGGTAGCATCTGGAGTCTATGGCTATGAGATTGGATCTGATGCTGAGAACAAGTACCCAAGTTCTGGTAAGATGTCTGGTGGGTGGTCACTGAATGAGGAGGTTGGGAGTGGGAACTGGGGAATGTGCTAGGAGTATTTCAGCCAACTGAGGATGTACTGTGCAAAGATGGAAGCAATGGAAGAAGCCAAGGCATTCTCTGAGTGTGACTAGAGCCCATGGATGGACTGAAGTTCATGTACAAAGGCACAAGGAGAGGAGAAGATATGATCTATTGTGCTCACACTATACTTAGGGATTGCCGTTATATGCTCCTGTAAATTCTACAGAACTCATGGGAGTGAGTAGTAGAGTCTTAATTTAAGTTCCTGGATACTGGAAGGTGAGGAAACCCAATGACATGCCAAGGGTTACACAGTTTATAAATCAAAGATTTTTAACTCAGGACTTCTGACTCAGACTTTTCCAAAAAAGGAGCTCTTATTTTTTAATGCTTATCAGAGAAAACCAAATAAACAAAGAAATAACTAAATTCTCTTACCCACACTGCTTTATAAACATGGAGTGAAACAATGCAAAATGGGAAGAGGCAGTCAGGACAGCAGAACTCAACCTTCTCATGCCTACCACCTGGAGATGGCACAATCATGGCTCCAAAGGAGAACACACACTTCTTCCATTAATTTAATGGTCAAGTCAAGCCTCAGTCTCGGCATCCCTTCTCCTCTCTGTATAATTCATCTTTGAAGGCATTCCACTCGGGAAATGTGTGACCTTTACCCACCATGCCACACTTAATTGGATGCTTCGCCTGAAAAATCACAGTGCCGTTTAACTTTTTTTTTTTTAATACTCACAGCCTTTCTGAAACATTTACCCAAGTTCCTTAAGGCCTGTTTTGTTGAAATCATTTTACAAAAATAAATCATATCAAAGTTTTTTTTTTTTTAAAAAATTATTTCTAAGACTTTGCTTGCAAGACTAAATATTTTTAACACCATGGCAACATGGTCAGGACTCTGGCTAATGTATCCAGTCTTGTACCAGAGTTCATACTTAATAAACTTCTGCCATGGACAAATGGGCTACAAAGAAGCAAGGAGCTAATAAATCAGGCATGGTCAATAATCATTCAACTCAGATCTTCTGGAGCTTCCTCAAAGGTGATAAATGAGCCAGACTTGTCACAGCGGATCATCTGCCCACGTCTCTTGTAAGAACTACCCCCAACTGATATTTGCCATAGTTTCTCATCATGCTCCTTACACTGGACCTTCCAGTACTTGCCCAAGCTGAGCTGGGTAGAGGAATATGATATCTTCACTTTTTCAGCTGAGTTGCTGCACAGAGGCTAGTAGGAATGTGTCAAACTTGGATACCTTATCCTGCGGTCAGTAGGTGGCAGGACCAGAGCCTGCCGAATCCCTGAATCCAATGCACCATTGAACCATAGCTATCACATATGAGTGAACTGGTTTATGTTACTCATGGGGAAGGGCTGAGTACAGAAGGTGTATACACACTTAGTTTATATAATAAATACCATGCAGGCAAAGGACAGCATCTCTCCTTCTTTAGCCTGTTAGTCTTGTCTCTTCAGTGGCATAGCTTTTCACCAACTTAACCATTTTGGAATTTCACAGTACCACTACTGACACTTTTAAATTTTTCTTTGTGGAAAGTAAATGATGGCATTCTCTTCCCTTCACTCTCTGCTCTACCGTCACCGTACAGAGTTCTATCATCGTTACAACTAAAGCTTTTGTCAAAAACTGCTTTTCCCCCATGTGCTTATCATTAAATGAATTTCCACTTATTGGTGATTAAGCACAGTTTTTGTTCCAATTATGACATTCAGGCACACCAGATGAATTAACTAAACACTTAAGAATATTCTTCCAAATTCCATGGTTGTGACCTAGCCTGGAAGGTTTTTCTCTCTGTACCTGCCTGTGATCCTGAGCTCTTAATCTACCCTGGGGACATGTCACCTTCCCTGTCTACTGGACCTGTTGTTTCCCATAACCAGTGCCTTCTGCCTAGTGGGAGAGCTTGTCTCTGCGAGCATTCGGAGGATGGCCACACGTGGAGATCAGAACGTACGCTTCTCAACATGCTTTGAGTCTTTCCGTATGTCTGACTGATAGAGTGAGCACAGTAATCAGCACTGGGGAGTGATACTCCCCCCAGAATCAGATCCTTTCATACCTCTCTGGCAATGAAATGATGGTTTCTACCTTGAAGGACAGTTGTCAGTTAGTTTACTGTTTACTGAGTGCTGTTGAATAGCAGTTTCCCCAGCGTGTAAATGGTTTAGCTGATTTGGTGAATTAATATTTAAAATAACATTTTTTAAATCTTCCCAAATCTTTAAACTAATTATTCTATCCACTGAGAGTAGACTATAATGTATGCTTTTAAACTAAGTGATGAACTGGGTGGTGGTGGCCCATGACTTCAATTCCAGCACTCAGGTGGCAGAGGCAAGGGAATCTGTGGAGGCCTACCTGGTCAACAATGAGTTCCAGGATAGCCAGGCCTACACAGAGAAACCCTGTCTTGGAAAAACAAACAAACAAGCAAACAAACACTAAGTTGTAAGTATAAAAGTCACATATACACATTCAAAGAATTGAACTATGTCTACTATACCACTCTATGCCTGTGTTAAAAGTTATATGCCATGTTTAAAATGATATGAGTGTTGTTTAACCATATGATGACCCTTGGGAATATACATAGCTATATGAATGAATTCAACTACCATTTTATATGATGATGTATTGACTATAGTTTAAAAGACCTTCAAGGCTTTCTTGAAATTGAGTTTCATATATGCACTTATATCCACTTATAATTAAGATTTTGAGGTAGAAGGTTCTAGGCTTGCACAAACAGAGGCTTGACCAGTAGCACTGGGCTACCTTCGTTGGCACAAAAAATAAGTACACAAGAACTAAAATGCCTATAATTGGATGGGACTTGGAAGACAACTTTGTCAGCAAAACGTTCACCACACAAACAAGGGGACCTGAATTCAATAACTAGCATCCAGGTGAAAAAAGCCAGGCACAGAGATTAGACAGGCCTAGGCCAGATGAAGTCCTAATGTTGACAGGGGAAGTGGACACAAGGCCTCATCCCTAACCCAGAAGTTATCCCTAACTGATAACAAAGAAAAACCTAGTTTTCTACAGGAAGTCAGAAGTTGTACAAACTTACTTTAGGACAGGCCCTATACCCAGCAGTAGATGCTAACACAAACCAAACTCAGTTGTATGTTTAGAGGGTGCTATTTTCCCCTTGCTATACTTTGTTTTGGCATTTTTTCCCTTTGACCTTATAGATTTTTTTTTCCTTCTGTATTATGGTTTCCTATTTTGTCTTTACCAGTTTTCTCTGTGTGCAAATGTGTGTGTCTCAGAGCCTATGTGTTTCTTGTGCTTTTTCTTTGGCTCTTTTGTTTACTTGGCTTTGACCTTTTCTGGTTTGTATTATTATCATTATATTATTATTTTCTAGATGCCTGTTTATATTCTAATGAGAGACAGAAAGGGTGTGGATTTGGGTGAGTGGGTAAGTGGGAAGGATCTGGGAGGAGATGGGGGAGGGGACACTGTAATCAGAATATACTGTAGTTTTAAAAATCTTATTTCAATTAAGAAAACAAACAAAACATATGCCTCTAATCTCGACACCAGGAAGGAAGGGACAGAAGAATCATTGGTGTTTGCTGCTCACTCATTCTAACCAAATTGGATACTTGCAGGCTCTGTGAGAATGGAAGTGATAGAGGAGGACGCCTGACATTCACCTCTGGCCTCTATATTCATGTGCACACGCATGTGCACACACACACACAATTATGAAAATAACAGTGCCTATCAATGGGGTAACTATAATTCAAATAAGCATAGAGAGATTTTCACTTTCAATATTAGATTAAGTGTTTATAATGTTCATTGAAGGCCCGGCCTATGTGTTTCACCAAACATCTCATTTAGGAAAGCTTTGGAAACATTAGCGCATGAGGACAAACATTGCCAGCGTAAATATTTGTAGAGCAAGACCTGAAAGTAAAAAGGTCAACGTATTCTTGCTTTTCCATACCCATCTAAGTATATTTCTAAATATATCTTAATGGAACATAAGAGAGGATGTTCACATATATATTCTTAAATATTTAGAGGAAAAGATCCAGTCAGGAACACCATGAAGGTTATATATGCAAACTTGTATCTCTGCCAACATTCACAAACCTCAGCATCTTGTACTGTGGTTAACTAGGACTGACACTGTCCAGGGACAGGACTGACCGTGCTAATACTGCTTTGGTTTCAAGGAAAGATTTGATAAAGATCTCATTTATTATAAAGCTCCATCTTAATGAGAGAGAATGTTATTTAACATTAGCTAGAAAGGCAAAGTATTTTTAGTTTTAGATGATTTTTCAAGGATGTGTGGGCTTTTCAACATCTACCCAAAGAATTCCTATCTCAGTTTCTGATTTAAAAATTAATCCAGCTTTCTTATTTCATAAGTAGAATAAATTTTTCCCATGAGAAAATACTATCACAGGATCACATCAAAGAAATGTATATTTGGGGTGGGCATACTCCACCCTAAATCCCAGAGACCACTGGTATCATTTAGTTTGAACTTGAGGCATCAAGGCATCAAGGAAGATCTGCTTGTGTATGTGGATGAAAAACCCAACAAAGGTGGCATGTTTCTCACAGTGCCTAAATCAATGGTATGAGCAAGTGCTAGCTAGCACTAATCATTCAGTGCCTCCTATTAGGGTCACACAGTAATGGTCATTTACCAGCAACTGTATAGTTACCTTGAAAGTTTGATAGTAACTCTGTGGTGGTTCAAATAAAAATGGTTCCCATAGGCTCATAGGGAGTGGTACTATTGGGAGGTATGGCCTTGTGGGAGGAAGTGTGTCCTATGTAGGCGGGCTTTGAGGTCTCAAATGCTCAAGCCAAGCCTAGTGTCACTCTCTCTTCCTGTTGCCTGCAAATCCAGATATGGAACTCTCAGCTACAAGTTCAGCACCATGTCTACCTGTGTGCTGCCATGCTTCCTGCCATGATGATAATGGACTAAATGTCTAAACTGTAAGCCAGCCTCAAACGTTTTCCTTTGTAAGAGTTGTCATGATCGTGGCATCTATTCATACCAATAAAATCCTAACCAAGAAAATAACCATTACTTCATTCTTCACAAACTGCACTTAGTAGATGTATTTTGTAAAACACTACATGATAAGTAAATAAAAGAAAACTGCTATTTCATTCTTTAAGCTGATAGATGCCGTTTTAAATAGAGTTAAATCTTATTTCAAAATTAAAGAGCTTCCAAGAGCTTCTAATTGTCTCATGTACACAATGGACCTATATAATATGATTTTTAAAATGTTTATTTGGTGTGTATGGCTAACTTCCCTGCATGTATGTATATGCAGCTTGTGTGTACAGAGCCAGAGGAGGCCAGAAGAGAGGGATGACCACCCTGGGACTGGTGTTACACAGCTGTGAGCTGCCGCATGAGTTCAGGTAAGTCGTCTGGAAGGGCAGCCACCACTGAGCCATCTTCCCAGCCTCCATGGTATGATTTTAATATATAGCACTGTAATATTTATTTAGTGTTCAATAAATGTCTCAGCAGGTAAAGTATTTGTCACCAAGTTTGATGAGCCAAGTTTGATTCTCGGGACTTACATGGTACAATGAAAGAACCAGGTCTTTTGAATTGTCCTCTGGCCTTAACATGTGTACTCTTGAATGCATACATGTACTCACACACACCAAAAAAATGTAATTAAAATTTTTGATATTTATCTGTCCTACAGACTTTAAAAAAATAAATAAATCACACTTCACCCAACATTATTGATGCTTCTGCTTGGGGAATCCTACAAAATATAGCCTGTTAGGTTGTGTGTGTTTGTAATTGTGTGTGTGTGTGTGTGTGTGTGTATGAGCGTGGGTGTAGGGTTGGATGTCTCAGATACAATCAGAGAGAGGATCCATGCCATGATGCATTTTTTTCCAGTTTATAACAAATTAGCACAGATAATAAGTGGCATAAGACACCAAAATACATCTTACAGTTCTGCATGGTAGAAATTGGACACACACCTTACCCTTAGCTATGCTAAAATCAAGGCTTTCACAGGCTATATTCCCTGCTAGCTCTAGGAAGAGTCTGCTCCTTGCTTTTTCCCATTCCACAGGCTTCATACATTCCTTGGCCCACTGCCCGTTTCCTCCATTGTCAAAGCCAGCAATATTGCATCCCTCTGATCATTCTTCTGTAGTTATGTTTCCCTCTGATCACAGCCAGGGAAAGCTTTCAGCTTTTAAAGATTCATTTTAAAGATTCATGTGATTAGATTAGTTCCACTTGGCCAGACCTGAATAATCTCCCCATGTCAGCATCTGCACAGTTCCCCTTTTCCATGTAAGGTAACATAATCATGGATTCTAGGAACTGGGTTTGTTTTTTTTTTTTTAGATTGATGGGTGGGGCATTATTTCACCTACCACATATGAGTTGGTAAGAATACCTTGAGAGTTCTGGCCAACAGACAAGGTCAAGGACTAAGAAAGATCATGGACACTTGCCATTTCTCAATAATTTCCTATCATGTAATAGTACTGAGGAAATCAAAACCATTGTCTAAGTAAGAAATGTGGAATAAACCAAGTATATGTTTATCAACATCAAGAGTTAGCTCTTTCTTCACAAAGGAAGGATGTTCATCTGGGAATGAGGTATCCCCAGTCACAGCCAGCTGGCCACTGAATAGCAGGGACCAATTCTATAGATTATAGTCATAACAGTAAAAGAGGTCTATCTCTAATTGTCGTTATCAAAGGAACCATTTATTCATTGTTTCCTATTATGCAGGTGCTATATATCAAGATTTCACAGTAAGAAAATTAAGTGGGTTTAGTTTTGTTTTTTTTTCTTGACAATGTCTCATTGTGTGGCCCAAGCTAGACTGGAAATTGAGACAATTCCCTTCCCTAAACATCTCAAGTGCTAACATTACAATCGTGAGCCACCATACCCAGCTGAAAAGGAGTATTTTAGTTAATTTCTTTTTCATGCATGTGTGTGTTGGTTGAAAATTGAGTCCAGGGCCTTTTGATGCGAGTCATATACACAACCACTGACTCATCTGTAGGTGACTTTTTATAGTTATACTACTTACTTAATAAGATTTTACCTTCACTAAACCAATAAAATGTACACAATCTGACTCCACAGCCTGAATCCTTTTCGATTTAAGCTTCACTAAACATTTATAGTGAAAAATACAAAACTCAGGGCAAAACATTCTCATTAACATGAATTTCCACCACACATTTTATGTATCAACAATACATGTATAAGGAAAATCTTTGCCATCTTATGTGCTGAAAATGTAAACAAGTAAGGAAATAGTCACTAACTGTGGTAGTGGAGGTGGAGTTTGACAGCTTTCACATCCATATGGGAGTCGAGGGAAGAGAAATGCACACAATAAAGAAAATAATTCAGAAACTCTTTTAGAGACATCTAAAGAAATGGATGTATGAGAGAAATGAATATTGGGTAGGAGCCGGGTTGTTCAATGCAAATAAAGAAGACATGGGAAATTAGTCGGTGAAGGTAGTGCTGGGACATGAATGTATAACAGAAGCCTTCTTAGCCACAGGGAGGATGTGTGGAAGACCTAAGCCATATCCTAGCATTATATCCAGGTTCAAATATGGCTGGATCCTTACCTGTGAGCCAACAGCCAACTACTTTAACACCAAGGACTTCAGTTTCTTTATCTTGGGAGAAGTAAAAAGTAATACTAATGCCAAAGGACTATAAGGACTAAGAGATAATGAAAAGAATCTGAGAATAATAATCACACAGTACATTTTGGTTGAGGCTATTATCAATTCCTCTATGTTTACTTCACAAAAAATGGGTCTTGTCTTTCAGGAAGAATTTTATTGACTACTTCCGAGACCCATATTAGTGATATTTGTATGCCCACCAGCCGTAGGTTGAATTTATATCTTTTCCGGCAAGGTGTGGTTGATGCTACTAAACATTATTTTCTTCTAAAATGTGGTGTCATGCCTGTCCAGAGACCTGGAGCCTGACACCACTTGAAACTTGCTAATCACATCTGGTTTAGCTTTAGACATTTTCTGGGATTTTGCCAGCAGCTACGACATTTTAATGGCTACAATAAACCTCAAAGCCTCATCAAATCTTTGCTGTATGTGTGAAAATTATGTCCTCCTCAATTAAACATTCAATCTGGGTTCACACCAAGGCCTTATGGAAAGGGAGGTGAAACTGAATGGGGACTAGAGATGAAACGGACCGCCTTGATCCTCGCCATCTCGCCAGATGCTATTTAGAAGAAAAAGAAATTCATTAGAGAAACCAGGCTCCGTGTTTTCTTTAAATATTTACTGGGTACCTTTCATGTGTTAGAAACACTGGCATCTCTAAAGATTAGCAGGGCATTTTTGTTTAAATATTCAATGTGTGTGGGGTGGGGGGTGGTGTTCCCTCCTTGGTGTTTGTGGGACTTCATGTGTCTGGGGGAAGCACAGCTTAGGGAAGGGAAATAACCCAGTGATGCTCAGTCTTCCTTCCAAAAGTTGGTCTCCTAGCTCCAGAAGCTCTTGTGGCTCCTTAGAGTACCTTAGGGGAGTGTCAGGAGAGGCCAAAGTGACGCTCAGCAGCATCCCTAGACAAAATGAGGTGCCCTGGGAAACCTGCCTGTCCACACTCCTCCCATCCCTTTGCTATTCAGCATCAAGCTCATATAGACAAGGGCAGCCATGAAGATGTCTGAGAAGATAGCCCCTGGCAGGAGAGGGTAAGATCAAACAGAGATCAAGTTTCTTCTCAAACATCTCTTAAGGGTCAGGTCAAGGGCTTTACAATGGGCAGAGAGACAGGACTAAGAAGTGACTCTAAGGGATGGTCTCTATCTTGGATCCCTATTCTGTACTACAGGACATTTGCTGCCATGTGTGAGGGTACTGTGCTTCCTAAGTGTACCCCTGAAAAAGTACAGAAAAGACTCCATGAGATGGCTTTCTTATTGTTTTTATTACAATACAAATTGAGCAATACAAAATATCAGAGATAAAGATAAAGCTGTCAGGTTCTTACAGAAGAACCCAAAGTTCATATATAATACCCCTGTATGAAGGGTCCACTCTGTTGAATTCATTTTCTCAACACCATCAACAATGGGAGTGGGCGTGGGGAAGAACCAGAAGAATAATTTACAATGTTAAAAGTATAACCACTATCCATACTTGAACAAGTTTTATGCCCAAAGTAAAAATAATAACTCCCCCGGTCCTATGGGTACCTCACTCCCACGTTGCTTCCATGGCCAGGCAGGTCTCAACCTCAACAGTGGAGTATTGAAGCACTCTTTCACAATAAACATTTTTTTAATGTTTATTTCATATTTTAGTGCAAAAATACTCCTGGTTGAAGCTCTTCATTTCCTCAAGCTTTCCTTCTGGCACTTGAGGACGGGGGGAGGGGGGGGCTCTATTTCCACATTAACACACTTCCTAGAGTCTCCATTAGTTCACAACAGTGCCAAGGCTGTTTTTATACTCCTAGACAAAAAGATGTCTCCACAATGAAAACACAGGACTAAAGAGATGCCAAAGGGAGTCCCTGCCCGAGAGACATGTACTTTCACCTTCTAGAAAGCCACACACAAAGAAAGGGAAAGGGAGGGGAAAGGGAGGGGGAAAGGGAAGGGGAAAGGGAAGGGGAAAGGGAAAGGGTAGGGGAAAGGGAAAGGGAAAAAGGGAAAAAGGGAAAAAGGAAAAAGGGAAAAGGAAAAGGAAAGGGAAGGGGAAGGGAAAGGGAAAGGGAAGGGGAAGGGGAAAGGGAAAGGGAAGGGGAAAGGGAAAGGGAAAGGGAAAAAGGGAAAGGGGAAGGGGAAAGGGAAAAGGGAGAAGAAAAGAGAAGAGGCAAGCAGCTTTCAGGTTTTTGGATTCCATTATTAAAAATGCATATTTAACTGACATAGAACATTTAACGTGGTTTTTTTTTTTATCATTTGAGTTGTATCAAAAACATAGAATTATGGTACATATGCATATGTGACAAGAACATATCTTTATATATACCTATGTGTGTACATGTACCTATATACATATATGTGTGTATGTATAGCAAAATAAGCTTAGGATATATATGAAGTGTTATTTAATAGGTCTGATCAAAGCAGAAGAAATATGCCTCTGACTAAAGACAATTTCCCTAAGACTCAACTTTCTCATCTCTAAAATGACATTAATATAGTTCCTGCTTATCATGGTTGTTCTAAGAATAATATAAGAAAATGGTATGCTTGCAACAAACACCCATTATTACTAAAGCTCTAACTACTGAGTATCAGAACAAGGAAATTATGGAGTCAAGGAAAGAGTAGGGAAAGTGTTTGCTTTTTAAGTATGAGGACTCAAGATTGAAGCCCAGAACCTAGTTTTAAAAAGCAGGTATGGTGTTGAGCACTTACAATCCTAGGACAGTGAGGTGGAGGGCGAGCAGATCCCTGGGGCTTGTTTGCAAACCAGTGTAGCCTACTTGGTGAGTTCTAGGTCACTGAGAGATCATGGCTCAAGGACAAAACGAAAAACTAAACCAACAGGATGAGTTATACCCAAGAGTTGACACCACAGTTGCCTGGCCTCCACACACACTCATAGACAGGTACTTGCAAACCCTTCCAAACACAAATGGGTGAGCATATGGAAGTAAACGATGATGTGGCGAGACACAGAGATATCAAGTGATCGACGGCGAAATCAGAGGATTTACTGCATGCAGATATTACCCAGAGAAGGAACGACCCATGATGGCTACAGGAGCCCATGAGGGATCTCCATTGGATCCACACCATGAGCCAGCCATCAGATGAAACTGTTCTAAGCAGTTGCCTTTGCATAATAATCATAATTAATGATCATAATAATCCCCATTACCTTCTAGTTGACGCTTCAGTTTTCTCAAATCCTTTATGAGGTCTTCAAATTTGACTTGGGAGGCCAGGAAGAAATCCTGTGGTTCAGGCAATGGGAAAACACTCTTGTCTGTTCCAGCTTCCTAAAAGACAGGGCAAACAAGAGAATGTGCTACTTCCGACTTGTCACTTTGGTTGACATTCCAAAGCATCAGTGAGAAAAAAAAAGTTCAGTCACATGGTTAAAAGGAATCATGGTACTGTTTTCCTAAACCAGGACCCTGTACTTTGAAGCTTTTGACTCCATTATGGTATTTTTTTTTTGGTCTTCCTGGCTTTGAGATTCGCTATGGTGCTGGCTTGGGCTGCATTCCAATCTTACCTTATGAGTGCAAGAGGAAACTGTCAGGTATATTCTAATCTATTTCTCTCAATTCCCATGGAAAAAGACAGGGGAAACACATGAAAGTACTTACACTGAAAGTCTCTGTTTGAGTTACACATGCTAGCAATTAGATAACTCATCTTGGGGTATGCCAATGGATGTGGGTTGGATAAGAAGGCACTGGATGGGAGATTCTATCCCTTCCTTTACTCACCCCTTCTGCAGCTTAAGCTATGACAAATGTGTGCACAATCTGACGTGTGTGTGTGCGTGTGTGTGTGTGTGTGTGTGTGTGTGTAAAGTGCATCTAACTGCTGTTGGCTTATTGTAGGAGGTATCTGCAGCAGGTATGGTTGGGTATAGTTTTGACAAGGTCCACAGCCTTATCTGATGGATGATCTGAGCTAGGAGACAAACACTTCAGGCATACTGACACCTAAGGGGAACCTTAAATATTCTCTGCAGCCTAGGCTGTTTTCTCCTGAGTTGTTTAATGTAAGCTCTATCTTGCATATCTTAGACAGTCTTTCCTTGTTTCCTCTCTCTGCACAGAGGACTTTGCCAGCTGCCCTTCAAATTCCATCTCTCCTAGTGCCATTAGAAGTAACTCCAAATGCCAAAACTGCTTTACAAGGCACTTTATAATCTGGCCTCAGCCTACAGTATCAGCTTTAGATCTACCTTCCTCCAACTTCAAGTCCTACCCCTGAGCTTTCCTGAAACAGGAGAACAAGCAAGTCTCTTGCCTCTAGGCCTTTACCTACAAAGCTGTTCCTTTTTCATCTCCCTAGAATTTCTTCATGGCTCCTTTGTTCACACTCATCTTTCAAGTATTAACACAAACAGTACTTCCTAAAAGATTTCTAGGACCTCACCAGACTTGTGAGTTTCTCTGTGTTATTCAAGAGTGTCTGATCCTATCATCATAGCACTTATTGCTATTAATTTAGAAATTTAGCTTTAGACTGTATGTCTGATGTGTCACTGGAGTATAAACACATCAGTGTAAGGACTCTTTATTACACTTGGTACAGTATATAATATCTGACATATCAATAAATGGTTTTGGTTGGTAGGCACCACAGCAGACAGTTCACGAAATATTGCTCTGTGAAGTCAGCAAGTTTACCATAAGACACATAACTATTTTAATATATATAATGTGTGTATGTATATGTGTGTGTGTATATGCATTTAGTTTTCAAGAATTTCATACATGTATAAGGTGTGTTTGAGTAAATCTATTCCCTCTTCCTATGTTCCTTAAAAATTTCCCTTTTCCCGTAACTTCTTTTCTCTTCCAACTTTTCATGTTTTCTTTCAAGAATACTGAGGCCACTTAGTACTGTCTTGTGTGCAAAAGCAGGTAGGATCATCTACTAGAGCATGGACAGGCTCCCAGTGGCTTCATCACTGAAGAAATGTCTTGTCAGTAAAGGGTGGAACTTTTTGAGCTCCTCCACCATCCACATTGGAATGTGGACTGTCTTGATCATGTGCAGGTCTTCTACATGCAGTGTGATACAGAAATCCTGCTACTGACCACTCCACAATACCAGACATGTAATTTATGACTATGTTTTCCTATAGTTTCAGGAATTGCCTGGACCCTTACCCATTCTCTAAGTCAGCAATTCTCAACCTGTAGGTCACAACCTGTTTGGGGATTGAATGATCCTTTCACAGGAGTTACTTAAGACCATCAGACAACACAAATCTTTATGATTGATAACTGTAGCAAAATTACAGTTATGAAGTAGCAACATAATTTTATGGTTTGGGGTCACCATAACATGAAGAACTATATTAAAGGGTTGCAGCACTAGGAAGGTTGAGAACCACTGCTCTAAGTCTTTCAGGTTCATTTGGATGTTTGGGGAAGGTGGTCACCCTTATTTTATCAGTACTTAATCCACCCATATTTCTCAATCTTCCTATATTTATTTTTATACTTTAAAAACAACTGGAACATTGTGAATGTCAAGTCTGAATGTGACATAAAAAGCCATCTAAGGCACTCATGGAGACTCACACTGGAGGAATTCAGCTATAATACTCCCTAAGCTGTATGTCCGACTCTACCATCGCTTCAGGGGTTTTCATAAGGTGAAAAAAAGAGAAAATGCTGGTGATGAGTCAGCCTGGTAAGAGGTCTGTCTAGTCAAAGCACTCAGAGTTGAGAAGGCGTCATCTCTGCGTAGTTTTCTTCAGCCTATACAGGCCTATACTTGGACCCAATGCCAGGCAGACGGAGCAGGAAGCTGAAAGGACTCACCTTTCCTCAGGTCATTGCTAATCATCAAAGACCACAAAAAAAAAAAAAAAAATCATCAATTCTTCTGCCCAAGGAAAAAGGAGCTTCATAAATCACACAACTCCACACTTTCCTTGAGTGCTCTGTGCTCTGCAGTGAACACTGGGAGGGTGCTGCACAAATGTGGATGGGGCTTAATCTATATCTGCAACTATACTTAATATATTTAGCTCCACAAAGGCACTCTATTGCATCCTGCAGTCATCAACGATCATATGCCATGGACTAATTTCAGCCTTTCTATGAAGAATAGATCACTGGATAGAGGTAAATCTGATCTTGCCCAGTTGGAATTAAAAATGTCACCCCCAGTATTCCTCGAGGTAATTCTGCTCTGTAGGTATCTGCTGTCAGAACCTGGAGTATGCTCAGACATGCCTGCTGCTGCTAAGTTTCCTGAAGCCCAACATCTCTCAATCAACAAAAACGAAACAAACCAAAATCACCTACTTCCTCACACCTAGTTCTTTACATCTGCCAGTTTTGATGATGTTTACATTAACAATCTGTGGCTAATGTTTATTGGACACCACCGAGGTAGACGCTAAAAAGTCAACAGGGAATTGTGGCTCTCAAAGGAGCAATGTCAGGATCATTGGTGACTTTACACTATCCGCAGAACAAGCAAAAGGAATCACTTGAGACCTTTAAAGAATCTTTACTCAGGCTTCCAAAGTGAGAGCTTCGAAGATTTCATTTAAGGATTAGGATGCAAGAAAATACTTATGGAAGGAGGGTCATGAAAGATTGACCAAGTGATTGGCTTTACTGTAGTTCCCACTTTTACAAATGCACATTCATCATGCGTAGTAATTGAAGGTTAAAAAGAATCATAGCCCCAACATCCTAAAGTAATAATGAAAATGCATTATTATATATCATTCCAGGATTTGAGTGGTGTGTGTGTGTGTGTGTGTGTGTGTGTGTGTGTGTGAGTATGACTGGCTAGTTTTGTGTGTCAACTTGACACAAGCTGGAGTAATCACAGAGAAACAAGACTCTCTTGAGGAAATGCCTCCATGAGATCCAGCTGTAAGGTATTTTCTCAATTAGTGATCAAGGGTGGGAGGGCCCATTGTGGGTGGTGCCATCCCTGGGCTGATAGTCCTGGGTTCTATAAAAAAGCAAGCTGAGCAAGCCAGGGGAAGCAAGCCAGTAAGTGACATCCCTCCATGGCCTCTGCATCAGCTCCTGCTTCCTGACCTGCTTGAATTCCAGTTCTGACTTTGGTGATGAACAGCAATGTGGAAGTGTAAGCTGAATAAATACTTTCCTCCCCATTTTCTTCTTGGTCATGATGTTTGTGCAGGAATAAAACCTGACTAAGACACACACACACACACACGTGTGTATATATACACACATACACACACACACACACATATTTGAAACACATGCATACAATGCATATAATTTTTCCTTGGTTTTTTGAGACAGGGTTTCTCTGTATACTCCTGGCTGTCCTGCAACTTACTTTGTAGATCAAACTGGCCTGGAACCCAGAGGTTCACCTGCCTCTGTCTCCCTGCTGGAATTAAAGGTGTGTGGCCTTCTTCATGCATGCATAAAGTTTAGAAACAGAAAAAATACTCTCCAGGGCCCCCACATTGTGTCTTAAATACTTTCAATAGCAGTATGATATTCAATTTGATGATTCTAACATGATTCATTTGACTTCATTGTTATCCACTGGATACCTACTATTGCTATTACTAATTATCATAATTATTATAATTATCTTCAGTTCTAAATCTCTAGAAAATGTATGCATATTTCCAGACCTTTTGATACAGGAGGGCTGAAATCTTGTGAGCACATATGTATCAATTAAGAAAAGGTATCCCCTATAAGACTGCTGGATTCTGTTGTTTTTAATTCCTGGATAATCATCCATAATGTGATTTACATAGTACCTGCACCATTTTTACATTCTCAGAAACCATGCTCAGGGATTCTAAAAAGCCCTTAACCTTGGCAACACATTTTTTTTTTTTTTTAATTCTAGAGTGACTGTCCTAAGGGATGTGTTAGCATATCTCACCATGGCTAATTATTGATGCTGGATATTTTTGGTATACATGTTGATCATTACTGTGGTCTTTATTTATATTAAATTATATCATTTCTTTATATGGGTCTGCACTTCCCTGAAAAGACCATAATATGTCATTGTGAGTTTTCTCCCTAAGACCTCCAAATATGTCATTTCCTGAGGGGAATATTAAGAGGAAAACCAAAATTTTATAAAAAAACATGAGTCAGGAGGCTAGAGGGATGACCCTTTGATTAAGAGTATTTGCTTAATACTTGCAGAGGACCTGGATCTACTTGCCACCATCTACACAGCAGCTGATAACAACCTGTAACTCTAGATCCAGGGGTCTGATACTGATGCCATTTTCTGGCTTCTGCGGGTGCCATGCATGTTCATGCCATACTTACATGCAGACAGACAAACCTCATATATGTAAGATAAAAATAAATAAATCTTAAAAGAAAAAAGACTTGAGACAAACATAGTTCTGGTCCAGGTGGAAAACAGAGTCTCAGGTCTTGATTCACTTCAGGTGGAGAGCCATTTCTGTTTGAGTACAAACATTGTATTGGAGGCACACATAAAAGACTGTGAGATGGTTAAGGGCAGCATTCATTCCTCAAGCTGTGGGTCATGACTCATTTGGAGTAGTAGTACAACTCTCCTACAGGAGTCCCATATCACATATCCTACATACCAGATATTTACATCACAATTCATAACAGTAGCAAAACTGAAGTTATGAAGTAGCAGAGAAATAATGTTATGCTTGGGAGTCACCACAGCATGAGGAACTGCATTAAAGGGCTGCATTAGGAAGGGTGATAACCACTGGTCTAGGGGGAACTGCCTAGAGCCAGGTAGATCTAGAGACAGGACATGAGGTGGGATGCACAGGAATTCTCCGGGAGAGCCCCCATGATCTGGGCTAAGCAGGAAAGCAAAATGGAGTGACCCTGGAAACAACTTAGCTGGCAGGAAGCAAACGGCGACTGAGGAGTGTACATCTCCACAGCTGGGTAACTAACAAGCATTAAAACCTTGACGGAAAGAAGGGAGAAGTTAAGCGGGGTGCAATAAGCCTGGTTGCAGATACATAGACTGAGTATCAGGCAGGGTGGGAGAAATTATTAAAGCGTTCATGAGCACTGTAGCTTGTCTGCTAGACAGAATTAGACCTGGGAATAAGGTGCTAGGATTTTGGTTTTACTTTTGTTCCTGCCCAGGAGCTTTGCTCTGCTTTCAGGGCTAAAGGATGGGAGCCTTTGCCACATTTTCTCTTGAGACTTTTGTCATTTTATATCAATTGCTTTTTTTTAAAGCAAACAAAAACAACAACAGCCCTTTGTTCTTCACTAAATAAGAACTCTCTGTTCTTAGTTCAAGAAGAAGGAATAAAGGAGAAAATTGTGTTCAGGAATAGTCTCATGGAAGTGCTTAATTCTAATTTAAATATAGTCTAAGCAGAGAAAATGTTCTTGTTTTGTTGCATTCTCAATTTTGGAATCTCTAACTTGTTCCCAGATGCACTGTTGGTTGAATTTTTGTTATTAGGGTGGGTGTGGTTACATAGTAAGTTTTGGGACAGCCTGGGATGTATATATATATATCGTGAGAGCTTATCCCCCCAAACAAACTAACCAATAAAAATAAGTAGGCGGGAGAGATAGCTCGGCAGTTATGAGAATTCACTGCTCTTAGAGAGCATCCAGGCTTGATTTCCAGCATCAATGTGGCAGCTCACAATTGCTGTAACTGCAGTTTCAGGGGATCTGACACTTCTGGCCTCTGCAGCCTCCTGCACACAAAAACTCACACAGGCAAACATGTATGTGCATGAAAATATGAAGAAATAGATCAACAACTCATTTTTCTTTTTAAAAAGAAAGAAGAATTACAGTGTTTTAAAGATTTCCTCAATGCTGTTCAGTATCTAAGCAACTCCTGAATGGATCTAGAGTTCAGAAAAGTCACAACCTGGGGCCAGGAGGGTCTTTCTGAAGCTGTGTTCTCTGGTAGATTGAGATTCAGCAGCCTTGTGTCTTCCCCCTGGGGTACCCTTCGTCTTCATTGGGGCTCTCAGATACAGTGTTGCACTGGAGGAAAAGCCATCCCTCCATAAATAGCCAGTATCCAATTTCTGAATGCTAGCAATACTTTAGAGGTGAAAACCCCAACAGTTGTCCCGGTGCCGTTTCCTACCTGATCATAGTACCGCAGGTAGTACTTCACAACATAGTCCACCAGATTCATCCCATTGTCCTAGGTTTTAAAGAGAAACTCAAATGACAGCTGTTCACAGAAGACCCTGCATGCTTCCCAGTTGAGACCCGAGATCCCAGTTCTCTGCACTTACAATTTATGAGACTGAGACATATTTCTGTTACAGACTGACCAGGTTTTCCTTCCTCCTAGTTTAATCCATTTTTTAAAAAAATGTCCGCTATAAAAATAAATGACACTACATCATCTTTTGTGGGCAAATAAATAATAAAACAAGACACATAATCCAGGAGACCTCTGATAATGGCAGAGACCAATGTACAAACAAAAACAAACAAACAAGCAAGCAAACAAACAAAAAAACATTGTCCAATATTTCCTGGCATGCTGCCAAGACAGGAGGGGGTGGTAAATGCTGAGGGTAGCTGCATACTAGAAGAGAAAACCTTCCCTCCCTTCCAAGTTCTCAGAAAATGTGTGCTCTTAATGGCGTGAAAAAACAATCAGGACCAGCTTAAAAGGGAAGCCAAGCCACTTTATGACCCTGGAAGGCCAGGGGGAGTGGGCCCTCCCACAAGGCAGCCTTTGTGTCCTGTTCACAGGGGTCTAATTCTAATTTGCCAGTGTATTTCCCTCCCTTGGCTCCCCCTGCCTCCGTGGGACGCCCAGATATGGGCTGGTTGTTTCTAAAAAGGTGGCTCTGCAGGGGTGTGGAGCCAAATGATAATCAGGCTCAGAGAGTTGACAGGAGACCCCAGCCCCAATTGTTGTGGGCAAAAGAATAATTCAAATACTAGGCTCAACAGTGTCTGCCACTCAAGAATGAGTAAATTACAAGTGGCCAATACTAAATCCAAACAGATTCTAGCCTCTGTGGTATGACTGCTACAGTATGCTGTTTTATCTTGTATTGCCGTAGCAGTTCAACACATAATCACATATGTTACAGCTAAAATAAAAAATGGAGTTTATCGCTGAACATGAGGTCTGATCTGAAAATCCTACTATTTTCAAGTTTTCAAGTCAATAGAAAGTGCAAAGGGAAAACCAAAACTACATGCTTTCAGATAAACGATTGCCATCAGAGGAAAGGTAAGATAAATGGGTCAGTCTGTAACATTTGGTTTTAAGTTATAGGTTCAGAAGAAAAATAGCCATAGCACATAGACAGTCAATCAGAAAAGTAAATAACTACCCGGCTTTTGACATCTTTGAGTTTGGGCAGGATTTCTAAGCTATATCCATCTGCTTGCCCTCGCGTCCTGTTCCCTCCATTCATATAATTTCCAAAAGCCAGAATGAGAGCTAAGATATCCTTCACACTCTTCATGTGCAACAGGCCCTGCAATGGCAAACACCAGTTATCATGGTCTGAACTGCAAACACAGTCACATTTGCTCAACAGCTAACCCTCATTAAAGTAACCAAGTCCCTTAACTGGCTTGTTACTAGTTGTATTAACAGTTGGCAAATACAAGATACATTTCACTATAGCTGTATCTTGGTGTGTGTGTGTGTGTATGTGTGTGTGTGTATCACAAACAGCCACAATTTCCTATTTGTGCAACAAACTTATAAGCAGGACATGATCTGATAATGATGAGGGCTGAACCGCTGTGTTTATTTTTCATTATAGGCAGTTTTAATCTTAAGAAAGTACTTACAGGTTAATAACAGAGAATGTAGTTAATTTTTAATAACTTCTAAAGCTGAAAGAGATCAAATATCTTTTCAGGATACCTTTTGGGACTATGGGCATAAATACAAAGAGTATATTAAAATTTAGGATAGCAGTAGCAAGAGTGAGTATAGTCCTCAGACATCAATTATGATGGTGAACTTTACAGAGGTGGGTAATGTTCATTAATTTTTTTTCAAAATGTATCTTCTCTAGGAGTTTGCTTCATATTCATGACATGCACATGTCAGGTGGTTGTGGGTATGTGCAAGCTTGTGGAGGTCAGAGAACAACTTGTAAGAACTGGTTCTTTCCTTTGAGCCCAAAGATCCAACTCGGGTCATCAGCCTTTGTGGCAGGTGCCGTTACCTGCTGAGAATCTTGCCAGCCCCACTTTGTCTTCATTTGTTTTAGGAATAATAAAAATAATAATAATAAAGTTCAGGACTAGGTAGACTTCTTCCCTAGTCTCTCAGGGGTTATTAGTGTGTGCATCATATTTTGGAAGTGCTTGTTCTTTCTTCATTTAAAAATCTCGTATGTGTTGGGGAGGGGGACATGCTTCCTGGCAAACATTGAAATATTACAGATTTGTGGAACATACTTGATTCATGATCTTAAGAACACCGGCATTAGTTAAAAGGCTGGGGGTTACAATTTAGTTCTACCAAGTACAGAGTGTAGTGGACACAGAAATGTATGTACCATTCACTCATGATTACAGTTACTTCAGGCCTCCAGAATCCTCATTTTATTATGTAGACAGATTTCAGAAGCTCATGTGCATGGGTTCCAAGTAAAATCTGTGATTTGAGAAGTTGAATAGGAATCAAGCTATGCTGTTTTGCTTTTAGTTTTTGGTGTCAGTATGTACATGATGAGATACTGACTTTTATTTTTTTTAAAGAAGAAATCTGTAAAAAGCTTTTCTTTCCGCTCTTCTGTCTCTTCAGTCTATCTCTCCCTTTCCTTCTTCTCCATCCTCCACAGGATGGACAGGACAAACTCTCAGAATAACACTCCATGTAAAGTGAGTCATGCATGTCGGGTCTCCCTCACCTCTCTTTTCCTACCAATAACGGCAAACCAAACATTTCAAAAGCAGACATACCTTTGAGGCTCGTGTGACAATCTCTACTTTTCGATGTAAGGATGTGATACCCTCAGAAAATACAGCCCTGAAGATTATGCACTGGGCTCGTTCAGCAAAATTGGGAATCTGGGCTAACTCATGCAAAAATCTGTAAAAATAAAAACAAGTCATTTGGCTTTATGCATAGCATATTTTTTGGAAGAAAACTGTTAAGAAAGAGAGCCAGTGATCTGCCATGGGAGATCATAATTTTGGTTTTGCTTAGACCATGGAAAGTGCTACTAGTAGGTATGGCCTTGTTGGAGGAGGTGTGTCACTGTGTAGGCAAGCTTTGAGTGTTCCTAATGCTCAAGTTTCACCCAGTGCAGAAGACTCATTCTCCTTCTGCATGCTTTTGGATCAAGATGCAGAACGTTCATTTCCTTCTGCAGCATCATTTCTGTCTAGAGTTTGTCATGCTTCCTGCCATGATGATAATGGACTGAACCTCTGAAACTGTAAGCCAGCCCAAATTAAATGTTTGCATTTATAAGAGTTGCTTTGGTCATGTCTCTTTATTTTATTATTTATTTATTTATTTATTTATTTATTTATTTACTTATTTATAAGAGTTGCTTTGGTTATGTCTCTCCACAGCAATGAAACCCTATTACAGAAGTCGTTACAAGGGACTTGGGGTATTGCTGATATCAATAGTATTGGGATATTGATAGTCCTGGCCATGTTTTTGTTTGGAGGAATGTGGATTTGAGGACTTGGGTTTGGGAAGCATTGGGATGCTTTAAGTAGGATTTAATTCACCATATCTACTAGGAATATGAAAGACATTGGTAGTGAGGGTGATTGAACTGTACAGCCCTTAACTCTATAGGATTCAGAAGAGAGGAATTTTAGTATGATGCTTGGAGACTGTTCTTATGATGTTTTGGTAAAGAATGTGGCTGCTTTTCTGGGAAGTCTGTCTGAGGCTAAGGTAAAGAGATTCACATTGGTTGCATTAAGGAAGAAGCTTTCAAAAAAGCCTAGAATAGACTCTGGCCTGAGGCTCACTCTGATGAAGAGAGTTTTGATCAAGTATAGCAAACTGAGACAGGAAAAACACAAAATACATGGTTCAAGCAATGAAGTGGCACCATGAAGTAGAATTGAGCTGAATCCTGTGTTCAAGGAAATAAACATTTAAAGAGAGTGTTGACTTCAGGGCAAGATCCCACACAGCTAAGCTTGTTGTTTATGTGTTTACAGCTGAACAGGCATAGTTATATCATGTTAGGCAGTTAGGCATTATTAACTGGTTATTGTTTTCATTTAGACTTTTAATCTGAAATAAACTGCAATCCAGAAATGGAATGCACACCTTTGATCCAGCTTTGATCCAGATCTTGAGGCATAGTGGCCATGAAAAGCTTAGGTCCAGGCATGGTGGTATATGCCTTTAATCCCATGAAACAGAGACAAGCAGATCTCTGAGTTCAGGATAAGCTTGATACAGAGCAAGTTCCATAGGGAAAAGCTTAGGTGTGCTGAACTGCCATGCCTTTAATCCTAGCATTCAGGAGACAGAGGCACACAGATCTCTGAATTCAAGGTCAGTCTACAGTGCAAGTTCTAGGATACCCAAGATTAGGCAGTGAAGGAGTTGAAAACAAAAATCTAATGAAGATGTAATAGAAGGAGGAAGCCATGTTCCAGACTCAGCAAGTGGCAGAACTCAGCAGCTTTGGCCATGTGGTTCTAGCTTTAGAGTCAAGAGTAGATGGAGTTACTGGGACAATTGATGCTGGTTAGTTGGAGCAAAGAAATTAGCAGTCATTAAGTAGAGACCAACATCACTGAAGTGAAATCTTTTGGAAAGTGTTTTCTGAAAGCACAGAGAAGCTGTGTTCCAGAGCCAGCCAAGGCTGTACCTTGTACTGCAGCTGGACTTGGTAATATGTAAGAATCATCTAGGTGGTACTGTTTTTGAAGGCATGAAGGGGTCATGGAGAGCAGGTGAAGATGGGCACTATGAGAGGCCAGGAAAAGCCTTTGGTGAAGGTGCAGTCTCTGTTGCAGTTGAAGGCCCAGGATTAAAGGCTCCATGCAAAGAAGCTGATGAGTGGCATCATAAAAAGAGCCTATGAGAGGCTATTGGGGAAGCTTAGTTGTAGTGGAAGACCCCGGAGTATTGGAAATGTCAATGCCATGGAACAATCACCATGAACAAACAGCAGCTGCAGTGGAATGGAGTCAACCAGAGCCTAGAGTGCTACTGAAGCAGCACTGGAGAAGTGACTCAAGCCCTTTGGAGGAGTATGGATCACGTGTGGATCCCAGACACTGGAACAATAAGCTGTAAAGTTGATGATGCCTTGGATACCCAAAGATATTAGAGATGCCAGAGAAATGGAATGAATGCTGGGGACTGCTGCTAACAGGGAGTAGAACCAGCCCAAGAGAAAGAAGTTTGGTGAGTCAACAAGGATGAAAGGAGTTGAAGATCTGAAGAGTGCTTTTACATCAGACATGGAGATACAGAGTTTAGAGTTTTCCCAGCTGGCTTTTGTTTTTGCTTTGGCTTTTAGTCCAGTATTTCTTCACTATGATGTTTTTGAGTTGTAATATATATCCTGTGATGTTGGAGTTATATAATGTGATTTTTTATTTTGATTTTATACAGGATTACAGTTAAGTGATTGGATGAATCTTAGAAGAGACTTTGAACTTTGGACTTCTAACACTGTAGAGACTGTTATAAACTGTAGGACTTTTAAAGTTTGAATTATTCTATGGCTAGGTATGGCTCCCATAAACTAATTATGTTTGAGCAAGCCTATGGGGGCCAGGGAGTAGAATATAATGGCTTGAATAAGCTGGGCTCATGGGAAGTGCTACTAGTAGGTGTGGCCTTGTTGGAGGAAGGACGCGTTGTCACTGTGTAGGCAGGATTCGAGAGGTCCTAATGCTTAAGCTCTACCCAGTGGAGAGGAGTCAGTCTCCTTCTGCATGCTTTTGGATCAAAATGTAGAACTCTCAGTTCCTTCTCCAGCACCATGTCTGCCTGGTCTCTGCCATGCTTCCTGTCATTATGATGATGGACTGAACCTCTGAAACTGTAAGCCATCTCCAGTTAAGTGTTTGCCTTTATAAGAGTTGCTTTGGTCATCCTGTCTCTTCCCAACAATAAAACACAAACTAAGGCACACTCCAAGAATACAGGTTCCATTGCAGACAGTGGGGCCTCTGTCTGGTGAGTTCATATGATGGAGAATAATGCAAATGAGCAGAAAGTTTATGCAAGTATCCTGAAAAGATTACCCTCTCCTGCTATCCAAACAAGAGGCTAAACTCTGGTGGAAAGCCCTGATCTTTAACTTCATGAGAAAATGGCACAATTAACTCTGTATCATGCAAATCCTCTAGAAGTGTATCTACATAGACTTAGTCTTCAATGCCCAAAATGCCAAGGGATAGTTTTGAAGTGAGATTGCTATTGTTTTTGCTTAGTTGCATAATACTTTATAATGGTCAAATTTTTCCATACATTACTTTAACTTTATGCCAATTTATCCACTTAAGCACAGCTGAGAGATAGGCCAGTACATAGAAGAAAGCAGATACCCATAAAGTAGACAAGCTAAAATATTTAAATAGTATGCCAAACAGATCTTAAGAGTCAGAATTGGTTACTGCTCTGCACACAGTAGCTTACTGTCTGAGTGACTGGGCACTGGTGTCCTTTGCAAAATGAGGCTGGAAGAGCTACATGCTTTTGAGGCCAACCACCAGAGGAAAGGATATAAACTAATATGAGTTGAAACAGTTGGCTATTAACTCAGAAAGCGAGAGAATCCACTAACAGTCCTTAACTTCATTTTGGAGTTGAAATGCTTTTTAACTGATATTTCTGAAAGTCTTGGTCAATTCACCGTATCATCACTTTGAAATTTTGTACTCTCTCATCAAATATAGTTTTAAGTTGCTACTCTCTCTGTCAAATGAAAGAGAGGAGGAGAAGGATCAGCAGGAGGAGATGTAGCAGGCAGAGATAGAGGAGCAAGAAGAAAAGGGGGAGGGTCCATCTTTCTTCTTCTATTGGCAAAGTCTTCGTATGTAACCATAGGATAGCGTCTAACTCACCATTCCCCTGCCTCAGTATTCTCAGTTGCAAGAATTATAAGACTATACCACACCTTCTTCTACACTCCTTTCTGCCCCCAATTTTGTTTTCTTGTTCTAAATTCACTTCTTTCTGCAGGTTTTTTGGGGAGGTGATTTAGTGTTTGTTTCTGTTGGTTATTTTGTTTTTGAGACAAGTCTTATCTATAGCTTATTTATAGATTAGGTTGCCTCAAAGTTTTAATCGCCCGTATCAGCTTTCTAATGCTTGGGATTATAGTTGTAAAATACCATGCCAGTAAAATTTTGGATTTAATACATTGTATTATTACCATTATCATCATCATCATCATCATCATCATCATCATCATCATCATCTTCATCATTAGCTATTTTCCTTATCTCCTCCAGCCAGGTCCTGGACATCACTTTCCTGGCCCCAGACTTTTGAAATACTACGGAAATGAAGCATGAAGGGTTTCTAGTAGAACATTCTTTCTCGATTATCTTTAGGCTCAGTACCTTCAGACGTAGTTATTATCATACTATATATTATAGCATTGAATGAAATACAGAAGTACTGCACAGAGACACGGAGAAAGTAATTAACCTTCCTTTGTAAATGTTTCCCACATAAGTACAGTACAGCATTGACCAACTGGTCATTTATCATGAGTGACATCAGAGCTGTCACCAGTTTTCACAAATGGTGAGTTGCAAGCATCTCTGGGGACTGGTAGTGTTTGATTCTGTGATGAATTTTGAAAAGATTTACTCCTTTAGATGATGCAAACTACTCCAGAAAATGCCTTATATTTCTCCCCTCCTAAAATGGATCATGTCATCTTTTCATACCCCAAGTAGGACCTAGGTCTCCAGACATACTCTGCTTAAAAGGAATACACCCGTGAAGCAGCAATAGACAGCATGGGTAAGCAAACAGAGCAACGCCTCACTTCACTCACTAGGAGGTAGAGGAGAAGCAGGCGATGCTGGAGGAAAAACAACTAATTGTTGCCCAGGGGAGCCATAGGATCCATTTGTGGAAACAAGACTAGAGGCCACTCAACATAGAAAAGATTAATAACCTGTTAGGATCGGGGCTTGCTCTGCGAAGGTTCTCATCTTCAAGGCCCAGATCTCAAGGAGTTGGGAAGGATTGACAGATGGAGGGACTTTGCTTTTGCATAGTCTATCACTGCCAATGATGTTTAGTGCATTAGCCATGGTTACTCAGATCTTCTGGTGTATGTAAACTTTACAGGTACACATTAAGTCCTGGGAACAGGATTAGCTTAAACATGGTTCCTTTTGATACTGCAAAAACCAAACCCATGATTACTGAAATGTGTAATGTGATCAGTAATGACAGGCTTGGGGGAGCGATGTTGGCTGTGGTCACTGAGCACCCATGATGCTGTGCATGACATGCCTGAAGACCAGAGAGGTGGGCTGGACAGGCTGGACGATGTATGTACAGAAGCTTGGTGAAAGTAAATGGAGTTTTGTATTCTGAAATGTACTTTTTTGTTCCTGAGCAAATGGAAGGTTTTAGACAGAAAAGTAATACTTTTAAATTTTTATTTCACACAAATCACCATAGCAGTGGCTTGGCTACCTGGGAACATTAGCAGATTTCAGGTGGGAAGAGCTGGGAGTCACTGCTGTGACCTTGTGAGGGGAGGTAAGAGGGCCAAAGAACAAGTGGATGAGAGGGATGGGAAGGCAGGAAGACCCTGAGTGGGTAATCCATCCCTCATGATGCCGGAAGACGTCAAGATGACTTGTGGGGTTTGGACTTGGGAACATTTTAGAAAATTTAAAGATATAAAATTCCAGAGAAGTACAATTAGAAAACAGATGATTTTATGCAACTTTTAGCACAAATATAACCAGGCAAAGGCCTCGAGAAAAGACACCATATATCTTTTCTCATTTGTCTGGCAAAGTAGCAAATGAAAAGCTCATTGAGAAGGCTACGCAAACCCAGTGTCTGATATGCATCTGTCTTTTGCTCCCTTGTACTTTATGTTCTACTTCTAAGTGCTGGGATAATAAGACCCCCAAACACAGGCCACTGACAAGTAGGCCTTCATCTTTACTAATAATCATGGACTAACTTCCCTTTTGAGCTAGTCTACAGTTACAGTCTAGATTCTATAACAGAAAGGGTAGAGGGAACATGAATGAGGGACCCTTCCTTCCTTATTCTGTGTGGCTTATTTTCCCAGGAATGACTACAGCTCAGGCTGTAACCATAAGAGAAGGCCTGTGGCTCACTTTGTATGGGGTTTACAGACACAATGGCAACTCAGCTGACAGCAGAGGTGACACTGTGTGATTCAGGTTTTGAAAGAAACTAATCTGGTCTATCATCAGTCCCCAAAACCATGGGTAATATGATCTAAGGTGTGTGTTCCACAGGGGTCACATTCACCTCACAGTGTAGCCTGCACTCTAGGGAACAAACCAGCACAGCTCGCTGAGGACCCCTGTGAATGAGTCTAAGATGATGAGCATAGTCTTCTCACTACAGACCGTACAAGGCCAGCACCTTTCGGCAGTGTCAGTCAACAGGCCTCATCAGGACTGCCTCCATCCCTGCTCACCAGTACCTCAAGGCAGGATATGAAGGGAGTCAAGGGGTATCCCTGGAGGGAGTGGCTCTCAGACAGCTAGTTCCCAAGCAGATGACACCTCTGTGAGAAATGGCTTTCTAAATCTGGCACTGGGGTGTAAGAGAGTTGATGAGGTGAGTGATGAGCCCAGCCACTCAGAGCTGTGATTTATAGGACTGGGCACTGCAGGGCTCTTAAGAAACTGAAATGCTAAACTCCATGATTCATATTTTCCAGTATGTAAAACATGCTTATAGTCCACTCACTGGGAGTCAGTGGCAAATAAATCGTCAGAGAGCCAGACTCTGGCACAGATCAGACAAAAGCTGCCTTCAGAGAGGTGGAGAGCAAAGGTGAAGTGTGTGTGGGTCTGGAGACCCCTACCTTTCCATGCTAGTCTCCCAAGGCAAGTCTGCCACCTGAGCAGCCCCACATGACAGGCATCTTTGCCTTCAGTAATAGCGGTGAGTGGTCAGGGCGTCCACACAATGGCCCTCCAAACATTCAAAATGCTTATCTAGCTAGACCATGGGGAGGGGGGAGGTTAATAAGTGGTTCGCTAATTAGTTACCACCATTATTCTATGTCCTGGCAATTAGTGCTGAGAATTGATGCTGGGAGGTTGTACCACAAAAGGCAGAGGAATGTCTCTCTTGGAGACGCACACTGTTCATTTCACATCAGTGGTTCATTGTACCCCACCCGCTCAGCGTATGGCAGGTTTTACTGGGTGGGTTGAGTGTGGATCAATTAAAGTCTGCCATTTGTATTTATGTGCCTCATGGTTTCCACACTTTAAATCATCAAGTATAGAGTATTTTTGTCATGTGATATTCAAATCTTATTAAAACTCAAATTCTCAATAAAATTTATTAAGGTCCCTTTGCTTATATATTATAATCTGTGGTTGATTTTGAACCACGATGATCCAGTGGCTGACTTGTGGAGCCATGCCAGATCCTTTGAGCCACAAAGTATAAAATATTATATAGTCTCTTACAAGGAAACATTGCCAACTCCAGGCTTACAATTTCACCCCACAGTCTGGGATAACTAACCCTACCTAACTGCTTGCTATGCTCTGTCATCTCCAAATACCATCAGGGACCATGTCAGTGTCTTCATATCTCATTATTAGTCAACTTCCCCTCTGAGCATTAGCAATGGAACAGGAGGGAATTCACAGTACGTAAGCATGACTTCTGGGTGAGCAGCAGCAGCTGGGGTGGAGATTGGAAATGTTGATGGCTAAGGTCAATGAGACAAAAGCGCAGTGGGATCCCACCTGAATTCATCTAGACATAGTCTTAGGATTTGAGGACCAGGTTTAAGGGACAAGGGTCTGGGCTCTAGTTCCATATGAGAAGATATTATCACAAGGTTCACAAGCTTTCAGCGAGGTTTAACAGTATTGGGCAAACTTTAGGATCTCTAACTGAGCTGACCAGTCAGTCAGAGATACTTTCTTCTGGATCTGGATGTCTATGAGAACTGAGGCATCGGAGAGTGCACAAACATTAGGCACAGAGTATAAGACAGAACCTTGAGGGCCTGTAGGGGTAGCCTGTTAACATTCTCTCTATTTTCTGTTTCCTCTTTGCTTTCTGTAGTCGTGTCTCTCCTGGTGCAGAAGGCAGGCTTGAATGAAATGTGAAGCACTCAAAATAGCATCAGGTACAAGAGCTCAGAACCAGAGGCACATTTGCAGTTTTAGTCCCTAAACATCTTGCTGGGGACTCCCAGGAACTCATCTGTGGCTTAAAGGTCTCAAGGGCCTCGCAAACAAGTTATTAAGGTATGTGACAGAGGTCTAAATTCTCAGCGTATGGAAGATGATACTGTAAACCAGAACTAGCCACCCTGGAGAATATATGGAAAGAGTGGGTCATGGAGATTGGGGATGAGAAAGACCTAACCTCATCAGCAGGAGCAGAGAAGGTTGTGGGAAAGCTGCCACACTAGGGCTACATTTACATGCACATTTCAGAGCATGACCTTTAAGAAAAGCAGTTGAAATTCAGTGACGCTGATATCTTTTTAACGCATCAGCAAAACCTGAGGCGGAGCAGTAATGCCTTCTTTCCTTCCTCAGTTGCCCTTTTAGCTAAAATGTTTAGTCTAGGAGGAATTAAGTTGCTAGAATAAGAAAGGGGAGGGGTGTGGGGTGAGAGCAGGGGGAGAAATGGGCTGCATGGGACAGCCCGGATGTCAGCAGCCTTCCTGGCAGCCGACTCATCCTGCTGGATGCAATAGGGCACGAGATGACTATGTTGTAACTCAGCTCTCTATGCCCGTTAGACTTGATGTTCATAGCTGGGAGGTAGAGGGATGGAGCTTGGAGCTCTCCTTTCGGACTAACCAAAGGTAGACCAAGTATGCTTACTGTTCAGGTTTGTCCAGCAGCTTCAAATCTTCTTCTTTGGAGGTCTCATAGTACTTTCTTATTTTCGTCAGTTCATCCTCCTGGGCTCGCTGCATCAACAGGAGAAACAACATACACACACAGACACAAAGTTAAGAGGATCAGCCTGAAACCACAGGAATCTAGATGTGATCCCATGCCATCACCTGGGCCTCACCCCAGGCGTAAGAAACTCTACAAGTTGGGCCCAGAAAATCCTTCTGGGTCATTCTAAAACATGTTTAAGTTTGGCATCTAGCAGCTAACAAAAATGGTCATAACAAATGTGTGCATGCAGACACACAGGCCAGGGCAGCTGACTGCTATGTCTGAGTCTCCTTTAGGCAGCTGTGGGGCAAGCTGTCCTAATTTTCCTTTCCCCAGAACAGTAGTCCTATCTTGCACTTCCCTGTCTCACACAGGCTTCATACACTATAATATGTAGTCACCACCTTTCCTTTTCCTGAATTTCATTAAGTGTACATTGTTTACCTTTGGTTGTTTAGACCGTCACATTCTTCATGATATAACCAACATTTCCAGTTGTGTACGGACTGCCTCTGCTGCATGTTAACAAGCACTGGCCATGTGCATACTCTTGTACTCATGGTAACAACAGAAAGCATCGGAAGGCACTATGCTTTTAATAGAGTTCTTTGTCATCAATTACTATGTCCTCGTTCATATAATTCCCCAAGGCTTACACTATGCTACTGGTATTGAGTTTCTGACTCGGAATCCTCATGCTGCCCTCTAGGCACTCAACAGTGTACTGTTAACTCCCAATGGTCTGATACTTGGGAGCCTTTGGGTTTACTTGTGAGAACTATACTAATATATACAGGTAAAAACAAAAAAAGGCCACTCCCAGTACTAAGTAATTTCTTACATACATGCAGAATATGAAAATAGGTAAGGAATAGGTGGGCTATATTAAATGATGGAAAATTAAGGCCCCAGGGGATATAAATATCTAACTGAGTCATCTTGTGACTTGAGTGACCATAGCATGTCATTGAGGCCCATTATCTAAGGATTGCCATGGCTTAGAGAATCCAGCTCCATCTGTGTATCTACATCCTGAGAGTCAGTGAACCAGAACAATTGACAATCATAGGACTGATTCTCCAGTGTGATCTCTTCACAAGAGCTTATGAACTCCTCTGGCTGCTTCCACTTACAATAAAAATCTAAATGCTTTGTGCATTACAATGATGTTTCTTAAACATAATTCATCATGCCCCTAAACTATGCGAATCAGCTTCGTGAGAGGGGTTCTAGGTTCCATAAGAAAAACTCACAGGATACTTAGGTCAAACTCTTGTTCAATACAAAAAAAAAAAAAAAATCAAGTAGAGTCCCACTATAATCTACATTGTACTACAACAACAAAAGGAAACAGGGTAAGCTGTTTAAGCAACTGGCCCAACCAATATCACCAAGTGAGCAGTAACAGAGCTGGGGCTCAAACTTAAGACTATCTTATCTGATTTTAAAGCTAGAGCACACAGTTGACATCCAAAGATGCCTCCTGCATTTAATGTTATCAGTTCATCTGGTAGGAGAGCAATCATCCAAGAGTCTGTTCAGATCCCTATTCCTCAGAGCAAGACACTGGAGGGTGCCAGCATCAGCATCACATAAGAGGCTTGTTTTTATTCACTCTGTCAGCAAGTACTAGAGCTTAGACCACATTGGTGGTCTTTGCCTTGAACCAGTCTGCCTTGCTGGTGTCAGGAGATCTACTAGGACAGTCACTACAGTGGAAGTTAATGTGCAAATCTACTTCTCTGTGACTAAGTCTCTTCTTCAAAGAGGTTCAAATCCTACCAAAAAATGGGAATGGCTACATGACATCGAGGGTAGGAGGGAAAGACAGAGCCTCCAGCCCTGTATGCTTTTCTCACTCACATTTTCATATAAGGCTGCCAAGGTCTCCAGGTCAACCACGGAATCATCCACGTTAAATATGGCTGCCAAAAAGAAAGAGAAAAAGGAATAAGGGCTTTGACTTGATTCCAACACCAGCGTTCACCCCAGACCCCACTTCCCCACAACAGAAGCCTGCACTTCTTGTACAGGCTCTGCCTAACAGTCTGTGTTCCTCTTCCTCTCGTACTGAGGGTGAGAGGTGTTCATTTGAAAACAAACCCAAAATGGTCCCTATGGCTGGCCTGAGCCTTGGCCCTGCCTTATTTAATTCTTCGGGCTTTGAGTCCTTTCTGCAGTTTAATTTAGGCTCCACAGGAGAAGTGTTTGTGCTTTTCAACTAAATCAGTTTGGAGGTTTGAAGCACAATTTTAAATCGTTCTTCCCGGCTGGTAATTGAAGAGATTTAGCACTTAATGCAGAAGAATTGACTCTTGCCCATTACCAGGAAGGGAAAGAAAAGGAAAAAAAAAAAAAAGACAATGTTGGCAAATTAAATGAATTCAGGCATGTGATTTCAGGCACCTTTCTGTGGCTACCGCAAACATCTTGTTTGGATTAAAAAGACAAGAAAGAATAATCGTTGCATCAACAGCAAATTAAGATCATAGAAACCTCCCACGAGCCAGTATCAAGGTAAGTTTTTATTCCCAAGTTTTTGTTAGGATTCTGCCTTTCGGTATGTCATTTTGCTGTGAGCTATATATACTTATGATTTCATCTGTGGAGGTTTCTTCCCATATAGGTTCGGATACATATGCAACAGATTTTTAAAGCCTTAGTGGAATTGGCTATCAAAGTGTTTGAAATTAGCCGGGCCCACATCTTTAAATAATTATTCAAAACTAATAAGGTTTGTCCTCTCAGCCATACCACCCTTCCCTGGCTTTACATTGTGAAATTAACCAGCACGCTAGTAAATTTTCTCTGTGGCAGGCTAATTAATTTTATTAAACCAGCCAGTGATACTTAGAAAGCCTTAAACTTCTGCTCTCGGCTCTTCTGTTGCTTCCATTCCACCACGTTTCCCTGGAGTATGAAAAGATCAAGGCGAAGGGAAAGTTGCTTCTGATTTTGTTTTTTGTTTTGTTTGTTTCCTTCCGTCTGTCATTTAGAATCACAGGGACACATTACAATTTTTGATAAAACACCAGGAAGAACATTGAAAACTCCTTCATAGGCCACTTTTTCTTGAACTTACATGCTCACCCACAAGTTATTTCTAGACTTGTGGATGGGAACTGGGGAAGATTTGGAGACTACTAACAAGGTTCTACCAAGGGACAAAAATGCACTTCCAGAAAAGCCAGGGTCACCACCCCCAACTCCAGTGTGGTTTGAGGAAAGAATGAGAGAACTTATCCTCTCAGGACTCCTGCATTGTTGGTCGTAATAATACAGAGTCACTAATTGATGCGATGGATGATACATTTCTGAATGGCTATTGTTTTTAAACATAAAACAACAACAACAAAACGGCCAGGAACAATGTTTCTTTTGTGTGAACCTAAATATTCTGTTTTAAAAATTAACTGATATAAATGAATAAGAAAAGACACAAATATAAAGGACGTTTTTAAAGGGAATGTTTGCTTAAAAGAATCATATACATCCTGAGGGCTGTATCTGAGCTTAGAGAGCATAAATCAAACAATCTCTGTCACCAAGAAAGAGAAGGAGCTGAGGTCTTCTTCCACAGTCTTCCACACTGAGTAAGTACTTGGCTTTAAATAGTCACATGGTTGATTTTAAACAGATACATGGTTTGGTGGTTTGTACTACTGTGTACCAGGAAGAAAAAAAGAAAATATGAAGAAAGGATCGGCCCAGAAACAGCCTGAGCTTTGGAGAAGGTTATTCATCCATTCATCCTCTCAGGCACCAAATAATTATTTGTTGAGTGTGCCTTAAAATTAGTTTTCTAGAAATTGCTTTTCAAGACCATAAATATCTAAGATAAAATGTTGGTGACACCTCAAGTATCTCATCTCATGATTTTAATGTCTCAGATTGAGGGACAGAGCATACGTAACTGCAGATCTTCAGATGGCAATAAGCTTTAAGGGAAGTAACCTGGGCTGGGGCTATAGGCTAGTGACAAAGCAGTTGCCTAGTGTCCACAGGTTCCTGAGTTTGATCCTTAGCACCCAAAAGAACAGGAAAACAAAAACAACAAAGAACAAAGCAGACAAAGTTATGCAACAAGAGATAATGTGATCAAGAAAGGCTTCTTGATGGAGAAGACAGTTAAGATCTAAAACAGGTGAATATCTTGGCAGAGAAACATTCCAGGGAGAGATAACTGCAAAGCAAGATTCTTTTGTGGGGGAAGTGGGTGGGGTGGGTTCTGAAGAACAAAATGACTCCCATGAGCAGAGTGAACCTTATTCATTTAAAGAGCTAAGTGGTAGGTTGTTGGGACCTGAGGTTACCTGTAAAACAGACCTGATATCCCTTACTCCTTACTGAAAGCAAATATTGAGTGAAATTAGTAATATATAAATATATATTACATATATACATATATATATATATATATATATATATATATATATATATATATATATATATATATATAGTTACCATAGCACATAAAGTATAAACTCATGACAGAACCTAAGAATGGTCTGTGATGAATATGGCTTCAAATACACAAGCTTGCATATAGATGCATATAATTGCCTTATATCCTAATGTCACTAAGAAATGGAGAGGACTGGAAGTACCAGGAATTCATACTGTAATTCCAATTTCCAATAACTCTTCAGAGTTTCAGATAGTCTTTCCTATGAGACCCTCTTGGTCTTTCCAACAAGGGCATAACTCAGGAAGCTGTATCAACATGTCAAGTACAGGCTCAGATATCTCAAAGTTTTGAGGGTTTTTGTCTGAAATGAAAGAAGATGCAATGCATCAAGACCTCTTGATACAAATATCCTAATGCTGACCTCTAAGTTCAATCCTTGCACAAGCCATCCATCGTTCATCAGACCACCAGAGGCAGCTAGCTGGCTAGCTGTTTAAGTAATGAGGAAGTGAGTTAATCAGTGCGTCAATTCATTAGCTAACTGTTGGTTTGTTTCTTTGCAGTGCTGGAGGCCTAGCACAGGCTAAGCAAATGGTCTATCATGGAGCTATCCCCCAACATGTCTAACACATGTTTAATACATGTCTCAAGATTACTTGGTCTTTACAATATCTCAGTTGCCTCTGTTTCAAATATTGGATGAAATTCGATTCCTCATTCTGGTTTTAAAGCTCATCTGTCCTCCATGCACACTGGTAGTCTCATCTCTGGCCTCCTCGTCCGTGCAGCCTGGGTGCAACTCCCCATTTCTCGTCATACCCTAGTTCCTTCACTTTCCGAATCTACCAAGGCCCAGGACTCAGAGATTCCCTCATCACTCTATCTGCAATGAAATAGGTATAGGGAGTGGTGTGGGGGGCGGAGGTGGGGAGCATGCAGCAGGACTCCCAAAGGCTGAATATTCTTGCTCAGAATGAGGAAAGTTTTTTTGTTAAGGAGAGCTTTGGGTCTTGGGAAAAAAAAAAAACCACACTGGGACACTGAGGTGAAGAAGGGCAGGATTTAGACAGATCAACATATTATATTGTGAAGTCTGTATTTGAATTCAGTTTGTTTTGGTCCATTTTGGTTGTCCATAAATCTAGGTACTATGCTGTCATTGTCTCATGACAGGGAAGACACAGTCCTGAAAGACGGACATGGCTACATTTAATAAACAGTTTCCCCTTATTAAATAATGAAGAAGACAAGTGCTGTTCCCACCATTCCACCTTCACAAACATTTTAAGAAGAAATGTCACTTTAGGAGGAAAGTGTCAGGTAAAGTTACCTGGTACATTGCTTAGGCACGTGCCTAAACTACTCATTTGGTAATCATCATTAATAAGACAAACTGTTCTCTGGCAAAGACAATTTCTAGATTTACCATAAGTGCCAGGGAACATGAATTGGAAAAATGTGAAAACTGGAAGGGTGTGAGACAGTGGAGGAAGGTGGTGCAGACGGGCTCATAGAATGTTCTGGAAAGTCTACTGACTTGAAAATAATTAAGTAAAGAGACTGAGGTGATGGGTCTGCAGGTGGCTGAGGATGAGACCTTGTAGAATTTAGAGTCCTATGAAAGGATTTCATATGAGCTTTTCATTAAGTGTGCTTGATAGGCATTGAAGTTGCTGGGCAGTTTTGTGCTAGGCAGGTGTGTACTAGGCCCAAATTTGGGCAGTTTGGCACCTAATGCAGTGGCTAAGGTGTGGAAAATCTCCATGATGCGGACAGAAAGACATGGCAGTAGGTTGTCTCTCTGGAACACTCTTTGGTGATATCCCTGGTGGGCTCTGGAGACTCAAGTAACGGGGAGGGGAAATCATACTGAGGCTTCACTAAACCCAGATCAAGGGAGAAGCCACCATGCCATCCCATAGAAGGGGACAGAGAACAGATCTTTTTCCATTGGTCCATGGAGGAGCAGAGGAAAGAGAATGCTAAAGGAGGAACAAGAAACAAAACATAAGGAGGTCAGTTTGGTTCTTTTGATGTGTTTCCAGTAAAGCTGATCATGTCAACCAGATACGGATCCAAAGATTAAAATACAATTCAAAGACAGAGGAAGCAGTTAAGCAGTTTTAAGAGATCTGGTTAATCCTGGAATCTTCAGGAGATTAAATTACTTCTTTTTTTTTTTTTCCCTCCTATAGCAAGTTCGTGTAAGGTTAGGCTGAGCCACGGTTCTAAAACATAAAAGTCCCAGGTCTCTGAGGAAATCTGTCATACTTGAACATAATTCAGTTTCCTATTCACCAAATGTAGTCTAGGTGTTGGGGGTGGTGGCAGGATATATATGTCTGATATGCCTTAGAATATTTGCATAAATAAACAACCCCATCAAATCAGTCTTGTATTTGTATTGAATTTAGAAACTATTATATAAGCCTATTTAATTAGTTAACTGCTGACCACTGTCTTAGATTAAAACATATGTGGAGTTTCCTAGGATCAGACTGCTTCCTCCGTTTTATACTAGAAAATATGCATTCTTGAATGAAGACGTGGGTCAATGGTAAAGGGCTTTCCTAGTGCATACAAGGTCATGGGGTCAACTGTCAATACAACAAAACAGCAAGCAAACAAACTCCTCTCTCTTTTTCTCTCTGTCACTCTCCTGTCCCTCACACATAGATGTCCAACTTTCATCTTATAAACCAAATCAACCAATGACTGCTCAAATGTCTCTCTAGCGAGCCACAAGACTTTCCTACAGTAATTCTAGCTTTGGTTCAATCTGCAAAGGGCTCATTATTCCAACACTCCCGCAGACGGTGTCAGAAAGGTGAAGTGTCAAATCCACAAAGGGGAGACCCCAGCAGTTCTTTGCTACTGCAATATCAATCATTGCTGGTAGGTTTTACTTTTATCTCCCTCTCTCCTTAGTTGTTCCCGCCTCACACTGTCAGTTCAGTTCGAATATTTCACCTACACCTCACAATATGTCAAAAGGAAGGAGACACACGCTGTGAAAAGCCAGTAGTTTTATTGGGTTCCTTTACCTTTAAAAATCTGTTACTTGGTCAAGTCTGGTTTCTGGGCTTCTTTTTTCCGCAGGGAAATTGAGGCAAACATTTTTATGTGATCTCTGGTGCCTGCTCTGTACTCCAAGGATTATATACACAAGGATCATTAGAGTACTGTTTCACCCATTAGGATATAATAACCGTCAGCAGGGACAAAAAGCAGACTGGTATCACAAATTCAAACTAACAGGCGCACATAAAAACTATGCAACTGCTGGAGGCACATGTGAAGGTCAGGGTCTCACACAACCGGCAAATCCCCTCACTGGTCTCCTGTCTCGGAAGCAAGAAGAACCTACAAGAGTTCTTTCTTCCCTTCAGCTCTTTCCCACTCTGAACAGAACTCTATCACTGAGTGTACCATGTCCAAAGAAATAGTGTGCTTGCGATTGAAGGATGTGTAATGAGAAAACCAAGTAAAACACAGAGAGTGACTTGTCATAAATATTCGTCCCTCGGTTTTCTTTTGGTGCTGCTGGAATTGAACCCAGGACTTTGCTCATGCTAAAAACTACTCTACTATTGAGATATATTCCCAGCTTGGGAGATGTTCATTTTACCTGAAGGATCATCTCCAGGCAAGGGCCTTTGTTATAGACTAGCCAAAGAAAGTCTAGTTACCCAAAGTATGGATGCCACTAACAGATTTGCACTGGCTCTCCAGGTTCCCACTGCTGCTGCCTTTAGCATAATTGTTATGCAGCTCAGTTTATGCCTTTGTACTTCCTTAAGTAGCTGACACAATTGCCTTGTACAGAGCGACTTGTAACCAGCACAAATGACTTAGATCTTTTATCAGCCGGGAAGACAGACTGCTACAGTCAGGTGACTCTGTGAACCTTGTTTTGTTGGCAATGCCAAGTGCTAAGCAACAGATATAAAATTCAGTTGTTTTGCTCAAATTACTCGATTTATTTTTAAGGGATCAACAAAAGTCACTGGTGAGTAAAAGAGAAAAGAGAAAGAAAAGTTAATTAGAAGAATTTGGATTTTAAAAACTCCGCCTCTCCCAAGAAGCTGAAAACAAAAACAAAAAACAAACCAAAACAATCCATCCCAAATAATCTTTCACCTTACCAGGCTCAATTAAGCAGAAAGAAAGCGTGCTGGGAATCATGGGAGGGCAAAGGTAGATTCTGAATGCTGATGAGAGAGAGAGAGAAAGAGAGAGAGAGAAAGAGAAAGAGAGAGAGAGGAGAGAGAGAGAGAGAGAGAGAGAGAGAGAGAGGGAGGGAGGGAGGGAAAGGGAGAGGGAGAGGGAGAGAGAGAGAATAACTTCTCATAGCTTCTGCTCTCAACCATGGAGGCCATCACTCTAAGGGAGCTGGGACTCCATATGGTGAGAGGAAGGGACAAGGCATGCAGAGAGGACTGTGGAGGCAGAGTGTGGAAGAACCATTCTGAGGTGAGACCTCCTGCCCCTACTGTCTCTTTTCTTCACAGTAGCAAAATTCCTCTAGGGGGCATTCCTCACGCTGCTAAGATACTCCGCCCCACCCCCCAGGCACTGCATCTCTCCTCCCCTGGGCACCCAGAGACACACAAACCCTTGCTAATATCCAAGTGAGATGCTCCAGGGCACCCACTAAAAAGCAGCTTAAAGAAAACTCAGTCCACTATATCAGAGGGTAAGGACAGTGGGCGGACTTGCCTGAGGATTAGCAGTTAAAGCTTTCTCTCTGTCAACACGGCTCAAAGTGTTTCCCATTAAACTGTATGAAGAAGGAGATGCTGCTGCTTGGGGTTTATGAATGGTGAAGGTGAGGTATGAAATAACTCAGCTTGATTTCTCAAGGTCAGTTGTGCAGCAATCAACTTTCCTCCAATGGAGGAGGGATTTACTGGATCAAGACTCCATCTTCCACTCTCTTCAGGTACAGTCTTTACCATTGGCAAAGATATTTTAACAAGAAAATAGAATAATCTAAAAACAAACTAAACCCAAGATAATGAACCACCAACCAGCAGACAAAAATCTACAGAGAAACTTGATTTCTGAACGGCACCATGTGCCTTTTACACAAATAAGCAGACTATGAGGAGAATCTCATGTGGCTTAGGTTATGAAAATCCATGTAAATATTACAAATATTTATATTCACTAATATTTTATTATCTCCAGGGTTGACTCTAATATGCAATTTCAGTTTATCTAATACAATGACCTAACTTCAATCTTTTCATTACTGAAGCGATTCTAAAGAACTAGTATGCCAATAGAGTTATGTAACACAGAATTTCTGGGAAGAAGGAAGTAAAGATTGGAGAATGCCTTATTTTAAACAAAATCTATACAAGTCACAGGAAATTTTATCCTTCGTGCCAAAACTCAATAAAATGGAAGCAAAAACACATTGAAAAATGAAGAACCACGAAGTTCCCTCCAGAAAGAATAAGAACTATCAAGGGAATGTAATTTCCAGTCTTCAGTGCACTTCGAATTGCCTGGCAGAGTATCACATTAGTTGATGAAGACCTTAATTTAGTCTCTGATGGGATGAGAGGCAGGTGTGAAAGACACAGTAAATATGGGCTGTCTGGGAAAGGGTGGAAATAGCCACAAAGGGGACCTTTAGCTCATATATCCTAAAACCTCCAAACTCATTCAATCTTATAGGACAAAACCCTCAGCTCTCCTCTAAGTCCAGACATGTACTATGCCCCAAGATGCCATCATGTAGCTACAATTAAAATTGTCCATGGTTCAAACCTCAAAGAAAGGCAGAGAGTGTAGAATTCACTAAGCCTCCTGGCCTGCATCCCCTCTGTTCTCTGGAGGGCAGGGAATGAGGAACACTTTGGGTTAAGCTGCTTCTGTTCCTCCATTCGTTCTGCCTTTTTGAGCCAAATTACATTCCAGGCAGATTGGACGCTCTCGGTGGATTGCCTGAAGGGAAGTGTAAGGAGTGACCAGCCTCTGCTTTCTGACTCCATCCTGCTATTGAAGGAATGTAGAATGGCTTGGAGAGACGTGAGGGAGCCCCACTGCTGAGGGGTCTCAGACTCAGTGGGAGGAAAGAAAAACGTGGCAAAGGAAAGGGCAGGATTGGAAAGATCTTTCATTTTTTCTAATTTTCTGTATTGACTTCTATCAGTCCTAAAGAACTGATTAACACTGGCCTCATCATCGGGTTGGTGTGCCAGCAGATCACGGTCACAGGTCACTTTTGGTGGGTAAGCTCCCAAGGAATGTGTCCGCTTTCATATTCTTTGCTTTCAATATGTGGTGATTTGTAATGGGGAGAACAACTTAAATGAAGTTCTTTTAGCTTTAAGGTATATTTCTAATTAAACTAAATTAAAGGTCACAACATAAACAAATTAGATTTGAGATTTCTTCAGAGAAACCGTACACAGAAGGTAAATGACAAGAGTAAGGTGGAGACTTTGTCTCACAGAGTAGATGGGTATTTGCCAAGGAGCTGTGTTCCACAAACCTTACACAAGTTTCCACCCTTTCACTTTAATTATATCTAAAAGAGAATCCAAAGCCATCAAAATTAAGAAGACATTTAGAATCTTACGCATCTCCTTTTAATTCTGGATCTTCTGTGTTTCAGAGTGTGGATGTGAGTTCTTCTGTGCACTTGTGCAGCATGCATACAAGACAGCATACCTCAACAAGTGTCTCTAGAACACCAGACTGGTGGGCATTCTCTGTAAGGATACTGTGGAGACTAAAAACCTTTTGAGCAAGGCTTCTTAGACTAAGGTGAGAGTTTTCTTAGGAATGTTTTTAAAAATCTACAGTGCATTCCCAGTGCCCTATCAAATTCATTTGTGACAACCCCCATGAGCATTGACATGGATTTCTGGAACTAACTGGTGCAAAGCAACAAGGTCCAGTGGTTGGGGACCCCGAGATCTGGGCCTCTGACCCTTCATAAGCTGGCCTTCCTTTCTCACACTGAGTCTCTGACACAGAGTGCAGGATACAATGCAGCTGAACTCTCTGACCAGACCAGTAGGAACTTGAATGAAAAAATGTTTTATTTTGATGTCAGATTAAATATTATAAATATAAGCTCTGAGTGTGCGGGAAATTCCAAATGAATGCCAGGAGGTTTCTGGCACCTAGTCTATTACAAGGCATATGGAAGTTTGTATCAAGAATAGTCAACAGCAATTTTCCATCTCCCCCGGGATGAGAATAAGAGGAAATTACTAACATGGAATGAAAACACTAATTTGCAATCATGTATCCAGTCACTGTGTCCACACATGCCAAATGATTCTAAATATAAGTCATCCCATCTCATGCTGGAAAGCCAGGAGAGAGTAAGTCACTGATTCGATATATCTTGGGTGAAGCGCAGGCTTTGTGAAACCTCTGATCATCTTTTAAAACCATTTCATCCAACCTGGGAGGTGGTGGTGCATGCCTTTGATCCCAGCATTCAGGATGCAGAGGCAGGCAGTTCTCTGAGTTTAAGGCCAGCCTGGTCTACAGAGCAATTTCCAGGAGAGCCAGAGCTACACAGAGAAACTCTTATCTTGGAAAAAAAATACAAAAAGTCATTTCCTCAGTAATTACTCCTTTAGCAATTCTGTGTTCTAGGCTTAGGAAGCATGCTACTTTGAGTAAACCCCAGAGGTACTTTTTTTTTTTTTCAGAGTTACCTTTTGAAAGGCATTGTGTCTGTAGCCTAGCCCCACTCATGGTCCACCATGGTAGAGTTTTCAGTGATCCTCAGACACTAGCTTATACAGCTCCAGTTAAGGGACACTCAAATCCCCTAAAACAGAATTTACATTCTTCTCTATGCTGCTTTTGGGGCTAGACCTCTGGTTGGCTTTCCTCTCCCAACCCTACCTTTGTTGTTGTTTTTGGTTGGTTGGTTTTCATTGCTTAAGGTGCAGCCCAGATTTTGTTTCCATTACTCCTGCAGTTGCTGTTACTAACTGTAACTATTCTCTCTAAATATCCCAGGTCCATGTCTTCCTTTTACATTAATGTATATCAGCCTTGGTGCTGCCCTTCATAGTTTATCATCTAAGTTCACACAATCTCTAATAGATCTACCCACTGATATTAGTTACTTTTCTTGTAATTATGACCAAATACTCAATAGAGACAAAGAAGGAAGGATTTGGCTCAGGGTTTCAGATGGTGCATCCATGCATGTGGGCCCCACAGATTTGAGCAGAAGGTCATCATAGCAGGCATGTGACAGAGCTGTACTTCAGTTCCTGATGGCCAGGAAGCAGAAAGAAGGGGACATGGGGAGAGAACAGGAGAAAGCCCTCAAGGACATGACCTCAGTGACCTACCATCTTCAACTAGAGTTCGCCTACTTTTCACCACCTCCTAGTAATACCGTTCAATGAACTAACTGAACTAAATCAGAGCCCTCATGAGTTTCATGCCATCTCTGTGTCTCTCCAGATGTTTTCATGGACTTGTCCAGAAGGATGCCTCACACTCCAGGTGTTTCTTAATCCGATCGGGATGGCAGTCACAACTAACTATCACACCATTTTCAGCTCTATTTTCATTTATTCGTTGGACAAGCCCTTGATGATCACCATGTATGTATCAGACACAAGTAGGAACTGCTACAGTTCACATCTGTGAGCACTCTCCTTAGAGCTTATATTCTGAGAGTGGATGTAAATAAAGGGACAATAGATGCACAAACCAAACAAAATATTAGGTTTTATGTAAAACTAAAATAACACATGTTAAATATCAGGAAGGGCAAGTCTGAGAAGGGCTGTTTGAGGTGATGGCTAAGCACAAATCAGCAGTAAAGATCAGGGGCTGACTATACAGACTGGGAGGTAGGAACACATTTCTGAAAGAGGGAGTGTGCATTGTACATGCTAAATGTAAAAGTAAATGTAGCTTATATTTCCTCATATGAAGTGATAAGATAAGAGCCAAACCCAAGCTTTACAAATACATGGCTTAGGCTGAGCTCAGAGCATTTCTAACTGACTATCCATAGGCCTGGAAGCTTCTAGCCTACGTATAGTCTAATTTTCAGCCTTCAGCCTCTGTCTGCTAACCTAGGCCTAGAATGTTTTGGCTTCTGTGACTTACTGCTGAATAAACTTGCCCTTTCTGGCTCTTTCTGAACTCTGGTTGGCTGGTTCAACTCAGCTCTTCTGGCTCAATCTCCTCTCCAAGCTGACTGATTCAAATTGGCTCCTCAGTTTTTGACTAAATTGTTCTGCTTGGAAGGACTGACTCTGAAATGAACTGCTCTCAACTGAACAGAACTGAATTCCATTGAATTCTCTCCCCCTTGCTGCACTTTAAGTATCCTCTCTTTCCTGTCTATTATTATGAGATTTGGGTGTACCTTATCTCTGACTCATTCTATCAAATCTTTTTCTGATTCATCACTTTGTCTGTCCCTCAATTAGAGGTCACTGTTTGGGATTAAAGGTGTATACTAATGTCAGTATTTCAGCCAGAGGGATTAAAGGTATGCGGAGTGTTGGCATTATCTTTGGATGTGATACCTTGCTAGAACAGCCACATTGCTGGATAAAATTCCTCTACATTAAATGTGCAGGACACTCAAGGATAAAAAGGAAGTTCCTTAAGGAATCAAGGAAGACCATGGTGGCTAGTTAGAAGTGCAGAGAGAGTAGAAGAGGAAATAAGGACTTTAGCAGGATTATGCAGGACTTCAGAGCTCCAAGATACTGTGGTACTCAAGCTCAGATCCCGGTACTATGAGCCTCAGATTCCTTATGTTTCTGATCTAATTACATGTAGATGCCATGTGATGATATTGAGGGTCCCTCCTGGTTTGCATGCTGCTCATGATTTGAGTCTTAGATTCTGAATCAAGTTCCATTTGACTGCTGTCCATACCCTTCAGTTGTGGCCCCCTTTTCATTTGTCATCTCATTATTTTTTCTCCCTTGCAAAGGCTCCTTTTTCTGATGTCATCATCACCACATCTTCTAGGCCTCACCTCAAGTCCTACAGAATACTATGGCTGTAATTTCACAGCCAACTCTTTTTTTTTTTTGAGGGGGGTAGAATTCTAATAACCCTTGCTGTTTATTTTACAGAAAAATAAAAGTGGCAGGTAAGCATGCATCCTTATATAACTGTATATATAACTGTATATATGACTGTATGTATAACTGTATGTAGTTGATACTAATGTCAAAGCCACAAGATAAAAGCCAAAATCTAAAAGGACATGAAATCTTAACAGCAAAAAAACACTAGAAAAGGCCCAGAACACTGGGCCATATATACATACAAATGCATCTGTATACATGAACAATCTGTTGCACACATACACATATGTCCACATTTGCAAACAATCATACCTACACTATACACATCCATTCATACACATGAATAATCATGCATAGTCACACACACCATATACATATATGTGCTCAAAAAGGTGGCTTACCTATAGGTTCTTCAAAAACCTCTTTTTTTAATTTTTAAAATTTATCTTTTTGAGAATTTCAAATATGTGTATTGTCTTTGCATCATTTTCTCTCTTTCCCTCTAAATTCATGGGCTCTTTTTCTTTAACTGTGAACATACAACCAATACATACAAGTCCATTTCATATTGCTCATATATGTATATATGTATGTATTTAGGGACAACAAGTTGGTATTAGATAACCAGTTACATGCTGTCTCAGTCTCTGTATTTTGTTTATAAGAAATCAGTTATCTGAGCAGCTATCCTGTTGTCAATGTGCCAATGTGGATCACAAGGCCCCACTGGTAGATGAAGAGCTACAGGCCACTAATGACTGCTGGGAGGGAGAATCGGTCTTCCCCAGGGATGAGCCTATAACTGGTTATCTAACACCACAGCCAACTCTTTTGGAATGTTTGGCTGATCACACATATCTGTGAGCTCCTGAGAGTGCTTACAGCACGGTCCTAATGCCGTTGTGATGCTTGTCAGGGCTGGCACTCGTTCAGTATATGTCAAAGGCAAAGCGGAAAGCACTGGAACAGAATCTATTTTATTTAGTATTACAATGTTTCATCTGTTTTGTTTTCAGAATTGAAATTAAATTCAACAGACACGAAAATAAGACTTTCAAATGTGATTTGGGTATATTGGTTCATCTAGTTGTAAGCAGTGCTTGACAATCAGAGAACTTCCATGAAACCTGCACTCTCTTTGTTACATGCTGGCTTGCTATCTAGGGTCCCAGAATTTTTCATTATGGCTATTTATTTATAGACAGTGGTCTACAGAGAAGGGTTTGTCTTTAAAACAAAGCAAACATGCTTACTCTTCTAAAAGCTGAACTAATAAACATTAGTTCAAGTGCAAGTTATACTTGCATACTTGATACTTAGATGGTAGCAATTGAGGAGGTATAGCTCAGCAGCAGAGCAAATGCTGGGAAGTGCAAGATTGTGGGTTTGATTCTCAGCATCACAGATAGGTAGGTAGGTAGATGGATGGAGAGAGAGAGAGAGAGAAAAGAGAGAGAGAGAGAGAGAGAGAGAATCTCAGCAAGACATTGAAAAGCCATTGTTATTTAGACAGTTAGAACCCTGAAGTGCTTCGGGATGCCTACATGTTCCTCTACTGGTAAGCTGAAGAGTACATTGTTTTCAAGTATCAGGTGTTTAGTTATCAGAATTTGCCTATGCTTGTTTCTTTGCAGTCTGCAGTCATACTGTCATCTGCCTATTGTTACTTCTTACTCAAAACATACTTATTGTGATTGCCATGCATGTGTTGAACTAGTGAAGTAGAGATCACATATTCCATATTCCGATGGAAACAGCATACATAACATCAAGTGGAGGCATGGACAAAGAGGAAACAATGAGCAGTCTTGGTAACTGTTTTACTTATAATGAACTTTACTCAGTTCCTTTTGCGTATGTCCTGTTGAGTATGACAGATTGCCACATAGATAAGGGTCATTAGAGTCACGTGATACTGCAGTTAACCAACTCAGGACCATAAACTTCATGGCATTGCAGCCTCAATGGACGGACTATTCATTGTGAAGGAAACAAGATAGTAGGATGCCTAGATGTTTCCAGCGCTGTAGGTGAGAACATGATTATATGAAATAAATGTGAAGTTTTATATACTGGATTTTAGGTCATATTTCTTGAGACTTTCAAGAGAACAAGTTAACATCCTATGTCTTTGCATCCTAACAAATATGACACTATGTCCAGAAAGTGGAGGATATGATCTTAACCAGTCACATCAGCAGTGACAATTTGCAGAGCAGTCAGTTCACCAACTCAGATTCAGTCCCCTCACATTAACATTCAAGGATCAGGCTGGCATCAGCATGGGTTATTCCTTCAACGGGACAAGAGCACAGAGCCAAGAATATTCCATTCAGTATGAGACTTGGATTATTTAGAAACCAGTGTCAGTCAATGACTCTAAAGGAATAATTTAATAACACAACTTCTGGTTATTTTGCTACACTCATCCGGTATACATTATTAGGTGAAGGAATGACATGGAGATCAGGTTTTTAGAACTTGGGAGTCAAATGTGTAGAACATAACACAGGTGTTTTTGGCATAGGAAAATCTGTAATCATACACGCAGACACAGAGGTCTGTTATGCTATGATTAGGGTTCCAATGCTGAAATGAAAGATCATATTTGCTTCACATACATATGTCCTTGACTGGAGTAGAGAACTGGAAAGATCTAGGCAAACTAAAATCTTGTTCACGTCACAATGAACATTCAGTCCGATGGGACTGCAATGCCATGGGAAAGTGCATGGGCCCAAGTTAGTAACTGCTATATCACGTGATTCAAATGCCCCTTATCCATATGGCAATCTGACATATTCAGTGACAGATACGCAAAAGGAAGGGAGCAAAGTTTTGAGTGATGTTAAAAGCTGGAAAATTCATATCCACACTGTTAGATAAGATCAAATCTTCCTGGGATCTACCAAGTGCATAAGAAGTACAAATTAACAGCAAAACTCTTGTATCACAGTCAGCAAATCTTCTCATCCCAATGATTATGCCCTATGTGTTTGTTTCTCATCAAAAGACTATCAAATCCTGATCTCAAGATTCGTTTTAGAAGGTTCTACAGCCAATGAAAAATTCTCCTTTCCACAGTAGACCTTTCAAACACCTTCTGCTTCAAACTATCATCAACTATTATATTTTCAAGTTTAATATTCCACTTACATGTTTGGTTCTATTATTAAGCCAAATTAAAAAAAAATATCAGCCTGTTACCAGACAGTGGTGCCACATGCCTTTAGTCCCAGCACTCTGGAAGACAGAGACAGGCATATCTCTGAGTTTGAGACCAGCTTAGTCTACAGAGAAAGTTCCAGGACAGTCAGGACTACACAGAGAAACCCTGTACGGACAGGGTGTGGGAGTCGGGGGAGAACCAAAAAAACATAACAAAATAATCAGCTTGTTTAAATACTCTGTAGCTGTCATTTGCTTAAAATGTTTTATTATCTTTTTTCAAAAAGATTATTTATTTTATGTATATGAGTACACTGTGTCTGTCTTCAGACACAGCAGAAGGGGGCATTGGATCCCATTACAGATGGTTGCGAGCCACCAAGTGGTTGCTGGGAATTGAACTCAAGACCTCTGGAAGTGCAGCCAGTGCTTTTAACCCCCGAGCCATCTCTCCAGCCCGTTTTATTGTCTTTACAAACCACATTTTAAAAAATATAATGTAGCAAACTTTCAAAGCCATTTTGAAAGGAAAAGCAATGTGAGAAAAGATCTTTAGTGTCTTTGGGAGCCTTCTCCCGATCAGCAGAGGAGTGAAATGACTTTAGACAACAGGGGCTGAAGTCATAAAGGGAGGGCTGCTTCAGAGTGTCTGAGTCATGCAATCCATGCTCACTTGAAGAGAAACCCGCTCACATGCTGCATTACTGCCCACAAGATGTTGTAAACCATGTATATAAGTAAAGGCTTACATTCAACTGATGGCTGAGTTTGATTTAATGTAAGACCCAAGTCCTATTTTGATATATTTTTATTAAGGAAAATATGTACAAGTAAAACATACTCTTTTAGAAATTTTCATTAAAAGGGACTGGAGAGATGGCTCAGTGGTAACGAGCACTTGTTGCTTTTATAGAGGATCTGGCCTCAGTTCCCAGCACCCACATCATGACTAACAACTACTTAATTCCAGTCCCATAGGACCCAATGCCCTCTTGGCTTCCACGGCTTCTGCATGCATATGTTGTATAAACATATACACATATACACATATAAAATATCTATACACACAAAATTTTTAAAATCACTTAAAACTTCTATTAAGAAGCATTTTTTTTTTTTTGGTAAATTATCTTTTTTTGAGTTCAGGTTCTAAGTATTATTTTTATTCATATGCCTTTCCAAGGAACAAATGAAAGACATGGTTTTTAAATATAGAAATCAAGGTGGGATTTTCTCCCTTCCTCTCAATTCCATTTTCTCCTAGCCAATCTATGTATTAAACTCTTGAAATGCCTTTATTTAAAAATGTGGCAAAGATAACAAAGTGAAATGCTGTCATTTGAAGAAAGGAGGGACCGTAAGAAACAATGGTAAAATCAAGTGGCTGCTAAGTGTTTTTCTCTACAGTTACATTCCATCTAATGAATAAGGAATGACTGCATCCATACATCAATATTTTGTGTATTTGTACTGAAAGAATAAACCTAGACAAAAAATCCTCAGTGCCTACAAACCCCATGAACAGTCCAATAGTAATTTTGAAGAAGTCCTGTATATATAAGACACTGAATGTTCAGGATCTATGAATTCCTCATTATCCATTGTAAATCTAGACTAAATTAACACTTCACAAGGTACCAGAAGATAGAAAGATAAAACATGGTCATGTCATTGGCAAAAACTCAATTTGGGAAAAGTACAAGACAAGAAACTTAAGTGATGTATCAATGACAATGTAGGGTATCTGTTGGGATTCTCACTGAAACAGGTTCAACAGAAAGAGTAAGCCAACTATACACAGCCAACTGAATGCATAATACCTGGATCTGCAATGATACTGAGAGATTTTTTTCATTTTCAAGAAGGTGGTGCTACATTTGTACTTTAGAAAAGCCCCTTCACCTTCCCTGGTAGTGCTAATGTTTTTACAAGTTGAATTACAAAATGTCTGCGAGAGATCTTTTTCTAACAATCTAGTTGGTGCGGGGATTGTACTGTTACAAAAGTAACAATAGATTTTAACTGGGTAGTGGTTACCAGGGATTCACTGTAGCATTCTAACTTTTGGGGATGTTCTAAAACTTTCAAAATGTTCAAAAACATTCAAAGGAACACTGTTACATAATAGGAAATAGATTGCCAGGAAATGGAGGAGGGATGACACAGGCAGCAGGGGAGAGGTAGGGTGGAAGTACCACATGTACATGTATGAAAACGTCATGATGAAGCTGCAATCTCATATAATTAACATGCATGGAGAAGCTACAGGGAATTTACAAGCTGGAGGGAAGTGATGGGAAAGACTTACCCTGTTGAATATCCTTCATTTCTAGATGTAAACTAGATATCAAGATTCCCACAGTTTGAGATCGCTTTCCATCCAATAACTTGATGATCTGTGATTATAAATAAAAATAGAAAATGGAAGCTCAAATGATCATACAGCCATTCAGAAAGAAGACACTAAAGCATTAAGACTTTTAGATTCACTGGTGTGCTAATGGAAAAACTGACCCAGTACCACAGGCACATGACTTAATGCTTCAATGGAAAATAATGTATCTACAATTACAGACATTTTAAAAGAAAACGCCATGCAGAATTCAGAAGGCCTGACATGAACAATAAAAATCTTTAGAGTATTTTACCATGATTTTTATTTTACTCTGATTTTTTTCTTTTAGGTTTTTAAAGACTGTGCCTCACAGTGTAGACCAGCTTGGCCAAGGATTCACGACCTCTTGCCTCAGCCTCCTGAGGGGCAGGGTTACAGGAATGGGCCGCTACTGGCTACCTTGACCCCTTTCTTCAAACATGTTCTAGAGAACAAGACACATGGATTCTGATGGCTGCTGGATAAAAGCAAGCTAATCCACCCCAACTTCACTGCCCAGGCAGCCACGAAGTAATTGTGGCTCTGTCCTTACATATGTACCAAATGCTCTTTATGCTTCTGAGGAGACCTTCACACACACTAAGTTTCTACTCATCCAGTCTTATATTTTAGCATAAATCACTTTTCTATTCAAAACCAGGAAAAAATGGAAGAGAAACAATGAATACACAATAATATGTCTCAGCTCCTCTTCGTTGGTCACTGTTTTCTCTCTGTTTTGAAAGATTTGTTCTATGCGATTGAATTATTAGCATGGAAAGCCCACAGCAGGAAGTACACTGTTCTAAAGATCCTCGGGTTTACAGTGTGCTGTAGCTCACACTGCTTATTACATACCCATCACTGCATGTCACAGTTCCAAAACCTTTTCATTTTGAAGGATGTAAACTTTATCCAGAATGGCAAACTCTCAATACTATCTTCCCCACTTAAGTCAAGTCCTCTATGGAGAGGACTCTGTTCTTCCCCATTGTCAATGAGTAAGTTATTAATTAAATGTGGTGGCTTGAATAAAAATGGCTCCCATGCACTCAAATATGTGAGTTCTTGGTTATTTGGGAATGGCTCTACTTGAGAGAGATTAGGACCTGTGGTCTGTTGGAGGAAGTGCGTCACTGGGGTTGGGCTTTGCAGATTCAAATGCTCAAGCCAGGTTCAGTGTCTTCCTCTGTTCCTGCTGCCTGTGGATCAAGATGTAGAACTCTCAGCTGCCTCTCCAGCACCGTGATTGCCTGTGGGCTGCCATGCTTCCTCTGATGACGCTAATGGACTAAACCTCTGAAACTGTAAGCCAGTCCCATTTCAATCTTTTCCTTTTTAAGAGATGCTATGGTCATTGAGGTGTCTTCTCACAGCAATAGAACATTGACTAGGAGTAAATTGGTGAACCTAATGAATTAATTTTCTTGCCTAGAACTCGCTAGACCCTCTACTACTACATTAGCTGTGAACATGGGTGCAACTGACATGTTCCTGATTTCAGTGACAAAAGTTTCACTTGCTTGCCATTGGCTAGGCTACATTTAAGCTCTTAAAATGTGCTCTTTATTATACCCAAGTATTTCCCTTCTGTTATTAGTTCAGTATGATTTTTTTACTATGAAATGTTTTGTACTAGTTACGTTGAGTGATTTTTTGTTTTGTTTTGTTTTGTTTGTTTGTATCAAGTTAACACAAACTCAGTTAAGAAAATGCCTCTATCTGATTGGTCTATAAGCAAGTGCATAGGGAATTTTATTGATTAATGGTTGATATGGGAGGTCCCAGCTCATTGTGGGTGGTATCACCCTTGGAGAGGTGGTCCTGAGTTGTATAAGAAAGCAGTCTGAGCAAGCCATGAGGAAAAAACTAGTAAGCAGCATTCCTCTGATGCCTGCTTCTGGTTCCTCCCTTAAGTTTCTGTCTTGAGTTCCTGCCCTGACTTCCTTTGGTGATAGACTATTAGCATTTGGTCAGTGTTTTATCACATGAATAGAAACTCTACTAAGACAGATGTCAAATTTTGTCAAATGCTGTATGTCTTTTGAGATGAAGATGTGATATTTATCTTTTTTGTCTTGTTAATGTGTTCAAATTATACACATAGGTAATATATACTATATATTAATTATATGTATGTATGGAATCATATATATATATGTCATTTGAGTATCACAGAGTATCATAGGATCACGTTACTATAACATGATCATTCCTATGTTATTTTGAGTTTACCTTGCTAGTATTTTTTGGAGGTATTCGTCTATATTAGCTAAGGTCTGTGCTTTTCATTTTTTGCAGTTCCTTTAGCACCAGAGTAACCCTCATTTCATAAAGAGAATGAACCAGAAAAGTATTACAATTTTAGAGTTTTGAGGAGTTTGTTAATAAATGATCTGGAATTTTCCTTAAAGTTTGGTAGACTTGTCCATGAAAAGTCTTCAAGTTTTCTCTCCTGGGAGATATTGGAGTTCTGGTCAATTTTCCAGAATAAAGCTGTTCAGGTCTTCTATCTCTTCATGACACTATCATGGGTGGGTTACAGTTTTCTAGGAATTGATCCATCTCATCCAGGTTACTCAAATTTTGGCATATCAAATATGGACATATATATTCATATTTGTTTCTTATATTTGTTTTCTCTGTGGCATCGGTTATAAACTCTGTGCTTGTGGTTTTGAGTTCATATATTTGGGTCTTTTCTCTTTTTTGTCTCTTTCCATTTAAAGATTTGTCACTTGCATCTGTCATGGGAAAGAGTTCTAATACATTTTCTAGCATGTGTCCAATCCCTTTGTTATACACTCATGTACAATGTTTATTGTTTCACCCTCTGCTGGCTCTGGGCTTCGTCTGTTCTCCTTATACAATGTATGAAGTTATAGTTAGGATAGTTTTCAATGTGCTTGTTCAGACTTATAAACACTTCGTTATTTCTATTTTTGGTATCGAGTGAGGTTCAGCATGTTGTGCTTTGCTTTTGCACATTCCTTTGGACTTTTTCTTTAACTCACTAGCTACTCGGAAGTCTGCTAACTTCAACTTGTTTCTTATTTTTTTCCACTTTTCCTATTGCTAGTTTTCATTCCATTGACGTCACAAAAGCTACTTGGTACATTGTCAACATCTTAAACTTGTTGTGACTTGTCTTGTGACCTAAAATTCTTTCAACCTGGACAATGATCCAATTGGGAAGAATGTGGGCTCCATTCCTGTTAGCAGAATGCATTGTCGAGTTGCCCCTGGGCATCCCCAGAGGACTGGAACCAGGGCCATAGCAGATATGCAAACCTACTGATATTCTAGTCTTTTACTGTATACACTTTTATTGTATGCTTGTATTACTTATAGTACCAATTCCCTGTAAGTTGTACATAGGTCTCTGTTATACAGTATTGCTGAGGATATAATGGCAAGAAATATGTTCAGTACAAATGCAACTATCACAGTTCAAACAGGTGAACAAGAGGCAAACAGTGCTCCATGATTACAGGAGAGACTAAGGACCCGGAAAGGCTGCAGGCGAGCATGCCACTTTGTCACTCCATTGTAAGGGTCTAGCACAGTATGTGCTGTTAAAACTTTGCTTTCTGAGTCTTTTGGAGTAAAGTTTTGTCAGTTTTTTTCACAGAGTTGAGGCTGATATTGGGTGCTTGCATAGTTATATGTACAAATATGTTTGGTGGGTTGCTATTCTATCACTTCATACTATCCATCTTTGTCTTTTGTGACAGTTTTTGACTTAAAGTCTATTTTGTAGAGTCATATTTTATATGAACATTTGGCTTCTGTCTTTTCTTAACTAAGGATTTTTCAGTTTTACTGATCTTTTCGAAGAAACACTAGATTGTGTTTTTCTAGACTAATACTTCCATGCACCTTCTGTGCCTACACCTTCTGTGAATCTCTTGTGGAAGGCATACTTGCCTGGTTTTATTTTGTCAAATCTGTCAGCAACTCTTTCTTCTGATTGAAAAGACAATGCATCCAATTACATTCACAGTCCTTACTGATAGAGACGTAGTGCTGCACCTTGTTAATTTCTCTGGTTTTGTACCTTGTTGTCCTTTTTTCCTTCAGGCTTCTCCCTTTGGATTTGTTCATTCATTACAGGGATATATGTTGGTTCCTTTCTTACTTTCTTGGATGGGCTTCTTGATAAAACCCAGTATGCTTAGCACGGGATTTAGTCCAAAAGCCTTCTATTTGTAACAGTCTGTTTGAAGCTGGTCATTCAGATTCAGGGCTTCTTTCTACACTTCTTCATTGCCTTGCACTTTGTTACTGGTGTCATGAATTACGAACTTCTAACTGTGCAGTCAAGAATGCATAGTGGCTAAGCTTTCTATATCCTTTTTAAGCCTGTGGCATGATTAAAAATTATTTCCTCAGAGCCATTACCATAACATTTATTTGTTTGGATATCTGTTTCACCAATGAGCTTTGTACTCATAGGCTTGTGTGTGTGTTCCTGCATGCGCACGCGTGCCTGCGTAGTACCCTCTGCCTTGTTTCAGCTTACAGAATAAACACCTGCCTTATTTTGTATACGGCTCATCACTAAGTCAGATGGTGAAGAACTTCTGCAGTTGTTGCTCATCTTTGCTTACTTTCCTTCATACCAAGGGACAGTTTGCTTGCATACATTACTATTGGCTGGAAGTCTTTTAGTATTCGGAATATAGCATCCTTCGGGCCTAGAAGTCATTGATAAAAATTTCACTGTCGGTTATAGTGATGTGCCTTTTGATGTAACAAGCAGCTTTTGTCTTGTGTTGAAAGCTTTTTCTCTGCCTTTTCCTTCTGAAAATTTAATTATAGTACATACTTCTGTGTCCTATTGGGTTATTCTCAATGGGGTCCATTAGACATCTAGACTCAGGAAGCCCATTTCCATACCTAGTTTCAGGCATTTTTTTTTCCTTTAAATGTGCATTCTGCCCTCCCACCCCATCTTCTCCCATTATATGTTGATTGGTTGCTAGGTGACATCATTTATCCTTTTAGACTTTTTTCACACTTTCTCTTTCTCTCCATTGACTAGATAATTTCTTTAGCTGTGAGATCACTACCCCTCTGCCTGGGTACTGAAGCTTTGTAGTGATTTTTCAACTCAGTGATTCAATTTTACTGCTTCATAGTTTTTATTTGCTCATTTCAAATGCTTACTGGCTTTGCTAGTCTCTCATCCTGTCCCTGCATCCTTTTCCAAGTTCCCTGAATATCACTATCACATTTATCTAGAATTACTTTTCAAGTATAGCATGTGTGTTTGCAACTACAAATTCATTTCTGGTGTCTGTTTTGTACCTTTGCTTGGTCCTAGCATCTGTATTTCTCTATCTGCCTTGTTACTTTGTGTTGGTATATTTATGGATAAAATAGTCATTTACCCTGGTCTTTAACTTTACAGATTGGTGTCAATAGGAAAGTTTCCTGCCTGTAAGCCAAATGACTAAGAATTCTTAAGCCCATGGATGAAAACTCTGCAGACATATAAACTCCCGAGTCCCTAGTGAAAGAGGTCTTAACGGCTCCCCCAACACTATTATGCTGCTTCCTCTGTTGTCTGGAGCACCACCACTTCTCTAGAGACATAAAAATGTTCCTAATTCATTTCTGTTCTCATCAGCCTCCAAGCATCTAGAGCATGGCAGGTCCTATGTACAGATGAATTGAGTAAGAAAGAAAATAGCTGAAAAAATAGAACACTGTATGCAACCTCCACTCTTCCCTTTCCTATAACCCAGGGGAGAAGCCACTAAGCTGTGTTGGCCTTGGCCTGTTCACCACAGGTGTTCTGTAGCAATGGTGAGCCACCCAGCCAGCTCTTTCTTGTTCCCAGTAGTCCCTACTCATAGAGTGCATGCTGGGTCTTGTCAGCACTTTTAAGTCAGGAAGACAGAAACCAGTCCCTGGGCAACCCTCCAAACAGCCAGAACACTGGTTGCATGCTCCAACTTTTTCCTCCGAAGGGAGAATCCAAGAGTTAGGTGTTTCCTCCAAAGTACTCTGCCTTGAGAAAGGAAAGAGTAACTGGCAAATAAGTGCTTGCTAGTTAGCATAGTCACCTTTGCTCACGGCCTCCCCCAACTTGCCATCTTTTCCTCTAGGATTCGAACCCAACAGAAACTGGTCTTTCAGGTACCTCTCAGATAGAACTAAACCAAATGGCCATCTTCTTCCTTTCCCTTCTCAGAGAAGCTGAGAGTTTTCTGTAGATCACCATGCAGTGAGCAGAGAGGGCCAATTCTCCAATCTGAATATGCCACACCTTTTCTTAGCAGCTTTAATGTGATGTTCTTTAGGGGTCAGGGCATGTGGGAGGCCCTTCACTGATTTCTGATCAAGGAAACTGGTATGCACCAGGAACAAGGAGGGAATGCGCTTTTGCCATCCACCATCAGGACATGTTTCTGAGAGGCAGAGAGACACATAAAGAGAAGGGGGTGGCTAAAAGTAGCTGGTATGCATGAGGCACGATGCCTGACCTCAGGTGGCTAGTGAAAACATGAACCATTATACTGAGGTTGATTCATGTCACACTTTAAAGGGCCTTGCTTCTCCTTCATAATTGGAGGACAGTATCAAACAAACTACAATTTTAAATATAGAGAGAGAAAGGGAAGAGGGAGAAGGAATATGTATCCTTTAAAATCTCTTCTATAAACTCCAGTTATGCTAAATGACTAGATGGAAACAAACGGAAACAAAACGGTCAATAATAACAACACACATTCACACATACTACACACAACACACACACACACACACACACGCACACACACACACACACACACAAAACTTAGAATTCTAAACAGATCAAAAGAAACTGCCATGCATATTTCAATCATTTGAAATTTAGCCAGACTGTCCATGCAAACTACAGGGAGCAAGTGTTAGAAGTAAGGAGGTAAAGGAAACTTGAAATCTGAATGAGAGAAAAGGGAAGATGCTTTACAGACTCTTCAGTTCTATCTCATTTGCTTTAGCAGGATCCAAGCACTAATAAAAACTCTTATGACTCTTACGACTCCGAGGGGCCAGATGTGGAGCTAAAGACCGAAGATACAGATCAAGGGTTCACAGAGATATCTATGCTATGATTATCTTTCTCTTTTCCTGTTGTGGATTTGCATTTTTAATGATGGAAGCGAATGTCTTTGAGGTGGAGACGCTGTGGCCTATGATGCATGTGCATGGGTACAGGTGCCAGAGGAGAGCACCAAGTGCCTCCCTCTATCACACTCTACCTTATTCCTTTAAGACAGAGTCTTCTTTCACTAACAGGCTGGCTTGCCAGCATGCTTACAGCATCCACTCATCTCCATCCCTCAATGCTAGGGTTACAGGCACACAATGCCATGTCTGGCTTTTTATGTAAGTGCTTAAGATTTAAACTTAAGTCCTCCTCTACCCGAGTCATCTCCCCAGCCCCACAAATGCCTTTTAACATTTAAGAAGTGCAAACTACTCAAAAATACAAAGAGTGAAAATGTTCTCTTGTCTTCTGATTTCAATCTCCAGTTACCTACACCAGCAATGATGATTTTACGAGAGTTTACACCTGAACACCTGCCCACATGTGTCCAACTTATGTATATAATATGGCAAGGAGTACACTGGTATTGTAGCTCAGCAACAGAGTGCGTGCCTAGCATAAGCATATGCGGTCCTGGGTTCACAGTGAGAGAAGAAAGGCAAGTCTATATGTTCATCTGTGCAGGCTTGTTTGTTTTTGTTTTGTTTCTCATTCTCAACTTTTGTCCCAGTTCAGAAATACATCCCTGTTGAGTCCCATGTCAATCAAGGTAAAGGCACTTTGAAGCATGTGATATATTATTTGTATCTTCAACTGAGGGACTTTTAGGCATTTCCCAAATGTTGCCAATTTATTAAGAATGTTGCAATTGACACTAAAGAAACTTACCTGTAGTCATGACTATGTCTTCCTGTGGGAAAGATTGACAATTGCTCAAACAATATTCCCATTCTAAAATTTGATATGCATCAACAAATTGTTTCTAATAAGAGGTAGGAATTTGAACCCTCACAATTATTTCCTGCCCCTACACACTCTTTTTATTACCAAGTAAAAACTAATTTTTTTAGAAAAGGTAAAATGTTTTTAATTTTTATTTCAGTCTATAATTTTACTGATAACACGGCTTTCTACCAATAGCCATTACTTTGTTTTAAAAATAATCTTTAGCAATAATAATAATGATAATAATAATAATAATAATAATAATAATAATAATAAGATTTAGGGTCATTATAAAGCTTCAAATGATCAGAACTTGATTTAGCATAAATTTCCCCTGGCTTTTCCTTTATTGCATTGGATGTATCATTAGTAAGCTAGTTTCTAAATTGCAAAGTAAATTTAAAGAATTCTTGGACAGGCAAGACCACATGACAAGCAGAGATATTTGTTGCACTACGTTTATTGACTTCAAACTCAGTTGATTACACCTCCATACTTTCAGATTTAATGAATATTCCAGACTGGTGATCATGATGCTTACTTAAAAAATTAAAATTCCAAAGTTGTTTGAGATTGTCGGATATTAAATATCTTTTGATAGTAGTGTAATGGTTAATTTTAAATGTCAACTTTCCAGAACTTGGAATCAACTAAGAAAAGATATTCAGTTGAGGAACTGTCTAGATCAGGTTGGTCTCTATGCATGTCTGGGTGATTTTCTTTGTTGTTAATTGAAGTAGGAAGATCTTAGTCTACTGTGGCGGGACCATTCCCTAGGCAGGAGGTCCTATAACAGTAAAAGACAGAAGAAGGCTGGCTGAGTGAATCAATCAGCAGATGAATACATTCAGTTTTCTTTCCTCATGACTGTGAATGTGGTGTAGGAAGTTTTCTCAAGCTCTTGCCTTTGCAACTTCTCTTCAATAATAGACTGTAACCTGGAACTGTAAATCCCTTTCTCCCCTAAAATTCTGTCAGTCAGGGTGTTTTATTACAGAAACAGAAATTAAAATAAAGACAAGTAGAAAACTTCATCCATTTAAAAAATAACCACAGAATTCCAAATATAAAAGATTATGTCAAACAATTAGATAAAAAACTCATTAAGACCCACTCATTCCATTTAATAATCTGGTATTCATTATTCAGGACTACTTTAATCATTTTTTTCCAAAAGTTGTCTGCCCTAAAGTATCAATATAACCAACTAGAAAGATGAAGGCTTAGGGTGACGGCATCTTTAGTTTTACTTGTCAGCTACAGGCTGAACCTTTGTGGTCCACTGGCCAGCTGTAGAGTGTAATCAGCATCAGGACTGAATGGAACACGTTTGAAGGCAGAAGTCTGAAGACCAGCTCTCTATATCTAGTCCTTGCTCATCCACTCGTCTTAAGCCAGGGTTGGACAGGCAGTATATCCAGGATAGAATCTTTCACATAAGCAAATTGACATATCTGCTGCAAGGATGGAAATGTTGTACATGCATGTGTGTGTGTGTGTGTGTGTATCTGTTTGAAGGCAGTTCAAAGACTAATTTCAACATATACAGCTGGAGAGACAGCTAGATTGGCTAACGGTCTGCTATGCAAGCATGAGAACAAATCCCTAGTACCCCTGTAAAAAACCAGGCTTACTAATGTGTGCCTATAATTCCAGCACTTGGGAGGTAGAGATGACAGGAATCCAGGGGCTTGCTGAAAATGAACATATTTAGAGAAAGAGTTTGTTTGTTTGTTTGTTTGTTTGTTTGTTTATTTTTTGAGACAGGGTTTTCTCTGTATAGCCCTGGCTGTCCTGGAATTCACTCTGTAGACCAGGCTGGCCTTGAACTCAGAAATCTGCCTGTCTCTGCCTCCCAAGTGCTGGGATTAAAGGCGTGCACCACCACTGCCCAGCTTAGAGAAGGATTTTTAATGAGATAGCTGATTTTTAAAGAGATTTCCATCAATCTCTTTGGACCACAAAACAATTTTCAAAGTGTTACCTTTTTCCTGAAACACAAGTCCAACGTCTGACCTTCAGAAGATCTCCCAATTGAGGCCAGCAGAGAAATAAGCCTTGTAAACCAGGAGCCCCATGCTCAGGCACTGTTGTCCTCTAACTCCAAGGGCTACTATGCTGAAGGTGCTTCAAGGCTTTAGGACTCAAAGGCAGAGAGGGCTCTCATGATGCAGAAGGGTGTGGGGTCAGTCCACCACTTTTCATTGCTGGACATTGGTGAGATCCCTGACTCTAAAATTCTAAAGCTTCATCTAATGAATCTCACATCAATGTTTTTCCATGTTCATGTGGATCTAGTAAACAGGATGCATGCCTTAAGCTCCTAGCTGGAATTCATTCCATAGAGGTTCTTGAAAAGCAAGGGTCTAGTCAAGGGTCTAGTTGTATCAAAAGATTCTTCATAAAACACTTACTAGAGAACATAGGGATTCGTATAACTTTGTATATCCGATGTGCACTCTGTTGGACTAAAGAATTTAGAATCATTTAAACTTCTCAGGGAAGAAATCTGCAAATTTTGTCTAATTTATCCTTCTGGTGCTATATATTTAAATATGAATTAGATTTTAGAACTAGTACACTGGAATAAAATTATGAAATTCTTACAACTATATCTATACAAGGAACATATATTTCCAATCATTTCTTCCAAACAAGTAAGTCAGAACTTTACTCCAACTAAACACAAACTAAACTTTTAATCCCTTGCGGTACCCACTTATTACTCTCATGCACCTTTCTTGATTTGTCAGCATCCTCAAAATCACTCCATACTACCAAGTGACTTTTCTTATGGAAGTGTCTTATTTCATACCTGACTCAAATTCCCACTTGCCCATTCTGAGCCACCTTTTACTATCTGCTGGCTGGGGAAGACAGACAACTGGTCACATTCCCCCACACCAAGTTTGGGAAACAATACATGTCTCTTAACAAGAGATGCTTTAGATCAAATCCTGAAGAATCCGTTTCTGAGGAATGTTAGCAAGCCCTCAGTTTATCTCAGTTCTATCTAGAGACAGCAGAACTTGGCAGCACACAGCCTTCATCTTAGGTATAATTACAGTCTGGGGAGAGAATGTGATTTGGGCAGCATTCTACTGACCTACAAGCTGACCTTGTGCAGGGGCAAATTCACAGGTTGCATTAAACCCTATTAGACACGCCTAGTTTAAGGCAGAGCCTTTCCAGACTCCTGCCACATGCCTGGATTAGGGCACGTCACATATGCACACTATTACAGTCCCTAGGGAGCTCCGACGGAGAAAAGGCAAAACCTCTTTTCAGTGTTGGAACCTACGCCTGGGCCAGTGTACACAATTGACATTTCTTACCTATATGGATTAAAATGAAATGCTGCCTCACTGAACAAGAATTAAAACAAAACTGAGAAGACAGAAGGCTACACTGGAAAAACCACACCCTCACCACTCACCTCAAAACACCACGATGGACAGACTGAGAAAGAATCCTTGCCAAGTTCAGGGAGACTTTTACATCTACAGAAATCCATACATATTGCCAGCCTGCTGCCTGCACTTGGCCGATGAGGCCAAGGGTAAAACTAAAAATAGATCGTTTTGAACAGACCACGAAGCTGGACTCAGTCTCGGATGAATGAAAAGTGTGCCACAGCAATGAGACCAAGAGCCTCCTTCTCCCATGGAGCCTTGTCTTTGCTCAAGTCATCAAGATTGATTCCTACAGTTACATGTCTATGGACACCAGACATGTTCAGATCTGTAACAGATTCCCCAGAGCATTTGCTCTTGGGCTTAGTTCACGGGCTTGAACATTGTTAGTCTCAGTAACGGGAATTTTGTTATCCGTGAAGTCTCAGTTATCACAGAACCCGGAGGCCTCCTGTCCACTTAGATAGATAGGGGGGCAGACATTTACTTTCATAGCAACATACACACACACACACACACACACACACACACACACACACATATATATATATCACATACTTACAGGTAGCAGACTTTGAAGGATGCAGAATAATGGGCATGTGGTTTGTCTAGGTTATATTAAATGTAGAGAGCATGCAGAAAAATGAGAAATTTGATTCTCCCAAAATTAAACCACCTAAAGGGGCAAAAGTTTTGTTTTAACATAAGGTGATTCTGATTCATTTCATCATGGCCTTTTACATATGCAGTAACAGCCAGGATACTTATTAAAACGTATAGCATTTTCGTTTTAATTATGTGTGGGGTGGGGCATTGGGTTGTGCATATGAATATGGAGCCTGAGCAGGCCATAGAGGAAGTCAGAATCCTGGAGCTGCAGGCTGGGAACCTAATGTGGGTGCTGGGAACCACTCAGGTCCTCTGATAGAGCAGTGGGCATTCCTAACCACCAAGACGTCTCTCCAACCCCATGCTCCACTGTTGTACTTTTGGATTGGTGATGTCTTGCATTAATCTTCATTTCAATGCTCACAAATATTATCACCCAGTAAAATTTGTGGGTTGTAAAAGGCTAGTGTTCGCACTCATCAGATGACATGTTAGCTTTTCTTATTCACTGTGACCTTTTCATTTCAAGATAAGAGATATACACAACAGTCATTACAGAAGTTTTGTGTTGTTTTTTTTTGCTTTGAGATATGGTCCAAGTATGTCACCCATGCTGGTCTCGAACTTGTGGTCGTGTAAGTCTCAGTGCCCTGAGTGCTCAGAAGTCAGGCCTATGACAATATATTCAGCTGCTTGGATACATGGATTAGGTTTGAAAACAGGCATAATCTTCTGTCCAAGAGGAAGAAACCAGAGCTGGGGATGTAGCATAGTCATTGAACACATTGCCTACCATGCACATGGCCTTGGGTTAAGTCTCCAGTGTGGAAGGCATGGCACAAAAGGGGAGATCCTAGGGACCTGATCCCACTTTATAGCTGTGAGTATTCTTAGGACTCTGTGCTTGTTAACTTCATGTCAATTTGACACAAGTTAGAGTCATCTAACAGGGGGGAATATTTGAGAAAATAGCTCCAAAAGATTGGGCTATAGGTCAGCTTGTAGGAAATTTTCTTAATTAGTGATTACTGTGGTGTAGGAAGCGGTTCTCCCCGCTGTCAGGATGGCAGCTTGGCATGTAGCCAGCTAGCTTGAGTAGGCACTGTGGCTGTGGTTCATTATTAGAGAAAAGGGTCGCGATTTCAGGTGTGGCTACTTGATTAGCCCACCTCGAATCACAGGAACAGCCAATTAACAGTGACAGCGTTGCAGCTGCTGATGAAATTGAGGCAATGTATATAAAGGCGGCTGGGGCAGTAGCCGGGAGGATTGGAAGGAGGATTGAAGGAGAAGAAGGAGGGCATTCAAGGGACTGAAGGAGAAGAAGAAGGTAGAAGCAAGCGTGCTGTAACAAGGAACCTGAATAAAGCTGCTTTAAGAAGAACACGGTTGTAGCTTGCCTTTTATTCCACTAGCAGAGGGCAAGTTACACTGTGGGAGACCCAGCCCACTGTAGGTGGAGCCTCTCCTGGGCTGGTGGCCCTGGGTTCTGTAAGAAAGCAGGCTGAGCAAGCCCTGAACAGCAAACCAGTAAATACCATGCCTCCATGGCTCTTGCATTAGCTCTTGCCTTCAGGTTCCTGCCTTGCTTGAGTTTTGTCCTAACTTCCTTTGAGGCTCTGACTTCCTTCAATGATGCAGAGTGATGTGGCTCTTTATCAGCCACAAAACTTCTGTAACGACTGTGACATGCCTTCTTGTTTTGGGACTGGGACTGAGAGATGTAAACATCAACCTGAATAAGACACGCTAACCTGTCACCTTCAGTTCCCAAAATAAACCATTTCCTCCCCAACTTGCTTTTGTCCATGCTGTTTAATCACAGTAATAGGAACCTTACCTGAGACAGACCCCTGCCATTCTTCATATGGATGTGAGCAACTACTTCTCTCAGCTGGTGGCAAGAGTGGGTGCCAACTGAAGAGAAGAGCTGGACCAGAATTGACAGCCATTTTGCTTTCTCCCCTCAGAGACAAAGAGTGCTTCCTTGGAGACACACACACACACACACACACACACACACACACACAAATTGCTCCTAGGCAGGTGTCCAGGAAAATAAACACAGACTCAGGTCTTGCCTCCCTGCTTTTCCATGCTCCACCCCCTGCCCTGGCATGGCACCAGAGGAGCTAATAGGCTGGCTCTACGGTGCCATATTATGAAATGCCAACTGACTTGGTGCAAACATGCCCGGCTGCTGATGGCCAGTGTAGCCCAGCATGCTTCTGGGTAGAGGCCTCTGTCAACTGGTCTGATAATGCCATTAAAATGAGCTTTCCACACGCAGCCTGATAATCCGCCCCATTAAATGTCTCCAGGGAAACTGAGCTTCAGTGTTCTGTAGGAATGCTAAGTCTGACTCTCTTCCATGGCCTTATTTTTGGGGACACATAAAATTGCCCAGATGAAGTTTACTTTAAGGATTTGGGCTCCTTACCAAGAAATGTGAAAAGGCAAATTGTCATCCTGTCCTGAGTCTGAGAACATATTTGGCAAACCCGTCCCCACACTGATGAGACTGAAAAACGCTTTTATTGGTTTAAAGGCTGGTGAAATCTGTCCTGAAAGCAAGCTCTGAGGAGGCCACAGCAGGTGAAGGCTGTGACTGTGATGGGGAGAGGAGAGGGGGTGTGATGGGCAGGAGACATTTCTGAAGGTTTTATCACTTCTGTGTTATTTAGAAAGAAAGACCCAAACCAAATCAAATCAAATGTTTTTGTTTTTTGTATTTTCTAATGATCATGAATCTTGAGAGAAGAAATGACCAGGAGAAACCATTGTCTGCAGATAGCTTGATTTTTCAGTTTTGATGCTAAAGATTCATGAGACAAGGATTGGTTGTTTTAGTTGCTGGTTTGTGGCAGATTGTTAAATTAGCCTTGAATGGCAACAGGGCACAGTGTTCTGATGCTTTGGGTAAGTTTCGGGTGATACTTACACTAGTGGTTCAAGCACTTCAAGAGTGAGTGACTGTACATTAATGCTATGTTTTCTGTAACTGAAGGTGGGAGCAGTCTTGAATATATGTCTGTATGTTTAAGAAGATTTATTTTATTCTTTGTGTATGTGTGCCTACATATGTGTACACGCATGTGTGTGTGGGTGACCACTGAGGTCAGAAGAGGGCATTGAATCCCCTGGAGCCAGAGTTGGAGGTGGTTGTAAGCTGCCCAATATAGGTGCTGGGAACTGTACTCCTGCCATTTGCAAGAGCAGCATGCACTGTTAACTACTGAACATTTCTTCAGTCCCTGTATGTTTATAAATCCCTAATGTTTGAGGTATCTTTTTCTGTTCATTAACTAGCTGGGAATATGCTCCAGCACTGGTCTCCCCAGACTCATTCATATACTTAGTCAATAGGGTGGCAAAAAATATCTTTCTCATATAGGGAAAATCCCAAGCACACAGACTACTATATCGCCCTCCCAAAAGCTCTGAGAACAATGTTTGCATGGCATCTGGACTTTCTGTCTCATTTCTACATAATCTCTCATCTAATAAGAAAATCTTGAACCTTGTCTCTTATATATCCTGGGTTGCTCAAATGCTGCTTTCATTTCCCATGTCTGACTTACTCACTGGTCTCCTGAAAAGACCATATGCTAGTAATTACTCCAAGCTGCTTAGAGATAATGGGCAACAGAGAAGTTATTATCCTCAATGTCATCATATGCTTTTGATATGATAATCATTGAATTCAAGATATCAGACATGATGGATGGCCTTTGATTTCAAGAATATCCAAGATGTAAATCACCTGGCTTGTTCTGACTCCATCATGGCTGTTGAAGATCAAGCCACAGTGAGCAGTCCAGGCTTCAGGTCCTCCAGCCAGAACTCACAAGGACTTCCTCCTTTGAAGATACCTGAGGTGACATCACACCTTCCTTTTGCAGATACACTTTACCTAGAGCAAATTCTCAGGAGTCTTAACTGGCCATCACTGCTAGAATGTATGTGACTCTGTTAATTCTCTGAGAAGCAGTCATTGACGTGGGCATCGCACAGTTTCTTGTGGCAGAGTTTCTTCCAAACATAGAAGATGATGATCCCAGGAAACACGTTAGAGCGGAAAGCTGGGACAGTACTTTGTGTATATGTGTAACAGCTACTGGACTGCTAGTTCCCGTGTTGAGGATTCGAGAACACAGTCCCTCTAATTAGTTTTCTAGTCCTCCCTCCCATAGTACAACAGGTAGAGGAACAGAATGCCTGTTACTTGCCTGCTCAGTCTTCCTGTGAAAGGAGTGGTGCTGGGTGCCACGATCTCTATTTAGCACTATTCCTGGAGCAAGCCTCTAATCTACCAACTCCAGAATCACAAAAGTAAGCACCTTAAGATTTCTTCAAATGGGCTAGTTCATAAAAAACACACAGAAGGTAATTTGTATAGTCATTCAACCATCTTGTGTTCTATCACTTGAAATGTATCTCACCTTAAGAAGTTCAAAACCATCCACAATACTTTGGAACATTGCCCATTTATTCTACCATATTTCATCTATGCCAGCCACATCTTCCATTTAATTATATATAGATAGCAATTATGTAACCATGTACCTATTAGAATTTTATTTTGCTTTGTTTTCCTTTAAAATAGTTAGTTGCCACAAACATATAATCCTATAATAAAATTCTTTAGTTTTTCTTATTCTTGAATAAGAAAATATAATTTTTCTTTAGAAACTATTTTACTGAATGGTATATTGAAGAATCATCCTTGTAGGTGGATATGGTGGCATGTGTTGGCCAGCTCAGCACTTGTGGAAGCTTGCTAGTTCGAGAACAACTGTGTTAAACACCAAGTTCCTAAGCCAATCTGGGATACAAGCAAAACAAAGATCAAAGAGATTCACTAGTGTGGGTGACAGTGGTTAAACTCACTTTTTTTCAAAGCTGTATAGTCTTCTATACTCTACATGAGTTCATTTATCCATTCTAGCATTGATGGACATTGGTGCTGTTTTCACAGTTTACTTTAACAGCGGCCTCACAAACATGTTTGAGTGTGTCTCCTTGGACAGATGTGTGAAAATCTAGATAGAAGCTTATACTTACAAGACAGCTACCCTGCCTTCCAAGCATGAGGAACATTAGAATGCTACTAGTGGAGTTACTCCTCTTCTTAGCCGTTCCAGCATTTCAAAATTAGACTTTCCCATTGTTTTCCAAGTCTACAGGTCCTAAATAGACATCAGTTTTATATATACAAATATGCATATGCACACATATTGCAAATATATATATGTATATATATTTGATTGCCATGCATCTCAAGTTTATTGGCAATTCATTCTATATGTCTGGCCAAATTTATTTATTTATATATTTCTTATTTAGTGTGTACATGTGTGTGGGAGTTTACACACACAGTGGGATACTTGTGCTGGTCACTGGACAACACAGGACTCAGCTCTTACCTTTCACTGTGAATGTTCCAGGGATCAAGACAGGCCTTCAGGCATGGTGCCAAGTGCTTTTATCTTCCTTTATCACCTCTCTATTGGAAGTGGAATATTTTTAGTAAGAGCCCTATACACATTTTAGAACATGTTAATTTGTTCGTATGCATTTTAGATGTGCTATGCAAGCTTGTGGGTGAACTTTCCCAGGCTGCAGTATTTAGCAGTATTTATTTGCAAGCGAGCATTCCTTATTTTAATGGGATCACCATTCCTCTTTTGATAATGTCTTCTTTATCTTTTCCATGTGAGGCCAGCGGGTATGGGTCTATAGTCTTTTCTAAAACAGTATATATATTTTTTTACCTTGATAGCCTTATAATTGGATTTTATTCATTAAGGAAAGCTGGGCTTTGTTTTATTTTCTTTCATGCAGTATATAATTAACTGGTAAAATATGTTTTTCAATAGTTGATTTTGCCCATGGATTTGAGACACCACATTTCTCATAGACTGTTCCTCTGCATGCTCAGACAGTCCTCTCTTAGTTTGAAACATCTTTCCTGTGGTGCTAACCACGAGCTTTCTATACTACCCTATGAAATTTCCTATCATTTTTCTTTCTATGAAGTATAAACGATCTTCCACTCAATTTTTACTTTTATTTATTTATTTTTTTTGGTGTTTTTGGCTTGTTTTGAAATTTTTACTTTTAAATAAATTTTAGAGTTAACTTTTTAAATACCAAGCAGTCCTATTTGTTTTGACTGGAGTTCTTGGAAGCTCTGAATACACGTGGGTAGCTGACATAACGCTTGTCCTTCATGATGACAATTTGCCTTTCTCCTTTTGTTTAGGTATTCGTAAATGTTTTCAATAAAGGCAATTTATATTAGTTATGCTTAGACTTATCCTGGGATATTTAATGTTCCTATAATAGTACTTTCACAACTCTAATTCAAAGCTCCTCATTGATAATATATAAAAGTGTAGTTGGCTGTTGTAAGACAACATTGTATCTAACCTACGCACCATATTCTCTTATGTCATGTAGAATTCAATGGTAAGGGAGTTTCTACACTGAAAACCTCTAGAAACACTGTTGTCACATCTTTACCTTTGCAATATGGTTTAGTTATCATTCCTTTGCTTGACTACACTGGCTTGAGTCTCCAACACAATCATAAACAAAACAGTAGCTGTAGGTGTTCCTGCTTTGTTCTGATTTCAAGAAAGTTTTAAAATTCTCAACAAATAAACCTTTATCTTGTGTCTTTTTAATAGGTGCTTTGATAAACAATAACCATGCTCTTTCCATGCATAGTTAGCTATAAAATTCCATTATACATCATAAAGACATTTAGCCAAATGTCTCTGCATTATTTTTGATAATCCTATTGGTTTTCTTTCCTTAATCTGTTAACAACCCATTAATCTATAAAAGCACTTTATAATTTTGAATTAAATGTTTCTTTCTGAAACAAGTCACATCAATCATCACACGATTTTTAGGTTGTGCTGCATCCTGTCTGCTCATATTCTGGCTAAGATCTTTGCTTCCACCTTTGTGGTTTTCCCTGTGTCTGACCCAGGTCCTTGTCTGGTAGCACCATCAAGGACAGGGATACTATCCATGACGTTAACATGATGCTCAATTCCCTGAAGCACTGTGTCTAGGGAAAGTTAGGAGCAACAAAACCATATGGTCCTGGCCCGTGCTCTGCGTGATGATTTGAACCTACTAATCTAATTTCCTTAATATTTATAGAGCCATCCAGGTGCCTGATTTCTTCTTGGCTGTTCTGATAGTTGATATTTTTCTAGGGAGTTACCTCATGCTATTTCATTTACTGGCAGGGGTTGGCCCATGGTCTGCCACATACACCTCCTCTGCGTTGGGACTGACCTGCATTCTTACTTCCCAACACTGTTACTTGTTCATTTTGCCCAGTTCTGCTGACCTTGTGATACTAGTGATGTTTGCAAAGAAATTGTTGTCTGTATTGATTTTCTGTGCTGTGGTTAGATTTTCTAAAATTTCCATTCTTTTGTTACTTTAAATGTACAGAGCTCATCCCCATGAAACCGTAAATTGCAAAAACAGCTTTCTGCTATTAACTCAAAATTTCCCTCTAATTCCTTTGTTTTTGTTTGTTTGTTTCTTTTGTTCTAGACATTAATTTTGGAAGCTTCACATTTTTATCTTTATCTTGTCTGATTTAAATATCCACAGCCTTACATTTCACCTTCCCTTTTTAATTTTCACACTCAATATTTTTAAATTTTTTTTGTGGTAACTATTATTCAAATTCTATTATACTTAATTTCTTAGCCCATGACTAGCACTAATGACTACAGTTTTGAAAAACAAAAGCATTTCTTTTTTACATATGTGAATTGTTTGGTTGTTGAATGAGGGAATGAATGAATGATTTCTAACACTATGTCATCTTTAGTGAAGGACGTGCACCATGTGGAAAAGTTCTTATCATTTGTGGACATTCGCAATGTTCTTCCTTATGACTTCTAGAACTGCTTCAAAACAAAGCTTCTTGACTTGCCAGGGATAGTGCCTCACCCCATAATTCTAGAATTTCAGAGGCTGAGAAAAGAAGATCAGTATGAATTGTAAGTCAGTCTTAAATACTTACAGTCTGCCTCAAAACCCTACAACAACAACAAAGCAAACAAACAAAAACCCCTGCTTTTAAAAAAAAAAATTACACATACGTATAAATATGGCAGTTAATTCAGTGAACTTGTTAGCAGAAAACTCAGCCTAGGAAAGAATCATAATTAAGGATCTCATCATCTCCTAAATCAGCCATGTTACTTATATGTTTGCATTATTTGTTGATGGTCCATCACAGTCTATAAAGACTGAAGGAGGCCATGTCACACTACCTGCCAAACACTGGCCATGTCCGTTTACACTGTCCCGTAGACATGGGCTACATGAAAGCCAACTGAAAATAGTGCCAAGAAGCAGAGGGACATTTTGTTATCGTTTGTTCTATCCTATGGTTTTCTTTTGGCATTGAGGGCATTCATCTCCCAGCATCTAGCTGAAATTTCTTCATTTTAATTGCATAGTTGTGCCCCAGCAGGGTCCACCCAAACACAAAGGTAGATTGACGGTTTCTGCTAAGCCAGTGGGGGTCCGAGAATCACTGAGTGTGGGATGAGACATCTTGTATAGCCCAACCTTCTGCTGTCCTTTGGGTTGACACTGAAGAGATTCATTATTGTTGCTGTTTCTGATGATGGTGATGCTGGTGATTCAGGGGAAACAGTGAGGATTTTCTACAGTTGAGCCTTAGGACAATGGCAGGACTTGTCCCATGTATGGAAATGGACAGTTGTTTCTCAAGCCCCTTCGGCCTTCTTATACTCTACCTCTATGACTAGTCTACTCATGTCTCTTACCACACTGGGCTTGCTAGAAAAAGCACATGGTTGGATACACAGCCCAGGCTGAAGTCCCACCCATCCATCTTCATGTGAAAGCAATGCTTAAAAGCTGGGTTCCAGACTTATCTTAAACTGAGGAAGTTGACAGAGTCCATGAAAGAACAAAGAACAATGTGATAACTGGATTGGCAATGAAGCCCTGGTATTTGTGGCTCTCTAATTGCTTTTAAGAATCCCTCCTCACCTAGGATATTCTGCATATGTAAAACACCTTAATGTGACTTAATAAGGCACCTGGCCAAAAAGGCCTCTTTTCAGGTCTCTTCTATAACCTTGCCACTGACTGACTTCCTGTTGCTCTGGGCAGAAATGGAGATCTCAGCTGATAGGTGAGAGTTCTGTGTACTGATCCAAGTTCCACCTCCTGCTCCAAGCATATTCAGTCTCAGAAGCCCATAGCTTCCATGGGAGGCAATTCAATGGCTAAGCCCTAAAAGGCTGAGTTTCACAAAAGCATCACAAGACCCAGTTCTCTGATGACTTACTAATGCCTTCTAAACATAGTATGCTGCAGGCATCTCGCTGCTGCATTTTGAATCACATTCTTCCCTAAGCAATCATCTCAGTCTCAGTTTTTCCATTAGCAAGATGATTAGAGTACAGAGTGATCTATTTATAATAAACCCCAGCTTAGGCACTGTGGCTTTTCTTTGGCCGCATTTTAAATGCATCTCTCTTTGTTAATTAATGTGCTTTATCCCAGAGTTGCAAGTCACAAGGATGTTCCTACGTTAGACAGGGAGGAGGGGAACCACGCCCCAGGCGGAAGCTCCGTCAGTCTTCAGGATTGATGAGAATGCAATAGTTACATGAAAAGCAATGTTTCAGGCTTGTCTTAAACTGAGGACGTTGACAGAGTCTATGTGGGTAGACAACAATTCGATAACCAGACCATGAATGTACTTAGAGCTCTCTTTTGCTTTTAAGCCTCCCTTCTCACCTGGGATATTTTGCACATGCAAAACACCTCAATGTTGACTTAATAAGGCACCCGGCATAAAAGTTAATTAATGAAGATGAAAACACTAAAACTCAGGTTATTTAGTAACCAGGGCCTGGAGCCAGATCCCAATTAAACCACTGTTGTGGTAAAGGAAGGGATCAAACTGCCCAATAGGTTCCATCTGGCTGCTTCTGTGGGTCAGCACCGTGCCTCATGGCCGTGTCAAATTAGCCTTTCCACCTTCTTTCCAGTGTGGAGGATATAAAGTGGTTGTCCCGGGGCCCTGGGCTGCTACGGGGTTCTGATACTCACTTGGAAGGGCTTGGCAGGTAAGGAATCCAGCTGGAAACAAGCATGACTCATTGAGGGCCCAATCCCTTTTGTCACTCATTTCACCAGAGGGCCCCTAAACCTCCAATTCCATTTGTACCCCACTGAGGGGATCTGATAACGGTCCTGGCAGAACTGGGGCTTTTCAAACTTCTGTCAGGAGCCTCACTGACCCATAACATGACTGTACACATGATTTCTTCTCATACTGTCTTTGTAAATTGACCATGGCTAACCTTGCAGTTCTAATCAGATCAATCAGAATAACATTTCTTTAGCTGCTGCTCGCTGGCAGCCTCCTGCATTGACGTGTGACTCAGTCAGCCTTAGACACCAAAGTCCAATTTTTCAGTTTCCAGGGGATCTCAGGTTTCTTTTGCTTTTATCACAGTTGGTGAGCTTTGTAAGGCCCGTGTTTACAGCCATGCAAATTAGCCTCAGCTGGAGAGAACTCAGGTCCCGCCGAAATGAAATCACACACTGGGTCAAAGGTATTTTATCAAAAATTACAAGTGTGGCCATAGTACTGGGGTTAAACCAGGCTCCCTTAGGAAGTAAGTGGACAGCTTTGTCTGGTGTAACCTGAACTCTTGGCCTCTGCAACACAAAACGTCCGTTAAGGGATGGTGGGGTGATGAAGGTCCATGCCAACCCAGTGTTTACAGACCAGTTCTACCTATGGCTATAGCTGCCAAATACTTTGTATACATGGACAACTGTGGTGAAGGGATGTTGCATCTTTAGAGAAAGAAATGTGTTTTCAACGTGGTCTGCAATATACTCCATTATTCATTCAGTTTCAAAAGGTCTGTGAGTCAAGGTCTCCGCATGCAGGTAAATTCTGATATTTTGTACCTGGAAAGTTGTTTAAATTTTCTCTCCAGATGTTATGCTTCTTGCAAATGCTAAATGATACCAAAAGAAGAAGAAGGAAGAGGAGGAGGAGGAAGAGGAGGAGGAGGAGGAGGAGGAGGAGGAAGAGGAGGAGGAAGAGGAGGAGAAGAAGAAAAAGAAAAAGAAAAAGAAAAAGAAAAAAAAGAAAACAACAACAACAAAAATTAGTCCCTAGTTAGCTATCTTCAAGGCAAGCTAGCTGGCTCCAAATCTACATTGTGATTTTCCAAAAATTACCAGTACCAAAACGAACTTTATGTTCATAAAGTATGTAACATAAAGTTAAAACTAGGGGTTATTAAAATCACAGTTACTCTCTGAGGCCGTGTGAGTATCCATGACTCATATGACACAGCATAGGCTGTAAGGCTGTTGAGTCTGCAGAATGCTCTAGGAGCACTGAGATGCTGGTCCTGGTGGGATTCTGTTGTCTAGCTGCCCATCACACAGAAAGTAAAATAAGGGGCTGGTGAATGTTAAGTGTTCTTATCTTCAGAGTCACCATCTGAGCCACAGAACCCTTCAAACTGAAGCCTACCTACTGACAGAGGAGACACCTGCCATATAGAGACTGCAAAGGCCTTGTCCAGGGTTCTGTTCCTGGCTAGGGTGCTTACAAACCAGGTACACTGACGGCAAGCCAGTGCTGCTCTTACCAGACAATGACTGGAAATGCCATTCCTTTTGTGCAGTGACCCTGAAGTCAACATTGTAGCTACATTTAGATGAATGCATTGGTTTACATGGAACAATGCCCTAAGCTGTCTATCCTTGATCTGCTGCTTATGAGCTGTGTGATGCTGGGGAAATTACCCAACCCCTCTACACTCCAATTTCCTCGTTGACAAAATGGGAACAAGAAGATGGTAACCATCTTCTTCAGGTCTTGTGGAATTAACTAAGTTAATACATACCAAGCAACTAAACTATTGGTAAACACCTCTTAGCATTATTACTACAAGTGAGAGCATGCATGGTCATTTTCACGTGGAAAATACTCCAAAATCCAAAGTAACTGAGAAGGCTTCTAATCACAATAAGCAGTAGGCTGGGAGGAATGGGGAGAGGGTCTGTGATGGTGAAAGGGCTATCGTGGCCTTCGAGTACACAGGAGATGAGGGTGCCTGGCAAAGCTTTTTCCAGTTTAGTGTGCAGCATCCATATGACCTAGGGTTGTAACTTGAGTACATTTATAGGGCCTTCCTTTCTACTTTTCCCATCTTCAAAATACTTCTCTTTAGGTCTGGAAGCTGGAAGAGTCGCTGCCACCATCACACCCCAGCATGGCTTCATCCCTTCTCCACTCCACTCACAGTCACCATCTTAGACAGGGGCCTACACTTGGGAGAAACGAATGAGCTTCCAGGATACTTAAAAAAAAAAAAAAAAATCATCACTGGATTTAACTGGTTTCCTCTGTGTGTACCTCCAGGTATCTAATCACACCTTGTACTTTTTAAAATTAGACGATACCCAAATGCATATTCAAATAACTCTTTTGTGTCTTAATATAGATTTTAAAGCTATGGTGGAGAGAGGGAAAGGTTCTGGAATTAGTGCCGAAGGAGCCAAGTCCCATACGTGATCCATTTTAGACTGCAGTCATTCATTCCAAGCTCTGCAACTCTGCCGAGAAACAGTTTTTACTTTGCTGACACCCATAAGCTTTTCTAATATGCACTTGGCTCTGAGAACTCAGGATAACTTGCTGTAAAATCTGGCCTCCTGGGCTTCCCACTGCTGTCTCTGGGATAGAAGAAATTTAGCTGTGACTCTCATTGTAAGGTGCCCTCTTGTGGCTTTCAGGAGGTATTGACAGTTCTGGTGACACTTGAGCTGGCCTGAGTTACCTCCCTACCTAGATTAAATTATTTTTTTCAGCAGCCAACTGGAGGAACAGTGCTTAACTTCCAGGATAATACCTAGAGTTGATATTCCGAAAGAAACACTGATATCCATATATGACAAGCTTTACTCACTTTTAAAAAACAAGCCGATAAAGAAGATGTGCAAGCCAACTTTGGGGGGTCATTTCAAGTCTAAATAAAACTCAGAAGGTAGAAGTGTTGTGCTGGTGCCTGTCTGGGAGAAGCTCTCACTTCCTTTGGGTAAATCTGGCTAGTTGGGGGACTGTTAACTGCAGAACAGGAAAGCCCTGATTATTCCAGGTCTTACTCTAGGGGTCTGCCTGAAGTACTGATATTCTCAGGCCACAGATTTGTACAATCAACACACGGGTGTTCTGTTTAGGATAACTCAACTCCACATGCTTTTATCAAACACAAGAGAAATGTAAAAGAGGTAGGCAAACTTATCCTCACCCCCAGGGGAAAAATAATACACATACCTCCCCAAGGCAGCCCAGAGAAATTATCATTGTTACAAAAGCTGGGGTAATATAAACTTGGAAGGGCAGCAGGTTATAAAAACCCTATAAATTTATGTTCGGGCTTCCAAGCAATGTTCCCTTTCCACCCTTCTCCCCTCCTCTCTACAGTGAGACACGAAGTCTGGGACTTGAGCATTTAAGCCACAATCCTCGCCAAAGTGACCAAATTACAATCAATGCTGAAGGATTTTGGCACCAGAAAGTTTCAACAGAGTATCATCTGCAGAGCCATCGCAGCCTCCCCCCACCCCGCATGGGCTCAGAGAAAGTAGCTAGGATCTCATTAATTCTTAGGAAGTATCTACTGAGGAGACAGCGGGAGGAGAATGCTTTTTATACATCTCAGAGAAGAGGGAACAAACAGACAATTCACAATTCAAAGTCAGATCACAGGATCTCAAGGGCAGAAGGATATTGGCAGGTTTTGCAGATTTTCTGTCAAGCAAGATTAGAACATAACTGGGAAGCTTATCAATGTAGTGACCTCCTTGACAGATGCCAAGAGAAAAGAGCCTCTGACAACAGAGACAGACACTTGGATCCCCATCAAGGCCTTGACCTTCTTGCTTGAGAACAAATGTAACTCAGGGACAGTGTAAACAGGGGCACACTAGCAGTGTAAACACTTATCTTACAGTGCAAGAAAGGGAACGCAAGCCAACCCAAGATAAAGTACTAGATGTTGGAATGTGTCATTATAGGAAGTTGTGGAATGCTTCCATAAATACTGGAAAGTGAGAACAGACTGGAGATGTTCTAGATTCTTTTCAAAGGTTTTTTTTTTTGTTTTGTTTTTTTTTTCTAGTTTTTTTAAAGACACAGTCTTCTGGAGCCTATCCTATCCTAGAACTTACTATCCTCCTGCTCCAGCTTCCTATGTGCTGGGGTTACAAGTATGTCTCAATATGCCTGGCAATATTTTCTTCCAAAGCTTTGACATGACAATAGTTTATAAAGAAATTAATGAAGTTCCAAGGATGCCTAAAAGTATTTTCATACTTATAATTTCTGTTTAGTCCCATAGAAGCTAAGCTGCAGAGTTGATATTCATATATATATATTGATGTGGGAAGGTCATTTGTTAAGAAAAGAGGAATAATAAAGACTGTACAAAGTTGAGGTGGTATTATGAATCCTTGTGTTCTGAGTTCTTGTTTCAGTGTGATTACTGTTGTGCTTGTCGTGGCTGATGGGCCTGATGTGACCAGGGAGGATGAGAACCCCTGAGGACACAATGCTGTCATGCTGATGATTTTAGTTAGAAATAACATGTAAAGTGCAATGGGCTGAATAAAAAAAAATGAACACAGTTGAAATCTATGTATTTCTTTGCAATAATTGTACATAAGGCACATATTTTTCTTCAGGAGGTTGAATCTTTTTTTTTTTTTTTTAAATTGGAAAACTAAAGAACACTTTGTATAATCCCACAATGAAACAGTCTAGATTTCATCACATGTAGCTGTGTCTTGACTCCTGCAGCAATGGCTGTTGCTCCTCACCCACTTCAACTCAGTCCTCTCAGTGAAAACTGTGACTATTTACAGTGTGGTGAATTTAAACAGGAACCGCAGACATATGCTGAGGCTCTTTTGCATACTCTCCAGTGCTCAATGGCATTAGCCCCTTCCCAGCTAGAGATGTACAAAGCTCTACAAGTCACCCCAGTCTTGGTTCTAAGTCCTAATGAGAGAGAGAACTGCACTACAGTGGGTTTCCTTCTGATTCTTACACTACATATTGAAGTACAAGATTCCTGCCCAGTTTGGTAATCCATGTCTGTCTTAGTGTAAGAAAGGCTCAACAGTGAGAAATGTAAACACAGAGCTCAGCTGAGTACAGCAGACTCAACAATCAAGTCTACCCTTTCTGATGCACACACAAGGACCACACCAGTTCTACTTAAAAAAAAAAAAAAAAAGATTCAGACATTTCCACCTTGATGTTGGCTGAGCCCCTCCTCCCAAGATTTAGAAAGCTTGGATGCTTCAATTTCCAACACACATGGTTCTCTCTCCAGATCAGGTATTATAAAAAGACCCGTTTGGCAAGTGTTCTTGTGGTCTTCTCATATGGAGACCATCTCATGATCACACTGAAAGATTTGGCCCCCAAAAGCTGAATGTCCTCTAAAAAGCCACTTCCATCTTCTCTTCAGGAGAAAAGAAAACAAACATCTGATTCTAAGGGAGACCAAGGGATCCATTTTGATGTTTGAAATCTGGCCACGGGCATGGAGGCTGTGCAGGCTCAAAAGGGGGGTTTGCAGTCTTCTGGCATTGATTTAACTTTTTTTTTTTTAAACTTTCTTTACAACTTAAAAACCTCAACTTAAAGTAGGCTACAAAGTTCACTGGAAACTTCAACACCATCCCTCTTGTTAAGCCTACCAGACCCAGAATTTTTGGCTCCATTTGCATTGAACCCTCAAACATAACACACATACATATACATTCTATGAGGTGATGGGACCTTCCCAAGGAGAACTCAGGAAGAGTTCAAAGGAAGCACATTCTCCTTCAGACAGAGCAACAAAACAAATAATCAAGACTAATTGCCTTAATTAAAATCAACTGTTGAATAGGCACACAATTAGGAGATAAGAAACTAAAATGAATGACCAATTGTTAACATATTTGAAAACAAATGTTCCTTACCAAAACAGAAATAATTCATTTTAGGAGGAAACAACATGTTACCAAAACATCCAGAGAGAAACAAAAAGAAATACAATTGAAGAAGAAATGGAGAGCACAGAAGAATTTAATATGATATTGCATAAGACAATACTTGATAGTTTCTGTTAGAGAAGCCTTGCTGACAGAAGTAAACTAAGACTCTTTGGAAAGTCGGGGTTTTTCTTTGGCCTTTTTAATAATGACCAATGGCATCTAGAAAGCCAATTTCGCCACAGCCCATGCACACTCACACGCACATACATACCACTGTAAGAACCTAATTTTTCTGGAATACATTTATGCTTTGTCAGTGACTCTTGCCCAGTACTGGTCTTACAGAAGAACTCCAGTTGCTTCATGTAATATGTACTTTTAAAAGAGTCACTCTGTGGACTAGAAAGATGGAGCAGTGGTTAAGAGCAGTTGCTGCTCTTCCAGAGAACTTGAGTTTGATTCCTAGCACTCATGTTAAACAGCCCACAATGGCTGTAACTCCAGCTCCAGGTGATCCTCTAGCCTCCACAGTTATGGACATTTACACACACAAATACATGCACATAATTAAAAGTTAAAAGAGAGTAAAGATTCAACACTATATCTAATTATTGAGATCACATTTTTCTCATGATAAAATACTTCTAGTGTACTTGAAGGATGAAAATTGTTCATCATAGTTTTAGGCAGGTCCATGAGAAAACTTAATTTGGATCACAAAACTACAATCAGGAATTGTAGGTCACAGCCCATTCCATGGATTATAGATATGTCTGTATTGGCATAGGGAGTATGAGCTGGTACATGAAACCCATCACATAACTTAAGAATGAACACTGATGATAGCAACACCCTATGCTATACACTTGTACCTTTCTCAGATCCCCATAGATTTGACAGCACCCTAGTTAAGTATATTTGGTATTGATCATCATGTTTTATAAGAAAGAGAAAACATGAGAAGGAACACAACTACTCCAAGTTCACATAACCAGTGGTAACCGGCCCAGCGCTCACTGTCCTTAGCACCACTCTGCTGTTAACAAAACATGAATGCAAAGGCATTGTAGCAATGGCGGTGACCATAGCAATCATGAGAGCAGCCATCATACAATGTGGACTGATTGGATACTATGGACTATATACAATATGAACTTATTTCATTATTTCAGAAGGGCATGATGTATGGTTGATGTATTAGTCAGCTTCACACACAATAACAAGATATTCGAGGCAAATAACTAAGACAGAGAAAGGGTTAGTTTTACCCATTGCTCTGTATGTTCTATGTCAAAAATCTGTGGTCTCTTTTGTGCCAGGCCTTTGTATCAGGGCAGGAGAGTATGGCAGACCCAACTGCTCTCTGTACCTAATGACCTGGTATTGAGAAGAGACTAGAGTCCCACAATCCTCTAAGGCCATGTTCTCCGGTGATCCAAGGACCTTCTACTGGGACCTCATATCTTATAGGGTCCAGTAGCAGCACCCTGGGACCCAGAGTTTTCCTGAATGGGCCTTTGGGGTACTCACTAAACCACAACAGATATTATTTCATGCTACAGCTAAGGGATTAGGAGAAAGTAAGGGCTGGTACCTTTCCTTGGGTCCTACACTGAGATGTGATTGGTCCTCACATCTGCCTGATTGTTTGAGGACCAATCACAATTGATGGTAAAGTTCTTCTACAGATGACTAGTAGCTTTTGGTAATCTTTCCAATGGGATCTGTCTTGAAAACTCCATTGAAAACTGCAGGCCCCACCCAAACCTTGCCTACGCCGATCCTCTTTCCTTGCTCTATTGTAGGATTGCAGAGCTTTGCTTATATTAATGACTGCTAAGCTGCAAAGGCCAATGACCATTTTAGGGTTAGTTTCTCCCCATCTCACGTATTGCTAATATTTACAAAGAGCTGTCCAATAGAACTTACTGTGTAACCATATTTAGTAGCTACTGAAGAAAAGTACCTAGTGTAGTTAAAAGACTGAACATTCCATTTTGCTTAATTGTTATCATTTAAATGGCTACATGTTATCCCTAGTACAAAGCCCTGTATCATAGATTCTAATTGGGTCTATGAATAAAAAAATGAATGAGATGTATTTACGTATGTGAATATAGTTATGGATATGTGAGTAAGTGCTTATATAACCTTGCACATGTGCATTTGGAGGCCAGAGGTTGAGGCTCTTCCATGACAGATTGTCTCACTGAACTTGGAGTTCTCAATACTGGCTGGTCAGCAAGCCCCAGGGACCCTCCTATCTCTGTCTTTTCAATGCTGATACTACAGGCATTCAGTCTGCTATACCTGGCTTTAATCCTTATGTCCTTGTACTTAGTGACAAGGCACTTTACCAACTGAGCAATCACCACAGGCCTATGAGACCAATTATTTTGGGGGGTGGAACACAAACCACTTTCACTAACAGCAATTTGCACACATTTTTCAATAGAATTAATGACTCTAATTGTGCTGGCTAGTTTTATATCAACTTGACACAAGCTAGGGTCATTGGAGAGAAGGGTAATTCAATTGAGAAAATGCTTCTATAAGATACAGCTGCAGGCAAGTCTATAGGGCATTCTCTTAATTGGTTATCCATGTAGGACGGTACAGTCAATTGTGGGTAAGGCCATATCAGGCCAGTGGTCCTCAGAAAGCAGGCTGAGCAAGCCATGAGGAGCAAGCTGCAGGCAGCACTCCTCTATAGCCTCTGCATCAGCTCCTGACCTGTTTGAGGTCCTGCCCTGACTTCCTTTAGTGATGGACTGTGATAAGGAAGCATATACATAATAAACATGTTCCTCCCCAAGTCTTAGTCTTGGTGTTTCACCACAGCAGTAGTAACCCTACCTAAGACAACAGTTCAGAATAACATTTAAAAATTCAGAAGAGAAAGCCAAAGCAGCAATTCTAGATTCTTAAACTAACTGGATCCTTTTGTCATTCAAGACTTGGATCACTTTCTGGGGAGAAGGTACCAACCAGCAGGATGTAGTGGATTCCAACATGTATTTGATTATAATAATGATTGCACAGTACCTTTTTGACTTTGTTCTTCTTCTCATAGGCCTCTGACAGGGGTTTTTTCTTCTGTTGAGTTGTGTCCTTGGAGAATAAATATTCAAATTCACTGGTGTCCTTAATATGAGGTTCTTCTAAGGAGTCCCATAAAGTTGGTGTGGCGTCTTGGCTTGAAAAAGAAAGCATCAAGTTAACTATAGGAAACAAAGCAGGAAAGAGTATCATACAAGGAAATCTTTCTCTAATTCACTTTAAAAAAAAAAAATACAAAACTCTGGTAAAGCTGGGATAGAAGCTTTTCATGTTACACATTTTGGAAGTCAAAACCAGGATATTTTAACCCACATCTTCATGTAAACATCCAAAAACTATGATGGTCATTAGTTCAGTAAAAGAGCTCTGCAGAAGTCCCTTAGGACTAGAACTTTTGGAGGTGAGGTTTGGACCATGTAAACTGCTTCTCTCTCAGCCATAGCATCTCCAGCAGGCAAAAATGGTATTACAGAGAGAGCGACTGGATAAGTAATTCCATACATGGGCAGGGTCATTCCTTCTAAAACTATATTATATTTTACTTATTCCTAGAGTGTGTATGTATATGCATGTGTATATGAAGAATGGATATACATTCTATGGCATAAATGTATAGGTCAGAGGGCCATGTCAGTTCTGTCCTTCCATCAGCAGGACCCATGGAATCGAATTTAAGTCACTAGGCTTGACTGCATACATCCTACTCTGTAAAGCCATGTCATAGGCCCAAAGTATTCTTCAAAAGATTGAAAATGGAACAGTAAAGATGTGATTCTCTCTCTGAGGATTTTAAATGTAATCTTCAAGATTAACTCAGGTCATCTCAGTCCAGGGGCTTCAAAACATGATGGGTCAACTGCTCATATGACATATCCATTGACAGCATTCCACCAGAGATGACATTACCACACAAAACCATACAATTTCACCTTGCCTGGGCACCCCAGGGTGATTCCAACTGAAGCATCCATGGGGAGTTTGTATTTTAGTGTCTAGAGAAAGTTCATTCTCTTATAAAGCAGAGAACAAGAAGCTACGAGAAATCAAGTATGTCAGAGCTACCTCTACGAGTCGGGATATACAGGCTTCTCTATACGTGCCCTCATCTGGAATATGTTGTTTATTTTCTTCAAATGGGTGGAATTGAGGCGCTTTATCAAGTTACGATTAATGTCACAGGAAAAAAAAGTAAATTTCTTCTATAGTGATTTTTCAAATATACAAGCATGGCATGGACATGACACCCAACAGTATATACCTTTGTTTCATTATGTATTTTTGTTTCAATTAAAACTAAAAATAAAGCTGCCTTCATATAACATAAAGATATAGCCTACTTTACATATAGTAAACATATCTGTCATACTATTAAATGATTTGGTACCAAGTCATGATTTTCATACTCAAAGCAGTTGTGCTGGGAGGTATAAAATTTTTTTGCGGGACCCTTGATGACAGACCCTGGGTGTGTTATGCTAGCAGGAGGAGACTGCTGAGGTCTCACCACATCACAGAGGGGACAAGGCTGCCACATCCCCCCAATCACCCAGTCCTCATGTCCTGTTCATTTACTTTTTATTTGATTTGAAAGTGAAACACGAGGTTTACGATGTTTGCAGAACTAGCTTAACCAGGGTAACTAACGAAAGCTTGAGCATTTGACTGTTTTCCATTTTAAAAAGTGGGAAATCACAGGAGGAAAGAAAAATTTTTCCTCCAAATTGAATTTACCCTTCCTTTAACAACAGATGAAGAGCCTGTCCTCCAAGAGCTCAGTTTTATGATGCTATGTCTATGATGCTCGATGCTCATGAAGTCTCTTGGGGGATGGAGTGAGGCATGCAAGTGAGAAACAGGTGTGAGACAGTCACATGAACTGTGAGGACACGCCAGTCCAGGGCTCACAGGTGGGATCCATCACTGCAGGGTGACTGCGCAATAGCTTGGGAGTACTAACAAAGTACCAGGACTCAAATGTTCTGGGAAATCATCTCTTAGGAAATATCCCAATCTCAAGTGAGAGATGGAATATAGCACTTGAGTGTTAGTGGTGGGAACTATTTTAGGATCATCTCGTTTATAAAAAAAAAAATTCATTTGGGAAATTTTACCGCACTTTTATCAGAATTACATCAATATATCTAGAAATTTCCACATGTCAACTCTTGACCCTTATTTTTTGGCAAGAAGACTGGGGACAGTATGAAATACAGCAGAGCTTGGTTCGTCACATGCTTAGTCTGGTGGTATTTCCCCAGCTCTTAGTTTCCATGCTTTTATTTTCAACTTTTTGTAATTGTGAACTATATGTTATTTTGTTTCATTATCTTCCCTTCTCTAAGCAAAGTTTTACATAAGCCTGAAAATCCTGAATTGGGGAATAGCTTTAGAAATGTAGTTTTAAAATTATTGTAATTATTATACTTTTTTGCAAACAAATAAATTTCAAAACTAGAAAGTGGCCAAGATATGACTCAATATCTTTCTCATTGTCCTTTTGAGAGATTCAGAAATGAAGCAAGAAATCCAACTGTAACTTTCTTGTACAGAAGTTTCCAAGTCAGCGTGACCTTCTCCCTTATAGACCCAGCTCAATAACATATACAAATGAAGGTACTCTCCATGTCAGTTGGCTGCACGTGGGTATTTTCTCTGAAGACCAATAAGAAATATTATGAACCAGAGTTCAAAAGTGGGGTGGGTATATTTTAAGACTCTCTTCTGATCTAAACAATGAATAACTAAGCCAGGTCTCAGTGTTTTCATGAATAATGGAAAGCATACATAACTGTCAAATATACAGATTCACCAAGAAGCCTCTAAGAAATTAATGAATCATACCTTTGAATATGTCTATAGGGACATTGCCAGGGAGAATTAACCAAGGGTGGGAAGATCAGCCCTGAATATGAGTACATCATGGGCTCATAGCCCAGATGCTATATTCCATTTTTCTCTTTCCTGGCCAAGAGATGAGCTATCCCACTATGCCACACCCTCATTGCCATGATAGACTGAAATCTCTGAGACCACAGGCCAAAATAAATTCTTCACATTTTCCTCAGGTACTCATCATAGTGATTGAAAAGAAAATGACCAACACAAGACTACAAGGCCAGTTATCAAAGATTAGGAAAGGATATAACAAATGATACTGTAGGAATCCTCAGTGAACCAACAATACAGACTCTGCTCCACTTTCTTTATAATTACTCAACTAATAATACAATGGTGTTAGAGAGGGCCCTAGTTAAGTTAGACCTGAACTGTTCTCCAGTCCATGAAATGGAACATTTGCCTTGCAGAGGAATCTGATCCTGAACACATTCCTTGTCCTAGAGGACCTAGCAAAGACAATCTCCCCCAGACGCTCTAAGCTTGTGTATCCAACGCAGTTATATTATATTTGAGAATGGGTGCTACCCAATGTAAATACTGAACTGTCCATAATAAAGCGTGACTTGAGAATAATCCTCTGAATTTGTAACTGATAGTGGGTCAAGGGAGAGCTTACCTCTTATCATTTATTTGTATTCTAGTCCAATACAAAGGCTTCATGGGACAGCTGGGCTCAATGGCTGGTTTTCGAGGACACTGGCTGGAAGAAGAGCTGAGTCCAAAGGACAGTCCAGGAGGAGGTGGGGGTGCAAGTCCTGGTGGGGGAGGAGGAGGAGGGGGAGGAGCTCCACTGTTAGGAAGAGCCGGGACATTAGGAAGTGGGGGTGGCGGAGGAGGTGGGGGTGGTCCAGCACTTGGAGGCAAGGGAGGTGGAGGAGGAGGTGGTGGAGGTGGCAGTGGTGACCCAGCACTCACAGGTGATATGGGTGGTGCCGGTGGCAAAGGTCCAAGTCCAGGTGGGAGAGGCGGAGGGGGAGGGATGGGAGGCGGAGGGAGCGGTGGTGGTGTGGGAGGAGCTGGAGGGGATAACTTCTGCTGACTTGATGAAGAGATGCCTTCTCTCGTCTGGAGTGGGACATGGATGTCTTTGCTGTCTTTTGAGGGAGAGAGCTGGGTTAAGGAGATATTCAGCTTCTTGGGTACTATCTGGCTGCTTCTGGTTGTTTTGCTTTCAGCATCACAGGGCTTGAGGAAGGTCTCTCTGTCTGTCTGGATGCATACGTTTCTGAAGACCTTTGGAGAGTAGTCATCATCCGTGGAAACACATACATCTCTCATCTCCTCACATCCTCCCCGGCGCTTTTCTAACTGTTGCTTGAGATTTTCAACAGTTTCTTCAAGTCTTGCTGTTACTAATGCATGCTCACCCCGGATGTGAAATGTCTTGAGTTCAAACTGAGCCTGTAGGGGAAAAGAAAATCATTGGGAAAGTAAGACTTTAACGAAAACAAAGCCAAGTAGACATTCAATAGCACTTTGAGTGTGTAAATGTACCACTAAAGAATGAATGGCCCACATAATGCTGAGAAATGGAGACATTTGTTCAAGAATCCAAAAGGGTATAAAATTCCATTTCAGAATTTTCCAGAGAACAAACATTTAGGGACCATTGGGTAATTTCATCCCATCTGAACTTGTGGGAGATTCCTGACATTGGGTTAATGTTTAGAGCAAATCTTCTACTTAAGAACTCCCACTCTAGGCCAGCGGTGGCGCACGGCAGCAGTCTCCATGCTCTGGAGTCCGTGAAGGCCCTCTCTCCCGAGTTTGAATCCAGCCTGTGCTTGCTCACAGGAAAAGAAAAAAAAAAAGAATTCCCACTCTATTTTAATATGAAATTCAGAAGAAATTAATTTAATAGAGGTTTGAACAGGCTTGATATCTTTTATAGCTTTTGGTGTGGATTGAGAAAAATAAAAGCAGGGGGCAGGGAGACAGTTAAGGACACAGGCTGGTATGGAGCTGCTGTACTCTGCTCCATAGAGTGTCCTCACCCGCTCTCCATAGCACTGCTGCAGAAACAAGAGGCATCAGGAAGAGCAATGGTATTTTTAATTGTCTGTCTGTTTTTTAAGTTTCCAGATGAGAGCTGACCAAGGTCACTGTGTGTCTGTTTCTTACTGCTGGCCTTCACCCAGATTATTAGCTCCACCAGATGACATCAGTGGAATACTGTCTATATTTCTGTACCCCAGCAGTGAGCACGGCATCGGAAAGATAGATAAAATCACACGCACGCTCCTGTCTCAAGAGCCTTGCTTAATGGCTAATCAAGTGTTTCTCTGGTATAACGTCAGCCTACAAATATCTAGAATAGAAGCTATGTACAAGGATATACTTAACCATTTGACATTAAATGTTAAAGAAATGTGTTTAACAATCTAGTCAGCAAGGTTAAATTAAAAAGGGGAGCTTTTCTGCTTTCGCTAAGATACATTTTAGCTGTTTAAAAAAAAAAAAAAAAACCTTGGTTCAAATTTTCCCAATATTGATTCTGACAAACCAATTCCCAAATACTAGGAGAATATAAAGACTAAAGTTTTTAATTGATAATTGTCCCATTCTTAGACATGGTAACTCCAGAGAAACTCTGAAGGAAGTGGAGAGATTAATGTGCAGCACGGAGGATGGTTTCACACTATTTGATCCAGATCTGTTGTCTAGGTCTGTGACCTTAGCTCAATCTGTTTCTTCGATTATAAAAAGAGGATAACATTGAGCTATTGCTAGTTTTTGTTTTGTTTTGCTTGCATTGCTTTGTTTTTTAATGATAAAATGAAATGTTTCAGGTAAATCAGGAAACTTGTGTTGGTGTTAATAACGAAAACAGTAAAAGAAGAGGTTTGTAAATTCTTAATTATTTTTGAGACTTTCAAATATCACATTGGGGGGGGGGAAACAAATATCACATTGGTTGAATGACACCATAACACCAGGAAAAGATGATGCCATAAAAGTGAGCAATATACTACAAATGTATTCTACTACCAAGTGCCTGCAACTTCAAGCCTCATCCAACTGCATGCTTAGGGTTATCTTTGCTTCAGTATCATTCCAGCTCCATCATTTCTCTCCCCACCTTTCCTACATCCTACTGTGATTTCTACTCTGAATCACTCCCCAAGATTTTATTTTAATGTTTGTGACTACTTTAGCTTTGTCACCACAGAATAACTTCATATTGGTATTCCCCCACTAAAACTCATTTTCAAGGCTAGTTCTTGTACTGCTTCCAATTTTCAAGTACTGCTGAGTCAAGCAAGAGTTTAACCTCTTTTAGATATGAAGTAACTATAAAGACACACATTTTCTGAAGAAATTCCCCTTTGTAAGATAATGAAGCCACATCTATAAGTAAAGGCCCAGGTCCCACCTCTCAATCAAATCTGGCGATACATATTCTTAAATATTGTTTTGGAAGCTGAGTTTAATACATAAGCTTGATGAAATAGGAGGAAGACAAATTAGGCTTGTTAATGTCCTTATATCATAGTTTCCCTGTAGGAAAAATGGAGATAACAGCAGGATCCACTTCCCAAGGCAGCCATGATCCATACATAAATCCCCATTTGGTTTGTTTGTTTTGAGACAGGGTTTTTCTGTAGCACTGATGGTATTGAACTCAGAGTCCACCTTCCTCTGCTGAATCTCCTGAATGCTGGGATTAAAGACATGCGCCACCATTACCCATTTCCCAGCGGACTCCCCATTTGTACAATAAGGGATTGAGGAACGTTTAGAACAAAGTACTGTGTATGTTCAATACCACTGCTGTTGCCTTTTGCTATACCAGACACAGCAGAGACCAATGACCATATCCATGTTTTCTGAACTCACTGTACATGACTCCTAATACAAAGTCCTATCTATCCTGCCCCATTCTTCAGAAGTATCCTCTAAACCACTCTAGCTGTCAGGTTTTCCCTCACCTACTTCTTTTCCTTCACAGCAGAGCTTTTAGGGGTAAAATCAAGGGGGGGGGGACATTAAATAGTCATCCAATGTTTGTTTTGTCTGCTTTCTCATCCATTTACTTGTGACCAAATTACAGTTGGCTTCTGTCCACTGTTCTGTGAAAACTCACGGGATTTAGCAAGCATTTTTCAGTGGATTTCCCCTGTCCTTTCTATTTGTGTTGATTGCAGCTGGTATCTTGCAATTGAACTTCTCTGGGATCATAATTCCACCCTCCTCCCTCTCCTTCCTCCCAGATTTTTTTTCTCCTACCTCCCTGTTCTCTCCAGGCAGCCCCAGAATCTTTTCCCCTTTGTTCCTCAGATGTCGATCCGTCAGGCATCTTTCTGCTATTCTTTTTCTTGCATTGTACTCTCTCTGTGTAACATTTTCTGTGTCACATGACAAGTAAAATCCATTCAATAATGTGCTGGCAACTTAGTAATTGCTACCTCAAGACTGCGATCCAACTACCTTTTAGATTAATATACCTGCATATTTACCCAGTCACCACAGACTCCACAAGTCTGAATCTGAGTCCATTCATGGCAAACTACAGTTTGTTTTTCCCTCTGAAATTCCTCTCATGTCATCTGCAATTGCCTGCATACCATATGGGCTCCTTGTTTCTCTCAATTCCTGACTTAGTGCTTTGTTTTAATCTGCGCTACCTATGCCTTTCTCTGCCAACACCCTCTCTGCCACCCCTGCTTTTTAAAATCAGGACAATGGTTAAAAATCTACCTGTTTTTATTTGCTTGTTACATGCTCTCTTTTAAACAACATCAATTTAGCTAACTCTGATTCCAGGAAGATTTTTCTCATAAACAAATCTGTGTGTTTTATTCCTTACGACCCTTCCAACACTTAGCTATTACTTGCAGACTTGTATGGAAAAATTAGCCCTGATCACTCCTCTGATAGCTTTTCTGCTGCCTTTGTGCACTTTGGGTTCTTGCCCCTTGCTGAGATGTGTCCTGGAATCCAGTCTTATATAATAACTCTTTGCCTCTCTCAGGCCCATGCTCTTTCATAAAAATATTGTCTTCTCTGGACTCCTTTTCTTTGCAGCAAACACCCAAGGAATGATTAGCAAGAGCAGATTAGCCACTGTAGACTCCACAAATAGGCTCTACAAAACTGTATTCACTGCATAAGGGATGCCTAAATAAGAAGGCAAATGATGAATTCCCAGGCACTTGACACCAATATCCTGAGATGATGATGATGAGTCCTACTGATCACTAAGATGTAATGCCTGCCTCTTGCCCACAAACATACCCAGAACCATTGCCCATCAATACTCAATAATCTCTTTGTCTTGGTAGCTGCTTATTCCATCTATCCATTTTCTACCAGTTATTTGGTGTTTTCACTTCTTTGTCTAGACTCATCTCTAGAGAGATTGGTAAGTGTTTTTGTGAGTGGGGTTCACAGCAGAACTTCACTTGATAATCATGCATCTACTCTTAGACAATCCTTCTCCAGAATCCTGGTTGGTTTTATGAATCATCATGCCCAGGCCTGCAGAACCCCAAGCTTCAAATAAAACTAAGTGAATGAGATGTAATGCATCTATAACTTGGGCACTCTCCTCTACTTGAACAGGGTACCCACAAGAGTCTGTTAATCCATTCCTAGCCTCTTCAAAAGCACAACCATCAACAAGGGCAATCCCAACTAAATCACACTGCTTTCTTTCTTCAACATTGTTTCTATTAGTCCTAGAAAAGGTTTTCAAACTTCCTTCTCATCAGAAGCATCCAGAGAGCTTTGTAGAAGATACTGATCAGGCCCATTGTTATAGACTTTCCCTTGTACCAGCAATATTAAGACTCCCTAAGAGGTTCTGATGGGAGCCAGAGATGAAGCCAACAGCAACTGTTGTTCATCTTTATTCTGATCTAACACAGGTAATATGACACTGTGGTACTAGTGGCTTCTTATGGCCTTTCCTAACTCTGATATGTCCCAGTACCCTCTTTAGAGGGTACTTCTTCATTATTTACGTTGAAATTTTACACGGTTAATTTCACACATGAGACACTAAATTCTTCACATGGTACTCATAACTCATGTCAAGTTGGCCTCTGCCTATTTTTTTCAAACATACACATACACGTTCCCCAAGTTGAACTTGAATGCATGATCACTTCCCACATCCCACTTGCTTACATTCATGAACATCTTCAATCTCTTATTTCCACTCACTGAAAGCCCTAGGAAAACTTCACTCAAGCTCAGCTGAGCTTTCCTTGGTTCTTCTAGACACAAATTTTCCATTGTCTGCATTGCCAAAGAACTTTCTAGGTAAGAATTGTATAATAGTCATTTATGCTTATCCTCTTTGCAAATCTACAGGCCTTAGGCAGTTGGGAACCACACCTTATGCATGTTTTAACTTTCAGAACATTACATAGCATTTGGCTAGCTAAGTATCCACAAATGCTTAGTGAGGTGAATTGATTTATTGATTCATCTTTAAGTATTCACCTCGAGCTTCTGTATTCCTATCCAATTACGAATGAAGCTCCAATAAACAAGCATGAGGTTCTTTTTGTCTTTATGGTAGTCTTCGACACAGCATAAACTGCAAGACCTCAGAGATGTCAGTTATCAGCCATCACTAAGAGATTGATGTAGATTCTTTTTTTTCTCACATGCACCTCCTCCCTCCCAAAAGGAACCCTCTTCTTTACATAACCTCTCCAGGTCTTTGGACTGTAGCTTGGTTATCATTTACTTACCAGCTAACATCCATGTATAAGTGAGTACACACCGTTTTTTGTCTTTCTGGCTCTGGATCATCTCACTCAGGGTGACTTTTTTCTAATCCCACCCATTTGCCTGCAAATTTCATAATGTCATTTTTGTTTTTAACAGCCAAGTAATATTCCACTGGTTAAATATACCACATTTTCTTTATTCTTTGGTTGAGAAACATTTCCAGTTTCTGGCTGTCATGAATAAAGTCACAATGAACATAATTGAGCAAGTGTCCTTGTGGTAGGCTGTAGAGTCCTTTGGGTATATCCCCAAGAGTGGTATAGCTGGGACTTGAGGTAGATAGATTCCCAATTTTCTGAGGAGCCACCATATTTATTCGCAGTTTCTATTCAAGTTTGCATTTCCACCAGCAATGGAGGCATGTTCCCTTTGCTCTACATCTTTGTCAGCATGAGCTGTTGCTTGCCGTACTGATCTTAACCACACCAACAGGTATAATATGGAAACTTAAGGAAGCTTTGATTTGCATTTCCCTGCTGACTAAGTATGTTGAATATATCTTTAAGTGGTTTGCAATCATTTGAGACTTCTCTATTGAGAATTCTTTCTCATTTAGATTTGTACCCCTTTTTAAATTGGATTTTTTTAAATATTAAGTTTGAATTCTTTGCTTGCTAGTGTCCTATAAGATATGGAATCAGTAAAAATCTTTTCCCATGCTGGAGCCTGCCACTTTGTCTGACTGACAGTGTCCTTTGCCTTACAGAGCTTTTTTAGTTTCATGAGGTCCCATTTATTAATTGTTGATCTTAGTGTCTGTAATAATGGTGTTCTGTTCAGAAAGCTGTCTTCTGTGACAATTCATTCAAAGCTATTCCCACTCTCTCTTCTATCAAGTTCAATGTATCTAGTGTTATGCTGCTGACATTTATCCACTTGGACTTGATAACTATGGATGTACTTGGATTCTTCAACATGCAGATATCTAATTTGACCAGCACCATTTGTTGAAGACATCCTCTTATTTCTAGTGTGTATTTATGGCTTCATAATCAAAAATCAGATGTCTATATGTGGGTGGATTTATATCTGGGTCTTCAATTTGATCCCATTGATCAGTGTGTCTGTTTTTATATCAATGCCATGTAGTTTTTATCACTATAGCTCTGTAGTACAACTTGAAATCAGGAATGGTGATACCTGTTTATTTATTGTTCAGGATTATTTTAGCTATCTTGGGTGTTTTGTTTTTTCATATGAAGTTGAGAATCATCCTTTCAAGTTTTGTAAAGAATTGCGTTGGATTTCTGATGGGGATTGCATTGAATCTGTAGATTGGTTTTGTTCTTGGTAGGATGATCATTTTTACTATGTTAATCCTACTGATCCATGAGCATGGGGGATTTTTCTTTGGATAGTTTCTTCAATTTCTTTTTTGAAAGATTTGAGGTTTTTGTCAGAATTGGTTAGAATTACTCCCAAGATAATTATTTGAGGTTATTGTTAAAGGTGCTGTTTTCCTAACTTCTTTTTTGGTCCATTTGTCATTTGTCTATAGAAGGGCTATTGGTTTTGTTTCTCGGGGGGGGGGGGTTGTTTGTTTGTTTCAGTTAATCTAATGAGATGATCATGAGGGATCTTTTTCTTTCAATTTGCTTATATGGTGAATTACATTTACTAATTTTCATATATTGAACCATCACTGCATCTCTAGGCTAAAGCCAACTTAACAATGGTGGATGACTGCTTTGATGTGTTCTTCGATTCAGTTTGCAAATATTTTATTAAGAACTTTTAAATCTATGTTCATTAAATTGGTCTGTTAATTCTCTTTCTTTGTTGAGTCTTTATGTGGTTTAAGTATAAGGGTAACTGTGGCCTCATAAAACAAGTTGGGTAGTAGTTTTTCTGTTTCTACTTTGTGGAATGATTTGAGGAGTGTTAGCACTAACTCTTCTTTAAAAGTCTGGTAAAATTCTGTACTAAAAACATCTGGCCCAGAGTTCTTTTGGTTGGGAGACTTTTAGTCACTGGTTTTATTTCAGTAGGTTTATATGTCTGTTTAAAGTACTTACCTGAATTTGATTTAAGTATGGTAAGTAGTACGTATCAAGAAAATTGCCCGTTTTCTAATTTAGTGGAATACATCTTTTTAAAGTAGGTCCTTATGACTCTCTGGATTTCCTTGGTGTCTTTTCATTTTTAATTTAGTTGTTTTGGGATATTCTCTCTGCCTTTTAGCTAATCTTGATTAGGGTTTGTCTGTCCTACTGATTTTCTCATAGAGCCAACTTTTGTTTCACTGATTCTTTGTGTTCCTCTTTGTTTCTATTTGATTCATTTCAGCTCTCAATCTGATTATTTCTTACCAACTACTTTTGGGCATGCTTATTTCTTTTTGTTCTAGAGCTTTCAGGTGCCAGGATGAGATCTCTCCTGTTATTTTATGTAGACACTTAGTGCTATGGACTTTCCTCATAGCACTGCTTCCATTGGGTCCCATAAGTTTAGGTGTGCTGTGTATTCATTTTCATTGAATTCTAGAAAGTGTTTAACTTCTACGTTTCTGTCTTCACCCATTTTTCATTCAGCAGAGAATTGTGCAGTTCCCCTGAGTTCATAAACTTTCTGTTGTTTCCATTGTTGATGATATCCAGCTTTAATCTTCAGTGGTATGATAAGATACATTTCAATTTTCTTGTATTTGTTGAGAATTGCTTTGTGAGTATGTGGTCAATTTTGGAGAAAGTGCCCTGAGGTACTGAGAAGAAGGTATGCTCTTTTGTGTTTGGGTGAACATCTATTAGGTCCATTTAATTTATAACATTTGTTAGCTCCAGTATTTTTGTTCAGTTTTTGTCTCCATGACCTGTCTACAGACAAGTGTGATACTGAAGTCTCCCACTATCAGTGTGTAAGGGATGTGTTATCTAAGCTACAGTAGAGTTTCTTTAATAAAAGTGGGTGCCCCTGAGTTTGGGACATAGATCTTAAGAATTAAAATGTCATCTTCATAGTTTTTCTTTTGATGAGTATTAAGTGTCCTTCCCATCTTTTTTGATTAGTTTTGGTTCGAAGTCTATTTTGTTATATATTAAAATGGCTACACCAGCTTGCTTCTTAGGCCTATTTGATTTGCATAGCTTTTTCAATGCTTTATCTAGAGGTAATGTTTATCCGTGACATTGAGGTATATTTCTTGAATGCAGTAGAAGGATAGATCCTGTTTTCTCATCCATTCTGTGTGCTTCTTTTAGTTTTGCTAGTGTTAAATGATTTCCTGTGTTTTCATGGGTGTATTTAACCTCCTTAGTTTGGACTTGTCCTTGAGGACTTTGTGTACAGCCAGATTTGTCGACAGATATTAAATTTGACTTTATCATGAAATATCTTATTTTCTCTACCTATAGTGATTGAAAGTTTTGTTGAGTATAGTAGTCTGGCCTGGCATTTTTGGGTTCTTAGCATCTGCAACACATTTGATCAGGCCCTTCTGACTTTCAGAGTCACCATTGAGAAGCCAGGTGTAATTCTAATAGGTCCCACTTCATATGTTAGTTGGTATTTTTCCCTTGGGATTTTTCGTATCCTTATGTCTAGTGTTCTGTATGTTTAGTGTTTTGTGAATTATGTGGCAGAAGGACTTTCTTTTTGGGTCCAATCTTTTTGTTGTTCTATAGGCTTCTTGTACCTTTATAGGTATCTCCTTCTTTAGGTTAAAATTTTTTTCTTTATGATTTTCTTGAAAATATGTTCTGGCCCTTTGATCTGGGATTCTTTTCCTTCCTCTATTCCTATTATTCTTAAATTTGGGGTTTTTTTCCATAATGTTCCAGATTTCCTGGATGTTTTGTGTCAAGAAATTTTTAGATTTAAGATTTTCCTTGACCATGTGCTCCCTTCTTTTATTGTACATTCAATGCCTAAGATTCTTTCATCCATCTCTGGTATGGATGATATCTGTGGGTGAGCTTGCCTCTATTGTTCCTGTTCGAATTCCTAAATTTTTTTATTTCCAAAATTCCTTCAGTTTGCATCATTTTCTTTATTGCTTTATTTCTGTTTTCAGGTTTTGAACAGTTATATTCATTTCCTTCAACTGTTTACTTGGGTTTTTTCTTGGCTTTCTTTAAGGGATGTGTTCATTTCCTCTTTAAAGACCTCTACCATCTTCATACAAGAGGGTTTTTGTTTGTTTGTTTTGTTTTGTTTTGTTTGTGCTTCGGCTATGTTGGAATATCCAGGGCCTGATCCAGTGGTAACATATTGTCCTTACTGTTACTGACTGTATTTTTATGCTGATATCTAGGCATCTGAGTTTGGGGTGGTTATTGGTCTAGGTGCTGATTTCTGTGACGTCAGAAGGGGATGATCTGTGGGATCTACAGGAGGCATTAAGAGTCGGGTGAGAGCTGCAACTGGGATGAGCCTGAGGCATTGGGTCTGCGAAGGGAACAGGGAGAGCAAAGGCTACCTGGTTTTCTGGCAGGTGTACCTTCTTGTTGAATAGAGGGTGTCCCTGATGAAAACTCTTAACAGACAGGATGACTGTTTTAATTTTTGTTCTGTTTCCTATCTACTCTTCGGGCCTAGAAAACTCAATTTCTAAAATTAACATTTCTCAAAGTTAGAGTTGACTGCATCATTTTAATAATTCAAAATATATAATGTAAATACGTGTCCTCTGTCTAGTACACTCAAGGGCTGTTCCCATGTCAGTGAGAACTGAATCACATTTGTGGTTCTAATCTGATTAGGAATTGGGCTCTACACAACACCCCCAGTTTCCTCTGGGGCTGGTTCTCCCTTCCCCTACCAAATCCTCATTATTTTTTAATATCCTCCATAGTACTACCTTTCAGAGATATCATCGAAAGAACACACAGTACTGAAACTCAAGCAACAGAAGGAGACGTTTCCTTGTCTGGTCTCCACCACAGGCATGTCTGTCAAAGAGAAGGTGGAAAAACGCCTGCTGATGACAGACATCAGGTTAAAGCCAGCACAATGAGAGAAACAATCCATTAACATTTTGCTGTTGTTACAAGCATTGTCTCCCATTGGTGCTGCCAGCTCAGTAAAAAGTCAGGCTACCTGCTATGTGACTGAAGCAAATTAGTCTTTTCCAGGGATCCATCCAAATTTTCCATCCTTGTGTTGGGAGAAAGCTAGATAGTTCCCAGAAACTATGCAGGACAGAAAAACTTCACTACTTCCGAGAAGTACAGTATAAACTGAGGGGAGAGGAGGAAAAAAAGCCAAGGAAAGTAGAATATTAAGGACATGGAAGGCTGGAAAAGGCTGAGGTTCAGTTCTCAAGGAGTGCTTTGGTAAGGCAAGAAGATGATGCTCCTGTGATTTTGGATATGGTCAACTGGGTTTTTATGTTGTGTTTCATTTTGATAGCTACACAAATACCACAACTGCCCTTTATTTAACTGCCCTACCTTTGCACAGTAAAATCAAAAGTCTCTATTAATGAAAAGAATGGCATTGGGTTTATGAAAAGACATAAATTGCCAAATAGCTGGTTTTAATTAACTATTATCAGTAATTTTTTTTCTTCTTATCAGAAATAAAAGCACATCGAGTTACAACCAAAAAGGGCATCTCAGGGACACTCCGAAACATGAGGCACATCTGATACATCACCATAATGAGAACTTACTAAGAATGAGAGAAACAGGATGGGGGCAAAGGGGGAGGGGCAAAGAACATTCAAAGCAACGAAAAAGTTCACTTAGGCTGATGTGGGAGTAGATTCCAATACAAGAAATGCTGGAGAGTGAATACACGGCCTATCTGTGACAGCAACGCTGATACTCAACATGGGCAAGGAAAGAAACCAACAAACAAAGTTGAGCACACTGCCAAGAGTCCTCGTTTACTCATTCTAGCTCTTGTAAATCAGACCGGCACACCTTGCGGGTGATGTTCCAACAGCTGGGAAATGGTCATAAGAGAATTTGAATCCTTTTAGGTATCAAGACTCATCTTCCTTCCACAATACCATTTTGAATGGTTATCAAACAACTAACAAAATAGTAAGTTTTGGCAACAATCAGAACACTGGCTTTAATTATTTTATTTCCCAAATAAGGAAAGAGAAGTACAGACGTATTAAGTAAATGGTTACTAAGAGACAGACGTCAGTCTAGCATGCATCTTATCATCCAATTTTGGTGATTGATATTTTTTCCTATTAAATACCTCTTAGGAAGTCAAACTACCAAAACAAATATAAAGGTACTTTCTTATCAGAGACCCTCAGTTGAAAACACTTTCTCTCTGTTCTTCTGAAAAGTAGCTAGAGTCATTAAACAACCAACAGACTGAAACTTGAATGGTTTTAGTGTAAAAATGGAAGAAAAAAATTGGCTAAAAAGGTGAACTGAGCTAGATCCTATGTCTGCATACTTCAGTCATGAGCTCCTTTGCCGTTTGCCAAGTTTTAAATTTTCCTTAAGCTTCATTTTATTGTCTAAAATTAGATATTTAAAATTTAATCCATTTTGTTTCCTCTAGCTCTACATTAATAATTTCCACACACACTAGACTTCTTATCTTTCTTTCAAATACCCTTGAATGCTTTACTTCTGGAAACTTCATAACTGCTTAGAGCACAGTATTATGCAGTCTATATAGAGCCCCAACTTTCATTATCAAATGTTCTCATGAGGTCAGACAAACTCATTAAGGTGTCATGAAACCACAACAGTAGTCAAATATTCAATGCAGGTTAGTGTGGACATAGTTTTGAAAGGTAATAGTTCTAAATCATTCCGTCAGAAATTTTCAAGATAAGCAACTCTAACTACAAATAGTCACAGAAGTAGTAGGGAAGTAAAACAGAAGGAAAATAATGTTGGGAATTTGCACTGAGGTTTGTACTTGGAACACAGAACAAGAGTGTAATCAACATGTATTTTGTGAAATAAAGAAAAATAATTACTCAAGGGACATTTTGGTCACATTTTCTGTCTAATTTTTAATGTCGCCAAATAGAATATCAGTCATAGGATGAATGCACGATGGAATGTCCATGAAAATAATTTTGAGTCTTCGTTTTTCCAAAATGTAACTCTAAGCCTAATGAGCAAACCCAAGACTGAACCTTTTTAGGCCATAATCCAACACACTAATCTTCTCTGCAGCAAGAAAGGAGAACTGGGACTTTATGCCATATTATCGCTCCAAACGCTACAACTAGTCCAAGGAGGTGTCACTTACTCTAGAGCTCGTGTCTGCTGAGGAGCAACTGTCAGGAAACTCTGGCTCTTAAAACTGACAGACTCTTAAGTATAGGAATCACTTTAATATTTTGGTCTCAGTGACTCGCCCACTTGTCTCCTAGGGGGAGCCATTCTTTAGCTGATATCCTGTCTATATGACAGTTACATTTTGGAACTAGGATATGGTACCATTTGAAACTAAATTATGTTTGATTTGCACACTCCAGGCTTTTGGCTTGAATATCCCTTTATTTGTTTTGTTTGTTTGTTTTAAGAACCATGTAAGAAACTTAAAATGACTAGGAGGCAAGTTAAAAAGAACTGTCCAATGACAAGTACTTGATATCAAAAAGAGCCAGCTGCTAAGTTCTTCTGGGATGAAAATAAGACTGAAATTTATGCATCAGATTCTAGGGTTAAGGGTCAAATGAAATGGCTTATGGGGTAAGTCACTTGCTTTCCCAACCTGACAACTAAGTTTGATGCCTGGGACTCCATGATGGAAGGAGAGAACTGACTCCAGCACATTCTCTCTAGCCACACATACCCCTTGCCAAATAAATAAACAAATACATACTTGTGTGTGTGTGTGTACATATATTTATATGTATATGTACATATATATATATATATATGTACACACACACATATTTAACATATTTGTGTATATTTGATAGTAAATAATATAGTAAGCGATATACAAAATATTAAGTAATCTTAGAATCTTAATATTTAATGACCATATGTTACTATACATTATTATTCTACTATAAATTATATGAAAACATATTAATATAAATATATATTAAGATATATTAAGATATGTTAAGATTCTAAAACTACTAGCTCCAAATTAAGTTTATGTCTATACAAATGATGTAGACCTCCAGTAACTGAATGTCACGCAGGTAAATAATTAAGATAAATTCCCCACTTCTGTCCAGCTATTTGTAGTATTGCTATATGAACCAAGGAGACCTTGGTTCTCTTGAGCTCATTACATTAGAGATGGAGCTCTTTGCTATCTCTAGTAATCAAATACTACAGAATGAGCATATTTTGTATATGCGATCTTTAGAAAATGAGCACCAAAGCCTCTGTACTTTAGAGAAGCTCAGTTAGAAGCTCAAAATAGCAATGTGTTTGTGTCCTTTGTCACCTGAAGTACAGCTGAGCTGTCAAGGCTTCACAGGACTGCTACTGTCAGGTGCTATTCACATCTAAAATTTTACTCGACAACTGTGGATAAAAAAATCAACAAGTTGTATTGATCTGCTCAGCAAAGGCACCCCGGGTCATCCATGCTGCTTTTGTTACACCAGCAATAATCTGATCTAAGCCCCAAACACTCATTGACTCTCTCCAAACTCATTCTTACGAGTAATCCAGGAGGTACTTGGCCTTCTAGCTTCATTATCTGAGCAAATGACCAATGATGTGTGCCTAGGCCACAGTCACCTTCTCTTTGACACTCCAAGCCTTGCCAGGAATTAGTCACTGGATAAATCTACTGCTAAATTGTAGGGTCATCAACAGAGAAAAATAAATAAGAAGACATTGCAATCTGGATCTTGGCCTAAAAATGCTTCCCTACATTTTCAAAAGCTGTTTGTCCCAGCCAAAAGCCGTACTCACTGTATAAGATCTAAGATGTCAGAGAGACTTCAAATTTAAGTACAGTCTCAACCTTTCAGTCATGAGTCTAAGGAAAAATGTTTTCTGACATACTCTGAGATGCAAGATAAAATGAAGGGGGAAAATACAATAAAAGATCGGTCAAGGAACCTAGTACTAGTTCATCAAAATGTTATGGCATGATCTTAAATTTATTTCACATTTCTGAGTCTATTATTTTTATCTGTAAAATGTATGGATCAGAATACCTAGGTGTGATGCTAGGTTTATGTCGAGTTGACACAAGCTAGAGTCATTTGGAAAGAGAAAAATCTCAACTGGAAAAAAGAAATGCCCCCACATTGCTTGTAGGCAAGTCTGTGGCACATTTTCTTGATTAACGACTGATGAGGGGAGGGGAGGGATGGGAGCTCACTATGGGAAGTACCAGCCTTGGGCTGCTAGTCTGGGTGCTATGTGAAAGCAGGCTGAGCAAACTCTGAGGTACAAGCCAGTAAGAAGAACTTCTCCACGGCTTCTTTCTACATCAGCTCCTGCATTGGCTTCCTTGGATGATGGACTATAAACTATAAGATAAAATAAAACCTTTGCTTCTCAAGTTGCTTTGGTCACGGTGTTTTATCAGAGCAATCGAAACCATAACTAAGACATAGGGTGTTTACAAATCAGATTTCCCAAGGGGTTTTAAGGAGGGTTAGTGGTTCCTTGAACAGGTTTCATATTACTGTAAAAGGAACAACTCTGGTTTAAAAACCTTTCCATTGTTGCTATAAAATGTATTTATCTGGGTACTACCTATGTGTACACTACTAGTGTACTTTATGCTTGTGGTCTGATTGCTTTGTTTGCATTGTTGTTCTTAGTCTTTCAAATTCTAATATTTCAATCATATCTTTCCATGTCTATTCACTTGTGTTGAAAACAACTTCAACAAACGGAAAAGCTGTGACCATGCAGGTCTCTTTTTCTTCCTTTGTCCCCTACCTCTTCCACCCCCAATATACACAAACATCAGACAATAGAGTAAAACGAATCTTCAAAACCTTAACAACCTACAGCTTAGAGAGATGTGAGTGTCAACCTCTTCCATAATTATTACAAAGCTTTCTCTCCTGTGACTCATTTTCCAGAACTTCCTCTTTGCAAGTCTGGAATGTGATATGATTGGTGGCACTCATCTAGGATGGGGCTACAAGACATTTGGAAGCACAGATCCTGGCCAGGGTATGACTGCCCAACCCAATGCTCTACGTTGGCATGTGCTATTGCCTTTAATACTGTAATGTTGCCCTTGCTCCCTTTTCTTACACTGTATTTTCTATCATGTAACTGATAAGAACTCTGATTTTTCTCACAGTAGTTGATTACTAATATAAATGATAAAATGCCTAAAAGTCAAAAGGTTTCCCATGTTACAATCCACAGACCCAGAGAGGCTAAGTAGCAAGGAGAGCTCAAGGAGGGATGCATGGATCTCCCTGGGAAGGGGAAATGGAATAGATATTGCATTTGGACTGGGGATGAGTGGTGATGGGAACAGGAGGGATCAAGTTGGGAGAGGATGGAGAGAGAGTACTGGGAGAGACAACTGGAAGTGGAGGGGGGCAACTTGGAGACAAGGTAGAAAGCTAGTGCAATATTAGGGTGATTCTAGCTAAGACCCCCAGTTATGGGGGATACAAATCCTGAACTAGCCATCTCCTATAACAAGCTAAGACTTCCAGTGGAGGGTTCAGGACACCAACCCAACCACAAAACCTTCAAACTACAATTTGTCTTGCCAACGTGATGTTCTGGGGTAAAGAAATTGTGGAAGTGGCTAACCAATGACTAGTCTAGTAAGAGACTCATGCCAGGAGATCCCATTCTTGTCATTCCCTAAGGGACCAGAAACCAGAGGCCAGTTTCCTAAGGTCAGAGATCTAACACAGAAGCAAACACAGCTGGCAAAAAAAAAAGATTAATGAAATGATGCCTAGTGATAATTCTGCTATACTCATAGATTGTTGCCTAACCGAACTGCCATCAAAGAGGCTTCATCCAATAACTGATGGAAACAGATGCAAAGATCAAAACCAAACTATAGGTGGAGTTTAGGGAATCCTGCTGAAGAGGGGTAGGAAGGATTTTGTAAGAGCCAGAGGGGTCAAGGACACAGCAAGAAAACCCACAGAATCAACAAACCTGTACCCATAGGGGCTGACTGAGACGGAACAGAAAATCAGAAGCCTGCATGGATCTAACCGAGGCCCTCTGTGTATATGTTATAGTTGTGTAGCTTGGTGTTTTTGTGGGACTCCTAATAGAGGGAGCTGGGGCTGTTTGCCTGCTTTTGGAGCCACTGTCATCCTACGGGATTGCCTCACCCAATCTCAATATGACTGGAGGAGCTTAATCTTATTGCAACTTGCTATGCCAAGTTTGGTTGGCATCCATGGGAGGCCTGCCCTTTTCTATAGGGAAAGAGAAGAGGAGTGGATGAGGAGAAAGAAGGTAGTGGGGGATGGAGGAGGTGGGGAACAGAAGGAAAAAGATGATGACATGGTTGGAATATAATATACAAGAGAATAAGTTATTTTTTCAAAAACTTTCCACAATTCTGAAAGAAAAATAAATCTAACATCATCTATGAATGGATCAAGTTTTTTAAATTGTTGTGTTGACATTTTTCACACAAGTATACATTCCATTCTGATTACTCTCTCACCATTCCTGTCTCTCTTCCAAAGCATCAATTCTAGCTCCTCCCTACAAGTCCCTTTGCCATATTCATGTGCTTCTATAAACCCAGTGAGTTCAACCAGGGCCATCTGTGTGAGCCTGAGCTTAGAACTCTCCATTAGGGCTCCTCAGTGGTTACACAGCTGATGGAAGTGCTTTCTAACTTCCCAGAGTCTACCAGTGGCCACTAGTTCAGTAGCGGTAAGGAAAGGGCCCACTCCTTGAAGCTGTCCCCAACCTAAGGTTGGCTGTGAACGGGCCCATTTGGGTGAAGCCTGAGTGTGAGAAGGAGCAATTGCATCAAATTCATAATGGAAGCGGCAATATCATGCCTGGTTTTATTTTATTACTGTTTTTCTTAATCCAGACTTAAGAACAGATCTGTATTAGTGTAAAAGAGTACTTAAGGTTTTAAAAATTGGCTTCTAAACAACATGCTCATATTTTTTCCTTAGCTACATAGAACATCACCAATCAAAACAGAGAGAATTGCTCCCTGGTGTGATTAACTCCGTTGTCTCATATACTTTAGGGATCCAAGATGAAGACTATAATTCTATCGAGATCATTTGCTCCTCATTCTTGCAACAATTCCTAATCTGTAAAACTAGGATGCTGTGGCTTGCCTTGCTTTCCAGTACAGTTTTCATGGAAAACTAAAAGCATTTAGAACTTCAGAAAAACTAAAAATAAATAAGTAAACATGGTGGCTCAGAAACATCATGTGGCTTATATAATATCAGACTGCTGGGAATGAAAATTCACATTCATTCATAAGCTAAGATTTCGACCCGGAGCTCCCCTACATAGATGTTTATGTTTTATGCTTACATGGTAAGGTACAAGACACTAAAAACACTGTGGCTGAATAAAATCCATTCTTTACTACACAACTGATGCTAAGTTGAATATGTATATGATGAGAATGAATGTTTTAATTTTACTGTACATGCAACAACAAGCCAGGATAACTTGTATGCATGTGACACATTCTGTTGAGATTTTTCTAAAGCATTTTTTGTTTCTTTTTGCCTTGGAGATGTTTGAAGGAAGAAGGAAGGAAAGAAGGAAAAGAGAGAGGGAAGAAGGAAGGAAGAACAAACCAAGACATAGAACACTGGGACTTGTAACTGCTCCCTTATGTAGATAAAACTGCTAATATGTTCACAGACAAACACTGCTACAAAGGACTATAGCTTCCAGTTGTGTTTACAAACCCCTGTGCATACTTTCTCAAACATCTAGCTTAGGCTGCCACCACTGTACTGAAGATTCACAAATAAATAGCTTAAGGCATCCCCAAATTACTCAGCTTGGTAGATATTTTTTCCCCTCATTCTCCTTTGGAACTTTAGTGTTCTATGGTGGTTTTAGAATCTTGGTCCTCTTGCTATGTCTAAGACTACCCTGTCTCCTCTGCTCTTTTTTTCTACCATCCAAATATGTGTCAACTTCTTGAAGTCATTTTTTTGTCTCTTGTTCTCTTATGTACCCCTAGAGTGGATATTGCTGAATTAATGAAGAGTTTTCTAATGTCCTCAGTCCTGAGAAGTCTCTAGTTATTTTGTCTGCGAGCACTGGGCTCACTTGGTAAGAGGAAAAGAGGGAGGGGTAATGACTGAGTAGTGTCCATGAAAGGACAGGGCTGATTCATCTTCAAGATCATTCTTCAACAAGCTCACAGCTGGTAAGGACACAGCTGATGGTGACAATGATCTTTTCTCCAAATCTCATGAAATCCTAGCAGTCAGAAGTTCAAAGTTCTAGGTCCATCTCATTAGAATGGATTGAGTTTGTTTTGTCTACTGGTTCTTCCAGCTAAATTATTATATAATACACACAGGGCCCAGATGAGAGTCACTAAATGAAGTGACCCAGAATTGGTCAAAATAAACATTCTTCAGTACACCAAATATTGCCATAACTGTGAACAGATGCCACATTTCTGTTTAAAAATTTTCAGAGCACTGTTCTTCTAACATCATTAAAGAATGAGAATGAAAGTATTTACTTTCATGAATATACTTCAGCTATTTTAAATACATGAGTGCCACTCGAGTGCGCGCACACACACACACACACACACACACACACACTGATTGTTGTAGTTTCCAACTCTCTTTCAGTGAAACAGACAATTGGCATAGAAATGCCTTGAATAACGAAAAGAACCTTGACATAGCACCTACTGTGGTTTGAACATGAAATCTATCCACCCGGCCCTGGTTCTTTTCCTGAAGCCTTGGTTCCCATATGGCAGCATTACATCGGGAAGGGCCTAGAAGCTTTGAAGGTGAGGCCTAGCTAGAGGCTGCAGATATGTCCTCAGGGAATGTATCTTGTGCTGTTCTCTTCTTGTGCCTCACTGCTTCCTGTCTACTGTGAGATGACTTACTTTGATCCACCACACCCTTGGGTCCTCAATAATAAAGCTGGCCTACCAGGAACTTTTAAAATTGTGAGTCCAAACAAATCTTTTCTCGCTTTGAATTGTTTTTCTCAGTATTTTTCACCATGGTGAACACAGCATGCAATACAATGTGGGTGATGGATTTTTTTCCTTTGAAGTGAAAAGAATATTTCTAAGTTTCTGTACAAAAGTAATTTAGTTTACTGAAGAATGAACATCTAGGGGTCTAAGATGGGACAGAAATGTTCCCTGAATTGAATTGCTTCATATGGGATCCTTGCAATTGAGAATGTTTAGAACTTGTAGGATGCAAACTATGAAGTGCATCCACAGCAACCCAGCCCACATACAACGGCGGGGCCACAAAACAGTTCCATTTTGAGTAACAGCACAATTCCAACTCCACACAAATGGTTTCTATCCCCCAAAGGGCATCAATACCCATTGTTTCTAGAAATGGTTTTAGCAAAGTGTCACACCAATTTATTTGAGCCCAAAGAAAACCGATGTACTGTTTAAAAACAGAGCTGTTCTTTGTATAAACATGAATTAAGAAAAAATGTAAATCCCCCATCTAGGTTTATTTTTAAGTAGGGGCTTTAATTATATATTTATAAACCTAGGGCGTCTGATGCCTTAAACAGTTAAGATAATAAGTTGGATTTGGCAGAACTTGTGTTCTGATTACTAGATGGCTGATGATCCTTGGAACATCAAGACTTACATGAAATGCCATTCTAGAAAGATGCTGTCAGAAGAACTTAGGAAGGATCAGATCTCATTTTGACTTGATTCTATTCTCCTGGAATATAGACAAACCCCATTCTCCTTCCCCCTCTTCTTTCATTAAACTGTATTAATTCTGATTGATACCCATCTCAGTAATTTGTACTTTTTCAAAGGATAATTGCTACAAGACCTTACCCTAAGTAAGTAGATGACATGAATTTAAATAAGTCTTATTTTCTAGCTGATCAAAAATGAAATGTAATGAACAGAATGTTTTCATCATATATCTTAATTCTACTCAATGTCTAAATATCATTTCAAATTTATTGTGACAGAGGATTATGGATGGTTATTATTTTTCTTCCCCACAACCCATCTTAGACTTTATAGCTGCACATATGAACAAGATAAAGAGATGGGGGCAGTCTTACCTGAAAGTCCAGCCATACTCCTCCACATTTCATACAAAGGTTAATAACTAGCTTGAGACAGGGGGTCAACCTTGTAATATTCCATCAAAGCACATGACAGCTGTGCTATTCCACATGATGGTTATTTTGCTGTCTTATAAAATGGGTGTGTCAGCCACAAGAGATAACTTCTCAGTCTTCTACCATGTACCCTTCAGGAGAAAGTAAACTGGCCAAGTGATGATGCCAAGTGACTATGCCAGTTATCTGCCTTAAGCAATTACAAACCACTCACATTCTAAATATTTAGATTACTAGGAATTCCAAGTTGGACCGACCCCTTTCCTGCAGTGTGCATCAGAGTCGTAGAGCATTTCCTGGTACATGCACTTGAACACGGTATTGACACAGCATATGAAACTGGTTACAGTGGTTGAGGTGTTTGGAAGAAAAGAATTTTGATTTTTATAAAGATTGGCAAGAAGATCACTTTTCGTCCAAATTTTGTTAAAACATAACCCAATCTCAACTATATTCGTTACAAAACAAAACTCGTTCGAGTCGCTTTCTCATTTCTATTTGCTTTCATGTTATTTTTTGGACTTTTAACGAATTATTCATAGGTAATAATAGTGTAGCATTAAGTCCAAACATGACCTATCTGTGGTGAAAATACTAATAATCCAATTTTGCAAACGGAGTTCATCAAGGAGGAACATCTTTCCCTGCCTGGGTATAACTGGCTTTATGTGCTCAGGATTGCTGTGCAATATCCTCTAGCAGTCTCCAGAAATGTTTTCTTGATGTCAGGGTAATGTTCTTCTTAAAAATCTTTTGCAACCCGAAGTACCTGGATGCAGGGATTCGGGGGAAATGTGGCTGGCAAGATCTCTGTCTCTTTTCAAGGTTGCTAATAAGCTAAAGAGCAAGTGATGCTATTAGAGTCCAAGATTTGAGTCTGAAGTGAAAAGAACAGTAAATGTGAACATTTAGCCATAGCTCAAAATCTATAGGAGCTCATCTGAGACTTATAAAGTAATCCACACATGATAAAGAATGAGTGGAGGGGGAAAACATGTACTATATTTTGACCTTAAGAACAATTATTTGCTTAAAAAAATTAATCGAAATAAATGGTTCAAAGATGTGGCTATGTTCTTCAATTGATTTGTGAATTCTCAACAGAAATGTGCTCTGTTCTGTTTATATGTCTGAAAACGTCTTTAAACTTGTATGTTTAAATGTCAGACAGTATATTCTCAACATCACCCTCCAGTGTAGGCTTTAATAATGGTTTTTGTTCCACTTACAGTGAAACCAGTGCTTCCTCCATCCTCCTTAGCCACACTTCCATATGACAGCTGGGATGGAGCAATGGACTGAACAAAGTCTTAGCTTTCAGTCACAATGCTTTCGTCATATCATCTCGGGTTCTCCTGTTGCTAACTGGTTGTAACCAGTCCACAACAATTCTCAAAGCATGGTTGGCTGTTCTATCTATAGTAACCTTATTTCTTTGGGAAGTATGTCATCTCCATTAGATGTAGAGGAAAAAAATAGCCTTTAAGTTACACCCTACAACGGCTTTGAGTTTTTTCATCTATAAAGAATTCACAAATGGACACAGACACATGACAGACACTTTAGCTAATATAAATGGCCACTCACAATAACTGTCTAAATCCAGAACATATGATAATTATCTACCTAAAATGACCTCAAGGTACAAACAGCATACTACCAGTAAAAAAAAAAAAATATCACGAATTGTCAAAATGTCTTTAAAAAACAAACAACAAACAAACACCTTTCTGAAAAACTACTGCTTCTACTGTTGTCTCTGAATTTGAAAAGCACTGACTGTTCTACCATAGGGGAAGAAAAAGAAGAAAAAACCCACCGTGCTTAACTTATTCACTAATATGTATCTTAGTGTGATGGAAAGTACAAGTGTGTCACTGCCCGTCCGACCAGCGGAAATAAGGAAGCGACAAGGAGCTCTTCTTCAAGCAGTTTATTCAGGAACTTTTAAGGATCCATCTTCTTTCTCCCTTTCCAACCCTCTACGTCTCTAATGTACTTGCTCATAACCCAATCTACATCTGCCACACTACAACAGACGATAGGTCACCAGAACACGGAAGCATAGCCAGATATCAAGCAATCCAAATATGGACTTATTTATCATATAGCAGGCAGACCTGGCACCCTGCCAGGCGCCATCTTTGGGGACAGGCTCTCCACACAAGTGTCTACTCTTTGTTAAAGGCTTCAATCCCTCCTGCTGTAGACACTGAAGGAGACAGGTAGAAGAAAGTAGACAAGAACATGCCAATAATTTCCAAGAGTCTGTTAGGTGCGTAAGTACAGTGTGAAGAGCCCGTGCTTTCAGAGAAGGGAGCCCTGTGGCATGAGAAATGTTTTATATATTCTAGTGATCTCTCACTGGACTCCAAAAGTGAAAACGCAATGACAGAGAATGGGAGTTATAGGCAAATGGTGAAGTTATAAAGTAAAATAAGTAGGAAGCTGAAGTCCAAAAGTTCTAAGCACCAGCCTAAGTGGGAACCATAAGACTCTGGAGATGGCTACTAGTGATGGGTAATGATCCAAGATGGGCTTGGATGTGTGTAAGCTAGGCTAAAGCCCTAACTAAACTCACATGATAGAGTGAGGCTGTCTGAAGGATGTGTACATCACAGGACTAGCGAGCTACAAGTAGCATCATTTGGCCATCAAGAAGATGCTGAAACTGTGTAACCTTGGGCTTAGAACTCTCCATTAGGGCTGCTCAGTGGTTACACAGCTGATATCAGTGCTTTCTAACTTCCCACAATCTATCAGTGGCCATTGGTTCAGTAGAGGTAAGGAAAGGACCCACTCCTTGAAGCCTTCCCCAGTCTAAGGTTGGCTTATAGAGAAAGGGATATTAAGGATGCATCTGAGATTTCTGGTCTGACTTCTAGGAAAAAAACAAACGGTGAAACCTCAAATACACAGGGCAGCTACAGAAAGACACTTTGGTAAGTCACGCTATGAACCAGAAGGGGGCACTAAACAATGATGTGGAGCCCCTTAAACCCAAGGCTTACTGGTTTTTCAGGTGTACTGGCTTTGCAAGTTTTACAATGAAATACTGAAAACCTTTTCCAGAAAAAGTCAGAGATGCAATGCTGGAACTCAGGTGAAGACACGAATCCAAACAAACATGTATGGAAAGCTCCCAGGGCAGAGGTAAACATGAAATCCCTAAGGGGCAAGGCCAAGTGACTAAAAGCCCCTTTGGAAGGGCCGAGTGTGAGGCAAAGCTGAACGTGAACAGACAGAAAAGACATTGCAGAAGTGTGGCTGATGGCTTCCAGGAAAGGAATTGGCAACTCTACTGTCCCATGTGTTTAAAGAAGATACAGAACCGAAACATCAGCACCTGCTCTACAACCCAGTTCAACAGAGACCGGTCCTAGATCACTGACAGCATCGGACAATTACCTTAGCGTGGTTTGAGGAGCTGTGTCAGAGGAACTGTTAACAGAAGGAAACTGGTGTGGGAACTGTGGCATGTAATCAGTGTTTGGGAACTTTCCAAGAGAAGAATATGGCTGAAGGAAGAAATTTAAGTGTAAAGGATGGCTGAATTCATTACTAAGAACATGGAAGACGCGTGCCTAGAATAGAACAACCAATGCCCAAAAGTGCAGGAGATGGCAAAGAACGATACCCAAGACTGTGTGGAAGAGCATCAGCTGAGTTAGTCTGTTTTCCTGGGTGAAGTTAGGGGATGTGTACAACGCAAAATGACAACCAACTAAAGAGAAACAATGTTGATAGGTCTACAACTCTCCTCCCCCACCCCCGCCATTGTATTCTTCTGAGCTCCACAATTTCACCATCTTCCACATTCTCAGGAATATTTTCTGAGCAATTTACACCTTTCTGGTCCAGCTCCCTAACTGATCTGCTCAGGCTGAAGACTGTGACACTGTAATGTACGGGCCAGTTTCATGCTCCGCCCATCGAGCGCATGCTTGCTCTTTCTGTAGCATTAGCAACTTCACAAACTTCCCCCTGTGTGTTCTGAAGGGCATGCGGTCGAGGTACTGTCAAAAAGCACAACTGCGTTTACAGTCTTCCTGGCTGTGATGCGGTTTGTGTTCTTTCTCCTCTGCAGAGCTGTTTCCGGGTGCTAGTCAAGGCACAGGGCAGTGGACTGTGTTTCTGTCTAAACATTAGTCCCTGGCTTGCTGTCAGAGACCTAGCTTTAAATGGCTGAAGGAGCTTGATAAATGGTGTGAAAATTTTACGGTCCTTCCGTCAGGTGCCATAATTTATTGTCACATAATGCACAGTTAGAAGAACCGAAAGGAACCATCCCACAAGGGCAAACGGTGTGGAGGCAATGGCCCTCTGACACTCTGAGGCCACGGGCACTGTATGGATCCAATAAGAACGCTGCGTGGAGAAATGAGAAAACAACCTCTTGATCTTGCAGAATGTTTTTGGACACCTAAAGGCTCTTTTATTACTGAGGCTGATTAAAATGAAAAGTTTAAACGACTAAAGTGTTCTTTTTGATGAGTTTTTGCCATGAACTATGGACCTTGTAGTCCAGAGGGACTTGAGCCCTTTGATCCTGGGCACTCACATAAATTCAGACCCATAAAACATCATTGGGTTTGGTTTTCCTGGTGTGGCTGATCTTGCCAGATTTGTAAGGCAACCCTGTTCTCTCCCTCCCCAGTTTGGAATCCATCTACCATTGTTTCATCCTGAGAGGAAAAAGAACTGGTTTGGGGCCTTCCAACTATTAAAAGTGAGCCACAAGATTTCACAGAAAAATCACGATACCATAATACCATACTCATCAAGATGGGATCCAATGTTACTTTATGAGCTCAGGACAGATTATCAAAAAGGAAGCCTTGTTCCGCATCATAATGTTCACAGGTTTCTCACTCCTTAAGATAGTTAAAGGTGACGAGGTTTTGTCGTGAGACCAGCTTTAAGAGCCGAGCCACCTGAGCAGCACAAGTCTGAGGTGGGAAAAGTGCAGGCGTAAGTGTCTAGCACTGATAAATTTAAAAGCTTGCATTTGTGAGAGAAATAAGAAATGACTCAATCGTACATTTGTTATGAAAAAATATTTAACAAATACAACTTAAATATTTGATTTATCTTCTAATCATTCTCCAATATTTGTATCCATGCCCACAGTTCCACATTCCTGTAACTGGAAAAATAAATTTTTACTATAAATAATTTATGAACTAGATTTGATGCATTGCGCAAGAAGAAGGGGAGCAGAAGGGATGGGGGGGGAAGAAGAGGAAGAGATGAAGGAGCAAAAATGCCATCACAATTTACGAGCAAGCAAAACTACAAAGGACTTTAAGAAGGCCTGCAATATAAGGACTAATACAATCAGTAGTCAGCCATAATTATGTTTTAAGGAATAAAACATTAATTTGGGCTGTCAGAAAAACTAATGATCTATGTAGCTTATTCACCAGGCCAGGGAATATTAATTTGAGTTGAGTACACAGTTTTCAATGATTTTATATTTCATAGATTTTCCTGAAAGCTGAAAAACTGTCCTCACTGGAATCATGAGATATTTCAACAGTTCTCTGAAGAGTGATGTCAAGTGAGTGCTTCAGTCTCCAGGTGACGCTTTGTGACAGACTCAGATGCACTCTTTCAGAGAGCATCTCAGAGCATCGCCCACCGAGAAGAGAAGCCTCCCCATCCCCACAACCATGTCCTTGTCTTCTAAGGTGAAAGTATCCAGCTATGTCGTGTAAAACCGACTGCTTGATGTGTCAGGACAGGTCAAATGTTAGCAATTCAACCCTTGAACTTCCTCTGTTGAATTTGAAAACTGTATGTTTATTATATTTTGTTTATTATATCTATACAGCAGATAGGACATTGAGCTAAAACAAAACCAAACAAACAAACAAACAAACAAAACCCCACACAGTTGTATGACATAGATATCTATAGATATTATGAGAAACTGCCCCTGTAGTTGGACCCAACTGTCTGGTGGTGGCTTATCTATGGGAGATATGCCCAGTTGTCACTTAACACAGTAGTACATTATAAGTACCCTTTTCCTCCCCAGTAATTTGTTTGAGAATTATTTACTGTGTACTTACAAGAGCCTAGGTAACACAGGCAGTACAAAGCTATAAATATTTAAAGCAGTGATTCTCAACCTTCCTAATGCTGCAGCCCCCTTAATACAGTTCCTCATGTTGTGGTGACCCCAGCCATAAAATTATTTCATTGCTACTTCAAATTTTGCTTTTTCTATGAATCATAATGTAAATAGCTGATATGCATGATATCTGATATGAGACTACCGAAGGAGTCGGGACCCCAGGTTGAGAACTGCTGGTTTGGCTCGAGCCCCAACAGCCCTGGTTCCATCAGAAGCTGCCATTGGCACAGGTACAAGTGCTCCTGGCCGGTGATGGCGATTATAGCTTGTCCTTCATGCCTATACCTTGAAGCCATCTGACCTGAACGACACTTAACCTTCCCAGATGCCCTTCCATGTCCTAAAATCCAACTCGGCAACAACAACCAGAGCTTTGGACATGAAGATCTGCTTCTTTCTCAGCACAATACCAGCAGGTGGATCTCACTGTCTTAAGGGTGAAACTAGAGGACTTGAAAAAAAGACCGCAAGGTGTCACATACATGTAAACGTAGAACCTAGGATTTAGTAAAAATGGCTTTCCTATCCTAACACACAGTATAAAAAGTTTGAAAAGTCCCACTTGAAGGCTTCACTTTCAGCTGCTGCCCTGTCTGATACTACTATGCTCTAGGGACCAGGCTCTCTGTGGTCCTTTAGAGTAGCTGAGCTCTTCACACCGTACACTCCACTCAAACTGTCAGTTCCTAATAGTGTCTGCCCTTTCCCTCCAAAGTTACACCTCTCAGAGCATACCTCAGAGACACTCTCAACATCCCATGAAAACAGATATTGTCATATTCTTATTTCCCCTTTCTTCCTCTTTTCCTCTCTCTCTGTCTCCCCTCCATTCCTCTCTCCCTCTCTCCCCCTCCTTTCCTCCCCTCCCCTCTCCTCTCTTCTCCCCACCCCGATACATGACAAGTCTGTCCTGATGTCTCTAGCTTCTGAACAGTGCCAACACCCAGTTCATTCAGTTCATTACATTCACTAATATGTACTGAATGAATGAATGAATGAATGAATGAATGATATCTCTGACTTCCTTTCCTATTTTTAAATGAAATAGATGGAAAAATATATTTCAAAATAAATATATTTAAATGAAATAGTCTCTTAACTCATTTTTATGCATCCTTTGTCTTTTGTCATGTACAATCGATATCTGGATGAATACACAGAAACACAGATTTAGATGAGAGAGAAGCTATATCACTTCTGGAGATAGATTTTAGCCCTATGTCTGAGTATAAACATGCACACATTTTATGGAGATGTTTCTCTATGAAGTAATGAAATTGAACTATTTATTTTTAAATTCCATTCTTTTCAAGAAAAAAAAAAATTCGTAAAAAGCCTACATGGTTCTAAAAGTAAAAGGGTCAGCCTGACCTCTCGTGGTGTTTCTAGGAATTGCTTCTAAAATGAAACCAGATTCCCTAGCAGACAGAAAAGCACATTTCTCACTTAAGACTGTTTACTATTTATATTCATATCAAATAAAGAAAATTAAGACAAAACTAGAGGAACTATACCAACAAATGCACAAGCTTCCACAAAGATAATAAGAAATCATCAACCATTTATGGCAATCAGAGACATACATCAGATAATATTTTAGAAAGATTTTCTTCCTAACTAGCAATGACTCTGCAATTCAGGGAAGACTTGTGCTGATCGTACATGACAAGGCAGTAATAAGTTAGTACAAACTTCCATGCTACCAGGAACTAATAAACATATTCCTCATTCTATCTCAGCTCCCTGTCAGTGGGCAAGGCTTGACAACATCTGCATTTTTGGGACAAAAGCTCAGCCTGAGGTACCCTGGATCCTGGGTGTGTTAGGGGACTAGCTACCCCATAGCCTCCATCAGAACTCAACTCCAAGTCTGCACATGGGTTTCTAAGGAGCCTGAAAGGCTCAGGCTCAGCATCTGCAAAGCAGCAAATACACAAGATTGAATTCTGCTAAACTCGTGATGGTTTATATTATGCACAACAAAAAGATAGATGAAAATATCCCTTAAGACACTCTATCTTCTTTCACTGGCATCTTAGTTACACTGATATAAACATTTAGGGGAATACCAGGGAGGTTTTTACAAAATTTTCATATTTCACATCTGTGGCAGTTTTGTTTAATGCCCAAATTGCTGCCTTGTCCTCTCAGAAATTATGATTTCCATGTGCTGTGTTGGTGAAGACAAAGACACAAGTGAATAGATCTCAGATTAACATTTTTGTGAGTTTAGCGTATGAGCTCATGTGCAGAGTGCACTCCATTTGCTCCAACGGCAAAGTGTAAACCTTGAGAAAGAGACCCATGAACTGGGTCAGAGATAGAAAAGTAGGATACACACGGGTTTTCTCTAATGGAGGCCACCATACCATCCGGGTCTCTTGGAGACAAGGTACAACCTGCGTTAATTTTCCACTTGGCAGCTATCCCTGGACCATTTCACCTGGGAGTTACCATAAATGTGACTGGATTGCACAATGAGCGGAGCGTGCCAGAGGCCAGGGCTCTGTGATGCTTCTCCTCACTTAGGAACAGAGCCTGTGATGAATGGAGTAAACCAGAAGGCTTCCCGTAACGGGAAGGTCAAGTGCTGGCTGCTCCATTTCCTTGTATCCCACAACCCAAAAAATATCAGTTAAGAATAAACCAAACAGCCTGTCATTTCTAGGACACTTCCAAACTGCTGAAAGGACTGACCCTAGACATGACTGCTAAATTGTCGAGCCCTCCACAGGCAGACAAAGGAAATGCTTTTTGTTTTCCCCCTTTCTCGCCTTTAAAATGGAAAAAAAAAAAATAGAGATCCAGATAAGTCCTTTCTTCCAGCATTCACACTTCCCTCCTGACTCTAAGAGGGGACTGGGGCCTTCTACAGAAGTTTTAGGAGCTGCTTCCTTCTGTCAGTGGCATACCTGATAAGGCTCCTAGAAACAGGCTCCACGGAAGGTACAATTGGAAATCCATCAAATAGCTCCCTTCAGGCCACTGAGCATGGCTCAATAGTTAACAAGGACAACATCTAGAAGGAGCTAAAAGGCTTTTTTTTTATTTTAAAGAGGGAACACAAGTAGGGATTTAGAGTTTCTGAATTGCCAATCTCATGCTGAAATATGATGGATAACTTTTCTTTTAAGCATAAAGTTGGCCTAGTGTAGCACTCAAAGACTCTACTAGGGACCATATAGCCTGATTCCCTTCCTTTTAGAAGAAAGGAAGGTGAGCTCAATGTGTGCTTCAAGTTCATGGTACCCACAGTGAAGAATGGAGCAGAATCCAGAGGTAACTAATGCTCTCTGGATTAATGCTCCACTGCTTAACGGAAAGACCTACCGAACTGGGCTAAACTCCCGTTCACCACTGACAGTTTAGAATGTCTGACAAGCCACAATCTTTAAAGACCTTATGTTTGGCACACAATAGGGACTTAATGAACATTGGGTACAGTTCTTTTCATGCATAAATTGCAATAAATATTTGTGCGTAACCCATGAACCAAGAACTTTGCTAGGTACTTGCCCTAGTCAGCTTTAATTGTCAAACAGACACACCTGAGAACAGTGCTTCTTAACCCTCTTAATGCTGTAACCATTTAATTCAGCATTCCTCATGTTTTAGCAACCCTGAACCTTAAAATTAGTTCACTGCTACTTTATTAACTGTAGTTTTTCTACTGTTACAAATTATACTGTAAATATTTAGTGTGCAGAATAACTGACATGCAATCCCCAAAGGGGTTGTAACCCACAGGTTGAAAAGAATCTCCAGAGAATGAAGTCTTAACTGAAGGGAAAAAAATAGAGCTGAATGGCCTGTGGGCATGCCTGTCTTGATTGTTAATTGATATGGGAGGGCATGACCCACAGTGGGTGGAAACATCTCTTAGGTAGGTAGTTCTGAGCTATAAGGAAGCTAGCTAGCTAAGCATGAGCTTAAGAGAGACAAAAGACAGTTCCTCCATGGTTTCTGTTTCAAGATACTGCTTGAGTTCTGCCCTGACTTTCCTTGATGGTGGACTTTGATCTGACATGTAAAAAGAAAGAAGAGAAGGAGGAAGAGGAGGAGGAAGAGGAGAAGGAGGTGGATAGAGAGGAGGAAGTGGTGGAGGAGGTAGAGGAGGAGGAGGAGGTAGAGGAGGAAAAGAAGAAGGAGGAGGAGAGAAAGGTTTTCTTTCCTAAGTTGCGTTTGGACTGATCACAATTTTATCACAGCAACAGATAATTGGGTCAGCACTGTATTAGACAGAGAGAAACCCAAACCCTCCTTGCTGCCTCTGAAATGCCCTGAGTAAGCAAATGAGTGACCAGAGCCTTACTACACAAATGTGTAATAAATCCTCTCAAAAGAATTGAGTGGAAATCAGAAAGCAACTTATGCATAGAAAGAATGCATTATGTGACACAGCACGGAGCTTCAAAGAGGTGTTTCTGCAGGAGAGAGAGGGGGCATTCAAATTTCTGTAGTTCTTTTCCAACAAGGCAAACCTGCACCAAATGAATGAGTAAATATTTCTCAAACTTAACTGACTGTAAGCCACAAACTTTTCATGAGGGAGCATTTCCAAAAGCTGCTGTTCTGTAGAACTGGCTTCGGGGAAACCTGGTTTAGTGCGCAGCTTTTTAAAAATAAATGTTGGAGTAATGAAAAACTTGACAACAGTTAAGAGATTTCTGAATATGAAATGACCAAAAGTTAATTAAAACCAACTGTGCAATGAATCTGAGGTCGTTCTACTGGCACTCACCCTGGTGGGTCACACAACTTCACAACTAAATACTCTCTTCCCACTGAATAAGTCAGCGTGCCACGTGACACCAAGGAACGCTGCCTGAAGAGTTCAGTTCAGAGAAGACAATGGGATGTTAAGCACTACAGTGTTTTCACTGTAGCTTTCCACTCTCATCGAAGCACATGCTTTTCTACAGAAAACAGACACTTTAGTATTTTCCTCACATCATTCCTTAGCACATTATATTTACAATCTTTGGTTGGGCAATCTTAGAATGTCTAGTGTTAATGTTTTTAATGTCTGAGTTCCTGAATTGAACTCGGTTGCATTAAAAAAAAAAATCATTACATGCATTTTGGCTTGGAATTAGAACAGACTTTCTAATGACTTCTAAAATGACCTTAAATACACTTTTGCCATTTTTGTACTTAGGCATAGTGGGGATCTCAGCATTGTTAATTATAAAATCTAAAAAATCAATAAAATCTAAAAAATGCTCAAGATATTCTACATTACTCACTATCATAGATTTAGCCAAAATTTATTTATGCAAAAATAAACATATCCACCTCATTAGTATGCAAATGTGCGTTTGTCTGTAATAAATGGTAAAATGATGTGCATACTTCATGTTATCTTTAAATAAACTTTATTATTTATTATGAATAGACATTTGATTTGTATAAGCGCTTTATATACCTAATGCCCAGGTGTTCTCACTAGTTTTTATTGCCAGCTTGATACAACACAAAGTCACTTGGGAAGCAGGAACCTCCATTGAAGAATCAGGTTGGCCTGTAGGCATGTCTATGGAGCATTGTTTTGCTTGTTAATAGATGTAAGAAGGCCCAGCCCACTGTGAACAGCTAGCCTGGGCTTTATAAGAAAGCTAGCTGAGCATGACGAGCCAGGAGAAAACTAGTAAGCAGCATTCCTCCATTGCTTGTTTCCGGTCCTGCTTGAGCTCTTGCCTTGACTTCCTACAGTTTTGGACTTCGACCTGAAAATAGAACCCAAATAAACCTGTCCTGGCTCTCAGCCCTACCCCTAACCCATGCCAAGTTGCTTTTGGTCATGAGTTAATCACAGCAACAGAGAAGTAATTCAGAGCAACAGGATTGTATGAAAATATTCTAGAGTGAAATTCGGCCATGAGCAGAAAAACTGAAAAAACTGGTTTAGACCATCCTGACATTGAGCACTAGGGCAGAAGAGAATGGGACAGTTACACTCAAAAGAGTAAGCTAACTCTCCCAAAACATAATCAATAACAATAGCACCAACAACAAAACTCAAAGGCACTCTAAGCTCACGTTATTTAGTTATAAAAAGGCTTAATCCAAGGAAGCCAAATGCGAAGCAGCTGCTGTGCATGTACTGCAGAACCAAGGCCATCAGGGGCATGTGCTGGGCAACCAAGGCCATCAGCGTGCATGTGCTGGACAACCAAGGCCATCAGCGTGCATGTGCTGGACAACCAAGGCCATCAGGGGGCATGTGCTGGACAACCAAGGCCATCAGGGGCATGTGCTGGACAACCAAGGCCATCAGGGGGCATGTGCTGGACAACCAAGGCCATCAGGGGGCATGTGCTGGACAACCAAGGCCATCAGGGGGCATGTGCTGGACAACCAAGGCCATCAGGGTGCATGTGCTGGACAACCAAGGCCATCAGGGGGCATGTGCTGGACAACCAAGGCCATCAGGGGGCATGTGCTGGGCAACCAAGGCCATCAGGGGGCATCTACTCAACATCCCTTGGGCAGAGTGATGGTGTTAGTTTTACCACCAATATGATCAAAACCATTGATCAATACAGTTGCTGAGACCCAGAAAGCTAATTCGCAGAAAAGGTACCAATTTTATATGGTCCTTGTACAAGAAAGAGGAGTCCTGATACCAAAAGCAAGTTCTCTCACACTGCCATCTAACACAAACTGATGTCTCTCCCAGTCCTCAAGTGGCAATAAGGCATAGATCAGCTATGATAGAGCTGTGATTTTCAAATCCCAGCTCCTAAGCAACCTTAAAGGAATATCTATTGGACAGTGAGAAAATGAGTTTGATCAAATGACTAAGAAGTCTGAACTGTTTCTACCCAATGACTATGAACTTGCTAAGCAATGCTTTCTACAAACCCAACACACAGGTTTCTCAGGCAAGAAGCTCTAAGAAAACACAAAAGGGAAGGTTCTGCCTCCCAAAGGAAGCCAAAACCATAAGGCTATCGAAACCTCAACTAAACAGTGTTAACTATCATGAAGTGACCAAACTTTGACGGTGGGGTACGCTAAAAGGAACATATATTTTTGGGAAGGGAGATAAAAGAAAGAACTTTCCTGTGGTAAATTTAATTATAAATTACATGAAATGATAACATCATGGAAAACGTCGGATCTGTCACAACCTCCTTCCCTGGAGAGAAACATCAGTCAAACAGTTGAGTTTACACAGTAGTGGATAAGCACAAGGCAGTGATATTGGATTCATTCAAAACACCAATAAAATCTTTATGTCTGTAAGAGTACACACTCGAAAATCCAGTCTGAGGACCAAGCCTTTTCTCACTCTACTCAACAACTGTCAGGTGCAGAGAGCAGAGTGAAGCTGAAAACTCTGTGCTTCTCTACCGTTGGCCTTCATGTGCCCGGCAGCAAAGGTGAGCCACTTAACCAGAGCCTTCTAGATAGAAAGTTTCCATTGCTAGAGGAAGAAGTGAGCAATAGACTCCTCTATGATCCAAAAACGACACAGAAAGGCAGGCTGAGGAAGTCGTGAAACACCTGACTTCTCCATGCCCTGTTAATAACAAAGAAATCATAAGTGAGGGCTGCCAGGGGCGTCATACATAAAGACATGAGCATCAAAGCATCAGTCTTCCTGGTCATCACCTTCCATGAGTGACGTGGGATTTGCTTTCAGTAAAGAATGTTGTCAGTAGAGGTGATATCTGGAGAGAATTCACAAGGACAGCCAGTCCGGGTTTTGGTCTGTGGTATCTGCTTCTTTCATATACATCTCTACACTTAAAATGTGGATTCCTACTTCAAGCTTTAAAGTGCTATATTCGAAACAAAATACTTGGGGGGAGGGGCAAACCACTGACCTCTGGCTATCTCACAGACTGAAACTGTGAGTCCAGACATGCTTCAAGAAATAGCTATAGAAACTGGCCTACTGCCACATTCCAGTAGCTTGCCATGGGGATTCTGCAACTTGGCATAAACAATATATTTGGGATATAAAGAATTCAATTTTACTAATAGCATCTAAAGAACAGATAATGATTTAAGAAATTTACTTTCCAAAATCTCTGAGCTATAATTATGAAAATTTGTTAATATTCATTGATGTCAATGATATCATATCATAATCTAACTCACATCTAAAACAGGAATCAGCCTCATACTACATTTTTTTTCCTGTCATTTACTCTCAATTTCCCCATCTCCAGATGTCAGCTTAGATGTCCAATGTTCCCTCAAGGCACTTAATTAAAAGTTTGGTGCTCAGCCTATAGGACAAGAAGAAGCTTCCTTTTTAAGGAAGAAGAATCTAGTGGAAAGAAGTGAGGGGGCAGGCATTTGAAAGGAACAGTGGGAATCCTGGGCCCTTCCAGTCTCGCCCTTTGGTCACAAGCTCAGTGAAGTCAACAGGCCTCTCCTATCATGCAGTCTCACCACAGTACACCTGGAAGAACAGCGACAAATGACCACAGACTGAAACTGTGAGGCTAAAATAACCCATTTTCTGCTTTGGGGATATCGTGTTGGGTGTTTACTACAGCACTGGCATGCTGGCTAACATGCCAAATGTTTCTGCATTTGAAATGTAGGATCAGAGCATTTTGCAGCGTAACGTGTGTGTGATATGCTTAGCTCACTGCCCACCAGAGTAATAACTCAAAAGCCACGCATTTTGTGAATATCATGGAGTTAGCCCACTCCTTGCAGGGCTGATTTACAAAGTGGAAGACTAACGATCTTGACCACTGCCCTGTCTACAGAATCACTTCTGCACCTACCCTTTTCTTAATGGTTCTTCATCTGCTCTCAGCTTCAAATCGTCTTGTCAGCTCAGAACCTTTTCCATCCCACCACAAAGAAGAAAGGAAGTGAGGTTATTTTACAGCAAAGGAAGTGAGTGCCGCCATCTATCCTTTGTCCCTGGAGTGAGATGTGCTTTTCCACCTTGTTCTGTTGTTAAATCAACTCATTCCTGCTGCAAACCTCGTGAATCTGAGTGAATGGGTGTGGACATGTATCTGTACACTAGCTACTTAATGGTTGGCAATGATTTCATGTATAGCCCAATACACTGTCGCACATTTTTTTAAACAACTTGCTTTGATTTCGTATGTATGTATGTATGTATGTATAGTATGTATATGTTTGTATGTATGTATTTACTATTTTGTGTGTGAGTAGGTGGGCATGCCTGTGAACATGTACTCATTTATGGCATGCCTGTGAAAAATCAGAAGACAACACATGGGAATCACTTTTCTCTTTCTACCATGTGGGTCCTGGGGACTGAACCATGCTCAGTGAGTGGCTGCCTGGTGGTCTCTGAGCTACCTAGCTACCCTACCCCTTCAACTGCACTTAAAAGAAGACAGTAGAAAGCTGAGAAGAAGGATTTATGCACATCTAATAGCAAACGACTAGCAGTTAGTAAACAAAACATGTGAGGACTGCAGATAATCAATCTCAGAATACGAAACAAGCCGCTTTTAACATGAACAAGAAAAGAAATAGCTATGTCCCAAAAGTACACCTACAATGGCCAGCAGGTATATATGGGGAAATATGTTCAGCGTCAGTAATTATCTGAGAAACGCAAATTAGAAGCCCAATGGGGTATCACTTCTCACCTGTCACCATGGCTATTACCAAACAAAAACAACAACAACAACGCAAGTTCTGGCAAAGATGTGGTAAAAAGAGAGCCATGAACTTAAGCTTTCTTCACAGGAATATAAACTAGTAGAGTTATTCAAAACTAAGCCACCATACAAATGAGCAGCTCCATTACTGCCAATGTACCGAAAGGAAGATACAGGTGCAATCCTATGCCCACTACAATGTTATTCACAAAAGCCAAGATACAGAATCCATCTGGTGTAAAATGTGGCCTATGCATATATACAATAGAATATTACTCTGCTGTTAAAAAGAGGAAATCCTGTAGTTCATAGGGATGAACCTGAAAGATGTCAAGAAAAATAAGCCAGGCACTGAAAGATCAATACTATGCGATCTCACTTATGTGTCAGATTTAAGAAAGTTGCATCCACAGAGAAAGAAAGTCTAATGTGCTACTAGGGTAAGAGGTAGGGAAATTAAGGAGAGGTTGGTTAAAGGATATAGAATTTCAGTTAGGTATGACAAGTGAGTCAAAGTAACTGGTTGTAGTGGCCACTCTAGTAGTTCCTATCTACCTAAACACTGCTGAGAGACTGGACTTATTAAGAATAAGTATATGAAGTGAGAATCCTTGTCATGCTACAAAGAATGACATTACAAAACATGTTGTGCCCCATAAACTAGATTCAACTCCTATTTGTCAACAAAAGCAAACTGCACAAGTTCGACCCATAAGTTCATTAAAGAAGCACGCTTATAAATAAACTCAATTTAGTCACTCCAGAATACATACTGTTTCCAAATATGCCATGCACTATGAATTATAATTTCTATTTGTCAGTAAAATTTAAGAGGAGAGATATTTTAGTCACAAACTGATAAAAGTGGTAAATAACGAGTTGGCGTCAAGGGAGCAAGGAGTTTTACTTCAAATTTGCCGCTGTTCCTTCCTGGGAAATACACAGGGCTACCACCCACTAATAAACTAGACTCAAGGTCTAATTCACCATCCTGCAGCTTGAAATTAAGATTTTGAACTTCCTGCCGTATGTCCTGTAAGCAAACATGAACCCTAGACACAGATAGTTAAATGGCAAACAGAGACGGAGCCACTGGCACCTGTCTGCACGCCCTGAGGACACAGTGACTCAGCACACTTCATCTGCACGGTAATCATACCCCAGGGAGAAGCTAAAAGGCTTGCAGGGGAGTGCATGAAACAGAAATGATTTACAGGGTGAATAGCACCATCAAGTTTTAAAATGTGTCTCATGAGCAGTAAAAGTCTCAATGCTCTGTCTTCTTTACTAACTTAAAACACATAATCACTTTTTTTAGCCCAAGCCAAAGGCATTTACTGTAGTTTTTTCACCCACTGGCAGCTGGTAGCTGAAGATGCTATCTAGTTAAATATTCTGCACGAGGGAAAGATAACCATCAGAAGGCCAGTGCAGTAGAAACAAAGAGATATACCTGCAGGTTTTCGATTTCTTCTTTGTGCTCCCTCTTCAGATGCAGGATAGCAGCCTGGTATTCTGGAAGATCACAAGAGAAGCCAGTTACAAAACAGCAGGAAATGAGTCAGAAAATTCAAGGATGCATCACCTGAATCCTGTTGGGAGCCACCCTCCAAACAACCAAAGGTGTGGACAGAAAGGCGAGCTGTTAGATATGGCCAGGATTTGGGATAAAGGGGGATTCCTTCTCTTTGATACAGGCTGTATCACAAAAAGTGCCAAATTAAGCAGGGAGGGCAGGGTTAACAGAGAAGAGGCACATGAGTGAGTGCCAGATAAAGAATAGGTCAGGTGTTTGTCTTCAAGGAGCTGAAAGTGCATGTCCCACAGAGAACAAACACAGATGTGTTAAGAGAGGTTATAAAAGAAACTTTCTATCTGAGAGCACAGAATTCTATTTTTAACTCTGTTTAAAAAAAGAAAACGCACACAGAGACACTAAGGCTGGGTCCTTTTTCCTTTCTCGGTGCTTGATCCAAGAGAAAGCCAAGACTATTTGTCATTTGAAAGAGAGATTCCTGAGAGAAGTGAGGCTGAAAGCAGGACAAAAATAAATTTCTAGTCCACTTTTCATCTGAATATAATGATATCCATTCCAAAAATATGACCCTGCCCCATGTACGCAGGAGCTGCAGCCAGCCACTAAAGCTTCCATTTCACTGGCTGATATAGGAGACAAGTCTACTTTGAGAACAGCTAATGTGCATAGAACCATAGAGACATTCACATTGCAGAGAACTACAAAGCAAGATGCTGTGACCACTGACTTTTTTTTGGGACAAAAACAGCTTTTTACAAGTGTGTTCTGGGTCACAAGTCTGTATTGCAACAGACTATTTCTCTAATTCAGTATCCTGAGTTAGGCAGCCATGTTGAGGATTCAATTTAAAGGGGAAGACCATAGGAAAGACCCACCAGGAGAGGAGGTGGGCTGTTGAGGGCTATGCTTAGCCACACGTCAGCCCTGTAGCTAAGCTCCAGTGTCGATGCTGTAGGCTCTCTATGTAGACCATACCATGAATCAAAGTACTTATTGCTATCCACGCAACCACCAATGTAGTCTGGAACATCATCATCTTTCCCGTGCTCTACATCCTCTTTTCAGAGGGTGCCCCATTCCCCTCTCACCAACATCAAAACTGAGTCTCCTCATGACAGTCTGCACAAGCTATTAAAGACACAATCTAGACTTTGTCTTACTTCTGGCTTTCCATGGAACTTGGCATGAAGACTCCTACCTGTAGGTGCTGGGGAGGTGACTCGATAGTTAACAGTGCTTTCTGCACAAACGTGAAAACCCGAGTTCAGATATCCAGCACCCAAATAAAAGTTGAATATGGTGGCATGTAACTGTAACTGAAGAACTGCACCAGAGGACTAGAGACAGGTAGAGTTCAAGGGCTTACTGGCCAGACAGTCTAGCCAAAACAGAAAGGTCAGGGTTCTATGAGAGGTCCTGTACCAAAAATGTGATTGAGAGCAATTGGGGAAATCACCAGATATCAAACTCTATATCCATATCCCCTGCCACACAGGTATCTGAGAGAACACCTACACACACGAGCACACAGGTACACACGTACACACACACACACACACACACACATACAGGACTGTAGCGCACAGGCTTCTCATGATCTCTGTCACCTCTCACCTAATGTTACTCCTCCTCCTTGTCCATTTCATTTCATGCACACTGGCTTCTTGCCAACTCTTAAATTTGCCAAATGCTTTTCTAATGGACTGTGAGGTAGAGTCCCAGCCTATGTGACAATAAATATGTAAACTCCAGTCAATCCAATCTATAATGCAGTCAAAGGAAACCAGTTAACTCAACCTTCTTGAAAAAGCAATGCCTCTTGGGAGAGCATCTACCCTCCTCTGAACAGAAATCACACAATTATGTTGTAAAATTATTCATTTTATATAAAATGTACCTGTAAGGTTAGTCATAGAATTATGACTAACTTACTCAAACAAACTTTAACAAATTGACAAAAGAGGTCACTACAAAACCAACACCTAGCAGAGCATGATCTGTCTCCTCCTTAAGCAAATACTTTGGCTAAACATTCCACCATTACAGGTGGGAGGAAATAACACCCTGATGCCAGTAAGAGTGATAAAAGGAAATGCAGCCTTTATTAATGGGATTGTTCATTTAAGACCTCACCTCACAAGGTAACAGGACAGAATATAAAGATGCATTGAGGCATGCACAGTTACACACACACACACACACACACACACACACACGTATATACACTCTCACACACTCACACAGTCACATACACACTCATATACACACACACACACTCAATACACACACACACATTTAAATACACAAACATTCACACACAGATACACACATACTCATACTCACACATTCACTCACACACACATATACTCACACACATATACACATACACTACATTAAATCTAATAAAAAATTTAATGAAGATTTCCAAATAATCCCAAATCAAAGCCAGGTCGGTGGTTTCCACGAGTGTCTTATGAGAGGTGATCTGTCCTGTAGTTTCAGATCTTCAAGCACCTTAGAGTAACGTGGGGCATATTCTCAGGGAGGATCACCATATTCCTGAGATGTCAAGTACAAGACCAAGGATGTAGTATTAGTAACGTAGAGAACTTAACCGAGGTATTTCATGGCTGAGATTTTGTTCATGTGAGACAGAGGAACAGAGATTTGAAATCAAAGGACTTGAAAGTAGCAAACTCCGCTACAGTCACCAGACACTCAGTCCATGAAAGTTAAGAAATTAATGAAAATATTTTGCACCAAAAAAGAGGCAGTTTTTTGCTTGTTTGTTTTTTAACATCTTAGAGGAAAGACAGAAAATCTCTTTAGGGGCAGAATTCAACTTTGTGAGGAACAAACACACCAGAACTTCTGTCCACAAATGTCCTTCTAATCAAGCACTTAATCTAACTCATGGCTTCCTGATCTGCTCAGAGTAATGAGACATCTTTTCTGCTGCTGAGTGCCTGGGCAGGGTTTCCAATCTGCCAAAGGCAGAATCACAAATGATTTAAGTAATATTGAAGGTACAGGCCCACCAGAACTGTAGTCTACAGCTGACTGTGTTCACCTCAGGAAGTATGAAACTGCTGGCACTCTCTTATATAGTGCAGGCCTCGGGAACAGATCTAAGCACTCACTACAGACTTCCAAGAAGACCTTATCATAGATAAGCCCACAGGACAGAGGAGGAAAGCGAGATGCTCTCGTGAACATCTTTCCCAAAGCCAAAGGCCGTAAGTGTCAATGACAACATTCTGGTGAAGAGAACCTTGCTATTTACCCCAGGGACTGTGTGCTTGGTATGGCTCTTGTTTCTTTGGTTAGGTAAACAGGAAGTACACACAAAACTCAGAGTCCCTAGAAACTTTGGGGTTGCTAGCTTTGTCCAAACACTAGAACAACTCAAACATTTGGACATTTTCTCTAAGTCGTTAAAATAGATATTATGTTAATGCTTGCCCAAGAGCTAGTCTTCCGGTGGATTCAGATTAGATTCCCAGCACCCATTGGGTGGTTCACAACCATCTCTATGTCCAGTTCCAGGGAATCCCATTCACCAGTTTGGCCTCTGCAGGTACCAGGTGTGCACGTTGTACACAAATATACACATGGGCGATAAAACCCCACTCATATAAATAACATATTTTTAAAACTTTAAAAATTAGTAATTATTTAAAAGGAGATCTTATCTGTTTTTAATGACAAAGTTTGAGGGAAAGGGGGTCCAAGAGAACAGTGTAAGGTCTAACAACTAATAATATTGATAGAGATTAGGTGTTTATTCTCTCTAGACTTAGAGGCCAATAGAAAAGTTTATTGTTAAATCAGGTTTTACTTACCTCTTCTTTCACACACACATAGATCCTAAACTTCTCTCACTCTACCCTCCTCCCTTCCCCCACTCCCACCAACACCCCCATATTAAGAAATTAGAAATGTTCTGATTACCTAACTATTGAGAGTCACGGCTGTATTTCTGTCTGGGGATTCTGGCTTGACCCACTTAGCCTCCTGTTGGACTTTCCCACTGTCTCCCATCTTTACATTTTAAAATCCATCCTTCAGTCTTCAAGGGCAAGGACCCATCCCCCAAGTTATACTGGAAGACTACTCAGACAGTGCTTCGGAAGTGGAGCATGTACCACCCACACTATTTAGATGTGCAGATTCTTTTCTGTGATGCTTCTGCTTACTGACTCTGTAAACTTGGAGGATGCTACAGAAGTGACAGTGTCACTTCACATAGGAAAGTCTGAGAGCCACTGCCTCAAGATGGGGTTCATTTAATTTAGGGGGAAAAAGCAGATTAAGAAATAAGTGAAAATAGCAGCCAAAATATTCCAAAGGTGTGTCAAAGATAAAAAGGCAGAGAACATAAAGAACAGGAGGACGTAGTCCCTCACGGAAGGAAACAAACTCGAATTTACTCAGCCATAAGTGGATGCAGAAATACTCTCCAATGGCTTTTTTTTTTTTAAGCAGATGAAAATATTCAGTCATATAGAGCAAACACAAGCCATTTACTCCAAAACCCAAGAATAAAATAAAAATTGAACTCCTGTATTTAGTACACTTAGGCAGGCAAAAATGCAGCCAGGTTTCAGTCTGCCCTGCTACCATAAACAGTGTAGCCTATGGTAACCATGCTGCATAGGAAAGAAACAGCTACCTCTGAGCCTGCCAGAAACAGTGGGAAAGGGATCAAGGAGCCAGCCAGGGGCCAGGGGCATAGAGGGAGGGTTGTGTGCTGGCAGGATGTTGAAGGTATGATGCAAACTCTACTTGATTGATGGATAATTTTTTTTTTTTTATTTTTACAGTAAGTGGCAATATATAACCCTGGCTGACCCAGAACTTGCTTTGTAGACTAGACTAGACTTTAACTCACACAGGTCCTTCTGCCTCTGTCTCTTTACTATTCAGATTAAAGGCATACACCACCATCCCCTGCAAGATAACTGTTTTAGGTTTTAGGTGCGTGTGCATGTGTGTGTGTTATTAAATTCAATGGCCATGGATCTGTAGTTATGGGATATTGTAACTAGCCTAAATATGGGTTCTGGGAGCTGAACTCCAGTCCTCTGCAAGAACTGTAGGTACTCTTAAACTCTGAACTGCTGAGCTATCTCATTAGACCCATGCTTGATTCTTTTGCTGTTTCGCTGCTAACAACTTTTAGGCTTCCTTCCTTCCCAGCTCCCCATATATGAGCCAATGGGCAATAAAGCCCTTAACCATGATGAGAGAGTCAGAACACACAAATTACAAATTACTGCCCATTAGTGGGAAGCCTCACCCAATTCATCCCCCCCCCCCCCGCCAATAGCATAAAATGCCAGGCCAATCCCATTCTCTTGTTCTCCCTCAAGTCAGACCAGCCTTGTAGGCTTGACCTATTTGTCCTGAAAATCTCAGAATGTACTACAAAAAAACCTTTTCACATGTTCTGTGTGGGTTCAGTGTACACAGGTCTCAGCATTTGAATCAGATTAGTGTCAGAAGGTCCATGTTGTCCCTTTCAAAAAGGACAAGGCTGTACAGAGGTTAAGTGGATAATGGATCAGTTGATTATCTTTCTATATGTACACAGAAAAAAATAATAATTTCTCCACCCAAACAACACAGCACTGGATAGCAGATGAGAGAAATACCATAATTCAGGAAGTATAATTCTCAGTACTGATTTCTTTAAGCAGAAATATAAGAATTACCAGCATTAAAAGATGAGGAGAGTCCTCAACCCCCTAAGCTTACTGATATCCTATTGTTCTGAGCCAATTGCCTAGGGAATTAAAATACTAATTCCCCCAGAGTGATGCTATTAGGAGGTGGAGTCTCTGAGTGGGAACTGGATCATAAGGAAAAAGTTTCCATGGACCAATGCATGGAGTTAGTGTCCTTATAAAAGAGTCTCCCTTTCATCTCCTTCACCATGAGGAGACATAAGAAGCATCTACCCAATGGGAACATAGCCATTTGTGGACCAAAAAATGGATCTTCCCCAACTCCTGAATCTACTATAACACTCAACTTGGACTTCCCAGTCATCAAACTATAAGAAATATTTTTTTGTTTATAAGTTTCACAGCTTATGGAATGTTTGTTATAGTAGCTTGAACCTACCGTACCAGATAGCTTCTTTCACTGAGTCAGACGCTCAATTGAGCATTGAGTGTGGGTAACAATGAGAAGAACACATGCCCAAACTCAAAGGTCTTTCGAGGTTTACATCTTTGATATGTAAGGAGCTTCATCACAGACACTCTGGTATGAAATCATTAAACCTTTGTTGTCTCAAAAGGCCTTATTTGCTCTTCTCTGAACGTTTTATTTGCAGACGTGGATTGGAGCACTGCTTGAAAATTATTCATCTACTTCCACCCTGTTTCCTTTAATATATAGAAAATCCTCTTGCTTTCAATTTGGTCACCCAACTAGCTTTGGCTGCTGGAATACAGGAGGGTATGAGAAAAAAGACCTTACATTTGGTGACAGCTTTGCTTGCTTCTCACAGTGCTGTTCTGATTTTAGGTAAGAACACACATTAAGTGCCTGCTACTTCCTCAGCCTGGGTCCCAGAGATGCACAGACCCAAACCCTAGGAACAGTAGATGGGGAAGCCAGCTCAGAAGGGCTGAGTCTAGCTCATATAAGGAAACATATGTTCTTTATACCCATGCAAAGAAATGCTTGTTATTTGAAGCTGTTGGATGTTACGTTGGTTTGTTACATAGCATATATTGTTGCTACTGGCAATGGTTAATGAGTGTGTTTGGCAAGTTTTCAGCTCCCCACATATATTTCAGAGGATTAGAGACATGAGACATATTCTCCCCAGACAACAGAGACCAGCATGCAAAGTGGTTAATGAGCCTAAATAAACATCTATATACTGCTTTATACTAAAAATCTGAGCAAATAGCATCACTTGTATCTTTAGGTTCTAGGATAATGATGTAAAACAGGTCCAAAGGGCAGTGTGCATACCTATGACTCTAAACATTACCCGTATTAAGCATTGACAGCCTGATCCCATTGCTGGATGGCTTACCTCAGAGAAAGTAGCCATTCCATCAAATCCTAGCTGCCTTAGACAAGCTGCCTTTTCACTTCTTCCTCTTACTCGGTTTCCTGTTCTGTTAGGATGAAGATGCCAAGTAGTTTAGAATGCCAGGATGCAAGCATAATAAAGCTTCCTGCTCTTCAAGACACACAACTGAGAATAAAACGTAAAAACAAACAAACAAAAAAACTAAAAGTACCTGATTCTGCCGCTAGATGGCAGTCACAACACTGTACATTGGAACTTCATACCAAGCACCATGGCAACTCCTGAAGGTTTGTCAGGTTAGAGGGATGAGGGGTAGGTGGGCCTGGTGTGCCGTAGGGAACTGAACCAAAGCTGAGAAACAACCCCTCTCATTCAAAAAGAGAATGGGTGTGGGGCTACTTGAGAAGAAACAGAAAAAATGCAGGATTTTTCCAACCACGGATCAAAAAGACAAACATGAACCAATGGGTTTCTGAGTAGAACATGCAGAATTTGCTAGAATTTGCTTGGCCATCTTCCATGTCTATATGGCACTGATAACTCAATAATAACGCAAGAGAATTAAATTACAGACAAGTAGCTTAACAGAACACCAGCACGGTGATGAAGCAAACATGTAGTGTCAACTGTCAAGGGGCAGGACAGTTATTGCAGAGTCACCAGGGCTGAGAATCCTTGGGTTGGGAATCTAAGGCTTAGGCTCAGAAACCAAACTGAGGTGTGCTTCCCTAAGTGGGAAGAAAGGAAGAATACCAACTAGGGCCCAAAGAGCAAGCGTCAAATCTTAAATGCCATGCAATGCTTGTTTCCACTGACTAGTTATACAACATCTGTATCAAAGCTAGTAAGGAACCCCAAGACACCACTCTTAAAAGATGTACTTCTAATCTGTGGGTCTTGCATAAACCAGGAGAAACAACTGCAAAATACATGATTCCTCAAATTATTCTATAGATAGGAGCCTTCAGAACAAACTTCTAACTTGCATCATAAAGAAAGTTAACAATTAAGGCAGACAAGATGAACAACAGAAATAGTAAATCACCCAATATAAATTTTAAATATCAAACATACTGAAAATGTTTCATGGTTTTCGGAATCTGTGCCAAGTCTAAAATAAGATGAATCACGGCTAACAAAAATGATGATAATCACACTTTCAAAATAAGGCTGAGAAAACAACAGTGGGTGACTACAGAGACTTGACGGGTAAACCTGAGCACAGGCACCAGATAAAACACTCAAGTGCTCTCACATCAACTCCAGTCCTAAAAGCATTTTTGAGTAGAAGATACTGAAAATTAAAAGGTTTTCATGGCATAAGAAAAGAAAAATAAGAAAGAATTATAGAGCTAAGGAAGGGACACAGCAGGTAAAAACATAAAGACCTGAGTTCAAATACCCAGCATTCATTTAAAAAAAAAAAATCTAGCCTCCTGTACAGCAGCCCTGTGTGTGCTAGCCCTGCCAGCCTAGCTCCTCCAGTCCACACACACCAGTCTCAAGGAAATAAGGTTGAGAGGCATCTGGCAGGTCACTTAGAATCATAATTAAGGAACTTTGGCTTTGATATAGAGATAGTAAAATGATACGTGCTATGATATGTGTGTGTGTGTGTGTGTGTGTGTGTGTGTGTGTGTGTGTATAGCTCAGAGAGCAACTTGCTGAGCAGACTTTCACCTTATAGGTCCCAGGGATTGAGCTCAGGTCCTGAGCTTCTTGGCAGGACCAAGTCTCAGTGGGCCTTTACCCACTGATCCGTTTCACGGCCGGAATTCACTGTATTTATCAAGAACTTTAGCAAATTTCAAAAATAAATGTGAAACTTGAGACAAATCCATTTGTGTAGGGTTAGTGTACCAATTCCCACAGTCCATTTATTGAGTTACATACTACTAATGAGAGTCAATATGTTGACTTTATTTAATGTCATAGAAGTATATCAATAAATCATGTGTTGAATTAAAATAAAACAGAATGCTTCAGTAGAGAAGTATCTGCTATTCTTTTGTTAACTTATGTAAGGCTTCTGCCACTATGCTTTCTAAATCTTTATGTTCGCCCCCATAGATTACTGCTGCTATCTGCCAACGTCCTGGAGGACAGTGCCCTACTCTTTTATTATGGGAAAGTGAATAATAACCAATCAAACTCTCAGCTATAAGTGACAAAAAATAAGCAGGAATTTATGTCATTCCCTAAATAAGGCTCAGGGAACATTGTGGAGGAGGGACAAAAAAAAAAAAAAAAAGAATATAAGAATTAAGGAAGAGGTACCACTTAATTATTTCCTCCCATTGAAACAATCCCTTCTGAAAGGAAGAAGTAACTTTATAAAGCTCAAGAAGTAAAGGAAATTTACAAATCTCAGAATAAATCATATAAAGGCTGAGGAAGTTCCTGAAACTGACAGGATACACAAGGCCCCTCCACAGTGTTGTATAATGATCAGCAATTTCTGAAAGAAACTCTGATTCAGTGAGCTGCCTTTAGGTTTTATAGAGAGCTCCAGGGATGGAATTTTGTGACTTATTGACCACTGTACTGGTTAGTTTATATGTCAACCTGACACAAGACAGAGTCAATCTTAGAAGAGGGAAGTTTAGTTGAAAAAAAAAAAAATGCCCCTATCAGATTGGCCTAGAGGCAAGCCTGCAGGGCATTTTCTTGATTAATGGTTGACACTGAAGGGCCCAGCCCACTGTGGGTGCTGCTGCCTTCACACCATAAGTCAGAATGAGTAAGCCATGGAGAGCAAACTGTAAGGAGTGTTCAAACCTTGAGTTCCTGCTCTGACTTCCTTTTGTAATGGAGATGGACTAGAAGCTACAAGCTAAAGAACAAACAAAACCAAAAATGCCTTTCCTTCCCATGCTGTTTTTGGTCATAGTGTTTTTCAAATCAATAAAACCCAAACTGAAACACTCAAACTTTGCATGATCCAATGGTGCTTTGTCATCCATGCGCCTGTAACTAACCCATTGTAAACTCAGTGGTTCACTAAGAGTAATTACCCACCTTTACTATATTACATTAGAGCTTTGAAACAATGGAGTAAAAAGGGGTATGAATCATTTTCAAGAAAGATGAAATTATAATCTTATAGTTGTCAAGAACATATATTGGAACGGCGTTTTCATAGAGCTCGGAAGTCCCAGGTTCTCTGTCATCTAGGAAAAGACATAAACAGGTAGCTTATAGATGACACTCCAGTGGGCTCTGCAAGCTGATGACCACGCAGGAAATGCTGGGTTCTCTCACCATCTCTAGAGAGAGCAGCAAAGAGACCTGATACAAGTCTTAACAGAAGGCCTTCAACACTGGTTTCATAAATCTCAGAAGTACAGAGACAGGGTTAGTAAGGTACAGATATTATTCTACCTTTATTTTATATCATTTTATAATTTTTGTGATTCCTGTAAGCAACAATGGATGTGTTCAAAATTAATATATGCATGTGCACTCATACATTTTATATGAAAGTAAACATAGTTGAATAGTCAATGAGAAGGAAGCTGAAGTTCACACAGGATGAACACACAGTGCTCCAACATGACTACATTCTTCGTGTGGCATGGATTGGCATGGGCTGCCTGGAGTCACACTTTGGTAGAAGCTGCCTGCTTTTCCCCTTGTGCTTTGACTCTGTTGCTGAAAGCCCTTTATTTAAGGCTGACAGAATGAACCTCAGAAGAGAGTTGAAGGTCAGTCTCTGGAGAGGCAGGTGGAAGTCGGCCAAATCTAACTGGAATGAGAGTGGAATTTTCTCTTAAATCAGGCCAGGCAAGTACCCAGGAGGCCAGGCTACCTGCCCAGGTTTCTAAAGGAGACAAGACACTTGTGCCTCTCACATAGTGGAAAAGTACCCTAAATATAACACATTGCAGCTGCTACTTGGAGTGTTGTCTGTGGCTATACAGTTTAACTGAAATCATCTCTACCGCTCAGAATTTGAGAAGAGAGAGAGAGAGAGAGAGAGAGAGAGAGAGAGAGAGAGAGAATTGCACATGCACACACACACACACACACACAACACACACACACACACACACACACACACGCTTGTAGTTGAGCATGCTAATTTTTTTCTTTTTTTTAATTGGATATTTTATTTATTTACATTTCAGATACCATCCCCTTTCCCCATTTCCCCTCCCTGAAAAACTATCCCATCCCCCTTCCTCTTTTTTTGCTTTTATACTATTTTAATTACATTCAAGTATTAAGGTCAGTTCTAGTTTGAGGAACTAGTAATATAATAGATGCAAATAGTCAAGGAACAAGCAAGACAATAAACACAAATAGTCAAAGAACAAGCAAGGCAATAAACAAAATTCTGTGAACACTCCTGTGATCACTGTTTCTAAGGACTTATCAGGATGACCACAGTATCTGAGCCTACTTCCCTGTCCTAGCCCAAAGTCATTTTAATGTCTGAAATCTACTTCCTTGTTCTAGTCTAATATTTAGATTCCTGCCTGAAATTACTTCTTTGTTCTAGCTAATATTTAGATTCCTACCTGAAATTACTTCTTTGTTCTAGCCTTAGATTTAGATTGCTTCTCTGCCTGAGATGCCTGACTTTCCTTGTCCTTAGCCAATGTCAAATTCTTACCAAGCAGCCCAAAAGCTCTCCACCTCTCCCCTTTTATTATTTCATAAACAAGAATGAGCCTGTCTTAGGTCTTTCTGACAAGAATGCCTTCCTGACCCATCCTGGAATGTGCATTATCAAAAGCAATGCACTTATGTCTTAGGTTGGTAAGGCTCTGTACAGAATCTTACCCGTCCTTGGCTTTCCAGCCTGTTAACTCTGTCTGGGGATCCATTTTCAGCTTCAAGTCATGTATTTTGGCTGCCAACATGTTGATGTTGCTAAAGACAAGCTTTAACATGATGGGCGGGAATAAAAGCTATATATGCCATTCTTGAAGCTTGACCAAAATAGAAATACTGACCTAGGATATAGGTAATTTTATCAGCAGTATCTGCTGCATCAACGCTCAGCAGAGAAGCAGTTCTTTAGATTCATAATCTCACTATGCAAAGTTAAAACATCCAGAGAGGTGTTAGAATTATGCCAAATACACTACAAGTGTCTTTAAACTTTTTCCTAATTATAATGATAACCACTGTAAATTTTAGAACTAACATGAATCCAAAGGTATTTGGCATGACACTTGAGATGGTTCCTTACTCTTAATCTCTGAACCTCCTTCCAATAATTTGAATAGGATAAAGAGCATCAATCCATTGTTCCAAATGCCTATCTAAATCCTCTTGGATATTCAACACATTAGTAACATTTTTTGCTAAATGATTAACAAAAGTAGCTGTCTTAACTTCTTGTGTCAAAGCAATTGCAGAAGCAGTGGTGCAAGCAACGAAGAGCATGCTATTTTCAAGCCTACATCGCTAATTTCTAACACCAAAAGTGAGCAAACCTCTAAGATAAATGGGGGGAAATAACCCAATTGATAATTTGTGGTACAAAAGAAAGTAGTGGCCTCCCTGTAGGAGTACCCACCCACAAAAGAATGTAGAATGCTTTGTCCCCTCCCCAACTTCTGTGCTCACAGTTTTGCCAGATGTGTAAAATAAAAACATGTGTTCAGTTGTGTTCAGAGTGTGGACTTACAGCAACAACAGATGAGTTCAACAGAATATGTCACACACGTTTACACTAAATATATATCCATTGCTTGTGTGTGAGGTTCACACACAACCTAGCAATTCGAAGATTTCCAAGTAGACTTGTTGGAAAATGCATGCAGTAGGCCAACAATGTGTAAAAACTCAGGACTATGCATACATATGAGTAGGGACCATCAAAGAGATTCCTTGGGATAGCCAGAAATTATTGGCTCTACATATCTTACAAGCCTTTTTAAAAGAACCCAGATTTTGCTGTTTCTTGCAGTCACTGTTTTAGGATTTTCCCCCTTTGAGTAACAGGATCTTTCTAAGATAACTGACTTTGTCAGGATTGATTCAGTGAGAAATTTCCAGCTTTCCAAGTGAATAAGATGAACAACGAGACACTAACATAGAGATAAAACACATATGAATACAGGCAATCTCTACTTTCCCTTCTTATATGGAGCTGAGAATACCATGAACAAGACCACACAAAGAGAAGAGCACTCAGTGATTCCACTAAAACAGAGTGCAAAATAAAGTAACCTTGGAGACTGCAATGAGACACAGGTCTCTTATGTGCCCAGCTAAGTAGCTCTGATCTTTCTACAGTGATATTAACCTCAGAATCAGGAACATAAATGAGATAATCAGGGAACTGTGAAAGTCAAACCTTTTCCACCAGTCAACCCATTTCATCATCTCATTGCTTGCCCCTTGCTATTCTACTGTTTTTCAGGACTGGCTTATAACCTATAGAGGTTGATCCTGGCTCATGCCTGGATGTCCCAGCCCCAAAGACAGAAATCTGGTTGTTTTTTTGTTTGTTTTTTAATGCTCTCCAGGTGACTTTGATAAGATAGCCAAAATAGAGGGTATTGGTTTTTGTTTGTTGTTTGCTTTGTTTTATTCTCAAACCATAGTGATATGAGGCTACATTTACATATTAGTTTTAAAAAATATGCTCTACATTTGACAACTCAAGCTCTGTTCTCTCCAGCCGATGAAGCCACAGAGTAGACCTTGCAGTTAACTAAGAGCTAATAATACAGTAGAGTTAAACTCTTGTTATCTTACTGTATGCAGTTCTCCTAAAAGGCTAGCATCTATGAATAGTTACGGAGAAAAGTTACAGAGAAAAGCAGTTCTTTGTTCGTTTGTTTGTTTTTTGTTTGTTCTCTGTGTAGCCCTGGCTGTGCTGGAACTCACTCTGTAGACCAGGTTGGCCTTGAATTCAGATCTGCCTGCCTCTACCTGCCTCTGCCTGCCTCTGCCTGCCTCTGCCTGCCTCTGCCTGCCTCTGCCTGCCTCTGCTGCCTCTGCCTGCCTCTGCTGCCTCTGCCTGCCTCTGCCTGCCTCTGCCTGACTAGTGCTGGATAAAAGAGGTGCACCACCACACCAGGCTGAGAAAAGCACTTCTTAAGTGTCTTCAAATTCTTCCACCTTCCTACTGATGCAATGATTCCATAAGGACTTGTTTTAGGAGCCTGAGAATAATGCAATTAAAAAGGAATGAATTTATCATTACAGTAAATGACACTGGCATAAGTAACTTCCTACAATTTAAGTCCAGTCTGTAGTCATATCCCTTTGTGTAGCACTTTCCTCCCAGAGTTAAACCTCCCATTCTGAAGGGAAACTTAAGACACAGGACACTATGCAGCAGGAGAAACAACAGATGTTCTAAGTGGAGGTGAAACATTGTATCCTGCAGTAAAGCTACTTTAAACTCTAGAAGTAAACAACACAATGGCTTCAGGAAGTCCCTGAAATGAACCAGATTCAGCAGCCCTTCTCTTTCCAAGCATATATAACCAGAAAGACCTGCTGAGACATACAGAGTTGCCTTTTAGAGGCCCAGAGCAACTGAGGTACCTAGGAAGGACACTGTCTAACCTGTTGAACCATGTACAGGTTTAGGCTTCACTCCAGGTTTTCAGCTGGAGTAGGCTTTGGTAATTCAGCTGTCTTTGAGTTAGTTCTGCTTCTAAGTAACCATGTGCCTGTATTCTTATAAGCAACCCTAATAAAACTTACTGGTTCACCAAGTGGGACTTTGGTGACATCCTCTTCGGTGTGTTGGCAGTTGTGTATCATGTCCCCCAGAAATTATGCCATGCATCATATACAAAACAAAACTGTAAGATCACAGATTTTAAAGATGTATTTTCTAATGTTGCTGAGGTCAGTCCTCCTCCCCCCTCAAAATCCTTACAAGAAAATTAAGAAGAATAATCAAATCACCCATTTAACTAATAACAGAGATCTCATGCTGTATGCATTTGAAATTACACTTTATGGTCATGTAAGGGGAAAAAATACTATTAGTTCTTCAGCTAGTGACAGATTGTTTAACTGCCGGGCAAATGTATTTTCTACCAAACTTTAAAGCCTCTTGATAGTTTTAAAATGGAATCCAATGTTCAGAGTAAAAAAAAAGAGGCAGGGAACAGGGTTTTGAGAAGGAGAGTTATTTGAAGTAGCAGTTGCTGTGAGTGGAGTATAGGCTAGAAACACAGAGACAGTGGCAGGCAGAACATCTCCCAGGTGAAATCAGAGAACATAGTTTGTGGGCCCACACATAGCCAGAGAACACGGACTCACAGTAACAGAACCTCGACAGTTACAGAATTCTCTTCTAATGTTTTTTACAGTTCAGATTTAGAGTAGGAAGGAAAAACAATTAGAATTTCTCCAGAGCTGGGTATTCCCAGATGTCTGTTCCTTAATGAAATTAAGACATTATTAGAAATATAGCATCACAGAATTCCAGAGATGGAAGGGCTCACAGACAGAGGAACGTGCACAGAGTCAAGTTCCCAAAGAGAAACTGGGTACCTGTTTGCAGAAAGCTGAGGAAGATCCCAGAAGAATAGAAAGTGGTGGGAGAAACTGGAAATGTTAAAAGTCCATAAAGTACATGTCATTAATTGACTAAATTGGAAGAAAAATCTCTGGGAATTAAGAAGTAAGTTAGAATTAAAAAAAAAAAAGATTACAAATTGTCTTCAAGGGAAATTAGAGACTGGGATTTTGGGACATTGTGCAGTGGTTGTACCAAGAAAAGATAGCTCTTGATAATCTGAGAATACACTGCAAGGTTCCAAGGGACCCAAAGATTGTAGGACGCTTTGTTCATTGATGTCTAATCCTTTTGGTAAGTTTTGGTTTTGCTCTTAAGGCCTCTCTTACAAAGAGCTTGCAATAAAATAGATCTTAAGTTTATGAATTTGTTCTAGTCTGGGTATAATTAAAAACCAAATGAATAATAGTTAACTCTTCCTTAGAATTTTATATTGCCAACCTATGTTTTCATGCACTACATATCATGCTTTGCAAATGATGCATTTCCACAAGTATGGAGCTAGAAGCCACTACTGATTCTAACATGCATTAGTACTTCTGTCCCACAATGAAAAACTTTCGAAATGACAACTGCATATCCAAATAGCAGATATAGACAATGTACACTGTTCATTAAACAAATAATATCTTAATAATAATATAATAATCCTCCTGAGACTTTTATGTGCATGCTAACACTACCACCTCCATATTAGAGGAAAAGAAACCAAGACAAGGGAAGGTTAAAAAGTTGCCTAAAATTACAGAGGTAATATGCTAGAGAGCCAGCATTCGAACTCAGAAAACCTGGCTCCAAAAGCTAAACTCAAAATGTACACAGAAATCTATTCCCACTTCCAGAGTACGAGAAGGAGAAAAGAATCATTACAGGGTCAGCTAGGTGTGGTGGTGCACACCTTTAACCTCAGCACTTTGGGAGGCAGGGGTAAGCAGATCTTTGTGAGCTCAAGGTCAGCTTAGTCTACAAATTGAGTTTCAAGACAGCCAGGGTTTTACACAGAGAAACCTATCTCAAAAAACCAAAAACCAAAACCAAGAACAGACAGACAGACAGACAGACAAGAAACACTATGATATTCAAATCTGAGCTTTATACTCAAAGAAGGAATGGGCACTGGAGAGTTTGTGCCTGATGCACCTAAAGATTTGGACAAACCAGAGAGACCTTGCATCCTGCAAAACAGGTCATGACAGGCCTGATCCTCTGCAAAGTTTCTTTCCCAGCTACCAGTTTCCCCTGGACACCACTGATCAGCACCAACTCATCTCTGCCAGCCGGGAAGTCCTTCTATATGTCCATTTTAAACCCATTGCATTTTTAAGAATATATAGGCTACTATTCTTCCAGATATGTATTTCATTCCATTAATGCAATACCTGGAGTTACATCCACAGTTGTCCGGAACAGAGACGCCACAGTTGAATGAGCATCCAGGTACCCAACTACCAGAATACACAGCCTGAGGCTGTACATCATCTACACCTTTCATAACCAGTAAGCTGGAGGCCAGGCCCATGAAATTTATGCACTTCACTTACAGCTCACTGCCTTAGTTGCTATGGTAACAGATGCCACAGAAATAGAAAGTCACAGCCATGGTTGACATTTTCCTAAAAAATGTTCAATTTTGCTGGTCATCAAAGATATAGTAATGGAATGGAGATATACCATTATTATGTTTCTCTTTTAAAACCTCTCAGTCACAAAATCCAGTGTCTAAAAGTCAACAAATATAAGCTTTGCTAACATAATTACCAGTGACAAAACGGTTGTTACTTATGGCTACGAGTTTTGTTAGTACAATCATTAACATCTGTTGTATGAAACGGCACTGTGCTGATAAGCATTTGCAAAGAAAGACACCACAGCACTCTGTTCTATAGGACAGACAGGGTGATGAGTTAATAAGAAAGAGAAACTGGTGCCATCTTCAGTAATTATGTCAAATTCTGAACAGGTACATGAGGAGTTTAATAAGTCTTCCTTGGAAAACATGCCCCAAACTAAATTTAGAGTACATCAAAAGATCCAGATGCAATTACAATGATCATCAACTTGGCATGTTTAATAAAGTCAATGTTTTAAGTGTTTACTCATTATTACTACAATACTGTTGCTAATATCAACATGATGTGTTCAGTGAGGCCAGCTGTTTAACTTCATCAACATCCTAAGACTCCACAGGTATTAAAACAGTTGATAAAAGTTTTCCCTTTCTGTTTATGTGCATATGTTTTCTAAATTTTCTCAACTAGTTTTTGTTACTGGTGGAATGAAAATAATTCATATAAAAGCTTTTGGGTTTCTTGGTGTGGCTCTGGCTCTGATCCAGCGTTGAGGAGTTGCTCTCACTCATACAAACCAGTGTCTTAAAGATCGGAGCATTGCGACTGATAAAACAGAATCCGGACTGAGAAGGCTTGCTTCAGATCCGAGGTCTGCCATCCACGTGCAGGGTACCTAAGGGCTTAGTTTCCTCTCCTGTCAATGGAGATAATTCTGATTCTCATCACTGGGCATTACGAGCCTTCGGGTTGATATTTATATACAGTGCTGAGAGCAATATCTGCACACGAACAGACAGAATGCCATGTGGCACGTACCCTGCCTCTTTGACACTTTCTGGAGTGTATTCAGGATGCCTCACTGTATGTTCTCACTAGACTTCATCTTAGTCTCTCCCAGTCCCGAGGTCAGCCCTGGTTTACCTTCTCCATCTACACTGACTGCCTCATCTAGTCCAAAGTTTTCATCACTGACTTTTGCCTATGCAGTGACTCTTCAATGCATAAACTGCTGCTCAGAAAGCCTCTCCCATTATTCCCACTCATGTATCCATGCACAGCTCAACATCTGCGACTGCATGTCCTATCAGTGTCTTAATTTTACCACTCACTTTCTCCTCCAGTCCGTGGAAATTCCACTTTCATTGCTTGGGTCAGAAAGGGACACGTTGTGATTCTTCTCCTCACATTCAGTCTGTCGGGAAATTTTAATGGTTCTTCCTCCCAAGTGAACATGTAGACGTGTCTTCACTACTGTCACTATAGTTCAAGCTGCCACCTTCTATGCTAATAGTCTCTTGTCTGGATTCCCATTACTGTCTTCTGGTAGTTAGTGTCCCTGTAATTGTGGGCCGACCTACCCACCCCACCTCCTACCTTGTTTTTCAGTTCAACATAGCAACCATAAGGAGCCTTTCTAAACAGAACTATTAGGCCATACCTCTGTTCCAATATGTTTGGCAACTCCCATTTCACTTTGCACGCAACCAAATCAAACAAATTTTAAGTGGGATTACAATATCCAACATCAAAGGCTCACTCCTTAATCCTCCTGCATCACAGAAGCCTTTGACAGTTGACAAAGTCTAGGGACCCTTTCCCAGAATAATTGTGTTACATTTATTTAAAAAGAAATAAAATAAATTGCAAGAGGAAACAGTTAGGTTTTTAAATGCTTTTAAGTGCAGCGTGACCCATGTGTTCCAGTATTAACACTTTAAATAGCAAGATCTAGTGGGAGATCTGATGTGTTTTAAACAGTACTGAGACTCTGTAAGAATGAGCCTTCCACATCCACCCACTTTGGCATCCAGAACTAACTCAGTGAATGGCAACTTTAATCATGAGTATTTTCACTCCTGGATGACACCCAGTAATGGTGATCCACATTTTTAGCAAAGGTTATAAGAGAGTATGGCACAATGCTCCTTAAAGTATAATGCAGAACACTGTTCTTCAAATTACTTTCTTTGTGCACCCAATACATTTTTTAAAATAAATAAATAAAAAGCCACAAATCCAAACAGAAAAGCTATATACATAAACTGGCACTTAAAACTTTTTTTATTTTTGATAGAAATCTCACTAAGTAGCCTTGGATGGCATTAAATTTACAATATAGACCATGTTGGCCTTAAACTACCTCAGCCTTCGAAGTGCTGTAAAACTCCTATAAGCTTAAAATTGTTGTAAAAGGAGTGTTCTGATGAGGCTGCAGATGTTGATAACAAATATTTTACAATATCTAAGTTTCTGTTTGATGTTATTTGCATGCAACTTAACAGGCCTTTGAATTCTGCTGGTGAACCCTTGGAAGTCCTTTTGATAAAGGCTCTTGATAAAGACAGCTGCTCTGGATTATTTCTGGATACTTCTCCAGCAGCCTAGAGGCTTCGCATCTTCTGTTGACTTTGCCTGTATCCCCTTGGCCACCCTCTCTTTTCTTGTCCCTCTGTTCAGGTGTTGCTCTAGCTACCCTGTGTCTCTCTAAGAGAACCACTGGGGGGCATCTCGCTGTGTTTCCTCCTGTTCTTCCACCTGATGGGTCTATATCAGAAATTCACACTTAACTTTTATTAAAGAGGCTTGAAGCCCTTCATTGACTTTAGTTTAACTATATTAAAAACAGACAAATGAGATAATAAATACTCCAGCTCTTTCTCTTGCAAACCTCCCAGAGGCAACTCAAAAGCCTAGCTGGCCCTGTAGGTACAGACACTAAATGGTTCTCTGAGTCCACCACAGGAGGACATGGTTTTTTCAAGGTGGAAATCCCTATATCCCACTCTCAGTAGAGCCTCCAAAGCTCCAGAGCTGATCTGAGTATGGGGAAGGAGTAAGGAGTGGAGGAAATGGTCCAGATTCCTGACTGAGGCTCCACGTGTGAACTCTGGACGGACTTGGGACTAAGGTTGGAGAAGAGAATCCTCTAAGAAGATATTCTAGAGAGCTGGGTGTGTCCTCTGTAACCTTAGGCTCTGGTTAAAACCACTGTGAACCAGGCAGGAAGGCACAGTGAAAGGAGTTTAGCCATGCCCTGGGGAAAGATAAACAATACTGACATTTCTGTAAAGTGAGCTGCTTGCTCTACCATACAGCACTGACTCATTAAATGTCAGCTATAGTCATGTATATTCTCGTTCTTAGAGAAGACCCAATAATAGCAACCCAAACTTTTAACAAGGTCTCAGGTGACTTGGAAGTTGTATTTTTCAGAAGGTAGCCCAAAACAGTATTCTCCAAACTGTGCATCCACCACCAGCCCCCATTTTGTTTTCAATAAAAAATAGCATACTCCTTATATATAAGTAAAGTGACACCTAAAACATTTGTAAATTGATACTGTGGTAAAGTCAAGTTATGAAGAATTTATGAATATCTTAAAGCAACTCTGGCACATTTAAATGTAGTCAATGGTATCTAATAAACATATTGATTTATGGCACCCAGCACCATCTGTTTTTAAAATGTATGAACAAAATCTGCTTCAACACTCAGAACTTTCTTATGCTTTCTTTTATCTCTTAAAACATTTCAGAGCCAGACAGTGGCGGTGTACACCAATAGTCCAAGTACTTGGGAGGCTGAGGCAGGTGGATCTTTGTGAGTTTGAATAAGTTTCAGGACAGCCAAAGAAACCCTATCTTGAAAAGCCAAAAATAACTAACTAAATAAATAAATAAATAAATGAATAAATAATTTCAGTTTTCCCACAGAACTTATCCAGTAAAACTTTTCCAACTGAATGCCTTGTATTGATCACCATCTCATAATTTCTATGGGATAGAAATATAAAAAATATATTCATTTTATTGGGATGGGTAGGATGTGTTGCTAGGCATTTTAATAAACTGTGAACAAGTTTCCAGAAAGAATTTATACTGTCAACTTGAGCTTTCTGCAAAGCCAACTAACTCAATAGAACGTCAATGACTGAGTACAAGATGGACTGTTGGATATTCAGAAACTAATTACAATTTATCTTGGGCTACCTTTAGCCCCCTAAACAGCCATTCCCCGCCCACTTCTCTATGCAATGGTACATCCTATGACTAACAGATAAAAAACCTTTCAGAATGTATTAAGAAACCTCTACTTTCTATTAGCCAAAAGGCTAAGAATACAATGAGATAGCACCCGAGGCCTACAGCAGTTTTTGACCCACCCACTTTATGTCTCCATCAACATATTTTGAAAGTGCCTTGACTTATGACTTTTTTCTATTACTATAAAAACTTTAGCAGACTGTTAGCATGTTGGAACACAGAACATGGATTTTAGAGAAACTGAATCTGGGTCCCAGGCCATGGTCACTCATGGCTTCAGAATAATCCCCTGCTGTAAGAGTTGTAGGTGGGTTTGTTTTGTTTTGTTTTTCCCCATGGACTGAGGAATATCTCAGAAATCATTGCTAAAGGTAATAGAGCATCTGGGATAAAATCTGCTGTAAGTTGTTACCACTGGACCCCTAGAAAGGGCCTGCTATGTCCCTTGGTTTAAGGACTCTTCATCTCTTGAGTACTCAAATGTCTTTGCATCTTAATAAAAAGTATCCCAAGACCACTCTTCACTGAAAACTGGACATCTGAATAGAGGGCTCAAGGAACAAGGTGCTCAACAAGTAGTACGACGCTTAAATAAAACTCCAATAATCAAACAGCTGTCATAGGCAGTGTCTGATGGGGATTCGGAAGACATCATGAGATGGTGAGAGAGTCAAGGAAGCAGAGTCGAAACTGAGAGAAAAGTGGGTAGATTTGGAAAGATGAAGCTAAGATAAAAACATTGGGCGAGTCTGAAGGTATAGAATAATTTGCTTGGCATTGTTTTGTCATAGAGACCTTAGTGCAATGGCAGTATGCTATCTAATTGGATTGTTGCAATATGATAATTATTTTTAATTAAAAAGAAAATAAGTAATTAAGAAAAATAATTGCTATAAATGTTATTGTTGGAAAACCTGCATTATATAAGCTCATTACTAAGGTAATGGCCTGGCACTAAAGATACGTTTCATCTAATAATTAAATCATTCATAAGCAAAATAAAGAGTATACACACATATATATCACTTTAAAGTTCCATATTCTTCCCAGGATGAACAAGATAGTAAATGTTTTAAATTCAAATGATCTTATTTTATTCTTCTGGTATACTAGGCAATAGGTTTAATTCAAAAAAAAAAAAGATGAGCCATCACTTAAAAGTGAAACCAGGACAATCTACTGATTTAAACTAACTCATTTCCATTATCACACCACATCGGAAATAATGAACATTTAGAATGTTTCTGTTCACAGGACAATGAAAGTCACTGACTGCCCCTACTATCTTCCCCCTAGACCACAGGAGGAACTCCAAGCAAGATTCCTACTCATTCCACTCCTCCTTACCTCCCTCCAACATTAACATTCTTCCTTAATGCCTCCAGAGGACTCTCATAAAACGCATATTTAGTTATGTTATTTCTCTGCCTAAAATTGCTCCCTAGCTCACATAGATGTCTATAGGTCAGTCCTCAACATGGCGTACCACACATTCCTTCTCCTCCAAAGACCCGGTATCTCCCTCCCCACCCCCCAACTACAGGCTTAATGCCATTGTACACCATACTGTTGATCCCTCAGGATGGCCTAGAACTTGGGGTCGTTCTGTGTCAGCCTCTAGAGTACCTGAAAGTATAAGTCAACGCTGCCAGGCCCAGCTTGCTTATGTATTTGTTTATAACAACCACAAGGATCTGCTGTCTCTCTGTGTGTTCGCTCTTTCTCAGCTTCATCTGCTTACCCAGACTACCATTTTCCAAGCTGACTTGTGAAGCTTATTCTCATTTCTCCGTGTAGAGCTGACGTCATTCAACCACATGCCACACATTCTTCTATCAGAGCATTGAGGCTGTTCAATTAAGGTTTTTGTATGTCTTTTACATTTTCCCCATTCTCCAAAGTATCCACTTAGACTCTGGTGAAAAATAAAACTAAAAACTAAAAGTAAAATCATAAGCCGCTTCCTAGCAACAATCCTGCTGTGTTCCTCTTTACATTCCAAGCACCTATCACATTTACCTGTACATAGCCAATACTCCGTGAATGTTTGCTAAATGAATGGGGTGTATTATTAAATGCATTTGCAAATTTAATACCAGCACCAATGAAGTAGATACTTATAACGTGTTAGTGTCACTAAATAGGAGTGAGATATAATCTCAGACTCTGATATCCCCGCCATTTGCAAGTTCTAGGATTACATCATGAGATAGAATGTGTTCTCACAAACTCAAGGAAAATCCCCTAGGAGTTACCCTAGCCATGCCATGGGGCTCAACACACAATGGCAGTTCTTTATCTGAATTCAATTCTACTTATCTTGAATACTGGTATACTGAAGGAGTCCTAAGGCTAAGGGGGGAAAAAAAAAGAACACAGAATGCAGATCTGAAAATCATTCATTTGTTTCTGTTTTTTAACAAATTTAGGGCTCTGACATGGCCCTTGTACTCTCTGTTACTTAATATACAGAAAAGTGTCCTAATATTTTCCTTTATCTTGAAATCACAAAGATATTTTTGGTGAACATTTTTCAGTATTAAAGATGCCAGATTTTCAGAGAAGGGAAATAAACAATGCACACAATTGATGCGTTTATTATACACATTCATCCTCACATTATGAAAATGCCATAATTAAGCTCTTATTGAAAATAATAAATATATGCTAATTGTATTGGATACTTTTCTATCGCCGTGGTAAAACACCATCTCCAGAAGCAACTGAAGGAAGAAAGGGTTTATTTCATCTTACGGTTTCAGAAATGACTCCATCATGGTTGGTAGAGAAAGCTAGCAGCAGCAGAATGAAGAAGCAGGGAGATCACATCAACCCACAGAGGAAGCACAGAGAGACAGAGAACAGGAAAGGAGGTTGAGCTTTCAACTTTGAATGCCCACCCTCACTGATGTACTTCCTCCAGCAATGCTTTACTTCCTGAAGGTTCTATAGTCTCCTTAAACATAAATGGACACCAAGTGTTCAATTACATGAGCCTATGAGGAGCATCACACTGGTGAAAATGGGGGATCATTCAAATAAATAACCAGAACATCATCAAATAAAATTCAGCCTTACATCACAATTACATGGGACTTGCTTCTCAAGGAAGTAGAAATGGGGGCTGGAGAGATGACTCAGAGGTTAAGAGCACTGTCTTATCTTCCAGTGGTCCTGAGTTCAATTTCCAGAAACCATATGGTGGTTCATAACCATCTATAATGAGATCTGGTACCCTCCTCTGCCCTGCAGGCATATATGCAGGAAGAATACTATATACATAATAAATAAATAAAGCTTTTAAAAAAGAAAAGAAAGAGAAGAAAGTAGAAATGGGTCTTCATCAATAAATCAAAATGTTAACTACCAATCAAATCGAAGAATATCATCAATCATTTTAAAAAGTGTATCCCTAGTGCAACAAATTCAAACAGCACTTTAAAGTTCATGTCTGTAATAAAATTGCATACAATTTCTAGTCAAATATAATCAAGAACTAGACAACATTGAAAGGGAGCCTTTGAAATCTAAAAGATAAGATGTCAACTATTAGCTGTTTTCAGCTTTATTTGGCAAGTCCCAGACTGTAGAGAGGGTTTATTTATTCTCTAATGTTAATGATCCAGTTTAAAAATGGGCAGAGGAATAGAACAGATATTTGCTCCAACAAAGATACATATATGTCCAGTAGACACTCAGAAAGACACTCAATATCATACCATCAGAGATGCAGTCCAGAGAACAGGTGAAATCATTTCATATCCATTAGGATGGCTACGTTAAAAATAATAATAATAATACTTGCAGGATGTGAAGAAATAGAAGTTTGTGAAGTGTTGATGGCAATGAAAAATTATATTGTTATTATTTATTTTTATGTATACAGGCCAGGTGTGGTGACATGCTCTGTCAATCTCAGCACTTGGAGGAGGTCAGAGACAGGAAAATCTCTGAGAGTTCAAGGCTGGCCTGGTCTACATAGACAGTACCAGGCCACCAAGGACATACAATGAGACCCTGCCTCCCAAAGATTAAAAAAAATTTTTTTTTCAGAAAAATACCAGAAATTCCGCAAAAAGAGTAATCTGTCAATATCACTTCTGGGCACTGACTGTGCATGTACACAAACACATACACACAGGAGTACACACTACTGCATGAACACAAACGCATACAGAGAGACAGAGACAGAGAGTGACATACACACTAAACAATTGAAGGCATATCTTGAAGAGGTGTTTTGCACAATCAAATAGGTGCACTACTGACACTAAACAAAATATAGGAACAACTCACAGTAACAGATACAAAGTATTCAATCTTTGAAGAGAAGGGAATCCCAGAGCTTGCCACAATATTGGTGAACCTTGAGAACATTATACTGGGTATAATAAGATGGACAGCTTTTGAAGAACACATCCAACATTGATCTCAGCATGTGCACGTGTGCGCGCGCACACACACACACACACACACACACACACACACACACAACACAACCACAGAGTTAAGTTTGCCATCATAAACAGTTTTCAGTGCATGGGACAGTGTTATAGACATTGCTGCATCTTTTGAGACACCATTAACTGAACCTTAAGCTCTTGATTCTGCTAGACTGGCTGGCCAGTGAGCCTTCAGGATCCACCCGGCTCTGCCTCGCCAGCACTGGGATTACACACATCACCCCGCCTGGCCTCTGTCGTGTGTGCAGGAGACTGGTCTGAGACCCCTCCTTATGCTTGTGCAAGCAAGCACCTTCCTGACCTCAGAACCATGTCACCAGTCCTGAAAAACTCACTGTATAGACAAGAATTTGTGTGTATAAGAGTCTAGAGGCAAAAGCAAATTGAGGTGATGGGCATAACGTCTGGGTGACTATAGTAATAGCTAAAATTAATGAAAATAAGTAAGTTTTCTGGAAAGAGATCAAACTATGGAATGGATTTGTATAAATGGCACTTTTGTAAGAATTTATTAAATGGAGCTGGGCATGTGAGTACGTTTGAGAAAAACAAAATGTATGTGTTAATACTGGTAGTTTGTTAATATAAATTAATATATTACTTTGGAAATAAAATCTAAACATGTACATGCATTATTAGTTAAAACAGATTGACTTGCTCAGCCTGCCTCCTTATAGAACCCAGGACCACCAACCCAGGAATGCCACCACCCACAATGGGCTAGACCTTCCCCCATCAATCACTAGCTAAGAAAATGCCTTACAGCAGGATCTTACGGAGGTAATTTCTCAACTGGGATTCTCTCCTTGAAGATAACTAGTTTGTGTGTCACGTTGACACATGATTAGCCAGAACAGCAAATAACTACATAAATGTTATAAACAAACAATAGTCATGTCTTAAACTCTTTGAACACAGTATTTGGGTCTGCACTTGGTGTTCCCTTGCTGAATGTCAAGCTTTAGCTGCAACTTAGTTTGGGAAAGTTGATTTTCCCACCAGGGTTGCAAGCATTACAACAAGTGGAAACAGCATGTCTCCACCTCCAGCTTCCCAGTCTGCCCCTCTTTTCTACGTGTACCCACAAAATGCAAAGCTGTCCTGGTCTCTAGTTTGGACATCTCTAAATTATGTCACATCAAAATCATTTCATGCAAGTGATGGCAGAGTGACCTAAATGACCACAGAACACAGGACAAGCAAATCCACTGCCTAAGCAGTTACAGAGGACTTGGGACAAGTCATCTAGACATATGACTTTAAGGCAATATCCACCCAGGGTTAACACACTCTGTTAGCCACGGATGGGGAAATTAAAACTCATGCTACAGTAAGCCAATTATTCCATGGTATTTTTAGCTCTCCCTGGCTGATGAAGCAAGGATGTCTGACTCACCAGGAAGCGCTCTCTCACTTAAGGCAAATGAGAAGCAAAAGCAGAAGGTAAGTAGATCCTCACTCAGGTGAGGGTTGAGCTGATCCACAGGTCTCTCAATAGGAAACATTTCCAAGTTGTTCTGAGCTGAGTACCGCCAAGCTTCTGGCAGTGAAAGTCCCAGGAGAGGCCACCTATGCTGGTGACTTGCTCATAACTTCAATACCCTGTGCGGAGTTCTCTTTTCTACAAAAGCCATTGACCACGCTAACACTCAGAGGACAGTATTTAGGGCTTGTCAAGCCTAGCTTGGAAGTACTGCCAGTAGAGAACAAGGTTTCTTAGATCACAGAGGAAGAAGAACTAAAGGTGCCCAGTTCATATAAGAAGATATGAGTGCTTTTGTTCTTCATGAGTCCCCTTGCCCCTACAATGGGCAATTAATTAAAAGATGGGCAATTCAACACATGGTGCCATTTTTAATTCCACACGTTTTGACTTCATTAGGGACTGAGTGTCAAGAACACAGATTCCTCATCTGAATCTGGGCACACAAACTGATGTCTGGGCATCAGGCACACCACGCAGTGCTGAGGGCAGCACGTTTTTCAGTAGCTTTTCGTTATCATTACATGGTTTTATTAATTTTTGTGAGATGTGTTTCTTTTTATATTATGTAGATGGGTGTTTTGTCTGTGTGCATGTGAGTGCAGCATGTGCGTGCAGTGACCACAAAGGCCAGAAGAGAGTGTCAGATACCCTATAATTAGAGTTATCTACTGTTGTTAATTACCATATGGGTGCTAGGAACCAAACCCTGCTCCCCTAGAAGACCATTTACATCTCTGAATCATCTCTCCAACCTACACAACTAGGGTTTTTAAAATTCTCAAAATACTGAATCATCACTTAGCAAAGGCTCAGAGAAGGATCTTCAGTGTTCAGTGCATCCAAACTGGGATTCAGTGCAACCTGAACTGGGATGAACTTTGGACTTGGCAAGAAAGCCCATGAAGCTTTAGTCATTAGACTGTTAGAAACATTCTAGAAACAGAAAACTAATTCAAGAAACAAATTCAAACACAGGATTTATTATTAAATAATGTGTCTGGAGATATATGTAGATAAAATGCAAGGCACACACATGTATATCTGTTCATACATATAAGAAAATAATTTTAAAATTTTTCTAAAAATCATAAAATGCTCTGGATAAAGTATTCTATAATGTGTGCAAACACTAAGAATTTTCATTCCCACCTCACATTAAGAGTAAGGCAATTCCAAGAAAAACTCCCAAAGGGGACTCCTCTGCGAAAAGTTTTGGAGGAACAGATAAATCAGAAAAGCGGAAAATATTGTTTGAAATACGCAGGAGAACTGGGGTGCTGTCCTGTGAGGTGTGCAGCAGCACGGCAGGGCTGCAGATGCCAAGGGACAATGCAAACACAGCCACGGGAAGTCCATCTCAGGCATAAACTTAGTCAGAGAGAAGCAGTTATTCTAAAACCCTGCTGTGAAATCAATTCAAAATTCAGGAAAAAAAAAACAAACAAACAGATCTTTAACTCAGATTGTGCTCCAAATCAAATTCTGTTGTGAAATAGAGGGAGAAAAAAAAAAACAAAAAAGAGGTAGAAACATCATTTAAGGAATGCAGGCAGTGTATTTGCCCGGGGAAGAGTAACTTGCCTCTCAAGGTTTGCTGTCACCGTTCTTTTTGAACAGTCTCTTAAGTGGGTCCAGATGACCTGGCTTCTCTTTAAATTTTGTTAATGGGAAAAAAGACAGAGGAAACTACTTAAAAACAGCACAAGACCATCCACAGCTCGCATCAATAGTAAAAGGTGGTATTGGGAGAAAGAATTCCTAGGGGCATATGTCCCAGCCCAAGCCAAGTAAAGTGGAGGTGAAATGATCTGTTCACTCAAAGTTGTTGTGAGACATCAAGACACAGGATTGACTCACGCAGACAATAACAATATAGGAAGGAAGGCTCAGCACATTGTGGGGGATGGGGGTATTCTATATTCTATCTGAGCAAAGCATTCCTGGGACAGTATGAACTAACACTGTGAGTTCCAAACTCAGTCCCTATGTAGAGGTCAACTCCAGTCCCTGTGGAAGTCCATTAAGTGACAGCTCTCAACTGGCACATCGCCAAAGCTCTAAGGACTCAGAGAGTGGAAGCAACAATGCCCTTAGTATGGGCATGGGACAACCGAGGTAGTGGATGCTCCAGCAAAACCTGAAGAGAAGTGGCTGAGTGTCCAGTAGCTGCGGAATGCAGAAGGGAGCATGCTGGGAGTGCACATGAGGAACCACTTCGAGGTACCCTCATAGACTAGGAAGGCTCTAGAAGCCACTGTTTAAGACAGATTCTCTTATGTTAGCTCATTTCGTTTTATCCTCAATAAAATTTAATCTATAGGATCAAGTGATGTCTTACGTCACTAAAGAGAGTACTGATTAAGAAAAGTCAGTAAAAATGGCCTAGGGCATCACAGAGTGGAGTAGGGGGAACTCACGGGAAAGCTAGGCTTTACACAGACTGATCACCTCTCTTCATCAGCACAGAATTCTAATGTATATTGGAAATAGAAACACTGAAGTCTTACTCTCCTGTTACTTTAGATTAGTGACTAATACATCGTGGGAACACTAAAGTACACTGAAGATGTAAAAGTTTGAGACTTTGTATATCCTGAGTTGCTGTCACTCAAACTGCTGTCTCTAAGCCCCCTAGCTGATCTCACTCAGTATGTTTCCCTAGGGGTAGGGAAACCAATGGAGAGTTCACAAAATATGTTCAGTTACACACCAAATTCCTCTGAGACTTCAGCTTACTCAATAACAGAACTTAAGATAAGCACGAGGGGGTGGGGGAAGGGGTTGTATTAACTTTCTCAAAATTATCACCGAGGTACAAAATGTGTGGGGTATCTTATTCTTTTATGGAAATCACATCCCCTGAAATTCACCAGTACTAGAAGGTTCCTAGGTGTCCAGACAGCAGACAGTGAACAGAGTTGTGCCAAAGTCCTGTAACCAAGGGGGCGCCCGGCCCGGGGAGTACATGACCAGCCTGCTGTCTTACCCAATGGAACTATCATTAATACGCCTTTCACTTGCTGCCTTCTCACAAGCTCATTTCAGGTCTTAGTGACTCTGATAATGCATGTCAGAGAGGCGAGGAATCACAGCTGCGGGTAACTGGGATGATGCCTCTGTGAGCCTCCAGAAGTGGAAGGCAAAGGAACAACACAAAGTAGAAACTAAGGAGCAATCCAAAATAGGACTAGACTGCATTCAAGAAGCATTTATGACATTTACTTCCTTGTCTACTCAGCAAATGCCCACCATGGCAAGGAAGGTGTCTCCACTATAGACAACCATAGTACAGTATAGATGCTATACTAACTAGATCAAGAGTAAAATCTCTAATTTAGGACTTAGGGCTCACTGTACTCTATGTTTTGTTTTGTTAGTTAAGGCAATTTCAGGGCATTTAATCACTCACACTATACCATGCTAAGCAAATGACTTGGTGAGTAGGTCAATATTGTCATCATAGATAGCGTTCTAATTGGGAGAAACTGGGTGCATGCTGGAAAACTGAAGGGGCTATACATATTTTCACTAAGGATGAGGTTTTTTTTTTTTTTTTTTTAATTCCATAAGAAAAGCAGTACAGAAAAATAACATGTTATGATGTAGTTAACTGTCTCAGAGAAGCCACAAGTTTGTGATTGGGTGTGTGGAAGCTAGAGACCACCTCCAGGCCCCATTGCCAGGCTGTGTACTCTTAACTATGGCTTGTTATTACACAAAGCCTACTGAATTAACTTTGAGCCCCTTACAAAAAGAAGTATTTCTATTCATTATGTAGACTAAACTTACATGCATGCTTACCACCACCACCACCAAAAGCCATATATAAAAGATGAGCAAAGGAAGGGCTTCTCTTTACCTTCTAAAGATTCGCTGCAATGAACTTCTAACATATGGGTAAAATGGGAACAGACAAAAACGTCAGGGACATGGAGGAAGTCATGTGGTTTCACAGTGAAGATTCCCCTGTCCCATGGGGAAGAGAGAAAGTGGAAAATGCAAAGGCCTCAAGCTCACAGAATAGACAAAGGGTTGTAACTGGTTCTTTCCAACAGGAACACTTTCTCCCTTGAATATTGACCAGGACTGAAATAGAAAACGGTAGCCTGTGTGGGTGTATCACAGGCTTCAGCTTTTCTTTGTCTACCCACCATGCGAGTTTAGTTAAGTGAAAGCTCGGCAGAGATCAGAGGTGCACCCCAGGTCCAGTAGCCTTTGTGCTGCAACATAGCTCAACTTAGCATGGGACGAGGCCCCTTCCCAGGACTTGGTAGCCCAGCATCGATATTAGAACTCACTTCTGAGAAGTTAATAAGAGATCGAGACTGGACTGTGACAATGAAAAGCTGTCAGAAAGCCTCTTCCTACAGTGTTCTTAGTAATCCTTTAAATTAAATTTAAAAAAAAGCACTGTCACCATATTTTGGAGTGGCAGTCTCTGGGTAGGACAGATAAGTCTCCAAATATCAGGAAGAAAGTAAAGAGTTTTGATAAAACACAACCCCCTACCCCTAACACACACACACACACACACACACACACACACACACACACACATACACACACACACAATTAAAATATATCCATGTCTAGTTCTACAGTGATTTTCTTTTGAACTTTCCTTCTACTTAAAGAGTAAAATATCTAGAGTCCTATTCCATGTAAATAAAGTCAAGTTGAGTTCCTGGGAAGTTTTCCAGAGAGGTAGAGTGTCTTAAAATTGGACATGCATTAAACGAAGCTTTGTCTAACAAGGGTGAGCGAGTAACCGATATGGCATCTGTATGTTCAGTCTGCACAAAGTTCCTTTATCTGGGAAGCATTACTCAGAGACAAACAGAACATCAGATTACAGTCCTGGAGAATCATACTCGCCTGTCCTAGCGATGCTGCCAGCTCACACAAGCATTCTATGTGCCCAACCACCTGCTTCCAGAAGAATTTGTAATCTACCTGCTCCATTTCACTCTCCAAAGGCTCTCCTACTTGACCCTCGTGCCCCCTTCCATTCATTGCACAGCAGTCACGTTTCATCCCTGAGACTGTCACTCACAGGGAATGTGGAAAGTGGTGTGCTTTCATGCTGAGACCAAGAGCAGAAGAAGCCTTCTGTGTTGTAATGTACAGCGAGAAAAACCCCAGTGCTGAGAGTCCTCTGAACTTGAACTAAAGGGCACTCGGGAAGAGGCTCGTTCCTGGGTGCCAGTTTCCTTTCACATACCTGCTTCAGTGTACTTCAGTCCCACTTTTTCTTCTGTGTCCTTTGTCTTTGGGGGTGGCCAGACAGCTTGGAGTCTGCCTGGAGTCCGGTCATCCTGCTCTGTGGGGCTCTGGTCAGGCTGTGCAAAAACAGGCAAAGAATAATTTAAGAGAAGCGTGGCCAGAGCCAATTGATGCTTAAAACCACACATCCTAACACTGATTCTAATATGGATTGTAATGGCCAGTGGCCTGTTGCTCCCATTACATGTAATTGAGCTGTCTTAGGACAAGATGAACCTTTTCCTGGGAGGGTAAAGAATAAGTTGGGGTAAAAACTAAAGTTAAACACACACACACACACAAACATAAAAACAAAATAAAAAACAAACAAAACCTCATGCAACCCTTTATTTTTGTTATTTAGCTAGTTTAAAGGGCACGTGCAAACTCCAAACTGCAGAAACAAAAACAAATGCATTATCATCTGGCACACTTGTAGGAATATTTACCACTATAGTCCAAACAAACTACGTACAATGAGAACTAACTTTGCATTTCCATGAACAGTAGCAATAATTTAAGATATGCTTCTCTAAGCATTCCACACTAATTTTGATTCTTTCCTATTACAAAATAAAAGAGATTGACTCTATGCTGATTTTCTTAAGGAGTTGAATTTTGCAACTAGAATGCTATATTGTGTTTAGATTTAACTACAGTCTACGGTAACTGTTCTACAGACTTTAATTTTTAATAGCTTAATTAAATAGATAAACAGACAAGATAATCCTATACTGAATTGATGTTTGACAAGAAATTGTCAAACATCTATCCACTGTTCCCATAAACTTTCAATGCCAAACACTCCCTGGTCACTATAAATTAATTTTGAATTTCTTTGAATAAGTTCATCTTCTATTTGCTAGATTCTCTTGTGCTCTGATTTCATTTACTCTTTCCATAATGGTTAGGGCTAGCTTCTTTTCAGATATAGGAAGACAGGCTTAGATATTATCAAGGTCACCTTGTCATAAATGGCAGAGTTGGTATTAAAAGCCAGCAGTCATTCTAAATTCAGTACTCAATCAAGAAGCTATATAAACAACACGGGACATTTCAGATACATCACAAATTCACATTTTGCTAAATGGTACACTTTGAAAGGAGAGTCTAGCATTCACAAGTGTATGACGGAATGGTAAAGAAATCCCTATAAATCCGGACTATACTCACACATCGCAGCACTCCACCACGTCTTGCTAATGCTTTATAAGCACATTGACCATGGATGCTTAAACTCACGGTACACATTTTCCCTTCCTTCCCATACATCTACACATAGATCACACTTAATTACATTCAAGAAAAACAGAAGAGAAGCACTTCTGTCCAACTTAATACTCTTTTGCAAGACATTTAATATAATAAATTCATTTTTTTTTTTTACCCAAAGGAGTATAATAATGATGACAGGCAACTAAGATTCATTTTAACAGGAAACCTGAAAAAAATTTAAAAAATTATAGCATATCTTATGGCAAAATGCAGAATCCACTTCTACATACGCTTTTGGGATCAGACGGGCTGTCTGCTGGCCGTGACTTGGCCCTCTCGAACACAGCGCGTAGGGATTCCTTCTCATGCCTCATCTTTCTCTTTAGAGCTTCCAGCTCAGAGGTGTCAGCTGTGCTCCCCTTTTTGGGGGACGGATGAATAAGGCCTTAAAGGCCTCCAGGGCAGTCTCTGGTGGTTTTGCCTTCACCTGGCCACCTGGATGTGGGCATCTCCAGGGCTCTTGTGGCTCTCCTGGTCAGTATTATAACCCATCTCATCTGCACCATGAAACTCGGGGTCCGCTTCCCTCTGTTCGGTTCTTGGCATGTCAATGTTGAGCAGCTGAGATAGTTGCTCCAGGAGAGTGGGAGTGGCCTTCGGATCAGTTGCTCTACCCGGGCTCTTCACTGTCTGTGGGCCTCCTTGTACCAGAGATTTCTGAACAGGCTGAGTCAACTTGAGTAAAGCCAGGTCCCCGTCCTTGGGTTTGATTTCAGTGATGGTCTCCCCTGACTCTGCGGTAGCCCCCTTCTTCAGCACACGGAGCCCACTGAAGAAAGCTGGAAGCTGGAAGGACTTCTCTCCGGGAGCTTCTCTTTTAGAAACAGTGCTCTCAAGGACACCTACAGTCTGGTCTGTTGCTGCAGGTGGGATTTGAGACCCTTCTTCTGCAGCCTGGTTCTGCTTGGGGCTGTGCTCTGCCGGATGGCTACCATCACCACCAGGTTCCAGTTTGCTACTTGTCTCAGGTAAAGTTCTCTCTGAGACTCTTCAGCACAGAGTTCCGTATCATCAGTGTTCCCAGTGTCAGTATTTTCTTCGGAATCCCCTGGTCTGTCTTTGGGCTCTTGAGAAGGTTCACATAAAACAACAGTGGTGGGCTTTTGGCTATCAAGACGCCTTCCTTCTTCTGCCTCCTGGCCTCCATCTTCGGAGTCAGAATCACTGGTGGTGTGAACCAGGGTCCCACGGACCCAAATGACTTCCTCACTGTTCGCTATCACAGTGGCAGGCGAAAGCAGCTCATAACCAGGGGAAGAGGTGTTTGATCTGGCTTTCCCTTGACTTCCCTCAGATCCTGTCTCCGCCCTTGCTGACTTTCCATCATTTTTAAGATCAGGTGGAACTGGAGCCTCTGCCTGTGGCTGATCTGAGCCTTTGCTGGGATCACCTTGCTCAGAAGCGGGATCCACCTCTAAACTGCGAAATGCCTTCAGCACGGGATCTTCCTCTTCAGGATCCAAGGAGTCCAATTTATTTGTAAATCCAAACAGGGATTTCATAGAGAATTTACTCAGGATCGACTGAGCCATCTCAAGTCCGGCTTCCGATTTGTCTGGTTCCAGCACATCTCTGCTGCTGAGAGAGTTACTAACCTCCTCCATGTCCCCGCAGTGCCCTTGACACAAGTTCTGCCTTGTGTTACCTGCCCTGCTCTCTCAGTTTATCCGCTCCATCTGCTCTTGACTTACAGGACAGGGAGCGACAGGACCGGGTTGGGAGCCAGGCTTTCAGCAGCTCAGAGAACACATTTGGTCTCTTTCAGGTCACAAGCGTCCTCCCTTCCGGTTTGCTAGATGCCGGCGTGCCCAGGGCAACTTGTTAAGTCTGGGCAACTCTATGCCCCAAAGCAGCTGGGGCTGCACACCTTACTACACATGGGCAGGTAGGCTGCTCTTCTGGACTTCCGTATTTACTCCCCAGGACAAAAGGCTTTTTGTCGCAGGCAAAGTCAGCCTGTCCGTAATCCCAGCCTAGGACTTCAGGAGGAGCTCCGCCCCAGAGCCTACGATTCTCCTGGTCGCATTCAACTTCCTCATTGGTGAGCAAGTTGAGGTTTTTAAAAGTGCTGAGCCGGCAAGCTGGTCCGGACAGCCCTGAACCAGCCCCTGGTGCAGCCCAAGAGATTCCAAAGTGAATCAGCAGAAAATGACTAAAGTGGGTCCTCTTTTCCATAGGATGGTAATCAAAGGCCTGGGCCAGCGAGGCCCTAAACCCAGCAATTTGCCTACAACAGCAGCCTCTTAGAAACCCTTAATCAAAGACCGGAAGTAAAGAAAAAAGATCCTCTCAGAGTGCCCACAACTCTAAGAGCAGTTAATTTACTACCCTTGGAATGTCTTTTGTTTTTAAATGCTTTCCTTCAGCTAGTCGGCAGGTTTCGTCTGGAATGCAGATTTTCTCTGACTGCTGGGAAGGAAAACCAACTAGACTGGTTTCAGGTTACAGCTGTTTTAGCTCTGCCCTGCCTGGGTGTCAAACAGGTACTTAGACAAGCACGCCCACCGCACCCAGTGTCCACCTACGAAAGGGCAGCAAAATAAACAGTCCCAGCCCTGTAGGGATGATTACTGTCTTGGGTTGTGGACTGACTTCAGGTTTCTTTCCGTTCCACAGCAGTGACTCCCTCTGTGAGTTATGAATCCTGGTGGAGGGACTCTTGTCTACTTTGGTGATGCAACCAAATTCAATGGCACGAGTTTAGCCCACAACCTGCCTTCTTAGACAGTCATTCACCATTCACCGGAGATCCCCAATGATTTTTATTTCTCTAAAGGTCTAAAATATCTAACAGTTTGGTCTCCACTGCCTATTTTGTCCAAAATAACAGAAACAAAGCAAAACAAAGAAATCCAGCACAGGTTAGATAAAACGCCATTCTGATTACATGTTTGCAGCCCGGGAAGTCTGAGGATATGGGGTAGGGCAATCAAAGATGCCTAGTTACCTGTAGGACAGCTTCCTGACAAACCCAGAGGTCTGAGGAATTTTGGTTGCAGTAATGCTTTTTAACAATGTATACTGCAAAAAGAAAGAAAGAAAGAAAGAAAGAAGAAAGGAAGGAAGGAAGGAAGGAAGGAAGGAAGGAAGAAGGAAGGAAGGAGAAGAAAAGAAAACACAAATTAAGGGTGTGTGTGTGTGTTATTCTTATAGGAAATTACAAACCCTAACTGGTTCCGACACTGATGTTTTGGGAGTACTAAGACGAGTAGCCTTAACTGGTATGGTGCTAGGAATGTAGCCCAGTCAGCAGAATGTGTGCCCAGCAAGGACAAGGCTTTCGGCTCAACCCCCAGCACAGCAGCACAACAAAATTAAACAAAGCAAAGTAAATACCAGGGCAGGGCAAAAAAAAAAAAAAAAAAAAGAAAGAAAGAAAGATCTGTTAGTGCCATTTACATCTCTGAATAAAGCTTCCGCTCTGGAGGAAATGTCCACTGATAAAACCTGACTTCTCTGGGGCTGTGGAAGGAAGGGATCACCACTCCAGTTTCCTGAGCTACACACATAGATCACAGGACTAGGGAGGAAGACACGGCTTGCGTACTCGGTGTTTTCCTTCCCTCTGAGGATGATTCATTTGTTCAGACATTTGTCCAGAGTAAGTTTTCAGGCATTTTAACAGACTTGGGTAAAAATATAAGCTGGAAGGGCTTGCTAGTCCCTCTACCGTGTAGCGTCTACACCACAGCACTGGGCAGACTTACAGGGCTCCAGCATTGCCCTCATTATGACGGGAGCAACCCAGTTTCATAGAAAATGGATGAGGTGATTGTTGCATTGACAGCCTTCTGGTCTAGGTAGTAAGGCTTTATTATAACTTATTTTAAGTTAAGAGATCGAAGTCAAGAGAAGGTAACTGAGTAGAGTTTCACAGCGTAGCAGGTGGGAATGAATACAGTAAGATCTAGAATTGAGCATTTACTATGTGCCTAAAGGTTGTATTAAATGCTTTGCATATACTAAGCCAATAGACACAGATAGCTGCTACAGCTTGGAACTTATTCTGTTTCTCCTGCTAGAAAACCGAAATACACAAAAATTAAATAACCTCTGTTTACAGGGTCAGTGAACAAGCAAGCCAGGATTTGAGTCTAGGATGCACTTAACCATCCTCTAAAACTCAGAAGTAGGCTTCCTGCTGTCACAGGACACCACACATGGCTGAGTCTTAACAGACAAAGGTGGTAGACTCTTATTAGGATCTCAGGTACAATTCCTCCTTTGGGAAGACACAGAGATGGACTTCAAAGAACTTACTGACAAAGGATGACTATGAATTACCATTGTGGAAACTTTAGGGCAAAATACTTAAATATTTATTTATTTAAATGTAGTTCAAATAATTTATTTAGGACAAATTTTTTTAAAAAGGTCAGAAAGGAAGGAAAAATGAGAGAAACTTCCATCAACAGACTTTCTAACAGAGGAAAATGAATTTTCCTTGTCTAGAAACTTTGTAGGTCATGGCAGAAACTGGACAGAGGATGAAATAATACTCTCTAAGATTAGTTAATTTTCTGTCTTTTCAAAGACTAAAGCAAAGGTGAACCTAGACTCACCATGCCTGTCCCCATGGTTCAACCAGGGAGATGGTCACTTACTATTTATGGGCTTCCCAACCAGTGAAGGAAAGATGAAGCCCTCCTCTGTCCATTCCTGACTCCAGCTTCGACCTTAGCTGTCTGCTAGCTGTTAGGTTCTTGGCCAACATTACTACCTTCAGATTTTGCAAACGTTTTACCGCAAATTACATTAGACTTTTTTTGTTCTCTTATTTACATGACCAGCTTGTAGTTCTATCATGGCAGAGAGCTAACTCTATCCTAGAGACTAAGGTATATCTGCAGTCTTTCTTGGTTACCTCACATTTAGCTTATCTATAGAGTGGTCTGAGGTCATCTCCTAGCAGGAAGCTTCTAGTTAGAAGCTATTTTTCCTTACAGTTAGTCTATCACAATCAGCAACATTAGGAGCAAGAATCTACAAAAGGACAATAGTACTTTACATTCATTCCTCAAGAGCTTCAGAGGGCACTGCTAGCCTGCTTCCAGTGGCCCAGAACTCTGTCTTTTCTCTTCTTCTTGCTGGTCTAGCATGGTTATCTCAGACCCAACTACTAGATCTCTTCTTATTCACCTACTTCAGCTGTCATGTTAGCCTTTAATCTTCCTTTTAATTCCACTCTCTGTTCTCACAACTACTTATATCATCAACCTGCGCTGTCTATGATGGGTCTCATTCCATTACAATGTACAAAAAAGTGATCTGTTTCCTATATCACAGTGAATGAAGATAGAATACTGGGTGAGGGTGGGTTGTACTGAGTCTGGGGAGTATCTTTTAGTTCGCCATATGCAATGTGATTCAATATTGGGAGAGCAGAAGAAATGACATCTAAAATTATGAAGTCCCATCTAAAAGGATCATAGGGTGATGGGAGGACATGGGTAAATCTGAGGTTGAATTTGGACCTTGGAAAGTCAAACATCTATACCTCCTTTTTAAAAATGGAGATGTGTAAAGTCAAGAGGAGTTCACAGCTGCTACCAGCTGATACCTCCCAAATGGCAAATCTGAAAGGGAACTGAGCTTCCCTATCTCCTCCCTGCCCTGCAGCACACTGACCATTGCTAGACCAAAAGATCTTACCCTTACTTTCCACATCCTCTAACTTCTTACTTCTAATTAATTCAGAGTAATATGAACTAAGCCTGAGGGTCCGCCATAATGTAATTTAAGCCCATAGGCTTCTCCTAGGCTTGAAACATCTGTGCATCCCATGCCTCACTAACTTATACCATCCCCAAATAATAGCCATCAAATATTTCTGCTGATCAGTTGAACAAAAAACCAGGCCATACAGCCAGGTGGCAATGGCTCAAGTCTTTAATTCCAGCACTCAAGAGGCAGAAGCAGGCAGATCTTTGAGTTTGAGGCCAGCTTGATCTACAGAGCAAGTTCCAGGATAGCCAGGGTTACACAGAGAAACCCTGTCTTGAAAAACAAAACATAAAACAAACAAACAATAACCAAGCTTCATAAGTACTTTGTAAGGAAAGTTTTTTCCTGTTGAACAGTATAAAATAATTATAAGACTGCTTATGCCATGGAAACAGGTTAAATATGGACAACAACGTAAAAGAATTTAAAAGGAGAATGGTGAGGTTGGACATGCTGTGGAACTTAAGAGAGCAGAATGTGCATGATATTTCCATGAACAAGGGCTGTATGCAAGTTAAGCATGGTCTTGGTTCTTAGGCTCCATCCGGGTTTGGCACCTATAAGTGTGCTCCTGGACAAATGACATAGGTTCCCAGTGCTGCTGCTCTGTCACCTGGAGACTGATGTAACAGTCTCCAGTACCTGTGTTGTGTTGATGGTGAGGATTACACAAACAACTGTATGTGTGCGATATTCCTGTCCATGCCTGGCCATAGGATTTCAGGAGTACTACAGGCTTTCATGGGAAAGAAACAACTTTCTTACTAATGGCAACCCATATATGACAGACATGATTTTGATTTGTTTTGTTCTGTTTTGTTTTTGTCAGTAGGAAACAGATATTTACTGATGAACTGACAGTCCAAGCAGGAAGTTGCTCCCTCCCAAATCCCCATAATCCACGCATTTGGAAACAGGAAGTATATTCCAAGTCAATTGAACGTCAAAGTCAATTCTTTCAAGGGATTCCTTTGAATGTTCCAGGGCCAGTGCTTTTAGGGTTGGATTTTCCATCTCTTTCACCTTCATAGGGTGATTAGTGGAATGTTTTCTCAGGTAACTCTGCACAAGGTCACTAGGTTCACTCTATTCTTTATTACACTTCCTGGTCAAGATGTTTTTCAATCTAACTCCACCATTTTGGTGGTGAAAGTGTCTGTAGATCTGGAGTGTCTTCCCATTCCTCCTTCAAATGCCTGCGGAAGGACACTGATGGCAACCCTGCAGTCAGTCGCACATCTGTGACTGCCCACCCTCATCATGAGAGCTCTGATGCTCTTCTTTGCTGCTACAAATAGGTATCTGCTTCAATCATGGATCTCATTAGGATATTTTCATACATGTGCATCACTGTACTTTGTTTATATCTGTCTCTTTCAACTCATAATCTCCTCCTGCTCCCCAGGAGAGCCTCCCCTACACTTCTGCTTTGCATGACATTGAGAGATAGATTTAACATTTTGAAAAAGTCTAGATTCTGTATGAGAGCAAAACTTGTAATACTTGCATTTCTTTTCATTATTATCTAGTTATCTTGAGAAATAGTTCAACTTCAACATTCTAACTCCCCAAATCCTGTCACACACACACACACACACACACACACACACACACACACACCACACATTTAATCTAAAGGAATAAATAGAAAAGGCTAAGGAAGATGGAGACACACCCAAAACAAAATGAAGACGGGTATGTTGTGGCATGTACGATAGTCCCAGCATTTGAGAAGTGGAGCCAAGAGAAAGAAAGTTTGAGAGCAGCCTGGGCTACTCAGTGAGTTCAAAGCCAGCCTGGGTTGCATACTGAGTTCCTGTCTCAAATAACAAACCAAGTATTGGAAGACAGCTCAGTGGTAGGATGCTTGTATGTTTAACATGACAAGACTCTAGATTCAATCCCCAATGTAACAAAACAAGGAGGGGGAAGGGAGGGAGGTAATGAGGAAAAGGCAAATAGAAGATAAAAGCATGAGCCAAGGTAGAAGATGGAGACAGCCAGTGTTTCTGGATGCCACTGAGGTCCTATGTAAGCAATATGCACGATGGGTTCTTTATGTAATTTTTCTTATGCCTAAATTTGTCCCACATAGTTATGAGAAAGGTATCATTAGCCTCATTTTTTTAGATGAGCTCTGTTTGGTGCAAGTTATACAATAAAGGAAATAGTCTATCTCTTGCCTTCTGAAACAGTCAATAGCGGTTCCACTTGGGAAGTCTCTATGCACCTAAAACATGCCTAATGACTAAGAAATGAAATGCTTAATATGATTTCAGTGTAATTCATCTAAATAGACCCATCTACTAAGCAGACACTCACTGGGCACTGTTATAGCTGTCATAGGACATTTCAAAGAAATTAGGTGAAGTCTGAGTTTAGATACCCAAGGAACAGCAAGACCAGGTTTTGTACTGGATCCACCTAATTATAAGTGTTTTCTATTTTGTAGTGTGTTTTCTATTTTGTAGTGTGTTTTCTAAAGCTATAGTGTAGCAGTTTCTTTTCTATTGAAACACTGAAAGGGAGGCAGAAGAGATCACTTTAAAAAAAAAAAAAACTTTTGTTTTAATCCCTTTAGCTTGGTAATTCGAGATGCTGCTCTGTGTTTCCTTGCTGTGCTGGCTACTGTTTTGTTCCCTTGACACAGCTGGAGTCATTTGAGAAGGTGGTGGTTTGAATAAGAATGGCCCCTATAAACTCACAGATTCCTTGCTTGGTCACTGGAGAGTGGTACTGTGTGAAGGGATTAGAAGGTATGGCTTTGTTGGAGAAGGTTTGGCCTTGTTGGAGGAAGTGTGTCACTAGGGGTGGGCCCAAGCCCAAGTCAGGCCCAGTAGTTCCCTCTCTTCCTGATGCCTGTGGATCCCCATGTAGAATTTCCAGCTCCTTCTCCAGTACCATGCCTGCTTGCATGCTGCCATGCTTCCCTCCATGTTGATAATGAATAAGCTCTCAAACTGGAAACAGGCCCCAGTTAAATGCTCTCCTTTAAAAGAGTTGCCATGGTTATGGCATCTCTTCACAGCAATAGTAACCTTAACTAAGACACACCTCAATTAAAACAGGAAAAAAGGCCTCCATCAGATGTGCTGTAGCAGGTCTATGGTGTATGTTCTTGATTAATGATTGATGTGGGAGGACCCCGCCACTGTGGCTTTCGTTACCACTGACAGGTAGAACAAGCAAATAAGAAGCATCCTTCATGGTCTCTACTTAAGTTTCTGCCTGCATGTTCCTGCCTTGAGTTTCTGCTCCCTCTTCCGTTTGTGATAGGCCATGATTGGGATGTGAAAGCCAAAATATAAACCCGTTTCTTCCCAAGCTGCTTTTGGTCATGGTATTTACCAAGGAAACTGAAACACTGCATCCTAAATCTTTTAGTAACTAAACAATGAGGATCCAGATGGACAGAAGGACTCCAGTAATCCAGACTAATGCCAGGCTTTACTATGACTAACGGATGCTAAACTCCCAACAGTTACTAAATGTTCCAGCTGCCATCCTTACAAATAATGCAGAGTCAGCATAGCCATAGGAAAAGGCTCAGGAAACTCAGAATCTAAAGTTAACACTAGAAATCATGTTCACATTTGAAACCAGAGCAGTGCTGGTCCAGTGTATAATGCTGATCAAACTACTGTCTGTTAATATATTACTCCCTGTCCCTAGTTGTTGTAATGACTTAGATCTGAAAGGCCCTGGCCAAAGCTCATGAGTCCCTTGGTCCCTTATGAAGCAGTGCTCTGAGGGGACAGGAGGTGACCAGATCTAGAGGGTTCTAAGTTCATCAATGGATTCATCTATTTAAAGGTTCATAGTGTGATGGGCTATTGGACAGTGGTGAAAACAGAAAAGAGTTGGGGCCTAGATGGAGGAAGTGGGTCAGTAGGGTATGCCTCAGGACATTTTGTTCCTTCCTGTACTGGCTAGTTTTATGCCAACTTGACGAAAGCCAGAATCATCACAGAGAGGGGAGCCACAACTGAGAAAATATCTCTGTAAGATCAGGCTATAGGCAAGCTGTAGGACACTTTCTTAACAAGTGATTGATGGAGAAGGTCTAGCCCAATATGAGTGAAGCCATCCCTGAGCTGGTGGTCCTAAATTCTATAAAAAATTAGGCAGAGCAAGCCATGAGGAGCAAGCAAGTAAGCAACATCGATCCATGGCCTCTGCATCAGCTCCTGCCTCCAGGTTCCTCCCCTGCGAGAGTTCCTACCCTCACTGCTTTTGATGATGAATTGTTCTATGGAACTGTGAATCAAACAAACCCTTTCCTCCTCAAGTTGCATTGGGTCATGCTGCTTTATCACAGCAATAGTAACCCTGGCTAAGACTGCGCCTGCATGCCTTTATCCCTACCTCCCTCTCTGCCTACTGACTAAGGTGGGAGTTGAACAGCCTGACTTGATCATATAGTCCCTGACATAACAGTCTACCTTATCACACACCTAAAGTGATGGAGCAAGCTGATCCCCAGCTGGCATCTCAGAAACCTTAGCAGACAATAAGGTGATTTCTGTCAGCAGCCTTAATGGAAAACTGCTGAGCACAGTATCCTCGTGTCAGCGTCACTTCCCCTGTTGGAGAAAGACCTCTGGTGTGTTTGTTTCTAACAGGGGGCACACACAATTTTCTAAATAGGAGAATATTTTGAGTGGAAGTCTCAATTGGAATAACAATATCAAACCTGTAAGATTCAAGCCACACTGCCTGAGGAAGGGGAAAAAAAACTAAAAGGATGAGGGGGAATCCAGAGCCCAGAGAGTAGAAACCAATGACCTAGCTACCCTAAAGAAACTACTCTCATTTTTTAAGAGTTATAATTAATGAAAAAAACAAGAGGCATGTAAATACATTTTATTTTTTATTATATACCAATATAGATAGTACATAAATATATATTTAGATAAATATATTTTTGTTCATATTTCCAGGAAAAGAACTTCCTTTCTATGTAGTGATGCTATCAAAAGGCCCAGAACACTTGTAGGGAATAGGAATTTATAATAAGGAAAGGATCCTAAATGTTGAGGGGCACAAATAGATACTATTCCAAAACTGAAAAAGTTCAACATTCAATAATGAGAAAAAGATGAAACTCGAGCATACCCTTGATACCACACAATCACTGAAAGCTTATCTGCTAAGGCTTTGGAACAGCATGGGTAAACCAGGAAGAAAGAAAGTTGTAAACTGCAGCATGTTTGCTTTAAAAAAGTATCCTCACTGAAAACAAGCATGAACAGTGAAAAAAAATAAAATGAAACTTATTAACGCTTCACAGAGGTGTCATTGGGCTGAGGCAAGCTGTTTCTGAGCCCCCCATAAGTACCTTCTATGTTTCAAATAGTTTTCAAGGACAATGTATGATTTCTGTAATGTAATACATTAAGCAAAGACATAATTTCATTCATATAAAAGAAAGAAAACCAGGATTGCATGGTTTTACTCCAAAACAAAACAAAAAACAAAGAAACCCAAAAACCAAGATTACAATCATAAAAGGAAAAAGAAGAGGCCTTTTTAAAGCCCATTTGGCACTGTTCTCCTCCAGGCTCCCTGTGGTTTGCAGCCTGCTGTGTCCTGGGCAGCTTAAAATAATTCGCCAGTAGATGTCACTGTTGTACTTAAGTGAGTACATCCCAGCTTTGCCTTTGCAAGTAAGGAACCCAATCAACATTCTCTCTCCCTCTCCTCTCCTCTCCCTCTCCTCTCCCTCCCTTTTCTTCTCCCACCTCTCCCTCTCCCTCCCTCTTCACTTCCTCCCTTTTCCCTCTCCTCTCCCTCTCTTCTCCTCTCCCTCTCCCTCCTCTCCCCTCCCCTCCCCCTCTCCTCCCTTCCCTCTCCCTCTCCCTCTCCTCTCCCTTCCTCTCCCTCCTCTCCCTCCCTCCTTTCCCTCTCCCTCTCTAATTTATGTGTGTGAGGTCTGGGTATGGGTGTGAGAGAGTGTGTGTGTGACACAGTGTGCGAGCATGCATGCATGGCTGGTTGTCTTGCTTGCATATACTTGTGGAGGCCAAAAGAACATTAGATTCGCTGGAGCTGGAGTTAGGTTGTTGTGAACTGACATGTGGGTACTAGGAACTGAAGCCAGAGAGCACTCTCAGCCACTGAGATTGCTCTCCGACCCTTCAAACCTCTTTTTATGAAAACCAATGTTAAATGTCTTTCTGAAATGACTACAGTGACTATTATTGTGTGGCTATGAAAGAAACAAGTTCTACGCATGGCCACTACCCATCTAGAACTGTCAGATCTAACACACTCCAATGAAAACCCACAGTGTTACCTAGATGGCCATAGGCCTAACTCACACACTGCATACATAGTTTCAGACCAGAATATAATAAAGCAGAGAACAAGAGATTGTGGATGGATGTCAAAATTAAAGCAAAACAGAAAAGGCCACAGGGAGCTGTGGGGAAAAGAGGGCAGTGAAAAATGGCATGGTTTGGTCAACACAATCAAGCCATCTAAATCTGGAAGTGGCAAGCCCTGCCTAATTTTGTCCTGGAGAGTCAATGCTTCTTTGCCAGTAGGTGTGTGAATGAATGAGAAAGGAGAAGCCTATGTTTTTTAAATGGGTCATCCTGCATTTGGCAGATTTCCCACCAACTTGTTGGACTGTTATTTGAGCAGCTGGAGAGAATGAGACGTTTATAGATGTGCAATGAAGACAGGTGACTTGGGTTTCACTGGAAAGCGCGGAGCATAGCTGTCAGCTACCATATGTTATTCATAAATTTTTAGTACAATGATATTAAGTGACTAGCAGCAAATGGGTTTCTTCCCACAGGGAGGTTTAGGCATCACAGCTAATGAGACAGAGTACTCTGCAAAGAAACTATAGACACAGTCACCTTCTAGCACACAGATTTTGCCTTGGTTTGCTGCAGTCCATTGATTTTTTTTTTCAAACAATGATCTACATACAAAATACAGCCTCAGCAACTTTACATATACAATTTACATTAAGTCCATATTAAATGAACCTCTGCAGACCACGAAGACCTACAGGATAAGCACAAAGATTTCCACTTACGTTTAGATCCAAGTACAATTCGCTTCTACTTGTCTTTTCTTTCTCTTCATGGAGCACAAATGGACAGGGTGGTCCAGCTCTGTAACACAGGACCCAAGCCCCTCCATCCTTATTGGGAAGGTCTTTTGCTGTCTGCTCATTGAAGTTGTCACAGGGAAAGCCTTCAGAGGGAACACCTAAGTGAAGATGAAATACAATGTCTTCAGTAAGTTTAGGGATGCTATAAGGTCCTCTCCATGTTCTGGCTTCACTCTCTAGTGTATAAGTTCAGAGTTTGCTGTCCTTGAAAGGGCTTCTCCCATGTACTTTTTTAGGATCTTCAAGCATATGCCCTCATCACCAAAAAGTTGGTACCCTCGCTCTTTCCTATGCTTCAAAGTCCTACGTGCCAGCCCAGGCTGAGCTGCTAATTCACCATAGAATCAGAGGAGGGGCGGGGAAATAGGGATATGGATTTTTAGCTCTACCACTCCATGGTGTCTCCCAAGCCAAGACACTAATGTATTTGCTCTTCTGGAACTGAAGCTGTGCCTTATTTCTGGGGACAGACTCGTCATACATTGAGCATACAGGTCCATGTCCGTTTGATGATGGGGGGGGGGGTGCTGCATGAGTAACCCATTTGAAATGACTTTTGTCATCTCCAGAATCATCAGGTAACCTACTCTTACCTAAACTGTGTAAGGGTGACAATGGGATATCTTCATATTTTAACATAACCTAGAATTGGGAAACACTGGTACTCCCATTTTCTGGGAAGGCTGGCGGGGGGAGGGGCGGGGGGACTGACACACAGAGCTGGTAAGCAACAGTGTCAAGTTCCTAAGAGCAATAAAGGAGAAAGCAATGGTTGGAAAGCAGGCAGCTGAACACTAGAGGCTATGTCCTTAGAAACTATGTATATAGTCTCTGCCTGACAATCCTGAGATGGCAACGCGTGTTCTGTGATAAAAGGGTGTCATGGTCAGAAAGACTTCTCAGCTAATGTCAGGCTACTGAAGAACGTGAAATGCCTCTTGGTGAAAAAAATAAGCAAGTCCCCTAAACCTATCAAATGGGATTTCCTCAAACTTATTTGACCATGGGATCCATTTAAAGGGACATCTGCTGAGCCAAATATGTAGTAAACTATTAGCACTCCACTGGAATGCAGTTTGGAAAATACTAGATTAGATCAATGACACACATGCCTCTCGAGGCACTCACATTCCTGGTCCTCTTTGAATTCCTGGTAAGCAACCTCAGCAAAACCTGAAGCAACCAGGTAGACATTCAAGACTTAGGCTAGGTGTCTTTTGCAAGAGGGATTGCTGGATATGCGATAGGGTGTTTATTATACATAATCCCTGTAAGAGAGGCGCTCTGGAAGTGATCCAAAGCCAGCCGATGGTCTTGCCATGCTGAAAACCAGACTCATTAGTAATCTGAGCTGGGACTAGCTCAGCACACAAAAGGGCTGTGAGGCAGCATGCTTCTCTCTTATGAGAGCAGCATTTGAAGAGCCAGAGAAGTTAAGGACATGTAAGGTGTGGATTTCTGTTTGCTTGTTCAGTTCGGCTCCTTGAGTTTTAATCACACTTCCAAGTCAAGGTGGCAGAGGTCGCAATGCTTCTAAAGCTGCAACTGTAAATGTTCAAAAACCACATTCAGCCTCTGAGAAAAATGAGAGCCCAGGATCTTAGGAGTCCACTGTCATCCCTGCAAATGTAGGGTGTCTGGAAAGTGAGCTCGGGTACCTTCTTCATAAGAACACAGTTCCTTAAGGATCTGTCTACTTGAGCCACTCCCATACCTACTGTCTATAGAACATGCAGCCAGCTGTTCACCTGAGCTCTGACTTAGGGAGTTCTCAAGGAGCAGGGGGTGAGGGATGGGGCACGAAGCTAATGCCTAAAAGAGCCTCAAAGCACCTCTACAGACAACCCTGAAAGGAAATCATCACTGTGAAGACCCGAAGCTCATGGATGGCTCATCCCTCCCCTAAAACGTTTCTGTCTCTGTTGTTAAGAAAGAAGGAGACACACCCTTGTAAAACTATGGAGTGCTCACTTCACATCAACTCACTTAAGTCGATAATTACTAACCAGACCCCTCACTTAGATCCCAACGCTCCTTTCCTGTTGGCTATGGAGTAAATGCTGGCTTTGGATGAATGTTACATGGATTAATGTAACTATATAACACATGATATATATCACAAAATACATTGTACAGTACCCCAAGTAAGACATTCATTTTATCAGAGGCATATTGTCTGGTGAGACTAGATTTATTATTACAGTATAAAGAGTGGACTGAAAGAGTGTTGGATTCACAAAATAGCAAAGGCCTGCTGTTCCCAGAAAAAAACACACACGTACATATGTACATGTGCACACACATGCAAACACACTCACATACCTGCAGTGTCTAGGTAGTACCACATTAATGAGGTGAGGCATATAATCCAAGTCACTCTTTATACAGAGGAAAAACAATAGAAAGCTTAAGTAGAAACAATAAAAGTTAATTTAATTCTGGAGTTGATTTTCATTTTAAAGGGCCAATTATTGATGCCTAATATCCAACCAGACAATAGCCTATGAAGAAAACACGCAAGACACGTGGTAACTCTGACAAGGATCATTAGGACAGGAAAGGAACACAGGCAAATAGAGTTTACATGAGACCATTATCTCAGAAGTTTGACAAACTAAGGGGAGAGGACAAATTCAACTTTCCAAGAAAAATGAATAGATAAATTTATTAGGTAATTTTTGAATAAGGAGTTTTAATAATATAAATACAAATGACTTGTAAGGTAAAATATATGACTAATTTATTAAAATAGGGCATCTCCATATTAGTCTTTTCAGCTCAAGTAAGCTGAAAAGTAAGCAAAAAATGAACTTGAAGCAAGTAAATGTGTCAGCAAGTAAACTGTCACCCCATTTCTAATACACAGAGATTCTCAAGGTGTTAGATTTACATTTCTGAAACACCAAAAATCATCAACTTAATCAAATGTCTTTTTTCTTTAGTGTACATTATGAGTCTAATTTCATCTAATTTTATTAGTTGTTTTGTTTCTCAAAGGCCTTGATTGATCACAAATACACACAAAGGTTAATTTGACAGGTGATCATGGTTAATAGGACGCACAGCACAGATACACAAAGGATAAGGTGGCTTACCTTTGAAAGTCTGTGCTTTCCCCAACCATTCAAATGATGAGCTGCACTTTGCTGATGCTAACCTACAACATCAGCCTGGGGGCTGCTGTCAGTAATCAAAGCAGTGGGAGCAGACAGAGAGAAAAGGTAATATGCCATTTACAATGGAGGCAGTACTCAAAATCCACCTTTCCCAGATGCAATCAGTCTCTCTGCCCGTGGCACACAAATTGCTACTTGATTTCTTTGCTCCCTCCTTGCATGGCAGTATGAGTTCAGAATCTTCCTCCTGTCTCTGTGACTGCTATGAGAATCAGTGTTTCATAACTATACACATATTGGATCTGGCCATGAAACCTGCTCTGGCTGAATGAGTGTAGGCAATGTGACACTTCACAGCTCTGTATGTAATTATACACATCCATACCTACAGCATTGCCAAATAGGCTCATGGCTAGCTTCAGTCAGACTCAATGCTCTATAGTATCACACCTCAACTCCCGTGATCACCACTACCACAGCGGGAAATGATAACATGTAACTGTATTAGCAATGTGAATAGAATTCTGAGAAAAAAAAATCTTGTCACTCCATCCCAGGAGAACCATGAGCAAGTGCCACCAGATCCCTACCACCACCAGATGGGATTGTGTCTGGAGGATGGTGTGTCCAAGTAGAACGCTGTTGGTAGACCAGGATGCAGGATGGAGTGAGAAGCCGGCTACAGCAGTTTGAGAATATACAAGGAAAGGATCATAGCTACCAAATGAATAAAATGTTTGGATGTCTGAAATTATATTCAACTTCAAACGAAATGAAACACTATTTAAAGTAGAACGAATTCTTGTATATCTTCCCATCTATCCACTTATTCTACAGCCGAGGGAACTAAGCCCCGAAGGATTTCAGTATTTCCAGCACGCTTAGTGGCAAACTTTGGATGAAAATCCAGTTCCTAGAGAGAACGCCTCCTACTGTACTTACAGAAGGTCATTATTTACTGCCAAACCACAGATGGGGATGTTGAAGTTAAGAGACAGAAGATGGTGGGAGTGACTAAGAGCCCAGGCTTTTGACCGCTGAGCTCCGTTCCTGGCTGCTTCTAATACTAGTTGCTTAACCTTGAAGTAACAAACATCCTCACATCATCATTGCCTCACTAGTAAAAGTCAGATAATAAGGATAAACCTGGTAATGAATGGGAATCCAAATTATATTCTCCAAGGAAACATCCTAGGTTGTGGGTGTGTGAACTTCATGAGGGATGCAAGTAAATCGTGGCTTAAAAATATATTACATCCAATGGAGCTAAAAGATCACATCTGTGAATGAAGGACAACTTTTTATCAGAGAAGTTAAAAAGACAAATTGAGCTCATAAGAATTTATGAAAGCCTTCCAGTAAAGGAGACCCCAAGTCTTTCGAGCACCCAAAATAGAAATCACATTATCTGATGTAATAGCCTCAGGTAAGTGCCAGCTCTGAAAACCATCGGTCCTCAGGGGTCTGCATGGAGACACTAAGGCATTTCTTCACTGAAGGTCAAATTCATGACTGGAGACCCCAGTAAGCCTATTTACAGGCAAGGCATCCAAAGAAATAGCATTTTTAAAGAGTTATATCAATATACACTAATGATAATCACATTAACTGTCTCATATGGCCTTTTCCTGGGAGGGATATGGACTTGCAAATAAAGAAACTCATTTGTGAATATAGTTACGCTGAACGTTTTAACAAGTGTCACATATTTAAAGTAGTACAAATTATGCTGAGAATGGGTAAAGGCTAAGAGGAGGTACATCTAGGTAAGATATGGTGAGAATAAAATATGGCTCTAGGCATGATGTAAAAGAAAGTATGAAAGTATGTTTCATTAATTCATTTTTGTAACCAAAAAATTGAAAAAGACTGGTCCTTTGGGTCTAATACAGATTTTTTCTAATACAAAATTCTGATAGCAATAACTATAGAAGTAGGTTGACATCAACCTTAATTACATGCCAGCTGTTCTCCAATTACCTGCACTGAGTTTTACTGGCAGCACTGGGGTTTAAGGCATGCCAAGCTACCTGCTTATAACCTTTGCTCTTCTAGCTAGAGAAGCAAGGCCTATTTCCTTAAGTGCCCAATGTTCCAAATTCCTCAGGAGAACTGCCTGTCAGAAGTCTCTGTGAAACAGCCAGATTCTCAAATCACTGCCTTCGCCCAAGTGTCCTGGACACCAGAATTTTCCAACTTCCCTTTGCCTTGTGCCAGCAATCTTCACTAGGCCTCCAAACAAACTGATTGTTCTAAGGGTGAGCAACGTCTGATACAAGGGATTTATTCTGCATCATACACTTTATACATTACACATGCTGGGGATCTCCTCAATGACCCCGCAAGCTAGGCATAATGTCTCTGATTTTAAAGATGGAAAAGTGGTGATGGGGGAAGTCAGCCTTGCTCAAGGTAAAACAAGAAGTGAATAGAATAGAATTCAGAGCCTACAGCCCATCGATAACCTCCTGCCATACACAACAAAACAGACTACAGGCAACAATTAGTTTTAGGTGCCCAATGGCAAGCAGCAACCTAATCCCTGGGAGAGTGGAAGTGTGTGAGATGAGCCACACAGCTGTCCATGATTTCTGCCAAACACTGGTTTCTGGATTGCAGAGGAAAAATGAAGTGAGCCCTGGCAACATACCTGACATTTTAAGCATTCTAGCATGAATATAATAAAGAGCATAGGGATTGGTCAGAAAATATTCAAAGAGATACTAGCTTTAATTTTTCAAGTTTGAAGAAGGTTAGAAACCCATGGATTAAAACAGCTCAACTAACCACAAATAAGACAAATGCAAGAAACCAGCAATAAACAAACTTATTGAAAACCACTGATAAAGGACTAGTATTGAAGCAGGTAAGGGAAGCTGGACATTAGCACACGCTTCCATTCAGAACTAAAAAGGGAGAAGACAGTGAGTATTGGCAGCACTTCAGTGCAGTTAAAAGGAATGGGAAAGGATGGCGTAAGGCGACTCACTTTATTGCAAAGTTATAACAATCCTAAATTTGTACTACTGATACCTAATAAAAGACCTTGAAAATATGTGAAGCAAAATGACCAGAAATTAGTGGAGAAATATACAAATTCAAAATCATATCAAGAGACTTCGATATTATTCTTTCATTAATCGCCTTAAAAGATTGACAGAAAATCAGTGGAGAAGTCAGAAATGGTGGCTTATGCCTGTAACTCCACCACTCAGGAAGCTGAAGCGGGAAGATTACCATGAGTTCAAGGTCAACTAAGTTCAGGACAACCTGGGCTACATAGTGAGAGCCTATCTCAAAAATAAGACTGCAAAATCAATAGATACAAAGACTTAACCAGATTTTATCCAATAGTTATAAAATATCCCACCCAATAATTGGAAAATACATAGTCTTTTCAGACATATGTAGAACATATAACAAAATATTTGAAAATTAGACAACATACTTAACCTCAAGCATTAAAATTGCAAGAAAAAGTCGAGGAAATTGGGGTCACAATTAAAGTGGAATTCATGGAAATTTATAGAGCTGCCCAATACAGCATGGCCCTCCCTAACTCTGGAATGTTGCACATGGTGGACACAGCATTAACCTAGAAAAGATCATATGCTTTCTGAACACTGCTATTGAAAGCCTTGGCGTTTCCCCTGCTTCGCTCCCAGGAGCTTTTCAGTCTGTAGGGTGAGGCATGGGTTGGACACTGATCTTGAAGAACAAGGACCAGCTCAAGAGAAAGAACTCTGAATGCATTAGAGGTTCCTGGGAAGACAGTCCATCCAGTTCACTCTACAGTAAAGTCCCAGCGCAGAATCTTTACATACATCCAGCTAGTTTTTCAGTACCAATGGCTGCCAATTAGCTGAGAATTTCTAACACTACAAGCAAGAAGCTTGAGTATAAAAGAAGCTTAGAAACAAGCTGTGTAATTCCATGCCTAGTGCACCAAGATCTGCTTGGAGACTGCTTTCTTCCACAGTCATAGCTCCTAATGATTGCTGCTTTTCTATTCTTCAGTTCTTGTTAGTTTTCTAACCCAGGGAATTTGTTTCCCCTTAAAGCCTAGGAGTCTTCTTAAGGGCCACCCACTCATGTTAGTTCCTGGAAACTCATAAACCGTTGCTTGTTTTCTTAACTAGGTCATTTAGTTCATACACAACCTCTAAAAATCTGGACTCACTAACTCTACTTTCTAACCTTCCATCAGGAACTCTGACAAATATTGGCATTGGCAATGGTATCTATTACCTGCCTTCTAACATGCGCATATTTACTAATGCACATAGCTATCTTCTAACAAGCTCATATTTATTAATGCACATAGGCCCTTGCTGTCTGCTACCCACCATACTTTTTTTTAAATAGAATAATAGCAATAATGTTGGAATGGCCCTTCTATTCTCCAGTGAGCTATCAAAATGATCAACCCCTTCCCATCTTCTATTCTGACAGAGAACAGGAAAATTGACCTAGCCCTGAATAAGGAAGTGGTATAAATTAAGTATGCTGCTGTCTTTCCCAGATGAAGACGATTCAATTGGTACAAAAGAGAAGCATTTTAAAGATCAATAAAGGCACAGGAACAGGGAACTCCTCAGACTATTTGCTAGCAATATAACGTCTGAATAACGGCTGTAATTGGCATCCTCGTGTAACTGAACTTACAAAAGGCTAGCTGTTCTACAAAAGTCACCTAGAGTCCTGACTAACCCTAAAGGAATTCCCATGGCAAAGTGCTAAGAATGAATCACCATCTCTGAACCGTTCCAATCTTTGATGTTGGCACAAATCTCTTCAGTTCCTTTACAGCGTAGCTAATGTCTTCAAGAAACAGGGGAAATAATATGATGCTTTTCTCCTAGAACATGAGGTATAAGGAGTTCACTCTCAAGTTCAAATGAATGGTTCAGTAGACATATTCTCAAATTCATTTTACTTGCTTTTTAAGTATTTTTGTTGTTTCTGATCCTCTCTTCAATGTATAATATGACCAGAAAACCAAACCAAACCAACCAACCAAAACAACTAACAAGGACAACAAACCACTGAAACAACAAGAGGAGTTTCATGTAGGAGAATATTAGAGGACTTAGAGTCTTGCCAATAGTTTTTTTTTCCAGTTAAAGTACCACAGTTTCTTTTCAATACACCTTGAATCCATTTGCTCAAACACAAATTAGTCCTAATCATATTTAATTAATTAGCTTGCTTTTAGCATCACACCAATATTTGACCCCACCCTCAAGGGGACTGTTGCAATCAGCAGTAAGATTTTGCTATGTCTTGAGGCTATTATTATACCAAAAAACACAGCTCCAATTTAAATTGCGTGTCAGTAGAAAAATCAATGTACTAAAAGAAAATTGATTCCATAAGCCAAAATTTTATGAAAGCAACTGATCCATAAATGAGTTAAAACTATATACTAAGAACAGAACTGAATTATTTTTCTCAGCCAAAACAGGCTTATAAAGGTATTCAAATCCATGGTAAACATTCACTGGAAAATGACAGTAAATAGTAAAACAGGGATCTTAACAGCCTAAGGTTTCTGAGAAATCATAAATCAGTACAAGATTGTCAGCAGTGCTTCAGTAAACAAAACAGGTTGGGCTGGTGTGTGTTGTAGAGACAACAGCATCAGGAGCCCGGCTTTTACTATGGACCCACATGCTACACAACCAAAGGAGGATTGTATAGGCCAGTCGTGAGTCTGCTAATAGACAGAAGTTCCAAATAATTAATGCTCTCTTCCCTTATTTGAAATGAGAATGTACAGATGAAGGGCAGGAATGTACCTGATTCCTGGGAAAAGCCTCAAGCTTGTCACATGCGGGGATGGGGTGGGGTCAAGAAATGACTTTGCAGAGGACTCAGCATTGCTCAAGCCACTGGGAAACCAATTGGCAAAGGAAGGAAGAACACATTGCTAGGGCAACAGGCAACAAAAATCTATTTCTGCAGCAATGTCTTCTAGCTAATTTAATCCTAAAATAGTTCTGTAATTTGCCACAGAATCCAGAACAGCATGAATTACTGAAAAGGATAAAACAGTAAAGGAAAGATTGAATAATTTGATGTAAATTACTAAAGGTGTTACTTTGCTGAAGAGACTTGACACTATTTTCTTTGCAAAAAAAAAAAAAAAAAGTTAAATTATGTCTATTTTTAAAACAATGCAAATTTGAGTCTTAATATTTGTACCTTAAAAGAAAAATCATTGATGAAGTTGGGGAGGTAGCCCAGTGTGTAAGAGGCCTGCTATATTGGTATGAGGACCTAAGTGCCAACCCCCAGTACCCACATAAAAAGTTGGATGCAGAGGTCCGCATCTGTGACTGCAGTGCTGGAGGGTGTGGCAGATACAGTCAGATCCCTGCAGCTCACTGTAGCTTGGCCAAATGGATGAATTCCCAGTTCATTAAGAGACTCTGTCTCAAACAATAAGTAAAAAGTGATCAAGGAAGACATTCATTGTTGACCTCACACACACACACACACACACACACACACACACTCACACACACATACACACACAGTGGAGGGAGAGAGAGAGGAGACTTACACACATGAACATACATATATATATTTATACACATATAAATAAAATTCATACACAACAGAAAAGCAATGGAAAATTTTAAATCACTTCTATTGTTGCTGTGGGAAACAAAATGAAGACAGAATGTATATATATAACATATACGCTGATAGATCTCTTTCTACATGGATACAGGAGATCACAAATGGAAGGGTTGGCAACAACTGGCGCATCCTTGTTTGGCTCTAGGAACTTGGCCTGGTAAGAGGGCCATCGAGGGAATTAAGAAAGAACGGACAAACAGACACACTTATATAAACATTGGGTTTGGGTGGACCGAGGCCTCTGATGGAGAAATCACCCTAGTGTGGTTGTGTTTTGCCTTGTGGCCTGTGTGTGTGAATGCCGCTCAGGGAGACAAAACGCGGTGGCGCTAGACTATGTTAGTTCCTCACCATCTTTGGGGGTGGGACACGCTCATGGGACACGCTGCCGACTCAGAGTGGTGACTCAGGGGAGGCAGAACATGGCCTAAAATGGGGAGTCCCAACCTGTGTCTCTCCAGGTAAGAAACGGCAGCGCAGGCTGGGGTCAAGGCTGTGGTTGCCAAACTCCTGGGAACCTAGACATCACTGGGAACAGGGAGGAGTTAAGAACAGGACCCCTGGGCCTGAGATGAGTCCTGGGATGGGAGAATCTGGCTCAGCTCAGGGTGAGTGTCAGGAGCACAAAGGGGCCTTCTGCAGAAGACTTAGGCTGTGCAGCTCTGTAACGAAGGCGTCCCCCAACACCCTTGGGGAGATTTATGAGAGAGACAATCCTTGTTCGTCTGAAATGTTTATTCATGGTGAAAAGGTTGCATACAACTTACTCAGGGTGGGCCAGAGATTAAATACCTTTTGGAGGAGGAAATGTCCAAGAAGGGAAGCTTATTGGTTAGACCCTCTGGGTGGCACATCTAGATACCTCATTAGCATGGAGAACTCTGGGCTCTATGCTACGTGACCAGTTGTCATGGTCCTCTTAGTGAGGTTTCATGGTCATGTGCTCCAGGACTGGAATCTGGTTGGGAGCAGATTCAAATGCCTACTGTTCTCAATTATGAGAGTTGCTGGGGTTCCTTAATCTGCTGGACTTAATTAGTTTTTCTGTCCTGTGACACAGTTCAACTTGCCCCACACCCGGGAAACTCAATGTGCTTATTATATACTGTTGAATAGAGAAGCAGGCTTATTGCATACAACAGAATAAGGAGGTGGGATTATTGCAGATAAATAAGGAGGCAGCACTTATGATATCAGTTGGCTCGGTAGGCAGGTTAAGCTAATCTCTGTAGGAGTAGTCTCTGTAGGGGACCAGTCTTCAGGCTACAAATATTCATAAGAAGAAAGCTATGGGGACATTTTCTGCACACATTACCAACATTCGTACTTGGGCCAGGAGAGAAGCTTTGTCATTTGCCTGAGTCTAGCCCAGAGAAGGATTTGGCCTTTTCCTATGAGTTGGAGATCTTTGGTCCTGTATGATCATGTCCATAAAAACAATACGCACTCACCCAAGCCTGCTCACACTCAGGGCTTCCTCCACTTAGCATGAGAAAGTCCAACAGTCTTACATGATTCTAGGCTCTAAGTTCTGAAGGCTCTGGGCAGACCTCTGTTTAGTAATATATTCCCACTGAGCAGGGGAGCAGGAGTTATCCTCAGGTTTTCTGGGGTTCATTACTACCACCTAACAGACAAAGAACAGGCTGAATCAAGTAGATTGCAGTGATCAGTCAGCTGCCATGGGACTCATGGCGATTTGTGGGACATGAACAGAGTCTGAAGGAGACGTTAGCAGCAGACGACTGTGTTCTCTGGGCTAGACTGTCAGTGGTCCAGACTTCAGAACTAAATGGTGGTGGCCACCCAAGGAAATCCAGATCAACCTAAATGCTATTGCTAAATGCAAGAGCAATGACTGAGGAAAGATCCAGTGTACCAAAAACAAGCTTGTAAATACTAGAAGGAATCATGTCTATATCTATATATTCTCACATACTATTGCTATAGCTGCAGATAAATATTACTTTTTGTTTTCTGTTTCATGACTACTAGTTTCTTTTCTTCCCCTCTTTCACTCTAGGAGGAGAGGCTAGCTGAAATTAGGGAATTTATTCATGAGTTGCAAAGTAAGATGATGGATCATCATGGGATGAGAAAAAGTATGAGTGCCATTCAAAAGACTGGAGTCAGGAAACAAGCTACTCACGGCATATAAACGCAAAGCTCTAGTGGGCACAAACCACTAGACTTCTCAGGGGTCATTGGCCAGCACGGGCCAGAGAACCCCCACTAATGCCAACATACTTTTCTTTCCATCAAATTGTATCCATGAAACTAAAAGAAACAATCACTGGTCTAAGTCTGTATATAGTAGTAAATAACCACTTTTTTGTTTCTAGCCATGTTCTAGAAGATACCCGGCTCTGGGCTTAGCTGTTCAGTTCTTCCTTGTTTCATAGGTACAGTAGTCTATAAATAAATTCCTGTTTTGATTAAGAGAACTCGTCAGTGACTCACAAACCTAAAGAGGCTGCACAATGAAAATATAGTAGCCTCGATTATCCACACACTGTTTCAAGACCCTGTGCATATCTGCAACAGCCAGTACTGAACTCTAAACACTACACAAGATTTCAAGTTACACATTACTTATGTGGCTTAAAAAATCTTTATTTAATATCTATAGGAGTCTATAAAATAAAAACCAAAAATTATATTGTTGACTTTGCCATTTGACATATTTCTTTGGACCACTCAGGTAACTGTCTTAAGATCTTTCCAGAAGAATGGCTCTGTCTCCCCCCACCCCCCACCTGGGCTGTGAGAAAGCAGAGTCTGAACTCAGAACTCGGGAGAGACGGCCGCCTCAGACTCCAGAGGGCGGTTGACTGCAGTGGTGCGCCACCACTGGCCAAGAATGGCTCTCTTACTGATGCTTTCCTTACACATTTTCTATTTTATCCATAGTATTTATTTCCTGTATCATTGGAGAGCCTCAGTTTAACTATAACAATGCAGAATACCAGATATATTTCTTCTATATAAATAGCATTGTGTGGTCCCATTTTTAAGACAGACAGGAAGGAAGGGAGGGAGGGAGGGAGGGAGGGAGGGAGGGAGGGAGGAGGGAGGGAGGGAGGGAGGGAGGACAAGGGAAGGGAAGGGAAGGGAAGGGAAGGGAAGGGAAGGGAAAAGGGAAAAGGGAAGGAAAGGGAAAAGGGAAGGAAAGGGAAAAGGGAAGGAAAGGGAAGGGAAGGGAAAAGGGAAGGAAAGGGAAAAGGGAAGGAAAGGGAAAAGGGAAGGGAAGGGAAAAGGGAAGGGAAGGGAAGGGAAAAGGGAAGGGAAGGGAAGGGAAGGGAAGGGAAGGGAAGGGAAGGGAAGGGAGAAGGGAAGGAAAGGAAAGGAAAGGAAAAAGGAAAGGAAAAAGGAAAAGAAAGGAAAAAGGAAAGGGAAGGAAAAGAAGAAAGAAAGATGTTCATATGGTCCAGATAGCCATATAGTTCATGTTTTTTCACGAACTATTGAAGTCGAGAATTGTGTTATAGATGTAGCAAGAAGAGAAGACAGGGCTCAGGTTGGGAGCCATGTTGTTGAGAAAGAATTGTTAGAATACAATATTGGCAAGAACTCAGACTACTTTCATGGAAGGGCTTTGTGGTTTATTAGTAATGCCTTTCTTGGCCCAGGAGGAAAGTATGATAGAATGTGCACCCTGTTTGGGGCATTATTTGACTAATCTCTATGTCTCTGTTTTTTTGCCTGCTAACTTATTGGCAGGTCTTTATCAAAGCCATCCTGTCAGCTTAACAAGAAATCAGAAAATTTATGAAACTCAACTTGATACTGCAACAAATGTTTGCAAGAGTAGAAAATACATGTAAAAAATAAAAGACATGGTGAATTAGTAGGTGTGAATGTTGTACTCGTCTTTCACTCCTATTAGTGGACAAAGGCTATAATAGCATTTGAAAATGCGAAATAAACCCAAATGGGATTGATGATCTTGCTTTCCTTACAATTAAGAAAAGAAGGTTACATTCTGAGATTGTAAGAATGTAATATGGGGAGTGATGGAAGAGTCTCTACCATTAGAAGACATTACCTTTGTAATGTAATGTTCTATGTTACTGAGTAATGAAGCAAGGCTAGGCCTACAGACTATAAAGATGGGGATAAGAAAGCAGGAGGAAAGTGAAAGAAAAGTCACTAGAAACTAAGAACTACCCAGTCGTCCAGGTTCCTCTCCCACTCGGGAAAGGTCAAGTGATAGCTCTAAAGACCTGTAACCGGATCCTCTTCCTCTTTTGATGTTCTCACCAAGAGAGATTTAACTGCCCTTTCCTTGATTCATTAGATGCTCACTTCAAAGAGCCCCTAAAAGCACAAGATTTGCCTAAACAATCCCCTTGTTTGAGTAAATCTAGACAAACCCCCAAGGCAATCCATCCTAAATTTCACACATTATTGCCTTTGGCCCTGTCGGTGACCTCAGCCTACAACATTGATTGCTGCTTGCCTCCCAATATGAATCCTTCTGATGATCAATCAGTTGGCAGGACAGACAGTCATCCAATCTGATACTAAAGATGGACCAAAACCCAAGAGCAAACTCACAATGTAGAAGACGTGCCATGACTTTTCTGTTTACAGACCATTTCCAAGCAACACAAAAATGGCCCACACTTGATCTATGACTTAGGATTCTGAAATGAAGACAGACATACTATTTAGTAACAAATTAACTCAAAATAATCTATGAATTTAAAAAAAATGTCTTTGTTCTAACATGCATGTAAGATGTGAGTTACTCATGTGGAAGGAGAGCACAGCCTTCTGTGAAGTCCATGTTTTCAACATAGAAGACTACTAATAAGGAAGGTGATCCTTACCAGTAAGTGTGGAAACTGTTCAGACAGAAAAAAAAATACAGAACTAACAAAGTTGGAAAGGCTAAAATACAGCATACAAAGCTGGTAACACAGTAGCAATGAAGGTATTCTGTTCTAAGCAGGAAGGATCCCATCATGTTTAAGCTAGCCCCAGACACTTATGGCACTAGACTCAGAAAGTTCTCATTGCTTTTGTTTAAAAATAAATGAACACATGTATAATTACTTTGTGGAGTATACTGAATAGAAACAGGAAGGAACAGCTAGGTGTGGTGGCCTATGCCTTTAATTCCAGCACTCTGGAGGCAGAGGCAGGTGAGTCTCTGAGAGACTGAGGCCAGCCTGGTCTATATAGTGGGACCATGTCAGAAAGAGAGGGAGATGTGGGGAGGGAGAGAAGAAAGAGAATGGGGAGGTAGAAGGGAGGGAACTTGAAGAGAAATACTGGCAAACAAACCAATGCCATTCTTATGACTGCAATATTTCATCAGGAAGAAATTTCTAAGAGGCAAACCTCCTGTACAAAAAAAAAAAAAAAAATGTTTATCATACCATTAAAACCCTGAGACTAGGGTGATTGCTCAGCAAGTGAAGACATTTGCCTGGCAAGCCTGTGGACCCAAGTTCGATTCCCATGACCTATCCAAAGGCAGGAAGAGAACCAGCTGTCACTGATGGCCACACACATTCGATGGGCACTTCAACACACAACACACTAAAATATATATGTAAAATAAAGCCTCTGATAACTGTAAACCAAATGTTCAAGATTGTTAAATAAAAGAATGTCTTGTTTACTCTACAGTTTAAAACATTAAAATAATGCTTTTGAAAGATTTGAAAATATGAGATTTTCAAGGAACATGTTGAACTTCAAAGCCATACAAGTGCAGAAACTTTTAAAAAGTATTGTGAAAGCATTCAACTTAAATTAAATTTCAAGAGTAATATTTCTAAGGGTGGTGATGATGGAAAGATTTTCTTCTATACTTACGATTTCTATGGTTATTTAATGATGGCCATATAATGCTTTTATTTAAAAAAACATAAATTTTCATTTAGTGAATCAAGAAGAGCACTTTTGGAGAAATATACTCCAAATAGCTTCACAAGAACACATCTCTCTCTGGAGGGTTTCCTTTCCCTACATTCAAGATGGATTTGGATTGGAGAGATGGCTCAGTGGTTAAGAGCACTGACTGCTCTTCCAGAGGTCCTGAGTTCAAGTCCCAGCAACCACACGGTGGCTCACAACCATCTGTAATGGAATCTGATGCCTCTTCTGGTGTGTCTGAAGAGAGACAGTGTATTCACATACATAAAATAAATAAATCAAGATGGATTTGTACATGCCCAAGTCAGTAAGGTATCATGATAACACACTGACAACTATTTTGTTTGAAACTTGTGAAATCTAAATTAAGATGCTTATACTCCATTATCCTCAGTTCTTGTTGTTACAATCAAGATACACTCAACTTGTTAGTATTTGAATCCATTAAAATTTTCCAAAATTAGCCAGGCGTGCTGGAATACACCTTTGATCTAGCACTCAAGAGGGAGAGGTAGATGAAGCTCTGGAATTTGAGACCAACCTGGTCTGCATAGAGAGTTCCAGGAAAGCCAAGACTGAAGACGGAGAGAGAGAGAGAGAGACCCTGTCTTATAGCAAACAAACACTCCAACATTTAAATAATTTTAATGACTTGACATGTAGTATAATTTCATTAAGTTTAGTGAACATTTATAATACAAGTCCTTTATATTTTTGGAAATTGTCTTTGGATTGCACTTAAGATAACAACTATTCAGAGTAAATGAGTTAATATATCTAGGTGCTATGTAATTACAAACTGTAATTATAATGTTGGTTTTAGATTTCTCTGTAGCATTTCTGACCTTGTATTTATTTCTGGTGGCACATTTAGCTCACAGTGTTTGAGCTAATTAATACTGGTTCTTTTCTACTTGTTTTCTATGTATCATCTATTAATTATATTTACTTTAAATTGTATGATATAAAATGCTTTCAACATACAGATGTCATATATGTAAAATTCATAAAAGACCTCAGTAGAGATACACTACTACATGTTCAGTAGAATGGCTAGCATCAAAGTCAGAGAGCCACAAGTGTTGTCATGCATGTAAAGAAATCTAAACACGTATACAGTGTAAATGGAAATATAAAAACCTGCAGCATCTCTGGAAACCAATACAGCAATTCCTCAAAGGTGTAAGTATAGAATGACAGTGTGGCCTAGGAACTGATTCTACAACTACATTGAGGGAAAAAGAAGGGTGTGTCAACATAGAGACCTTGCATGCAAATGCTCATAAAACCATTATTCCTAACAGCTAAAAGGAGAAAACAAACCAAGTGCCTACCTTCTTATGAATGGATGAGCAAAACCTGATGTATTCATAAAACAAATATTGTCTATAGAAAGAATGCATTTGAAGATATTATTCTGAGTAAAAGATGCCTATCACAAAAGACCACATATATAATACATATGTATTATATTTTTTGAAATGTCCAAAAAGTAGATTATTGGTTCCCTAGGACTGGAGGAGATTGTGTAGCATAGTAAATGATTGAGAATAAGTATAGTTTGGAGGGGATAGTAAAATATTCTAAAATTACTTGGGATGATGATTACCTTATTGCGAATACACTAGAACAACTGAATTGTGTGTTTTAACTTGGATAATTTGTGAGATGTACATCTCCATAAAGCTATCTAAAATAGACTGTCAGTTACCATCTTACTGACATTCCTTATATTACACATTATGTTAGTTTTCCTGAAAAAAAAAAAACCTAGCAGTGACAAAGTGTTTATACTTTTATGATCTATTTTTATATATTTATATAATTTACTGGAGACAAAGCTATGTACAAAATAATGTTAACCACAGTCATTTCTATTGGCTTCAAGCTGAAACAACTTTAAGGACTCATTTGTAATAATGAAATCTAACTACTGTAGTTTATCTACATGGCAAAATATCATCAACCATCATAACTAAAAGCTGTAATTTATAAAACCATATGGAAACATTAAAAGCTTAAAAATAATGCCAGGAAGTAGTATTTAAAATATAAAATGGACACAGCTAACTCACTTAAAATACTGCTTCCATGAGATAAAGTGGTTGGATTATAGAAGATTTTGTTTGCCTTTTTCTTTCTTTTGTTTTCTTCCGTAACCCTCTCAATTAAGAAAGATATTGATATGCTATCATTTCATCAAACCAGAAGTGAGCACATCAGTCCAACAATTAGACTTGGGTCCCCTCGAAGAGCGACACTCAGTGCACTTATCCATGGAGCCGTCTCACCAGCCCCTTCTTAATTATTATTGAGAGCAAATTTGCCTTTACTGCATATATGGATGAGTAGAAGAAAAACTGCCCCCAATGTTCGGGGATGATTGTGGCAGAGATTCACTGGATTTTTTCCCCAGTGTTTATTTTTATAAACAATTGATGGGCTGTTTTCTTTATGCACCGTCACCATGAACACATGGAAAGGCACACACTATTATGAAACCGCCTATTTATAGCGACAGTTTGTTCTTCCATAAGCTATAGCCCTTATCCTCCACCCTTATTCAATTGTGAGGCTTGCCCAAAAGGAAAAAAAAATACAGTCATCTATGTGTTGATGCACCTTTCTCAAGAGCCCACTACAGCTCACATTAAATAGTACACCACGTGCTTTGTGTGTTTACTGTTCTCTTCTATGCAGGAGCCCCCTGAGCAACAATAGCAGCCATTGTAAAGCAGAGCTTTATCTATCACCTTAGACTTTGGGTATGATGCTTTTAGCTTTACAAGTCGTGTCAGATCCTGCACTTCAGTCCTTTTCCAGAACACCTCCTGTGGTGCAGTTCACCAAGCTTCCACTATATATACTGCAAAGCATATCCCTCCTTAACAATAAAACTGCCATTGAAAACTGCTTCTTCTCTTTCCACAAGGGAGGAAAACCAGAGAAATACCCATCTGCCCACTGCTAAGTTTGGACCTAGCTGCCTCAGATCCAAGTCAAACTCCTCTTTCAGCAGCACTCCATGGTCTCTCAGGCTGGCTTCCTCTATGCCTGCTCTGTTCTGGAAGTCCTATAGGATGCTACTTCCAGGGTTTGCCTTTCATCTCCACACTCTGTAGAAACGGATGGGTGGCTCTCCCTGACCACACAGTCCAAGCCCATGGCAGAGACACTCAAGTAGTTCACAACTCTAGGCAAAGCACCCTAGCACACTAACTTCATGACCTGGACACAAGAAACAAACAAACAAACAAACAAAAATGGGCCTGGTGCTTCCTCAGTAGTTGACTTAAACATAGATATACAGAAATCATGAAAATTTGAATGTTTCCCTGTAGGACTGTGAAAGGCAGCCTAGTTTCTGGTGGAGCACAGGCTAGAAATCCCAGTGACCCCAGGTGACCCTAAAGACCCCAGGTGACCCTAAGTGATGGCAGGTGTTTTGCAACGACCCTATACTCCAGGCTCCTGAACAGAGGCCTCCATAGATTTGTGTCCTTCAGTCACATAAGGGCAACGCCCCTAGCCCCTCCACAGGTAGAAGATGTGACCACAGGCCACATAGCCTCAAGACAGATCTCTATATTTTAATGAGGTACCTAAAGGCCAGAAGGGCTTAGCCAATTAAGCTTTCCTTCCCAGACACTCCTCCCTGCAAAAGACATTTAACCTTAGGCCTACCCTGAGAAAACGGGGTACAGTTTTTAATCATCTACTCTCTGCCATGACAATAAATGTTTTAAACCATGGACTGCCTTTTTTTCATCAAGATCTGCCATGGGAGCAATGGAGAAGGCCTTCACCTAAAGAGCTGCGTCTAATCTTCCGCAGAAGGCTTCTCAGCATTCCCAGCCATGGCTACCACCAAGCCAAACCAGCCGCTCACCAACAAGCCACGAACTCTTCCCTGCGGGACCCAGCCAGACCGCTCTCCCCATCTCCACTCTGCCTCGGGCTAGTTCTGTCTGTGGGCCCCCACTTCGTTCTCAGCTCTTCCTCGGCTTCCAGCAGCCCCTGGGTGCCCAAGAGCCTGAGAACCAGATTGTCCCAGGCTGCCCTGCAGGCCCGGGGACCCCGGAGCCAGCTCCATCTGTCCCCAGGACCTCAGACTGGGCTCCCCCACCCCTGAACCCTGGCGTGGGGTAAGTGCAGTCAAACTTCCAGTGTCCCACCTCCCTGAGTGGCCCTTGTTCCAAGGTGGGCCAGATGCAGTACCCCAATCAACCCTACATTTCCACCCACAGAAGTTTTCAATCTGTGTGAGGGCTCTGAATTCCCAGAAGCCCGTCTTTGCTATATCCACTCCATGTCTAGAACAAATCATTGTTCGTTTAATCATTTGACTCATCCAGCTGCCTGTTTGTGTATACTAGAACATCACGCAAACATCAGTCTTTGTTTGTCTCATGACAAAGCACCTGGGATTTCCTTCTGTTGCTGGCTGACCAACAATGCACCTTTATAGGAGACAGTCATCAAGTAAACACAGCGTAAAGGTGGCTGCAATGTCACTCCTGAACTATGAAGTCTGGATTCCTCATTGTTTGTCTATGGACAGAATTCAAATGGCCATAAAGGAATATAAGTAAAAGACTGAGAAGGAGCCCACCTCCGCTAATATGATCTTTGGTTTCTGGAAGGTTTTAGTTTCCCCCGAACCCATGTAAAGACAAACAAAGGAAGGAAAAGCCAGGCATCGTGTTTGTTGCTTCAAATCCCACAATTAGGAAGGAAGAGACAGGAAGTTCCCTGGACTTATTAGAAGCCAGCCTTGTCTACTTGGCAAGTTCCAGATCAGTGAAACACCAGCCCTCTAAAAGGTGAGGGCTGTATAGAACCCGAGCAATCATCAAGACTCTGTCTTCTGCTTCTGGCCCCAAACACATTCATATATTCTCTCCCTCTCCCACCCCCTCTCTCTGTCACACACACACACTCACACTTACACATTCTCTGTCTGTCTTGCTGTCTGTCTCTGTCTCCGTGTGTGTGTGTGTGTGTGTGTGTGTGTGTGTGTGTGTGTGTGTGTGCACGTACCCACACGAATATGATCTCTCCAGTCAAAATGTTGATGAAGCACCAACTAAGTACTGGCCTTTAAGAAGTTCATTCTCTGCAGAGAAAGTGATGGTAAAAACAAAAACAAAAAGCAAAAAACCAACCAAAACCCAAACAAACAAATGAAAAACCCAACAAAACAAAACAAACTAAAAAACAATCCAACCAAACCAACCAACCAACCAAACAAACAAAACCCCAAACCAACAAGTCTCACAATTTAAGTGTGAGAGGAAATCATTAAGAGAAAAAAGTTGAGTACCATCTAAAGCAAGGGAAGAGAAGGGCAAGAGGGTGAGGGCCAGGAATACAATTCTCCTAGGAAATAACCAGGAACAGCATCCATACTAAAACATACGTGTGTGTGCAGAAGACAACATCTGTGCTGCTTGTGGCTGAGGAAGGCAAGCCTCATCTCCTCAAAGCCCTGGTGCACGCTCCAGATAAGGAAGCCACACTTCGTGCTCAAGTCATGAAAATATCCTGATTGGAGAGGAACTTGGTTCCTTGCCAGCCGCCCTAACACCCCCACCTCTGTCCTCTCCACCTTTCAGATGCAGGTGGTTCTCCCACAGGCCACAGCCATGCACCCAGCACCTGGCACTCCGCTGTGGAGAGCAGAGCACCTGCATCATCTGTATCCTGTGGCCTGGCTGCTCTTCCTCATCCTTCCTGCCTTTCCCATCCCCTAGTTATCCTCACCGGTGGCTCACGCTGCAGGCCTTAGCCAGGATTTGGCACTGCTCAGAGTTCTCTTTCTAGGTTACTGTGGGTCTTACCTGTTTGTGGTCAGGTGAGTTTATTGACTTTAGCAGTTTCAGATGACAGCATTCCTCATTACTTTAACTACTATCCGCAGACTCATCTGCATAGTTATTTATTTAACTAGGTTCTCACACAGATCTGCTTATGATAATGATAATAATTCATTATATTATTATTATTAATTATCTGGTAGCTCTGGACTATGTTAAAGAACTTTCTTGGGATGGATAGGGACTACAGTATCTCGTCTTACAAGGCATTGACACAAAAAGACTAGCTATCTTACCATAAAAAGAAGGGCCCCTAATTTCAGCTCAGCCCCTGAGATCTGGTAAGTGCTATTGTTCTCTTGAGCCTCAAGAGTAGCTTCTGTAACTCCCATTTTATGAAGAATAAGAAATATAAAAAAAATTTTTTTTTGGTGTGGAATTGGCCAAGAAACTTAATTTTCTGCTTTCTTTTGTATCAGGTTGGAAAATCTAACCACTTTCTTTATCTGAATGCTTGCTTTATACTAAGACAAAAATATGACAAACCTCTGTATACAGTTAACATTGAAGAATTAAAACATTGCTGCCCACTCTTAGGTATGTCATTCAGCCCTCTCCCAGCAAGAGTGCCTGTCACAAAGCAGGTGTGTGAGGGGAATCATACTGAAGTCTTATTGTAAGATACAAGGCATTATTGTAAGATACAAATGGCAAATAATGATATATATATATATATATATATATATATATATATATATGATTATCCTGAAAAATATAGAATAATAGAAAAATATGAGCCTTGGATTCAGAAAGACTACTATCCATATATATATATATATATATATATGGGAGGATAGATATTATCTCCAAATTTTGTGGATTAAAGAAAGTAAACTAAATGCTTTATAGAGCACTGAATAAATGAGTGTTTATTATCATTGCTACCTACACAATTTACTGCTACAACCAATAAAGTCTGGCAATAAAGTCAATGAACTAATTAAGTAAGAGGAATGGATGATCCTGCAGGAACTAGGAACATCCTATTTGAAATTAGAGTTACTCTCAGAACCAGATAGATCACTTACATATCAAAGGCTTAAGAATGGTGGAGAACCCATATAACCTAGCTTTAGATCTATTCCAGTAGTAGAGACAGGGACAGAACTTTGCTAGTAGAGATTCTGCATGATGAACAAAAGAGAAAATGGTTTAGCTACCAAGTGTTGCCAAAAATTTTATCTCCCAACAGCTTTCATGAGCCCCTAGCACCTACATTAAAAAAGAAAAACAAACAAACAAAGCCAGGTGCTACTACTGGAAGCTATGAAGCTATATGCCCTGAGATTCTGGTGATAACAATGATATCCCTATTGAACAACATCTCCCCAAAGAAATGAGTGGAACTCAACATGCCTGCCATTAGAAAATCCCAACTAGATTAAAATGAATGTTTGCTCCTTGCATTGCATTAAGCTTAGGGAACAGTTCAGAGTTACACATCAAATTAAAAATTATGAAGACTTTTCAGTGATTCCAATTCATGTATGAATTTCTGATACGCCCACATCTACCAAGGAATAGAGCCACCTCAGCAAACAGCAGGTTTGTACTATCTTCACAAAACAGAATGCACACAGAGATTAGCATCTCTTGAAGGAAGAACCTCTAAAGCAAACAACACTTGCATAACATGCTCACAGCTATGGAAGAAACTGTTTGAACCAAGAGCAAAAGTCAGGTGTACCCTTCATTCATATGCCTGTTCCTCGTGCAGTCTGGGTCTCTGTAATGAGCTGGTGGCAGAGAAAAGGAAAATTAATTTCCCTCATGACCCTAGAGACAAAATCTTTGTTTTCCCAAATCAAAATAATTATACAGAATTGTTAATTTGCACTGATTTTGGTCTTCTCATAAGATGAAATACTATGAATTCTAAGCTAATGCAAATATCATGCATACTCTCCAAGAAATGCTAAAAGATTACAGATGTAGTTTGCAAACTTAAAATGATTTGATTTGTTGCCTAATATTCTCCAAAGGAAACTTTAGCATTTTCTGCTTTAATTACTAGTTCCCTAAACAATTTATCTTAAAGGCTTTTCTCATTTGTTTTATTAATAAGTTTCCTCATAGTTTATTCACTTCATTTGGAACTATTGGAATGGATTGATCCTCCAAGCACAGAGATTCTCAAGGGCTTACCAACAAGTCCATAAAAAGATGAGAAAATCAAGACTATAACGTCGAATAAGCACCAGTAAGTGGAAAGAACGAGGTAAAAGAAAATGTTAGTTTTTCCCTTAGGGTTAAATCTAATGTATTGTACACAAGTCACTTCTCCTAGGCAATTTCTCTAGTTTGAATATAAAATTATTTTTTGGTAGAAATACAATAAAAGCTATGAGAAAGTTCTTGTATATAAAAAAAGAAATTGAGAAACTGATTCACATTCTAACATCCATTATAAATCCTAGGTTTGAAATGTTATCACCTGCTTAGCTAAATAATTTAGGTCAATCATATTTTATATTGATACAGTATTTTATTATACAGGCCTACTTTTAAAAATGGAATAAAACTTCCATAATTCAAAAATACAAATATTCACATTCTTACTGGAAGAATTTGGGGTGAAAATAATCCTTTATAAAATATTAGCCTTCAAATGTCCTTTAAAAATTAAACACAGAAATCATTAGTTTTGTTTAATATAATCAAAGGGAAATATTAACTTTCAGATGGCATTTTACAAAGCTGATACCAGCAGCAGTTCAGAGATCTAACTGGAGGGCCTCTGAATCAATTTCCCATGGGAATTCGAAAAGGCCCATAAAAATGAGAAGAGTTAAAGAAGAGTTTCAATTCTGATTGTCTCAAGGCAAAACAAAACCCGATTTCCCTTCCTAAAACCACATGCAGGTTTTGGAGCTTACCTTCTTCTGGGGTTACTGACCGCCTGTGTCTGCACTTCCAGACCTTGGGAACTGAAATGGGCTGCCCGTATCTTGGATTATAGCGGTAGCATGCACCCATGGTGCTGAAGGGCGGTGAGCCTGTGGTAAACATGACGGGCTCTCAGCACAGCCTGAGAACTGTGTGGAGATTGTGGCTTCCCTGCTCCATCACAGGAGTGGCTGCTGCAGAGCCACCTGGGCAGAGCCTCTGCCAGGAGGAGTGATCAACCTTCCAAGTGCACGGTGGGCAGACAGGTTCCACCACCTCACACTGGGGGTAAGGCTAGAAAGCTTTATAGAAACCAGCAGTGCCCTTCAAGAGCGGCCTTTTGTTCTCTTCCGTTTTCAGAAGCCAGCAGAGATCGGTTCATTATACAAGAGATGTTTTCATTTCAATACAGAACTTACAGGTTTTTTTTTTAAATTTGACTTTCATATTTTTAATATCACTCAAAACTACGTTTTCTTGTTTAAGAGGTGAATGCATCTACTATATCTGTCATCAGAACATGTTACGAATTTGATCCCTCACCCCAAGTTTTCCAGAGTGACCTCCATCACTACCTTTAGCGCTGGATATAATCCTGAACTCTGAAAAACCACTGTTAATTACCGTAATGAGACTTTGTGTTATATTGGGTCTTTTATCTAAAGAGCTCAAAGCGTTTTGCAAATATATCATATTAAACTTCACAACACCCCATCCAGGAATGCTATACTAAGATTATTATTATTACTACTACTATTACTATTATTATCCTTTTACCAGGTGGGGAAACAGAGATTACCCATTAAATGATTCAATTTGAGGTCATAGTGCTAACTGAAGACAGCATACTGCAGGGCTCTTGACTCTAATTCCAAGGACATGTTCAACTGAGCAAGAGTTTTTTGTTGTTTTTTGTTTTTTTTTTTTTTTTGTTTTTAAGACAATCTGTTCTTTTGTTGTACAGGTTTAGACAACAGAAAAGCAAATTAAAATAAGTCACAACACAAATTAGGTCACACCTAGATTAACACAAGTACCAACTTACTTTACATTCCTCTTTCTGTTTCCAAGGGCCACCACATCCCCTCTACTGACGGACCAGGCCACAACCGGTGTCCATGTATGGAGTGGTTAGTCAGGGAGCTGCACCCCCCACCCCCCCGTACCTCAGGAGGAAGAGACTGCATGCCAAGCACCCTTCCCTCATTTCACTTATATATGATGCTAGTGTAGTATCTTATAGAAAAAGTCAAAACTTCCACCACAAAATAATCCTAACAATTTTATCTTCTGTCCAGAATTTGCAAGTTTATCACCTATGCATATTCATTGGGAATTGATACAGACTTATACAATTTTTTAAAAAATGAGTCTATGTTGCCACCTCCACAGATTTGCACTCTTGTACAAAGAGATGTGTGAATATCCCCAGGCAAGGATACAGATACACTTGTTTGGAGCTTAATTTGGCTGTCTCTCTAAATTTGGTAATATCTCCTCCCCATTGTTAGCAGTGAGTTTGCAACACGTCCTGTTCTTAAGGACACAACACACACAACACAACTGACACAATCATACAAACTGCACCTCAATTTTAGTTTTCTGTCCAGTCCGTCTAAGATTTAATGAGCACGACAAGCGGTTGTCCTATTACAACAGCTTATTCCAGCAATCATTGCCACGGGACCCCGAGGGCTAAGCCAGTGCTTATAATACACCCTACATCTAGGTGCCGCTTTGCTCAGGAGGTTTGCCTGCAATACATTGCTAAGCTGCTCAGCGAAAGGGCTCCCAAAGCCGACGCATGCGCAATGCTTGTTTACTCAGAAGCGAACTGACCTTGGAAACCGCGCCATTTAGAATGGCGTTCCAGAAGTAAAAGGTACTTCCTGAGGCCAATCACGGTGTGCATGGTCGACCCATAGGTCCAGGCGTCAGATGAACCTCACTATCACTCAACACCACACCAATAAAGGATTGTAACGAAAGGACAACCAAGCACGTCCGCCTTGGCATGGCTAAACGCACTCCACAGTCCTGGCTGCTATACCTGGGCGTGGCTAAACGCTCTCAAGTTTTCCCCAGAAAGTTTTCCACAGACAATGGAAAAATGACTAAAAGAGGTCTTAAGAACAGTAAACACAATCATTCTCTGTGATTTGTACTTCATATTTTTCCAAGTGCTTAGTTCAACCACAACAAAATCAAATCTTTGTCTTTTGCCAACAGACAAGATAGTGGGTCCCTCATCTTACAGAAACAAAATGTGTTTTGCAAATAAAGCCTCAATCAAATGATTATCCTGAGCATGAATGTCTTATGACTAGTTATTTGTACCTCTTCATCTCTAAAACATGTGGGAGATGCATAGTTATATTCAAATCAATGCTGATAGTGTTTTTAATGTCCTAGACTGTCCATAACCTAGAAGGCCAACAGGAAGATTTTCTTTCCAGTGAGAAAGAACTTTATTTTTTACAAAAATACAAGTTTGGAAATCTTATCGCCTCATTTACTAATAATTATATAGTTGGCAAGATAACTTTTTAGTCGAAGGTCCTAAGTAGCAACAGAAATCACAAGTCTTAGAGCAGTCTACAGCTAACCAGCATTCCACCTGTTGTCTTTCCTATTAGTGAATTCATTTATTCATTTACTAACTGCACTTCAAGCAGACAGAGTAGATCAGATATGGTCACTGCTTTCAAACAGCTGAGCAATAGTCAGTGTAACAGCCAGAGAAAGGGATGAAGAACATGTCCCCCAAGGCGTGGCCAAAGCCTCCTGGGAGCTTCCATGGCTAACTAAACAGTGAACTGAGTTCTGCTCAGCTGACAGAGAAGAACTGCACCTTCAGTAGAAAGCAGATCAGTAAAAGCCTGATTTGACTTACTCTCCTCCCCAAAGTGAACAACCTAAGAATGCTGCTTGGTTGTTCTTAATAGTCCAGTTTCACTTATTTCTAGTCTTTCCCAAAACATTGCTGTGTTCTTTATGTTCAAGTAACTACATGACTGTGAGTTTCAGGAAGAAAGTTGTTTTTAAACCTAGCAATTCTGTAGCAGTATTCTTCCTGAGAGTATAGCATGAAGTAAGTATAGCAGAAAGCATGAAGGTGAGATGGTTTAAATGCGTTTTGTGAAAGTTCTGTTGCTTTTAGGCCTTACACAATAGTCTGTCTTTTCAATGTTCAGCCCACAGACAGTTTCATGCAAAGTTTCTAGGTGTCTTAAGTATATAACAAGCAACAGAATAAACAATCGGGCCAATACCCTGACATCATCATCTAAATAGTCCCAGAAGGTAATGCACTAATGGGCCCATCTAATGGCCACTGACGACACATGTGATGAGAGAAAAAATTTGGTGTCTGTGTCAAATCTACAAACGCTGAGTTTGGTCCAAACTGGCCTAGTCTACTTCCAAGTTTGTTCCTCCAGACAACTAAAGATAAGGGTCCTTCTGTTCAGACTACTGCCATCATCTGCTTTTTTTAATCTGAAAGGAGAGAGATTTGGTAATATTTCTTATGTGTCAGTATAGTGAGAGATTGACAGGGTATAAGATTATAATTAATGTAAAGGAAGGTTACATCAATTTACAATGTATTATATGTCAAGCTTTGATTTGAATATTATCTTCTACCTACCTATCATCTATCAACCTATCTATCTATTCATCTATCATCTCTTGTAACTATACTGCTAGTAATTATTACTAAGGTCTCATAAATGAACAAGTAGGCCATAGAGTTTAAATGCTTTGACCATGTTCACATAATTCAATAGGTTTAGAGAATGTGCACACACCTTTAACTAAAGCTCAAAAGATGGAATTGCCTATAACCCATCTATTTTCCTTAACTTCAGATAATGATGCCTACTTGTCTATTCTCAGACAGTTTTCTACACACTGCCCTTTCTCTCCAGCCTCAGGCTTGGTTATCACAAACTGGCCTTCCCCTTTCTAGCCTCTTTCCATGTTCACTTAAGCATCCGGTTAATCTTTCTGAGCCAAGGCTGATACCATGCCCCTCCTCAGATCAAAGGCCTTTTATGGCTTTTCACTATCTTTTAAATTAGGTAAACACTCCTATGCATGATATTCATGTCTCTCTTCAGAATATGGGTTATAAACATAATTAATCAATGCCTGTTGAGTGAATACATGTTCTTACAAGAAGAGCCATAGTGCTGTATATGTCTTAAGATGCAATATCAAGGTCTTCTAGCGTTTATTAGTCTTAAATTCAACAATATATAAAAAAACATAAAAGTTAAATGAAGTATTTGTGGGCAGGTGATACTATAATGGTTATTAATCAAACAGAGATAGCTATTTGAGTTCATATTTATACAACTGTATGACTTTTCCACAAGATCCTTAGCCTAATATTAAGATATGCTTTCCTCCAGTTGACCTGAGGGTCACACTGAGTAAATCACTCACTTAGATCTCATTATAAATCCTGTAATCAAAGTGGCATCTGAAAAATAATGCATTGCTTCTATACACATAAAGTTCAGCCAAGGTACCCCGATGTTGTATGCCATCTTCATTCCTTGATTAGGATTTCCCCTTAGAGTATCAAGATGGTCATTACAGCCTCAGAATTATGCCCTTCTAGCTCGGTAAACATAGAAAGAATGTCCTACTGTCAGCAAAAGCTAGGTGAACCCATTGGTGAACAGGCCGTGTGAACTCTAGATCATGGAGGACGATCAGCCTTATTCTAACCGTATGAAGTAAAATGGAGCTTGTGAAAAGATAGAGGAGTGCCATTCTCAGACAGAGGGGAAACCGATGTGAGTGCAAGAGAAGAAAACATTGGCATCCACTGTGAAAAAGTTGAGTCATGACTGTGAAGACACAGCCAGCTCCTTGCTGGCCTGTTAGAGCTTCTCCACGCCACTCAGAGATTCTGACCAATGAAGAGGCACCTTTGTCCACTTTGTCTGCCTTTCCTGTTTGCTTGAGAGGGTGGTGTCCAGCCCTGCATGGAGCTGAGCACTGGGTTCTCTTTATATCTCTTCTGTGACCCTAATATGCAGTCACAGTTGAGAATCCCTGGAGAGGAAACGCTTTCTGTCTTCTCCATCAGCACATAGAAAGTGACTGGTGTGATGTCACTGCACCTATCTTGTCACCTAATAATTACATAATATACATTCTCTTAGAAGAGGAATCTCAGAAGCTTGTGATGCTCTTTAGAAACCTGTCCACAAACTATGGAAGGAGAAAGACTAAAATCAGTCAGATCGGAGACACAACAGCAGTCTGTTATCCACTCATTACATTCTTCTTGCAGAGTAATTCAATACCAAATGAGAAAGTGGAAGGTGCTTGAGTTTTATTTTTACACACTTGCTTTAAACTGGTGATGGAATCAAATCCTGGTGCCTTGCTTACCACAAGGGTGAACCTTGAAATCCTATGTGAAGCTCTCTGCTGAGGCTTTGATGTTGAACTAGAGGCAACTCAATGCAGTAACATCCAGGAAGCACACAATACCGCCCAAGCCCACTTCCACGGTCATGATTTCAGAGAATGTAAATGACAGAGTTTCTCTATAACACTTCTTTCTCTGGAACTGCTTGACACCTCATCAATAACAGTACACAGGGAGGACACATGGCACTCCCACGTGCAGAGGACCAATACCCAGTCCAACTTGTATTTGCTCCAAGTGTTCAGCTTAACATCACCTCTCTAAGCCCAAGCTTATCATCCATACATCGGTGCAATTTCTCAAACATACTCTTGTAAGCTTTAGTGATAATACATAGAAAGTTCCAACAGATGGCAAGCTGTATGTAAGTGTTAACGCACATCATTCGGTAAACATAATTTTGTCTTAAAATCTCATCTTGAAGATGGGTGCTGATGGAAAGGAAGTTAGACTCCTCGTGGACCATAAGCATGGACTAGGGTAACACACATGAAGAGTCATTCAGAGGAAGCAGCCAGCGGTGTTTACAAATTTTAATATTTGGGTTTCAAATATGCAATTCTCTAATTTTGATATCTCAACGGCTGCTTTAAAGAGCGAGTTTGGTGAGTGTTTTGTAGCATCATCCACCATTTGAATGATGAAGGCTTCTATACCTTCACATAGGATTATTTTGTAACAGATTCATTAATAGTAGATGCCTAAACGCCTAACTCCCTAAGCAGGAAGAGCTCGTTATTTATATAGCCTGTAGGAAAAAAAAAATGCCAAATTGCTTTCTAAACTATCTCTTTTATGAACTCTCTTTTTGTGGTTAAAATGGCTTTTCTTTGCAGTAAGTCACTAAGTTGAGGCTGTGGTTGCCAAGTGAGATGATGATAGTGATGTGGACCTTGTAATACAGTTGTGTAAATCAGATGAGATACAGTGGATGAAAGGGCTCTGCCAGTGACAAAGTACTGGGTGAACAAACGTGACACTTAAACAGCCTGCTTCCCACTGCAGGTACCACAGCTGTTGGCTTCAAGGGTTACCCTGGGTCATGAGGAGGCGTACGTCTTCCTGTGAGACATGGTTTGTTACTAAGCATCATGTGAGGGCACTCAGGAAGTTCTTTTAGACTTCAGAGGAAGAGATGGGCAGTGACCAAGGATGCACGATTGTGAAGAGAGTGGGATCCCAAGCCTTCATGGACAGGGAAGAGCTAAGCAGACAGGAATCAAAAGAGAACAGTGGACTGGCAGTTCACTAGAGCAGGACAGAGTGCAGAAAGGAGAGGATCCTGGGGCCTAGTTTGTGTGGGAAATAGATGTGAGATGGAACTTGGAAAGAGTAGATAGAGGATGAAGACAGGCCACCCTCATGCACTCTTCATATTCACAGGAGCACCTCCAAACTTACTGACGGAGTTCCACAGATTTAGTTGAGTGGTCTTAATATTTCTACTTATCCGGCAATAGACCAAGGAGAAAAGGGGGAAGAATTGAGAAATAGGCAGAAAGGAGGAAGCTGCAAAGCCTGGCAGCATGCCCAGAGTGGAACCAGCTCAGCCGACAGGAAGAGGAGGCAATAAAAGAGTAGTGTAGGCTGCAGGCAGGTTGGAGCAGAAACCAGGCAAAGAGGGCAGGGAGAGACAAATTACTGTAACAGCTAAATTGCAGGGCCATGAAACTTGAAGGATTCTGGATCTGACTTCCTGGTGAGTCCTCTGTCTTTGAAACCTTGGGAAGGAAAACTGATACTCATAAATAACTATAGCAGGGAAACTGCATTCTAGGAGGAGTGTTCATGTTGATTAAAGGCAAGGAGGTTCTTGACAAAGAAAGAACTGTGGCTGGCTGGAGCTGCCGAGAGTTTGTAGGATGCCATCATGACTACATGTGGGAGTTAGAGAAAACTACAAGGCAAATGCTGCAGAAGGCTATGAGCGCCTGCTGTTATCCAGGCACTGTGTTGGGAGCCTTCTGTTATCCAGGCACTGTGTTGGGAGCTAGATAGATAGGGTCAAGTTGACAATAGCAAGCAGGGGTTTTACATCTTATGTCCAACAAAGAAGATAAGGCCAGACCTGCGTCCTTCAAGACATTTTTCTAAAAAAAAAAAGAACCAAATCATCATCCAACCACAGATTTCCTTTCCCGTTCCCTTTCAGAAGCCATGCTTAATACTACCCAGATTCAACATGTACCCTCAGGACCTGCAACAAACTAGATTCCATCTCAGAGACCATCCACTTCACTGCAGTGTCAAGAAATGGATCAGGACAACAATGGATCCAGAGGCTGAGGAAATAACTCAGGCACTTACTGTGCAAGCATTAGACCCAAAATTCAGTCCCTAGAACCCCATAGGTATGGTGGTGTTATGCACTTGTAACCTCCATGCTGGGACTCTCTGGTCATCCAGTCTACTTAGCCACTTCAGGCCAAAAAGTAGACTCTCTCAAGAAACAAGAGAGGTAGCAGCAGAAGTCAACACCCACATCCCTCTCAGATATACATGTACACATATGATCACTGTTAATTAAATGAAATCCAATCATATCTTTCTTCATGAAGTAAAAACTAAATGAAAAATTAAGTGAAAACCAGACAAAGCAAAGCTTCAGGTGTATTAAAGGTACTTAGCCATTTCTAATCAAACCCAGCTCCACTCCAACTGAAGTTGCTACTTGAGATTACAAAACCTCCTCTTTTAGTGATGCTAAATATGACATTTCATTCCATGTCAGTCTGAAGAACTCTTATCAGTACGAGAGAGTGGCATGTAAAGACAGGACTGTGTTTCTGAGGGATCGCATAGCCTTGATCACTCAGCAGACAGGCAGGCGTGGGGAGGGAGTGGGGAGGGGAAGTGTAAGGAAAGCTGAGAAAGGAGAATGAACAGGACAGGAAGGGAGAGAAGAAGGAGGCGAGAGAGACAGAGTCTGATGCACAGGATAAGAAACTGTGCAGATAATAGTAGAATGCCCAGATCATCAAGAGACAGAGAGAAAGGGCAGTTAGGGTAGAAGAGAAGCTGGGATAAATTAAGAGAAAGAGGAAAAAGGGGAGAGTGCAAGAGAAATAGCATGGGGAAACAGATACACAACTTATCCTTCATAAAAGGAGGAGGAAGAGGAAGAAGAGGAAAAGGAGGAGGAGGAGAGAATAATTGTAATAATAAAAATGAAAACACCACAATTTCTAACAAGACACCAATCAACTTATGTTTGCCCATGGCTACTGATTCTGATTCTGGTCTGCTGATTCCCAAAGGATCTCCACAATTCACTGGCTGTCCATTCATTAATCAGCAGAATCACTGTCTCTAAAAGAAGAATGTGCATTCATGTGACACTTCAAAGTCCATTTTTTAAAACCCTCGTGGGAGTCACCACAGGCATTATACAGAGGATCAGGCATCCTGGTGTTTTGCATAAAGATATATTTTAAAGCTTTATTTGCATAACTGTCAGTGAAGACAGTAATTAGGTGACAACACCGTATGATTAGCTTCCAAAAATTAGAGGTGAGAATTAAAATCACTCATTGAAATCTACAAACTCTAGGTCATAAAAAAGTACTTTAAATACAACTAATGTGTCATTTTAAGAAATGAGATAAATAGACCAAATCAAGTTGAAGCAAAGCAAACCTGGGAACCTGTGTGGCAGAGAGTCCAAAGATGGCAGCACGAATCCCCAAATGCTGCGGCACCCTCCCCTACTCATTCAGTAAGATACTGCTTACTTCTAATGTGCCTGTTAACTGACAGCTTGTTTTTCTGGAATTTTCTGATGTCTAATTCATGGCATGCACCTTACCCCCACATACATGACCTCAGAGAGCTGCACCCCTTCTTCTGCAGTAGGTGTGATTTTTTTTCTACTTCAGAGGAGACCAAGGCTTGAGGTATGTGGAGGGAACTCAGCTATACAGTGGGTATTGGCAAAGCCAGGGTAGCTTTCGAGGCCTGGCACATTTTTGTAAAATACTAGACTTCCTGAGTTGTTCAGACCTCTGGCTACAGTTACTGGTGCCCAGAAAGTAGGAGGATGGAAAGTAAATATTATGTACTTGTTCATTCATAAGCATTTCAACTATTTCACAACAGATAATGGAGTACTGTTATGGGCTGAACTGTCTTCCCCCTAAATCCCTATGTTGAAGCCCTAATCCCTCAGAATCAGAGAATAATGGGGTTACAATGAAGTATTTACAGTGTTCCTGAAGCCAAACTGACTAGTGTTCTTGACAAAAAAAAAAAAAAAGGTACTGGGACTCATAGTTCTCAGGTATTCAGGTCCACAGAGGGATGGCCACCTCAACAGGCAGTTGTCCACAATCTAGGAGAGGGACCTGAATTTTAATGGGTAGAGTCAGTTCCCTAAGACGTATTGTTTTCTGATCCTCAGTACATCAATCAAAAGAGCCAATGTGACCCATTGAAAAGAGAGACAAGGGGATCCAATGGTCCCCCCAAGCCTACCCTTGGAGTCCTGGCCTAAGGTATACATAGCTCAGCAATTCAGCAATCCAGGTCAGGTTATAGCCCCACCCCTACCCCCATCAATTTCTAGGCTCTGGGACCCCTGCAAGACTGGCTGACAAATCAGTGGTGTGTCTCTTCTCGTCTCTTCTCTTTTCAGATTTATTTATTTATTTATTTGTTTGTTTGTTTGTTTGTTTTCTGTCTTCATATACATCTGCATGTCAAAAGAGGGCATCCAATCCCATTATAGATGGTTGTGAGCCACCATGTGGTTGTTCCTAATTGAACTCAGGACCTCTAGAAGAGCAACCAGTGCTCTTAACTGCTGAGCCCCCCAATCTGTTTTCTAGAAACAAGCTCCCTTTCTGTCTGAATCTAGGGTTGAAATTTCTGAGATTCCTTGAGATACTTGACATATCTTGATTTAAGAGTCCAATTTCCAAATTGAGGGACACAGTGTCTCTTTACAGTAGTCTCCTTCCTTTCAGGCATGTGAGTTCCAAAAGGAACTTCCCCTGCTGGCTCCTTGACCTCCAACTTACAGCGTCTAGAACAACAAGGAAGTAACATTTCTGTGGTTTAAGCCACCCAGCGTATAGTATTGTCGTAGAGTGTCATGGTGGTTCTAGCAAACTCACACAAGTACTTACTGTGGGCCATACACTGCATTTAAGAATATAAATGCCATATGATCAAAATACATTTTATAAATGAAATTTTAAAAGAATAAATAAAATACCAATAAAAAGCAAGTGCCAAAGTTAATAAGGTAGAGGTTATAACGTCAAGAGTTCATGATCTTGTAGGAGGTACACAAAAGCAGCTTACAGCTGCCTGTAATTCCAGTTGGAGGGGATCAGACATCCTCTTCTGGCTGTCATGGGGCATCCTTGACAAATACAGAAATGCATACAAGTAAATAGTGGTATAAATATTCTTTAAAAGCAAACAAGCAGTTATGATAAAACATGTTCAGTGCTACAGAGGGACAACTGTAGAGTGCTATGGGTCCACAGGAAGACCATGTAGTCTAATATGGGGAGATGGGTGAGATGGGGCTTCTGGAAAAACATCTTTTTGACCCAATTCTCCCAAATCCTCTGTGCCAGTCATTTGAGGTCACTCTACTGATGTTTTCTATTTCTTATTTATTATAACCATTTATATCATTAAGAAACTCACTGCATTCAGAAGACTGTTGAACTCTCAATTGTGGCTGTACATATGGAAATATGTACATACACCACAAAAAAAAAAAACCCAAGCATGTAAATCCAGATGTGTGGTAAACACCTTCAACCACAGGACTACAGAGACCAACGTAGGAGAATTTGAGTTCAAGTCCAGCCTAGGCTACATACCAAGACACTGCATTTAAAAGGCAGCCAACCAGTCAACTAACATCCAATACATATTTTAAATATTTAAAACATATTTTAAATGCTTAATTCCAGAAATCAGCTTCATGAAATTGTTTAGAAATGCCAATATATGAGAGCAAATGTCAGTATATGAGAACAAATATTAACGAAAGCTAAGAATGCAACAGAAAGCTTTTAAACACTACAATGAGCCCAAATTTATTTTTAAAAGAATGTTTTCTAGTTTTATTGTCAAAATACCCAGTATATTAGGATTTGGTCACTAGCTGTATTTCTTAGGGGAACTTCAATTCTGAGCTTCGGTTTTTCCACGAGTGAACAAACAATAACAAATGTAAATGCTGCCATGGGGCTGAAGGGAGGGTGAGATAAGATGACTGACAGCTATGAAAGTATATGGCAATCTACATGGTGCTGGATTAAAATGAGTGTGAGAGGGGCTACTACTTTTACTGATTCAATGGCACTCCTGACCAACTCAAAGGCTGTTGCACAAATAAGTAAGTTTTTAAGATGCCTGGTTACCACTGGCCATCAACATTGGCTTACTGTGTGTAAGCAAGGCCAGCTCGCTCTGAGATGGACTCTTACGGCTATGGACCCCATCATTATAAAATCTTTTATAAGCTGTGAATGTAGTGTACAGAAAGTCTCTGCTTCCCTCAGCAAGCATCCTTCCGGACTTCAAGGCTGCCGAGTGTTCTATACAGACAGATGATTAGATCACCTTGGGCCAGTGCTCAAAAGCCTCTGGAGGAACCAACACACCACCAGGAAGTTGATGAGCCTGGAAGATTAGGGACCTAGAAGAATCAGTGTGAAAAGAGCAGCCAGTACATCTTAGGAAAATGCCCTTGGTGGGTAACCCAACCCAATGATGGAAGCACTCTCCCGTGTCGTCTGATGCTATAGATTCTGGAGTGTGCCTTAAAAGCCCTGCCTACAAACAGAATAGACAGACTGAGTATGTTTCCTTACTTCCACATGCCTATCTTGACCCTCCCCACCAGAAACAAAAAACCAGAGATGAAGACAACCAGGGTCTAGGATGTGTTCTGAGGGTGTGCTTTCTTCCTCGCCCACTGCAGTCATCTAGCTTAGTTAGAAGACCAGAAATAATATCTGGTTAGACAAAATATTTTCTTTCCCTTCCTTTCTTAGCCTGTACCAGTGACCCTTCAAAGTGTCACTTCTTAACCTCTCTCTCCTATCATGATTATAAATAATTCTAATCGAGCAACATATGACTACTGACATATAAGCAAGGGATTATTTTCGATATAGTATCCTCCATGCTTGCCTCAGGGCAGCTGCGGTTCCTCTAGAACAGTTTTGCCTGTTGTCCTTTCAACTCTGCACAGGTGACACACTATTTCGCACAGACACTCTGTTTTTCTTTCATGGAACTCTGATTTAACACACTGTGGATCGACTGGTAGTTCAGGCTTCAGACTTCAGGTTTGGATGTCCAACCCATCAGGTGACATTACATTTTCCCCTTATGCACCCCCACATTATGTCATTTGACAAAGGAGGCTCAGCCCAGGACTGGCTTGATATTGTGAGACACAGCCATTTCCTGCATTACTGCCATTCACACCTAAGAACAGAGGGGACAACTGTCTTTCTCTTCTGCAAGGCACCCTCCTAAAAACTTTCAGGGCCCTAGTGATTTGTTTCCTAGGCACTCTTACTATTTCCTCTGCTAATTCTGTATAATGCCACAACTTGAATTCCTGCTCCATTGTGTTCATGTCCTCCAGGAGCATGTCATGTCCTCCCTGGACCTGTATGGTTCTAACACCCTCTAGGAAGCTCCCTAAGTATCCAACTGGGAGAAGACCAGAAGGGCTGTTAAGTCTGTGAGCACATATCCCCCTCTACTGGACAAAACATGAAGGTACATAGGCATCTGGAAAAGGACCACAGAACTCTGTAGAGGAGAAAGGGGTGTCTTGTTCACTGCCCTGACTGTACATGAGCCAGCAGAGGCCCACCATGACCTTAAGTCATGGGGAGTTAAGGGAAGAGTACCGTGACTCTGTACGGAGCATCATTATCATATGGAGTTATGTATCCCTCCACAGTGCAGTTCACCAGAGCTGTGCAATTGAGTTCATGGGGGTATTCACATTATAAGTTAAACCCTTCTCTGGTACAACCATCAGCTACACCTCACAGTATTGTGAGACAGACCAGTGTGCTGCACTTGTAGTCAAGAGCTGGGGACTCATCTCTGTCACAGTAGCAGCAGCCTGCATGAGCACAGACACGACAAGGCTGAGCTGCCATTGCCTCTCTGTACCATGAATGAGTGAGAACATTCTAGAACTAGGCCTCATACAGACATATGAGCTGCAAGACTCTCTGCAAGTGACGGTGCCCCAACACACATGCAAAGTCATCATGGCAGTATAGAGGAAGAATGCCCACGGGAATGCTCCGCATCTGTGTCCCAATCCTGGCTCTAACACCAGTCACCTGTTGTCCCTAGAAAAGTCAGCTCTTGTCTCCAAAGCTCTGGCTTAAGAAGAAATGGGGCTGTGTCTGAATGCCCAGGTTTATATATGTTGATAGCTAATGATAACTGCCAGGGTTGATATTTTCTCATAAAGACCCTAGGATCTAGGAGACAATCAAGGAGTACTGAGTATTATTCTACTTGTTTTATAAGAAATGCAACTGAGTCTATACACTGAACTCTTTGCTCAGAGTTCAGAAGAGCACAGTTCAATGTGTTGACATCTCACTTGTCCAGTGAATGAGCTATCAGACCAGGGCACTACCATCATACCACAAAGCCTCTATAAGTCATGGCATAAAACACCCAGAAACCCACTGTCCTCTGTCAGTAGTAAGTACACTCAACAATTTGATCCAACTAGACAGTTGACCCCACTAATCTTAAATACAAAGTGTAGGAATCCACAAAGAAGACATATCGAAATACAGTAAACATGCCACTGGGTTGTACGAGGCTAGTTTAAGAGGTGGCTGAGCTAACAACTCTACTCCATCTGAGCCCAGGTAACCCAGATAAACAACAGCCCGAGGAGAAGGTGAACATTTTCAAAGCAGGGTCTCTACTTAGCTGGATCATTGCTCACAACCCACCCCACCCTCAGCTGCAGTTCCAAATTCCTTCTGTAGTCACCACAGACAGGAGAGGAAACAGAAGTACACAGTGTTAGGCTTAGCACAAGATCAGGTCAAGAGCAGGAGCCCTGAAAGGAGGGGGCTGGGAAAAGCATGATCCCATACCGTGGCTTAACTTGCCTGACACTCAGCTACCTCGCCTTTTATGGAAAATCTAAAAATGCATTGGTCAGAAAAATCTAAAGATGCATTGGTCAGAAAATCTAAAGATGCATTAGTCAGAAAATCTAAAGATGCATTGGTCTCACAAAGCTTTGCAATTAAAATAAAGGTCACTTATATGCCTGAAATATTCTGTTTCTGGAATTTCTTCCTTCAGATTATCCCTGCCCAAACCCACTCCCTTGCTCATATTAATTAACTTTATCCATCCATCTATCTATCTATCTATCTATCTATCTATCTATCTATCTATCTATCTATCTTTGGTTTACCAAGAAATGCTAAAAGTGTTAAAAGTCCAAATGAAGTAGAGTCTGGCCTTACTTGCACACAAGACAGGTAAGACCTAGGGCATTAAAGATACTATGTCTGAACTTGTTGGTACCAAAAGTTCCTCTGGGCAAACAAGTCTTTACAAGAGAACAATATAACTTCTTAAGAATCTCTGGACTCTCTTCCTTTTTTAAGTCTTCCACTGTAGAGCTGTGTCTCTCAAAATGGATTGCTGATATTAACTGCTGAGGCCAACTGAAGATTTCACACTAGATCCTTCAGAGTATATGCAGTACAGCCTGGTCAGGGAGGAGAATCCTGCTCAGCCTGTCTGTCCACTCTGGCCTACTTCCCACCAGCACCTTATAGGAAAGGGCCTGTCTTTAGATGTGAGACTGACAGTTCCCTTTGGAACTGAGGTGTCTTGGCAGGTGCTTGTGAGACTGGGAAAACCAAGGACTCTGTCTGCCGAGGCTCCTGGAGAGCACAGGCTCCCCCAAAGGAATGTCACTCAAGTCAACTGAGTGGCTTCCTCGTGGTTACAAAACACATGTACAGAGGCAGATGCTCACAGCTAACCATTGAACTGATCAAGGGGTTCCCAAAGGAGGAGTGAGAGAGAAGACTGAAGGGGCTGAAAGAATTTGTGGCCCTCAGCCGGGTGGTGGTGGCGCACGTCTTTAATCCCAGCACTTGGGAGGCAGAGGCAGGCGGATTTCTGAGTTCGAGGCCACCCTGGTCTACAGAGTGAGTTCCAGGACAGCCCAAGCTACACAGAGAAACCCTGTCTCAAAAAAACAAAAAAACAAAAAAAAAAAAAAAAGAATTTGTGGCCCCATGGGGTAAGCAACAATACCAACCAACCAGAGCTCCCAGGGTCTAAACCACCAGCCTGGGAACACATAGAGAGGGACCCATGGTTCCAGCTGTATATGGAGGGGAGGATGACAGTGTCGGGCATAGGTGGAAGAGGAAGTCCTTGGTCCAGTGAAGGTTGGATGCTCCAGTGTAGGGGAATTCATAGGGAGGGAGGTGGGAGTGGGCAGGTGTGTGGGGGCACATCCTCATAGAAGCAGGAGGGGGGATGGGGGGCTCCTGGGTAGGGGTAAAATGAGGAAAGGGGATCACATCTGAAATGTAAATAAAATATCCAATAAAAAAAAAGAAAAAAGAAAAAAAAAACAAAATACATTAAAGTGGAAAGAGTTACCTTCAGCTATCCTACCAACACTAAATTACCTAATCTACAGTCCAAAAGGCTACAGATTTTCCTGCATTAGTTAGAGGTCACAGCTGATGTGCTGGTTCATATATTTTGACATTTATCCCTCTAGAATGAATGTGAGCTCTGTGGAGACAGGAATTAGCTTTGTTTTAATCTGTTGGGTCTATGTCTATTATGCCTAGAGGGGTGATAAATCCATGATTAGGTTATTTGATGAATGGTGGAATGATCTTTTGAATGTCTCATAATTATAAACACAAATAAGCACAGTGATAGAGTTGTGTATGTACATGGCTTAATTTCACAGTGTGTCATTTCACAGTTATAGGGACATCACAATGTAGCTAAGGGGATGGGGGCACAGGTGACAATCTCAGAGTCTTTATTTCCTTAGTATGTAGCCTTCTCTAGCTTGGCTCCACACTTATTCAGATGGAGATGATCTGTGTCTCAAAGATGGGGTTGTTAGGAGTCTCTTAAAAAGTATTGAAGCAATGTATGTCTCTTGAAAAAATATGAAAAATACACATTTCCAGGAACATATGCCATCCACCCACTCAGACAACGACAGAAGCACACGAAAAAGCAGAGACAGAAGGAAGGTTGGGGGAGGGCTTCAAATCTTCCACCTCCTAGATCTACAGAATGGCTCTCAAAATGTGTCTTGCTAATTTTATAACCTATTTCAGTATGGAAAATTTCTAAGCAAGTGCTTTCCTTGGTGAACAATATTACAGCAATTTCTTCCAGAAAACAGAGAACAAAGATCACTGTAAGGGATCCATAGAATTTGACTCTGAAGAATAAAAAGGGTCTAGATAGTATAAAAAGAGTCTAGAGAGTATAAAAAGGGTCTAGATAGTATAAAAAGGGTTGATAAAGTCTAAAGTTGATAAACTCTTCCTGTTCTATTTTTTATTACCATTTAAAAATTTTCTATCTATTATTTTGAATACAAGTCCCTTAAACTCTTCCTGGAAGAGAGTAAGACTTAAGGGGAAAAAAAGGCATAAATATGCAAACCCACCTTGGAGAGATTTTTATAAGATTTTATGTTGACAGTACATGTGAACATGGTCTAGGTAAACAATAAAATATGTAGCCACAGATGCCTGCATTTGTTGGTTCTTTTTTTTCTCTTTCAGTCTTCAGCCAAGAGCACTCCTGCCAGTGTTTTGAAGCAATGGGATCCTCACTTCTGCCATCCCCACATGCTCAGCAAGAGGTTTAGGGTGTTTGGAAATTCCAGTCCCAAGTGAGAAAGGTAGCTGCATACTTTAAGGAGAAAAAGAGAGCTGCATGATTTGGTTCCCAACGAATTCTACACGACTGATAGATCAGTTAAGCCCAAGATGAATGAGCTCATACAATGCTTCATGATTATACCAAGGACATTTCTAGCATCTACATGTCTTCCCTGAGAGGCACGTTGGCAAGGAGTACTGATTTTTAAAACAGCTGTAATTCAGATTTGATTCAAGAAATGACGTTTCCTACCCAAATCAGATAACGTTTACTTTCACATTTCCCATTCAATGTGAAATGTTTGCATATGTATATTTTTCCTTTTCGTATGTGTGTGTGTGTGTATATGTGCGCGCGTGCACGGGAGCGAGAGAGATAGAGAGAGAGAGAGAGAGAGAGAGAGAGAGAGAGAGAGAGAGAGAGAGCGCTTGCAGTGTGCATGTATGCAAGTTTACATGTGCATGTGTGGGGTGTATGAGTATGCAAGCCGAAGGGTGACATCAAGAATCGTTTTCAATGGCTCTCCACCTTCTTTTTCTCCTTCTCCTCCTCTCTCTCTTCTTCCTCCTCTTTCTTTCTTTTCCTCCTCCTTCTCCTCCTTGTCTTCCTTTTTTCCTCCTCCTCTTTGAGAGAGCATCTCAGCATGTAGAACAGGTCTGCCTGGAAGTCATGAAGATCCACCTTCCTCTGCTTTTCAAGTGCTGGGATTAAAGGTCTGCACCCTAACACTTGGTTAACCATATTCTTTTTGTGTTAAGGTCTCTCAGTCAAACCCAGAGACTACAGCTATGGCAAGTCTCACTGGCCAGCTTTTTACAAGAATCCCTTGTCTCTGCCCACTGAGGCTGCAATTATAGGTGGACAGTCATATTTACCAGGAATTTATGTGGGTTCTGGGGATCCAAACTCTAGTCCTCTTTTTGTGGGGCACTTGTTTTAACTGCTGAGCCATCCTGCCAGATGGTCCACATTGTTCTTTATGTGACTGACCTTATGGAAACAGGGAGCCTCAGGTACTGGAGCTGCCTAAGAAACTGCACTGCGTGGCTAGCTCAGCAAACTGGCTCTAGGTTTTTACTCTATTCTCTGTTTCCTGTGAAAGCAGGCATGATAATCAGATACCTACAGCATTACAACTGCAGTTGGTCAAGCTCGAGTTTCATTCTGCATCCTACCAGCAATGTGGGACCCAGGTAATTTGCTTTAATGTGACTCAGGTAATGCCATCCTGTCCCATTCTTACCCTGTCTCCATTTTGTGTTTGCTCAGGGCCTTATGGCTTTTCAGCCCCTAACTTCTCATCAGTCACATCCACCTTGGCAGTACATTTGCAACTTTTCTATGACTATGGCCATGGCCCAGAAGTATAACAGCTGAAGTATTCTGCCAAAACAAATGTTACCAGGCTTGCCTGACCCACACCTGACAATGATGTCATTCTGGCTTTGGTGATTTTTTACCTTTATAAATGCTGTACCCTGAGCTTCAAGACTGAGAGTTCTTTGGGCAAGAGGTTACTCTTGGTTGTTGGCTAATAAATGACTCTAAGTTGTCCTTCTATTCATGGCAGTCTGTAACGTTCTCACCTGGACTAGAACAGTTTCATTTCTCTGACTTTGCCTTTCCTTCTCTATAAAATGAAGGCAGCAGTGACTCTTGCATGGACTGTGGTTTGAATTACCTATAGTATTTATGAAGTGTCCATTTAATATCTAGTATCGACGGAGCTCTGTCTAGTAAATGTCTATTTTGCTGTCACTGCCACTTAAGAGCCAAAGTCCAAAGGTAGAGCTGTGATGGTACAGGTAGGGTCAAAGTCAGTGCTGGAAAATGGAAGAGACAGAGGAACACGAGAAGAGAAATGGAAGCATGCCAGTGCTGGGAGAGGTCTCCAGGAAAGGCTGGCTACGGGAACACTATCATTGATGCCGACACTTGCGGTATTAGATTCCTATCAGAGGCAACCTACAGATGAAGAGATCGATCGAAATGCATCACCAGCTCTTAGTCATTGTACTCTGCAGCTGTTATTTCTTGTCCTCCTGAGCTTCCTGTTTTACCCCCCTTGCCAGCACAACATGGCCAGAGCAGGTTTTCTTACCGTGGAATCATTTTCTCTACCCCGCCTCCATCTTCCAAGCACACCGTAAGTATTTCCTAGTGCCTCAGTCAAGTACCACCCAGACCTCCTCTCAGCTGAACTTCAACATGATGGAGACAACTTGACTTAGCGTAGCAACTCTGCTTTTCTCTGTTTTACTAGATGTTGTAGTAACTTTTTTATTGCCGTGAACAGACACGATGACTAAGGCAACTTATGAAAGAATTCGCTTACTTAGGGTTTATAGTTTCAGAGTATCAGAGTTCATGGTCATCATTGTGGGAAACATAGAAGCAGGCAGAAATTTGGAGCAGTACCTGACAACTCACATCTTGAGACACAACCACAAAGCAGAGAGAGCTAACTGGGAATATTGGGTATTTTGGTATTTTTTTAATTTCAAAGCCCACTTTAACTGACACACCCCTTCAACAAGGCCACTCCTCCTAATCCTTCCCAAACTGTTCCACCAACTGGGGATCAAATATTCAAATATATAAACCTATGGGGGAACAATCTCATTTAAACCACCGTATTACACTTCTTTGTGGTCACATCATAGTGCAAAATGCATTTAGTACAACTTCAAAAGTCCCTATAATCTTTCAGAGTTTCAACACAGTTTAAAATTCCAAGGATTCTTCTGAGATTGAAAATACTCTTGTAAATAAAATCCTTAATATTAACTGACACTAATTTATAGGCCATGATCAATTTATATCATGTCTCAAACCTGTATTTTTAGAAATGGGTTATTTTAGCCATGTTTTATACAAAGTTTATACATTTCACATGGATGCTATGACTCTTAAATTCTTTTGCATGCAAGAACAATTTGTACTCTCTCTTCCCTAAGCTGTCTCTAGTTTAAATAGTTGAATAAATGCAGCGGAGTCCTGCCTTCTGGACTGATACAGATTGAATGCAAAATGTTCCCCTAAAGCTCATGTATTAAACGTTTGGTCTTCAACATGGTGCTACTGGGAGGCAAAAGAGTCTTTAAGGTGAGATGGACTGCCTTTAGGTTTTTGGAGGCAGCCCTTGAAGGTTATGTTGAATCTCCTGTCTTCTCCTTTCTTTTGTTTCCTGACTGTGAGATAAGCATATTTTCTCAGCTACATGCTCCCCACCATTGCTGTTTGGCACCCCTAAATATGCACATTACTTCTCTTGACCAGAATCTTTTCTGTAACTTGCTTGTTTACAATAACACCAATAGCATGCTGAGTGACACCGTAGATGATGTAGTTTGCCATGGTGACAGTTATAGGGCATTTTTTTGTTTTACTTCATTTTATACAGTATCCATTCCCTTGATGTCTATAATATCACTATTTTTGCAGATTCACAAATAAGTGGTCAAAAGAACAGCCCTGTGTTCCTTTTTTCAAGGCACAGAAAACATACAAGGGAGCTTGTTCTCCTTCCCTTTGTGTTTGCCATTTTGAGAGTGACTGGAAGATAACTGCTCTGTTTAAAAGATGGGTTTTATTTATTTATTTTGTTTTAAAGAATATTTAGCTGGGGCTAAAGAATTGTAGCTGGAGCTGTGCATAGTTAAAATCAAGGTTTAAATCTTCTCACAAAGAAATATTTGGAACACATACTTAAGATCACTTTTAACAGTCCTTTATAATAAGTCACATTTCTCCTATGGCTCACTATGCCACAAGCCTGACACCCAGTCAGTTCTTGAGGACACCGAGTCAGTTTACATGCTCAATCCACGAAGAGGAAAAGATCAAGATTTTCCAGAAACAAGGCTGCTCTCCGCCGTGAAAGCCACTCCAGGTTACCCAGTTCCCAGGAGACCTGGCCTCCAGCTAACACCAGTAAGCTTTTGATCAATGCCCTACCCCTTCCCCCAGGGGGCAGGGTGGAACCTTCACTGTGCCCACCAGCTGAGAAAAGCAAAACAAGATGTCTTGGAAGGAAATGGGATGCAATGCATGAAAGTGACCAGTGACCAGAAGGAGCCAACAGGAGACTTCTTAGGGATAAATCTAAATCTGAAAACCTAAAGGCACAGATGATCTTTTAAGTCATTAAAATGGTAGATTGGATGCAAGAAAATGAATTGACCAACTGACTTTCCCAATAATAAAACCATAAGTATAGAATAATTTTTTGTTCTATACAAAGAAATAAAATTGAGAAGACAAAACCCAAATTAAGACTAGGCAGTATGAAAGGTTCCCTGAAGAGCATCTAGTTTCTGAATGTACTCAGGTGGGCAAGGCACAGACCCTGGAGTAAAGAGTAATTCTGTGTAATCAGGTTTGCAAAGACAAGATGTTATGACAAATGGTACATCCTCATGACTCTCAATCACTCTGTCTTCTGAATCTTGCTCCTTTTTTTTTTTTTTAAATAAGTCATTGGCCTTGTAAGAAGAAGAGCTGAGCTCTGGCAGTCAGCCAATTAACAATAAATGGATTCTCTCAATCTCTTTACCTAATGATTTGGAGAATTGAAGAGAAAGAAAGGACAGGGGCATGCTAGTTAGCACATGTAGGAGGAATATAACTGGGAGTCCTGGTGGAATTCTGTCAACATTAACAAAACAGTGTTGGGCTGGAATATTTGAGTCTGAGTAATGAGTTCAGATTAGCCTAGGGAGATGGTATGCAGTGAAATAAACATGGTGAATAATACTTCAGATTTTGACAATTTTTTTCTTTATGAATGCCATTGCAGGACATCTATGAGAACAGTCTGACCTCTGGTCAAGTCTGACCTGGAGTCTTCCTCTTCAATCATTATTTAGATACTGTAGACAGGTCTCACTATGGTCTCATGCCATGTTTTATGGTTTAGTAACCCCTTCCTATCTGAAAAGTGAATAAAAGCTGGAAATGACCAATTTCTACAGATGAAAACTGAGTTAAGTCCTTCTCAGCACCAAATCCTTGTCACCATTAAAAGGGAGTCGTCTTCACCTCAAATGCTGCATGAAATATTCACTATCTCTTGGTTACAGGCTGGAATGCAGACAGGAAACAGAAAAGGCATAACCCTAGACTGGAGAAATGCAATTTTCGGATTCCAGCCCCTTTGAATCCATCCATTGCTCTTTTTGAGCACTTTCAGACAACCCCCACAACCTATTTGCTATGCATTCTTTTAGATAACAGTTGCAGTGAAGAAAAGCAGAGAAATTATTGAGGAAATCAGAAGCATAACTCTTATCTTTGCTGACACATCTGATTTATGACTGCCTTGACTACCCTGTCAGAATCTCAGTTCTTTGAAAAGCACATCCTCTGTGAAAACACAGCAAACTAGTTAATACTTCTACATCATCAGGAACAGTACAGAGTACCAGCAGTTGAAGCAGGAATGCCACCAGGAGTTGTTCCTCTTGGCACACCCCAGTGCTGTGATTGACACAGTGTTGACTATCTTGCCGATATCTTAAGAACGCTGTGAAGTATGTTTTGTTATTCCCAGCACAGAGAACACTCACTTTCTCCAAGGTGTGGTACATCAGAGCAGCAGATTTCCAGTTCCCTTCATTCTGTGATGCCCTCCTTATCTATCATCCAACCAAGCACAGAGAAACAACAGTTTAAGTGACTACAACTTTATAAATTTAGATAGAAGATAGTTCACCAAGTGAATGAATACTAGGGACATGTATAGAAGAATGTTGGTTAAGGAGGACCTTAGGACCCTTCTAGAATGACCATGTAGTGTCTTAATCATATATTATTTTCCAAAAAGTAACAAATGACCTATAATAAAAGAAAGAAAACCCATTTATTTCTTAAACTCACCCTTTGGGCATCAGGTAACTGTGGAAGATGAGCAGATTCTGAGCGAGCACTCTGTTATTAAAATTGGAAAATTCAGAGGCTTAGAACTGGCCAAGCATCAAAGAGTCACTGTCCTTAGAGAGTCATTCTAAGCTTCTCATTTGCCAATTAGCAAAAAGAAGTCTGGGAATATTACAAAAGGTATTTCAATGTGACTATGAATTATACTTAGAATTTTGTGATAAATGCTGAACAAGGAGTATTTTTTCAAAACCTTGCCTCTTAATCCATACCGAGTAAATGTCTGGACCTCATATATTAAAGTTGTTTATGTCATTAGATGTAGGTACTAGTGGTGATTAATTATTGATAATAATATTAAGGCTATCAGTAAATTGGCTTTAGGGCTGGAGAGATGGCTCAGACCTTAAAGAGCACTAGCTGCTCTTTCAGAGGACACGAGTTTGCTCTCCAGCACCCACATGGAAGTTCCAAAGCCTTCTTCTGGCCTTTAGGGGCATCAGGCACATGCATGCTGCACAGACATACATTTAGGCAAAATACCTATACACATTTAAAAAAAATTTTTTTAAATCGCATATAGAGGAAAATTTTAAGATTCAAATAAATACTTAAGATACCTATTGTAGTACTAACTCAATGTTATGAAAGATCCATATACATGTCATGTTACCTATACACTTGTGGTAGGGGTATCTTATGCAGAAGGGCAAACACCAAGACTGAAGCTGGAAGACCCAGCATCTCCTGCCACTCAACAGCGCATGTGAGTGGAACTCTGAATTTCATTATCTACAACATGAAGGCACTAGCCAAGGGATCTCCCAACAGCAGTTTATAATCACTAGAAGAAACAACAAGTACGATTAAATCAATGTGGAGCTTGTAGAACTGTCATTGGATTTAGAAAAAGAAATTAGAAATTGCTAAAATAAATTCCTCGAGGGTACGTGCTTCCAAGGGTTTATTCCTGAGGATGGCCATTTGCTTTTTTAAAACATATGTCAACATATTTTATCTCTCAGGCAAAGTGTATTCATCTCATTTTTCAGGATTAAAAAATAAGCCTGATATGACCACCAGGCAGTAACATATTCAAAAGAGGAATACTGAATGACAAAGACCTATTTTGTCTCTATACTAAATTCTGTCAATGGGAAAAAAGAACCAAGTTGTCTGGTGATTCTCTTTAATTAATTTGGGTGTTGGGACCACGTTTAAATGCATGATACATTGTGAGTGGTGATCATTTTGGAGCTCTTCACGGGTATAGTTAACTTTGCAATAATGTTAGCAGATATATTTTTACAAAACAAAGTAAATAATAACAGAGTATCTGTGTTTTGAGCCCTCATCTTGAAGAGGGTGCCCTTATAGAAAAGCCATTCAGAACTGGTGAATCCTCCCATTTAATCAAATGCCACCCAGGCGTCTGGTCGACAGCTTAGTTGGTAAAGTGTCTGCCACACAAATACAAGAATCTGACTTTGGATTCCCAGCACTCTATATAAAAGACCAGGTTTGGTGGCTCATGACTGTAATATTAGCAAAGGCAAGAGGTAGAAAGAAGCAGTTCCCTGGGGCCTGCCAGCCAATCAGTGAGCTCCAGGTATAGTGAGTGAGATGGCCTCAGAAAGTAAGGTAGAAAGCAATAGAAGAAAACACCAAAATAGCCTCTTGCATCTACATGCTCCCTCCAGCCCCCATACAGACTAATGCCACACACTAGGATAAGTACCGGTGATAAAACATTCTGACCAGAAGCAGCTTAGGAGAGGAAAGGATTTATTTAGCTCACACCTCCTGGTTATAATCCATCAACGAGGGAAGTCAGGGCAGGAACTTGAAGCAGAAACTATAGAGGACTGCTGTTGGCTAATTTGCTCGTGCTCATGCATAGCTAGCTTTTTCATGTAGCCTGGGATGTCCTACCATGGGAATGGGGCTGTGGGCTGGCCTCTCCTACCTCAATTAACAATCAAGACAGTCTTCTCAGATATTCCCATAAGCCAGTCTGATCCAGGCAATTCTTCAGTAGACACTTCTACTCTAAGATAAAACTGGACTGTGTCAGTTGACAGTTAAAGCTAGCTAGGTGGGAGTTCAATGTATACTTCTGGCAGCTCAGAAAATATGTTGGGCTCCCAAAGATGTAATCTGAAGAGGATGTCTACTCAATTTTGGGTCTCCATGGTACAGGGACTTTGGAAATCACAAAGGTAACTGAATGTTGATTGTTATTTTTGAGTTTGTCACCAGCAGTCATCATAATAATTCCATATACCAATTATTAATCTTTTGTTATACAGACAAGTTGGGAAAAAGGTCGTATACTTCTCAATGACACATTACCCATAATTGGCAGGGTTTAATTCAAATATTCTGATTTCAAGACAGAGGTTTAGTAAGTGGTATAGTAGTGAGTCTGGCTTCCTTCCAAAACAGGGGCATCTTCTTCAACCTAGCTCAACTGAACAACTGTGTGGATTATGGCGTACTTAGCAAACATGGGGGAAGGTAACCAAAAGGCTGCTGTGTTCTCAGAAGGCAGACCACTTTCTCTGAAAGAAAAGCCAGATCAATGGTCATTAAAACATGAGTTTTCTCCAAAAACACAGGGCCTAAGATTAAGCGGCTTTTGCATCGATGAGACTTGCAATTTCCTGACAAAGGCCATTTGTGAAGCTAGTCATATATCATCACGTGATTTTCCTAGACATTTGTTCTTAAAGACATGAGGAAGATGGCGGCACAACCGCAGGGCTGTTGCTGGTAAAAGAAAAGCTGCAGATGTGTGCTCATGATTACGAGGTCTGCGTGGTTTTAGTAGATGGAGCCCAATGGCTTAAACAGTATTTGCTGATAACATAAAACTGGTTGTAAAGGTAAGATAGATAGTAGCACACTAATATGCATGTGAATCCGGTTTGAGGTAGGAGCATCTTGGGCTGTATGGCTGCAGCTGGCACTTGGCAGGCATCCATACCTTGAAGACATTTGCACTGAGTCAGAATGGCTATCATTATGACCATATAAAAAATTGTGACCACAGCAGCAAATGACACTCAGGAAAAATGTTCAACAAGACCCCACCCCCTTCCCATGTAAAAGCAGTGTGAAAGAATTAATCGGTGAGCTAATAAAAAAATAAGAAGCATATTTATGCTAACACGTGTACAAGTTCCTAAATCTGCTGAGACCTGTAACAGTTACTCAAAATAATTACACCTAGCTGAGTGGGAATCCAATTATTTGTTGAGCATAACTCTTAATCATTTTCCTAATAAAATATTTGGATGGAAAAGACTTTCAATTCATTTAACATAGCTGCATGTTAATATAACTTATGCTTTTATCCTGATGATGCTTTTATTCAAGTGATTAAGTCAACTGCTCAATCCCAACCCCCATACTTCCGATGTAGTAGGTACTGGGATGCAGCCTAACAGCATTTTATGCACTTTCTGCTTGTGGTCAATAATGCTGTTGTCCAGTGACCACAATGTAAAAGGCACTGATCTCAGCCATGTGGGCTCTCTTCTGTTCTAACACTTCCTATGATCATATATCTTCTTTCCCTTATCGCTTGTGCACCATATAGGGAGACCTTCATTTAACAATTACTAACATAACATTATGTTACATTATGTAACATAGGCCATCAGACATATCTAATCATTTGACATTGAGATATGACATTGTCATTACAAAGTTAATGCCCAAGAACCACAAAATCAAGTTACAAAAAAAGAACTCAAAATAATAAACTTGCATGCTTTAAGTAAGTTTACAATTTTGTGTTAGAGCACACCCACAGGTATCTTGGGATGTGTGTGGTCCTCAGTTGGACATTCTACAAGCTATGTCAGATACTGATACAATATGTACCAAAAATACACAGGTGTGTAACGGTACAGCTTCTGATTCCATAGAGTTCAAAGTATAGATAGATAAAGAAATACTAATAATGTTGTCTGATAAACATTATACATAAATTTCTCTGACCATAAAAAGAAAAGATGTTTATCTTACAATGAGAGAAACCAGAAGTTTTATAATAGAAAAGATGGTTAGGAATCAAATGAATTTACTATACTGAAATAACTTTAGATTTATAGAAAGCTTTTAAATATCCCTATTCCCTTCTCCCATCTCTCGAACACATGCAGTTTTAGGCTTTAAGTGACCAAAGTTAAGAACAGGATAAGAATATATGAACAAAAAATTTAGATGCTTTTCACCCTAAAGTGATCTAAATATTTTTAGGGAAATATGTGCTAAACATATATTGAAGAACCAAGCTCTTCAAAAAACATGCAAGTGTGTGTGTGTGTGTCTATTATTCCAATTTACAGATAAAGAAGTACAAGAGTTACCAATATTCTATCAGGATACAAATCTGGAATTTAACCTAAAATATTCATTTCTAGCATCCTATCACTATTCTGTGATTAGTATGGTCCAAAAATGGAGGCAACCTATTACAATTACTTCAGGGAAAGTTGTGAGAACAAGCTTTTGATAGCAGAAACCAAAGACAAGACCAGAAAGGAAATGGTAAGTACTAGGCTATGGAAGTTCACTCTACTAGAGAGGAATTAAAGGTCTCAAGATTCCTTCCTTTTGATGTACTTGTCCAGAATGACTCCCTCTTCTTCAGTCAGGGCAGAAGCTATGAATACAGCCTAACCATATCCTCTGTGACTAAGTTATATGGTATGGCAAAACTAAAGGAATTCTGCAGATAGAACAAAGATCCTTGGGGCTCCCACACTTTTCCATTAGGCCATTTTCCAGGTCCATGCATTCTTTTCTTGCCTTCTCTTCAGCTACCACTTTTGGAATTCTATAAAATCTTGCTTCACTGGGTGATAACAGTAGCTTTACAGGCAGATCAGTGTGACGTTTTGCCAGGAACTTTTGGAAACATAAACTGAGGCCACGTGGTCTCAGTTTATGGCCGTGTGTTAGTAAGTTTCCTAGAAGAATGCTTTCACACAGAAGGTGAACACCAGCGGTGGGCATCAGACACTCAGCAGGTGAGTTTTGCAGACAACCCTGGATGACAGCCAAGAGCACCAACAGGCACTTGTCCACCTTGTAGCTCATGTATGATGGGTCATAAAGCATAGCTTGTGCAAGGCAAAGTGCAAATGTGCCAGTCTTTGATCATGCATAATGCAACATGGTTAATCTGTGACTAGTGGGAAACATGAAATGTTAAATATCTTTGGTTTCTATGTCAAGTTTGGTCACTTGGCTACCTCTGGCTTTACCAGTAAAATTAAGTTTCATTATAGAATATAAGATCTCCTATAAAAAGTTGCCCACCATGTATATATGTGTACCTTTTTAAATTTAATTTCATTCTTATGGTCTGTGGGCCTTAGACTTCTTAAACCCTTGCAGGGATAACTTCTAAAAATGGTTGCACTGTAACAGTGTCTAATACCAGCGCCAATTACATAACATGGCACAGAGTAGTTTCTTTCTGTTTAACATAGGGTAAGTGGGAAAACACTGTTCCCACTGTCAGTTTGCAAGCAAGATGCTATGTCATCCATCCATCCATTCATCCATCCATCCATCCATCCTTCCTTCCTTTTAGTAATTCACTCTTCAATGACATGCTTATTGAGTCCATAGAACATTTCATGTATTCAAATTGATTCTACCTATATGTAAAATCAGTGCTAACTGAATAACTGAAAAAAAGAGGGAAACATTAGCTTCAACTTCACCGTGTTCTTACACCAGCTGAACAAGTTCTCAGCAGTAATAGGATACCGAGAACAGGGCAGAGACAAACCAATCCTACTCCACTTTTGGGAGTCACCTAAAGGAATTGCCAACCATTCAGTCTGAATGCTCTAAAGGTCAGTATGTCATCCCTCCTATCACTGTCTAGACAAATTAGTCACTGAATCACATCTTCAAAATTCCTTCACTTCTGCATCATCCCAGAAGTTATGGCAGGTCACATATTTGTGGTGATGAATAGTCAACTGCTTGGCCATTTTAAGTTGGAAGGTTGCTTTTGATTAAATCCAGCAAGTACTTTAAAAACGATCAGTACAAGTGGACCTACTATTAATGAAATGCAAGCCACAAACCCAAAGAGTCTGATAGGGACTTTTAAAATAAGACATGTGTTATTGTGTAATGACACAAGTGAGGTCTAACACCTATCACCTTGACAAAATACTACAGGAATCAGGAGGGACTGGATGGGTGATACCTGTAGAGACTAAGAATGCTTTCTAGAGAGAAAATATGCTCCATGAATAATTAGTATGAAGAAAAAAACCCTTTTGTTTTTCTTCTCTTATTATCTCATAACTTAATTTGTGATTTTATATTTCAGTGACATTACCAATCAAACATTCAATTTTAGTTCCTTTGTGATTTAATTACAATTTTATGCCAGAATTTATTTAAAAGGCTACTATGAACCATTTTAAACCAAGCTTTATGAATCAGAAGCATCATATGTAAATAACTCCTTTTCTTATGATATTTACAGATTTTTTAAAAATCCAATATTACTCTGTACAAGTGACAACAATCATTATGTAAGCCATTACCTAAAAACAAAACAAAAGACAAAAAACAAACAAACAAACAAAAAACCAGAAGCAAGCCAAGCATTGGTGACTCCACGCCTGAAAGAGCAGCACTCAGGAATCTGAGGCAGGAGGATTGCCATGAGTTTACTGGGATACAAAGTGAGACAAAGTATTTAAAATACAGTACAACATAAATTAACATAATATAGAACTAGAAACAAATGTATCAGATTTAACCAAGAGCAGAGAAATCATAGCACAGAGTAACTGACTCTAGGATATTATTTCCAGCACTATTTTCTCACTGGAGAACAACAAATGATGACTGTTAAAGTCCCATCATAATCCCCATAGGCTGACAGTAACCTGTGGTTATAGTGAAGCTAACATTTCCTAGTGGTGCATGAAATATTTTCAATGACACTATGTCACCAGTTCACCAGAGAACATTCTGAATTCGATATTATACCTTCTAACAAATGCAGTCAGTGGACTATCAAGGTGAAGAATCAGCTGCCTATACATACCATCAGGGTTGGGTTCCTCCTACACATGCATCAGTTCCTTCCTGGAGCCTCCTAGAAATCATGTGGACCCAATCACATGGATGAGATGTTCAACCTCTTGGGTACCATTCTCCTGTGTTCTGGTTGCTTAAAGGTGCCCTTTGATGCTGACAGAATTGGTGCTTTGTTCTGCTCCAATAGAAGATGCCAGATGGATTGCCCAAGGCACAGCTGCCTACATCTCCTACTTCTCCTTAGTAAAATACAAAATCTAGCTCACTCCACTGTGTTATACCTGTCATGCTGCTTCAAAAGCACCCTGGATAGAGACCCTGCACTCATATTAGTACATTCTGCTACAGAGATTGCATCTTCAATGTCTCAAAGAAATTTTAGTAACATTATTTTTCAATCAACAACCCTTTCTTTTATTGTTTTCTTTCTAGGAAGCAGACATGAGTTTCCTAGGAGTCCAGTGGGTAGAAGATCTGGAAGATCATATTGTTTTCAGTGTTATCTTCCCCAGTGAAGCTGGTACCTTTCAACATGCCTCAAATCCTCCCTTCTTTCATGTGAGCTGTGCCTTGTGATATTCCTCCAAAGTTTCAAAGAATAGACTCTGGATGGTCCTAACCTAATTACACAGACATGCCCAGGCAGCTCTGAACTCTAGGGAGAATAAAAAGGGCCTCAAGCTTCACAGGTTATTTATTTTCCATGACTCCTCTGGGGAATCTGGAAGTTGGTGGCTTTGGTAACTCATTGGCTGATTAGGCGGGTCTTTCTCCACACAGAAAACTCAGATGCAGAACATTAACTTAAGTTCTCAGCAAACAAAAGGTATCATGACTTAGGAAAACAAAAACACCTAAAACTTGGGTAATCCAACGTACTATCTTAGTAACCTAATTATTGCAAGAGTTACAGATGTGTGAATTGCAATGCTTTAAGCCCAGGTTCACTTGCTAGCATGAAGGCAGATCTGCTCCATAGCCCCTCCTCCCACTGATGACTGGATCCACCATTTGGGAGCCCTGCTGTTCTATTCAGCCATATTGTTCTTCCTGGTGTGCTAACAGCATCTTCCATGAAGCCTCAGCTTAGTTCTCAGTAGGGAGGGTTCTACTTGCCTTGAGTTTCCACACTGCTAGTTGTTGGGCTCTGACAGCCAACATCATGCTTCCCTTCTTCCCAAACTCCCTTCTGTACAGAGACAGAGGCATTCTTCCCAGGGGCAGGGAATGCCTGCCCACATACTTAACCCAAACTTCCCTCACGTTCCTCTTCCCATTATTCTGTGATTCTTTCTATTACCAATTGTCCTACAAAGGCCCCAAAAACCCATCTGCAACCTTCCACATGTCTGGATTCTAATTCTAACCTAGTTCCAACACCTCTCCTGTAAGGTTCTGGGCCCCTAGAAAGAATAAGGTTTGAAACACTAGAAAATTTAAAAGGATGAAAATAACTTGCAGAGCTCTCTGTGGGAGTGGGAAACTCCACAACACACTATAAACTGGAGGCTGCCTTGCCAGGCTACGCAGAGGAACTGGAGGCAGATGGTGTGCCCAAGCTTCACATCCCATGGCCCACTCAGTATGGTTTGAGTTCTATCAAAGAATTACTCAGCCGGGTGTCTTGACGCCAGCCTACAATAGCAGCACAAGAGAATGCTGAGTTTGAGGTCAGCCTGAGCTGTAAGTAATTTAATAGTAAGATTCTATTTTTTAAAGCAGTTAATTATTTAATAGCACTGATCAGAAGACAGGTGAAATCCATCCAAGGAACAAACAAAAAAAAAAAAATGTTATTACATTTTAACAGTTATCAAGAGAAAGAGTGTGGGCCCAGAGTGGTAGCTAACATTTCCATCACTCTCTATAAAACATCCTTACTCAGAGGATCAAAACAAACAGGGTAAAACATATGTCTTCAATAGTCAGTATTCAGCTTCATCAATTAGATAAAATGCTTGTCGTTCAATTACAGGTTCAAAAGGGTGAGGTGTTTCATGTTGTTGGTTTGGGTTATTTGTTTTCAGACAGGGTCTCAATATTTAGTCCTGACTAGCCTGAATCTTAGCCCTCCACCTGCCTCAACTTCCCAAGGGGCTGGGATTAAAGGCATGTGACACTATGGCAGATTCAAAAGTATGAGTTTTTAGATGCTTCAACCAAAGACAATCAGACAGAGTAGTTATTTGTATGTGTGTGTGGGGGAGAGTGTGTACATATAAAGACAAATGTTTATATAAAAATACATAGTAACCTTCTCCAAAGTTTAATACTCATATCTTATCTAGGGTTACTAGTGCTGTGAAGAGACACCATGACCATGGCAACTCTTATATAGGAAAACATTCTATTGGGCTGGTTTAATTTTGGAGGTTTTGTTTATTGTCATCCAGGTGGCATATAAGCAGAGATAGTGCTGGAGAGGTAGCTGAGAGTTCTACATCTGAATCATCAGGCAGCAAGAAGAGCGTGTGAGCCACTGGGCCTGACTTGAGCTTCTAAAACCTCAAAGCTCATCCCCAGTGGCACACTTTCTCCAAGGATGCCACACCCACTCCAACAAGGCCACATGTCCTAATCCTTTCAAAGAATCATTCAGAAATACTCTTCATTTATTGTGTATTGGAATTGACCTCGAAGTACAAAGTGTTCATTGGCAGTGTTTCATATACTGACCATTTATTTTAATGTGAGATAACTGGGTAAGACGGATTTAACTCTGTGTTCTTGAAGAACAAAAAGGCAGATGCAATGTGATACCAATCACTGTTGAAAACATGAGTTCTGGTTTCTCAAAAAAGCACGTAATTTTTTTTTTCTGAATTTATGGACTACACAAGAAGTTTCTATTTCTAATTCATTTACTTTTTCTATGTGTGACCTCTTAACAATGAAAGAGACAGTCAACCTGATTCAACACAGAGGAATATGAAAAGAAAGGGAAACACTAGAGTGCTCACTTACTACCAAGACAACCATGTGCCCCCAACTTCTTCCTATTCACTCTGGCCATCTAAAGACCACTCTCTCTTTCCACATCTAGTCACTGGTAAATTATGGAGGAAACATTAGCTACTGTTTCTACTTCCTCATCGCCCCCTAATTACCTGCTTACCATCTACTTACCTACTACTTAAGAGCAGATCATTCTACTGAGATGACTTCCTCCAGGACAAGTTAAATCTAGACTCTGTGCGCTAGAGAGATGTGATATTTGTTTTTCTGATCCCGGCTTATTTTGTTTAATAAGGTGATCTCCAGTTCCTCAGAATGGTGCACCTTCATTCTGTGTGGCTGGATAGTGCCATTAACATACATCAATAAAAGATTTCCCAATATTTAATACACAATTTTAAAAAATCAACAAACAAGTCTTTTCTTGGTCTCCATACTGCAGGCAGTTCACTTGCATCATCAAAGTTCCCATGTGCTGCTCAGGGTCCACTTCACTCTTGGGTGCTCTGGGCCCTGAAGGGCAGACCTTGAAGGCCGTAACTGGCAGTGGTAGTCCCTTACACTTGTCTCTAGCTTTACTTTAGAAACTCAGGCCAGGTTATTTACTGTTCCCACCACATGCTCTTGTCCTATTGGTCCCTTTTTCAGGCTCCAGGGACCATGTCATTCTTTGTCATACACCCCTTCTCTACCCCGACCCCATCGCCTCTCCCTGGAGGGCCTGGAGGTGTCTGTTCCTGTTGGAACTCTGTTGAATCCAGAAGCCCCTCTATATTGCCTTCGTGGCTACATTCTGGATTTTGTGCGATTCTCATCTAAATTTACCATCAAATATACTCGTTTTGGGCATTGCCTTCATGACTTTCCAGATACTTTTCTGTTTGTTGTTTGTTTGTTTGTTTGTTTTTGATAAATTCTATATTCTCATTGTTGAGTTTCCTGCTTCATTAGAAGTCACAGGAAAAACAGAAAAGTGTGCTTCCACTATAAACCTAATCCCACATATCCATGACACTCAATAGAGCATATTTCTTCGTTTTTTCTTAAAGAAATAAAATTGCCATTTTTGGAAGAAACATAGGGGATACACTACAAGATACTGGATTAGCTGTAGCAACTTAAAATAGAACAGCAACGGCACAGGAACAAACACTAAGTACCCACAGATGGGACTACTTGAGAATAAAAAGTTTCTGTACAGCAGAAGAAACAGTCAGCAGAGCAAATGGACAGTCTAACAAATGGGAGAAGACCTTTACTAACTACACTTAAGCAAGGAAATGAATACCCAGAATTCAAGAAGAACTGCAGAAATTAAATGCCAATGAAATAAAACTACCAATCAACAAATAGGCAAATGAACTGAATAAACACTTATAAAAAAAACCCATACATAGCCAATTACTATTTTAAAAGTATTCAACATCTCTAGCCCTTGGAAGAATAAAAATTGGAGCTACTTTGACAAAGTACCCCACCCCAGTCAGAGTGGCTATCATCAATGAGTCTGACAAGAGACTGAGAGGACGTGGAGAGAAAGAGACTTTATTCACTGTTGGTGGGGAGGAAACACAACCATTGTGGAAGTCAGCTCTGAGATTTCTCAAAAAGTTAAAAATAGAACTACCATATGGCTCATTTATTTTACTTCTGGGCATTTATCCAGAGAACTCTATATACCAGCACTGAGATATTTACACACCATGTTTATTGATTCACCACAGCAAAGAGCTGGAATCAACCTAGTTGTCCACCAACACATGAATGGATAGTGAAAATGTGGTCCATGTGACTGGAGTGATTGCTCAGTAGTTAAGAACCCTTTTGGTCTTGTGGAGAATCATGATTATGCCCAGTGGCCACATGGAGGCTCACAACCACACATGACTCTAGTTTCAGGGGATCCCATGCCCTCTTCTGACCTCCATGGGAGGTCACAGGTCAAGCCCTCACAGGGGGCACAGACAGACACACCTGTGAGCAAAAGTTCATGTACACAAAATAAGTCCTAAAGAAGTGCACACACTCACAAATGCTATTTATCTCTAAAGAAATATAAAAGCACAACACTTTCAGGAAAATGAATGGACTGAGAACTGAGTATAATATTAAGCAAGGTCACACAATTTCAGAAAAAGAAGCATATTGTCCCTCATATGCAGAATCTAGCCAATAATGTATGTGTGCACATAAACTATGTACATGTGGGTGCAAGTATAGTAATGTTGAAAAGACAAAGGATTAAATATTAGGGGATGAAGAAAGACTGAATGCAGAAATAAATGAGTTATGAAAGAGGATATAAAATTAATCATTTTTTCTAGGTCTCATGCTGTCATAGATTTTTCATTTTTTGGTGATGGATAAATGCATAAAATACATTGGCTACAGAAAATATAAAAACACGATATGAATCTGTATAGATTCCCTTTCAACTGGCTACTTTAACTTCATAGAAGTTCACTGAGATGTATATAGCTTGAGAGTCTGGCTAATTCTGGTGTGTGATTTTCCCTCCTAAACCGCATGGCTGCGTTTGTGCCTATAACCCCAGCACTGTGGTGGTCAGAGACAGGCGGATCACTGAGGCTTGCTGGCTGCCAGCCTGGCTCCAGATTCAGTGAGAATTCTCTTGCCTCTAGAGAATACGGTGGAGAGTGACAGAGCAGAACACTTGATCTTTTTGGCCTCTACATGGGCACAGGCACACACCTACATGTACAATCACACACACACACACACAACCACACACACACACACAAACAAAAAATAATAAGTAATATGGTAAAAATAATGCTTCTAAAATTATAAAAGTTATATGAACCTCACATCTAGAAAAACACTGTACACAAAGAATACACAAAGTAGAAAGGCAAAGGAGCTGACACATCCAACTCTCACATCTTGTTCTCTGGTCCATTCCCCACTGTCTTGCCCTTTGAATGTTAACAGCCTGGCCAATCCTTCTTTACACCTGTCTTGCTGACATTCAAGTCTCTGCAGAATACACATATTTGTATATGGGAAGAAGACAGGTTGGTTTTACAAGAAACAAGAGCATTCTATTTATTTTTTTGCAGCTTATTAGAAATCTATATTAATACTTTAGATAGTTTCATAGTAGGACAGAGGAAAAATGTGTTATAATTTATTTAAACATGTTCTCATTCATGTTTTGAAAGTATAAAAAACTGCTGCAGGGCCAGCAAGATGTTCAGCTGGTAAAGTGATTACCATGCAAGCCTAGTGACCTAAAATCAATCCCATGAGCACACATAGAGGTACAAGCAGAAAACTGTCACCACAGAGCAGTGCTCCTATGCCTATGCCTACATATGACTTCCATCACACACATGCCCACAAGTAACACTCATAATAATGATAATAAAATGTTAAACTGCTGCAGTAAGTACCTGTGTGTATGGAATCATACCGGTACATACATTCATTATAAGCAAAGATCTTAAAGGTAGGGTCACTAGGTCATACTTACATATAATTTTAATGATGAGTCTTTGACATCTCTTGTTAACTCAATTACATTCTTTTTATATTCTATATATAATAAGGTATATGCAATTTCTCTATTCTCCTTGCAGTTACAGGTAACTTTCTGTGTATACCATACTTTCTGAAGTTAGTTAAATATGTGTCTATATCTATTAATATTTGGAACTTTAAAAAAAATTTTCATCAAATTACATTAAACATTAATATTTATATGCAAAGAATTTATATCTATTCTGCATAATATAGGTCTAAAGACTTGACAGAAGGATTAGATACAATATATTCTTTTATATGAGTGCCTCTTAACTCTAAATAAGCCGGTGTTAATTACATCTTTTATGAGCACAAGAATTGGTCAAATGATTTTAAACATCAAGAAACTGGATGCTTGAGGCATGTGCTTCTATCATGCCTCACTAACTCCAACAAACAAAAATCTTAAGTTGGTTAACAACACAAGAAAGACTAGATGTCTCCCCAGTGTGGTGAGCCAACTGCCATGTGATGCTTGTGCCATTAAAGGAGCTTATTTTTGATTAAACATAAATGAAAACAGGAAACCAGAAATGAATCTCAATGCTAAGCTCCCAAAACACTGTGAAGTAGGTTCCCACAACTAAAAAGCCCTCAAAGTTATTTTAAGGAAATGCGTATTTCTCAGAGGCTTGGTAACATGGTGTTACCTCTATCATCAAAGTAAGGTCCCATAAAATCACTATGGACTGATCACTAGATGGGTCCATGAGAAGAAAAATCTAGATGCTTTTCATATTTAGTGTACACTCTGCTTGATTATGTTGTCAACATGCAAGAAATTCCTTATGTAGTTCAAAGAATGAAGAGTTAGAAAATTTATAAAGCCAACAGGAAATTGATCAATGGCTTTTCTGATACCTTTATGTTATGTCCTGCATGGTGGTAATGACATTAAATTTAAATGCTTGGTCTTGTAAGATGTGGATTTTGCTTTGTACTCAGAATTAACTACTTGTCTATAGCTCTAGAGTCTTCCAAATAGAAATGGGTCTTTTGGTCAAAAATAAATGAAAACAGGAAACCTGAAAGTAATGCGAACACTAAGCCCCAAGGAGTTAATCTCTTACTTGAGTAACTAAAGAGTGCTTTTAATTATCTTACTCTCATCACTTCAGTGAAAACCCTTTCTGTGATTTCCACAGGAAATGCATGTCCACAGATCGTAAACTCCTTCCAGTTAATAGCTAACTTGGGGAAAGATGGAAGTTGGATTCAGATGAAGGACCACTGCAGGGTGATGGTAAATGAGTTACCTCTGTAGAGCTGGCTGCTACTGTCTGAGGCCACTGCTGAGACTGAGAGGGAGGAAATGTGGAAAGCAAGACCGAAGTGGCCAGAAAGAGGATAGTCTCTGAACTCACCAGCAGCAGGAGTAACTAAAACATAGCAAGGACTCTGGCTACAGAATGGGAAGTAAAAAGAAGAAAAGGGACAAAAGATATACCATAGATCCAAGGTACTAGCTAGAACTCTCCCTTCATCCATGCTTCTCAATTCAGTGCCATAAGACAAGTTTTAAGTGTCCTAGGACAAAGTCTAAGAAATGCTAATTACGACGGAAACGAAGGCCTCGCCTACTCCAACTCTTCTCCCACTTTCTAACTCCTTATATAGCATTTGATGCATAGGAGGTCTCTGTGGTAGAAAATCCTTGTGATTTTTATAATTGGCTCCTAAAAGTGCTACCTAAGATCCCAGTGGAAGACTGGGCCAAAGTAAAATGAATGGTCATGAACAACTGCATAGAGAAGCCGTGTGAAAAACGGAACTATCATTCAACATGTCCCTCAGACAATGGTCCACAGTCAATTGCCAACAGAAACGGAAAGTCTTCTTATACGCTTACAGACAACTAAGCTTAATCCTTACTAGCTTATAAAAGGATGGGGCTTTTATGACACAAAAACCATAAGGTAATCCTAAATTAAGGGACAAAAGTCTTATGAAATACCAAATATATTCAATGCAGAGATTCTGGATGAGGAATGCATAAAACCCTAGAATTTGATGTAATTTCTAACTCATAGTTTCTTTTCCTATTGCTGTGATAAAATACCCTCACAAAAGCAACTTAAGGTAGAAAGGTTCGTTTTGGTTCGGAGCTCTTCATGGCTGGGAAGCCAAAGCAGCAGGAACTTGAAGCAGTTGGTTGTTCGGATCCGCAATCCAGAAGCAGAGAGCAATGAATGATCCTCAGCTCACTTTCTCCATTTTATATGGTCCAGTGTTCCCGGCCAAGGGAATGGTCCAACCACAATTATGAAGATGTCCCCCACCAATAAACATACTCAAGGTACTATCCATAGGCATGCCCTGAGGTTTCCTCCCAGGTGAATTTAGACTTTCTCAAGTGGACATCCACACTCTCTATAAAACAAACTTAAAGTTAAGGCAACAATCCCATTCTCTACCCCGTCCTCTGACTCCACTGAGCTTGCTTTCCAGTTGATTCCAAGTTGCCAGCATCCATGCTCAGAAAGTATTTTTGTTATTAGAGATCTGTTCAGTACATGATATAAATTTTACAATTCTATGACTTTCATATTGAGGCAGAAAGTGGCAAATTTAACCGAAAAAAGATCAACATATTACATAAGGAGTATGGAAAAGCATTTATCACATTTTTGAAAAAACAATCTCCCTGCATGAGGCATGTAGAGAAAATTATAAAAATATAAAATGTCACAAGTTCAAGAAAAACAGAAAGCTTTTGGCAACTCTTATTTTGTAGATCAACATTTTAAATCTCAAAATTGTTACAAGACTTTTCTATAAATAAAAGTCCAGTACCCTCTAAGAGATCAAATATCATTTAGAAGATTATTTCCTAGCCTCAGACACTGACCATATGCTGCTGAAGAACTGACTGCCTGTACAATGGCATACAAAATCCTCAGTTTGGGTGTGCTGGCTTGGAAAGTGCCAAGGGTACAGGATCAAGACTCCTGATTGAACACTCAAAATTATTTTCATGTAAAAATTTACATTACATCAAGCATACAAGTCAGAGGAGCTTAGTACCTCATGGGTGAAAAATGGAATTGTTACTCTAGTCACAGTAGCAACCCATACATAAAACATACTTAACATTCAACAACTGCTTTGTGCTCATTTGGGTGGCTAAATAGAAAAGAGATTGGGAAAGAAAACCTGAACCAAATTCCCTTTTCAAAATATATATATATTTTATTAATTTTTTTATTTTATTTTCAAATATATATATATGTGTTTTGTTTTCAGAGCGAGCCTTACATCAAGTCTGGCTGGCCTTGAATTCTCTCTGTAACCCAGGCTGGCCTTAAACAACTCTCTCTCTCTCTGTAGCCAAAGCTAGTCTGAAACTGATGACTCTATTACTTCAGCCACCCAACTTCTAGGTTTATAGACATGGACTACACACCAGAGTATCTCCAGATTAAATTGAATGCTTCCTTTCTGGTAAAAAAAAAATTTTTTTTTTCTTCACGAATCATGTCACTTATAAATGTGCTTATAGCAAACAAGACAACCAAAACCTAAGCAGCTACCGATTTGTGAGTAAAAACAGTGTGCCTCTGTGACTTCTGCTTAGAGACTCCTTATGATGACATCCAGAGCATCACTAGTAGAATTTAGGTCAATGGGCCAATTACTCGGTGCTAACATCAAAGGCAGAGGCAAGCTGCTGCCTCTCTGCCTGGTCCTTTTTGAGTCTCCACTCTAGCAATTGTGGAGGCAACTTTATGTGCCACAAACAAACAAACAAATCTCTAAGCTCGTATAAACTATTCTAGAAACATTTTCACTCTTAGTTCTCTGGGTCAACAGCATCTTTACCGTCATTACACCCCGTTCACGATTCTCAGTTTGCTTGTTACTGAAAGACACAGCCCTAGGAGTGTCAGTCCATTGTTAATCAGCCAGTGTCTTAGAAGCAGAAGTGGATCAATAGTTGTTGAATCTCCCAAGAACAGATCTAAAAAGCTTAAACAGAGACTAACCTGGTGGCAACTGGTGCTGGGGTGGAGCTGTGATCTTCTCTGGCCCCAAGCTTTTTTCGGAAGTTTCCTCAGATACCAGCCAAGTTTGGCTTGCTCTGAGGGAAGTCGGGCTGGCTCCTTTGGTCTCCGTGACCTTCGTAGAAGATGATGGCTCCAACGTGTCTGCAGAGGGGAACCCAGAGGAGACACCGTTCTTTCTACTAGGGTACTCATTCAAAACAGCTTCTCCCTCACTAGGCAGTGGAGGGAGCAGGAGGATCCTATGGTGCTGCTGTGGGCTGGGGCACCTGGAGACAGAGGCGAGGGAACAGGTGACAGCCGTTTGTGTGCGCTGGACTGAGGCGATGAATTATTAAATACCATGCCGAGGGCTGTTGGAGCCTGGGGGGTTGGCTTCTTCTCATTGCATTTGGGTTGTGGGGAATCAGGACCTACGGTGTAGGGCAGATCTAGAAGCAAGAATTTATGGCCACTATGCGGTAGCCCAGCCTTCCTTTGGCTTCTAGTTTCTGGGAAAGTGTGGGTGGCCCTTGTGTTGAGAGAGAAGCCTAACCTTTTCCCCTCCCTGGCTTCATCTAACTTCTCACTCTCTATCACTTTGCGAAGAACCTTGTTCACAGCGGCTGCCTCAGTGCTGGCTGGTTCTTTGGTAATGGAGGCTCCTTCTGTGGCAGAGGACCGCAATGACTTGATCCCTCGCTGCTCCTCCCCAGCCTCCTGGAACTATGAGTCTCAGCCTCATCTCCTGGGAGGGTGAGAAAGTCAGCTTTGGGGATAAACTCAGTTTGGGTCTCTGGACAGAAGGCAACCCTTCCCTTGCCATCGTGACGCACCCTAACTATTCTTTTTACTGGAGCAGATGGTTCCTGGACCTTGGCCACCACTTTGGAAACAGGTTTCTTACTGCAAGTCCGCTCCAATGACTTTGACTTCCGAGTCCCGCTGACCCACCTCTCTGCCCTGGATGTTTCTTACGACTTTCCAGACAGATTGATTGTGGAGGCTCCTGCTGGTGAGAACTCTTGAGCTGCCCTCCGATATCAGCATCTCCTACCTGGTGGGGCTGCTGTCAGGGACAGAGGTCCTTCAAGATCAGTATCCTCTGAGGTCCTCCCAGTTTTCCAAATCCCAGGTCTGCATCTGGTGTTCTGAGATGTTGGCAGGGCAGCTCCTCTCTTCTACTGTAGTGAAGAGGTAAGTGTTCCCTGAGGAACTAAATTTCCTCTTTCTTCTAGGAGCCGGAGATTAGGCCTAGCTTGAGGAGAAAGGGAGCTACTGGAACAGACCTGGTCCTTCCCCATCTGAAGAGCTGACTCCTGGCAGCCACGCCCTTTCCTCCTGGTTTCTCTTCTGCCAGAGCACCTGGGCTCTCTCTCCTCCTGCCAGACTTCCGGGGCTTTTTGCCTCTCTTGGGTGCTCCTCCTAATGAGAGAGCTCACGGGAGTTCTCCTGCTCCAGTTGCCAACACTCTGGAAATAGTCGTCCTTGGGGGCAAGGCTTACTGACAGCCCTGCAATTTCCCTGCGGTTCCCTCGATAATGCCGAGATTTGTCTGACCTCCGCAGACTGTTCAGCAAGGCTCCTTCTCGTGCTGGGCTTGTATAGCTCTGTCAGAATGTTTTTTGTGGGAGTCTGTTTGAAAAATATGTCGCCTGGATGTTCGTTCGGCTGCTGGCTGAGGCTGGTGATGTCTGGCCCTCCCTGACTTGGTAGCAGTTATGGAAAGCGTTATTGGATCTGTCTAGAGTTACAGTGCCCTTGTATGAAAATCCTCTGACTTCCCCTTTTGGAAGATAGAAGCTGATATAGCAGAGTTCAGCGATGGGGTTATGCAGCTGGAGGGTGCAGTGAGTGCCTTCCATTATGCCTACTAATTATTCATGCTGTGGAGATGCTGGTCTGTGGTCAGCTCCAGTAGGGAGGCATGTATGGTGGCTAGGCAGAGCTGACAGTCCTCTCTCCGGCAATGAGGCTGCCTGTTAGGGAAACACAGGAAGAAAGCTGCTTGTCTAACAGAGTGTACACATCACAGGCCCACATAAATCAGAGCATAACCACAGTGGTCCTTCCTTTTGGCCCGGAGCCTGATGCAGCTTCTTAGGCTCCTACCCACCTTGATCAGGAGGTATTTCTATAGCTAAGAGATAGGAAAGGGCTTTCATTTTAGTCCCAGGACAAGTCCCCTTCTTTGCCTGGGAACTCACTGTTCTGCCCAGAGCCAGTCTGTCTACTTCTTCAGACTCGTAGTTTCTAGTCTTCTGAAAAACAGCTATTGAACCTTCCAGGAATTGTGGGAGAAGAGGGACTTTGAGAACTTTAGAAATGATAGTTGTTTTAAAGACTTGTGTTTGGAATATTTTCATTAAAAAAAATCCTAAGATTCTCTTACTTTAAAGCACACTGTGGAGTAGAATTATCAGACTAGATATCTGAAGAGAGATGAAGTTTCAGGACTGCTTGACTCTGCAATGTTCTATCAAAAAGCTTTGTACAAAAAAAAATATGAAGTTTTACATTTAAAATTTAAAATGAAATGACTCATGAGGCTTACTCAAGTTTTGTCTTGTTTTGAGATAGGTCTTGCTATGTAGCCTTGGCTAGCCTGGAACTTGTTATGTAGACTAGGCTGGACTCAAACTTGTGATGATCTTCCTGCCTCTGCCTCCCAAATGCTGAGATTAGGTTACGCTATCATGCCCAGCTTGATTGTTGTTTTGTTAATGTTTTCCCTTTCTACCTGTTTACTAGTTGAAGACAAGTTGAAAAGGAAAGTCTACTACTACTGGTCCTTAGGGATTTTAATGACTGATTATAGACATGGTTGGAAATGTCACTGAGGGGTGAAGACAGCCACTGCCTTATGTGAGTTGAAGGGGTCCCAAAATGTCTTCATAACTAACACCTTCACATGCAAATATGGAGCTTAGAACTCATACTGTAACCCTTCATTTCTTAATATACACCCAGTCTTCAAGTTGATCTCACTTAAAGACATTCCCTAGGAATAACAAAATAACAATTATTTAACCACTGATACAGTTTGTAATTGACTTTCCCCAAGTGTTTTTTTTTTTTTTCCTTAACTTGTTTTAAACTAGAAAAAATGTTACATAAGAGTACATTTGAGTTCAGACAGGAGGAAGAATGTGTAATGCAAACTCCTTAAGGAAAACATATGAAACCAAGTGATGACTCGTGGGTGGGTGTGAGTGGGTGGGGTTCACCTGGTCAAGACAGAAGTTTCAGGAGGATTCAGAGATTACATAATTTTAAATAAGAACATGTCAGCTTGTTTGAAAAGCCTACTCCCTAAAGACAGGATTCTTATAGATTGAGTACATAGTCACAGATACTGTTATTTCTGATTCTTTAATCAAAGGGTCATCAGGTGCACAAGGAGAAGATGACAGAAGAGATGAGAAGTCAGCACAGGCCTGGCCCTCGTCACAGCTGGTATAGAATGCTCTCATTCCACTCGTTATAGCTTTTACAATCTTTCTAGATTGCTCAGGTGGATACATCCTCAGCATCCATGGATGTGTGGACACTTGACAATTGCTGGCACAAATGCTCTGAACATGTCTGAGAACTCATGCGAGAGGTAATCTTTTAGTTTGTGGTTTCCAACAGCAATGGAGAGTGGTGGGTGTGTGCTGTGTGTGACACTGAGTTCTCAGCATCAAAAGTTCCATTTATGAATTCTCAGACACACAGGAGAAGTGCTGTTGTGAATTGTGGGAACAGAAGCTCCCTTCCTGGCCCTCAAGTACCCTCCTCCAGCACACAGTAGCTCACAGACTCCCCTGGACGATGACAAGTGTCTAACACAGGCAGAGAAGGGCACTGCAGACTTTTCCGAATCCCTTCCTAGTAGAAGTTCACAGTTCATGTCATAATTTCAAGTAGCACTATGACTGCCTAGTGTCTCCTTCCCAAGGAAGAGTTATACTTAACACATATTTATATTTTGAATTCATCATCTCATTTAATCAGAATGGCACCATTTTACATATGAAAAAATGAAGGTCAGAGACATAAGGAAATTATCTATGAGGATTTCCATAAGAAGCAAATTTAAAAGTCAGATCTGTCTACAACACCCCTATTGATTTGTAGGAAAATCTGCTCTTCCTTTACTGCTTCTACTGGTGAACAGAAGACTCCTTTGTTATGTCAATTTAATGTAACACAATTTCTTACCCCCTCCCTGTGATGGTGGGGGGAAGGCTTTGTCATACAGAACCCGCCCGGATCAAGAGCAAATGGCCAGCAGACACAGCAGGGCAGAGCCTGCTCCTCCCCATCTACCTAGGCGAAAAGAGCCCACCGAATGAAATCATGAGATCTTGCTGAGAATTCGAACAAAAACACACCTAAAACCCTTAACCCCAAAATTCCCATGCTTCTTTGTTTAAATGCTTGTTCTTCTCCCTAGCAGGAACACCTGAAACAGTGTTCATGCTTTTTAACCCAAAATTGTTATAAATTTCTCAATTTGTTTAAAATTTCTTTTAAGTTTCAAAACTCATATTTAATCTACCCCACAGTCAAACCAGCTACGTTGATAATCATTATTTAATCCTTAATTAACAACCAGTTTCCTTTTACAGAAAAGCTGTTACTGCCTATTCCAGTTTACATAATGAACATATTTTTTCTCAACTTCCTAAAACAGATAAATTCCCAGCTCTTTCCTTGCTTTTCCTAATACAACACAGGTAAACTCCCCATTTATTAAAGGATTCCTTCCAGACTAAGTTCTTCAAACATTCTTACCTTTTTTCTAGGACCATAACAACAGATCCCTGCTGTGCTCCCAATCAAACAGTTACAGACGTAACCTGTACATTACCCACCCTATACAGACATCACCCTGCTGGGGGGTTTGCTCCCTTTTGATGATTATTCTACAGGTTTATCTCTACAAAAATTAAAAAAGACAATGCTGCCACCACAGGCCAGAGACCGACCTGCCGTCTCCTTGGACCTGCCTGGGGCCATGAAGCTGCCTTTGTCCAGACACATTATCTGACTGAAGACTTTCGAGACAAGACAGACACCGAGAACCACAGATGACAGACCTGAGACCTTCTAGCGACAGATGAACTCTGTTACCAGACACTAATGGATACTGAACTTGGGGAAACTTATATGACAGTAAAGAAAATATTATGTCTATGTAGATAAATCAAGTATTGTTTAAAAACCAATGTTAATACCCTCACAAACTCTGTATAAGTTCACCCTCCATTTCAATCTGCTGAACAATTAATTAGTTCAATAACCCCTTGTCTTCCTAGCCTCCACCCCTCATTACCCCTCTGGCTTATGTTGTGTTCTATTTTAATACTTACACCCCAGCCCACCCAAAATAGCATAAGAGACAGTCACTCCAATGATACCTCCCTTTAAAAAGAAGAAAAGGAAGGAGTTGTGGGGCAAGTGGAGCTGCATCACCAGACAAAGAATGGGAAGGCTGAGTAGGTTCAGAAACCTCGATACCCTCAGACCTGAGATGGGTAGGAGTTTCACCTATTTCCGACCTGGGCTCCTGTCCTGGAGCACATGACTGTGACCCCCACAGAAAAATCGTCACCTCTAGTCACATAGCACAGAGTTCTCCATGCCAATAAGGTATCTAGATGAACCAGCCCAGAGGGTTTAGCCAATAAGCTTCCCTTCCTGCACAGTCCTTCCTGCAGAAGGTATTTAATCTCTCTGGTCCATCCCAAGTCCTATCACCCATTTTCCATGATGAACAATAAATAAACAATATAGTCAAGTAGAACTGTCTCTCCCATCAAGAACTGTTTGTGTGTTGGGGAGTCTGAGTCATACAGAGCCTCACTGCCTAAGTTAAGTCTCTGCAGAAGGCCCCACCATGCTCTCTGACCCTCACTGCTAAACTAAACCAGAGTTCCCCCTCCCCAAGCCCAGGGCTCATCCTCAAAGTCCAGTGCAGGCCCTATTCCAGGTTTCCAGCAGCAGCGGACACCTGGGAGTTAGGGAACACCAGCTTCGGCCTCACAGTTTCCATCCCATTCCAGACCCCCCATAATAATAGGAGGGATGGAGGGAGCTCTGCTTTCTTGAATACCATCAATAAAGTCCACTGCATCCGCATACAAAAGTCTGTTAGTCCCAATCACAAAACTCAGCTAAAGTTTAGGAAATTTATGATATGGGATTTTATAGCAGCAAATATAATGCAAGGCATGAAGCTACTATTATGAAAAAGCTTCCTATTATTGTGGCCTCTTCATCCTTCCTGAGACTTTAACATAGTGTCTTACCATATGTGTGAGACTCACATCTGTAGCTGTATTGGTTTTATGTCAACTTTAACACAAGCTAAAGTCATCTGGGAAGAGGGACTCTCGACTGAGAAAATGCTTCCCAAAGACTGACCTATAGACAAGTCTACTATGTGTTTTCTTGATTAATGATTGATACAGGAGAACCTACCAGCCGGCCCACTGTGGGTGGTACCAACCCTGTGCAAATGGTCCTGATTTGTGTTAAACTAAGCAAGTTAGTAAGCAGCACTCTTCCAAAGGTTCTGCTTCACTTCCTACCTCCAGGCTTCTGCCTTGAGTTCCTGCCCCAACTTCCCTCACTGACAGAATGCGACCTGAGGCTTGTAAGAAGAAATGAAGGCTTTCTGCCCTGAGTTGCTTTTGTGACACAGCAATAGACCTCATAACCAAGGCAGTATCTGTGATCAAGAAACTCCAAAAATCTTTACCCAGAGGAGGAAAGAGTGTGAGTAAATGAACACTCTGAACCCTCTAAGGTACAGAGCTAAAAGTGGCTTGAAGGCACAAGGCTCTAGCTGTGAGAATCCATTAGCAAGGAGGATTGGGCCCTGAGTCATTACACAGATTTTTTTCCATTTGAGAAACCAGAGGGAGAAGAGCTGTCTTACAGGAAAGAGGCAAAGTAAAAAGGCACAGAGTGTGGAGTGGCGTTCAGCACCTCCATGCTGAGCTATTTCCGGCAGCATCTCCTCCCTCTGCTTTGACTCAGACACAGCAGCTCTGCGGGAACCACACATTGCATGATACATCTTAATTCGGTCCATGAAGTGGCTTTCTCTGGTTGTACTCAGTGTCAAAGCACTGAGTTTCCCCAGGGACTCTCATGCCTTCCATTTCCTCTTGGTAACTCCCAGGCTGACATTTTCTCTGTGACAACACTGTGTGCTGATTTATTCCCTGACTCGTTTTCCAATAGCAAGTAGGTGACATCACTGTACTCCCGATGGAAATATCTGTTGTGCCTCCTCATAATGAGAAATGATTGCCTTTTAGGAGATGCTATCCAGCCCTCATAATGTATTTCACAAAATACCTAAAATAAGTTCAAAGAATTAGTTGAAGTCATCCTGTTGGCTGACTGTACATTTCCTAATTGATTTTGGCCCTAAAAGACCAATACAAAGCTTTCTTTGGTTAGTCACTAGCACAGTCATGACCTGGACTCCATCTGGGTCCAATATTGCAAAAACTGATTTTCCATAATGTCCATTATTGAACTTTAAAATTTCCACTTGTCCAATCAGGCTAATGCTTCACTCTTCATATCGTTCAAACCACCAGAAAACAGACTTATATGAATTCAGTTAAGTTCCACTGTAGTTTAGACTTGAACTTTGACTTGGGCTTTGAGAGACAAGCATAGCATATTGCAGAGAGAAATGAAGAGAGGCCAGTGTGTTTGTTACTGGCTTCCTCCCTGCTAGGCTGAGATTTGCTGTGGGTGTGCATTCTAACATAGACCATGCCTCCTTTGGGGAACGAGTCACTGCACCAGCCACAAATCCTTGCTCTACATACCAGTTATTGCTGCTTCCCAATGCTTATTCAGTTCTAAATGGTTTAATTCTCCCTCTTGTGATCTTGGACAAATCCATATCTATCTGTCCCCTTTCCAACTACCCCCTGGGATTCAGTGTAGTGCTACTATTTTGCACTTTGCTTAATTTCTCAAATAGGAAATATAAGGATGAAGGAAAACATACAACTTCCTGGATTTTCTTTCATTTGAAGAAACTTTGTTGTTTTTGTTGTTAAATGCACATTGTAATAGTAGGACTGAGAGTGATTTAAAAAAAAAAATCACTAGAATACAAATCAGAAAGAGACCCAACCCATAAGATATCAAAAGGCTATCCAAAAGAGTTTAAAATGTTTGTAGCACACCATGTTTGTAGGATTAGGTCAGGCAGAAGAAAACATGTCAAATAGCCCCTAACTAAAAGGCAAATTTGACAGATAGAGATGAAAAAAAATAAGTTGCCAAGAATTGAGGACATTACATAAGACAGTGAAATCAGCTAATACAAACAAAGGGAAAATTCATTGTTTTTCAGATATCTATCAAGAGAGATTAGTCAAAGAAGATAATACTGGGGCAGACCAAGTTTTAAAGATCAATGTATTGAGTAGTGGTTCTGGAGGCTAGAAATCTAAACACATGGCATGACACCTGGTGAGGGCCCTCATACTGTATCACCTTATCCAGGAGGTCAAAGGACACACACGCACTAGCAAATGGTGTTAAACTTGCTGTTAAGTCCAACCCACAGGGCTGGGAAGATAGCTCAGCGGTTAAGAGCACAGGTTACTCTTCCACATGACCCCAGTTCTATTCCCCACACCCAACTGGTGGCTCACAACCATCTTGAGTTCCAAGGAATCTGATGCCCTCTTCTGGCCTCCATAGGCACCAGGCAAGCAGGTTGTGTGGGACAGACAGACATGTAGGCAAAATACTCATACCTATAAAATAAATCTTTAAAAAATAATCTTACTATAACAAAACTTTTCCAGCAATGACAACATTATTTGTTTATGAGGGTGGTGCTTTTATAGCCAGCATACATACGATTTTCTCTCTTTATAAACACAATTGAATTGGGGACTGAGTCTCTAACACTGGAATTTTAGATGAAAAAAAATTAGACCATAACAAGAGTGATACCCTGCTGCAGAAATATTTAAATTCAGGTTGTTTAGAAATTAATTCTAACTTCATTGGCAAATTATTCACGAAGCCACTGATGAGTTTTGACCAGGAAAGTATGTTTAGCTCTAAATTCGAGGAAGATTAACTTGGCAGTAATGTCAGTACAGACTAGAGTGGAAAGAGACTGGCAGGTATTCAACAATGAGGAGTTTGGGGCATCAAATTCTGAACGAAAGCTGAGAAAGAAAGAAATGGGACAGGATTATGAACTGAAATGTGTTTTTTCTCTGTAGATCAGTAGATAATACTGTTCCACCGGATAATAGTGTGGAGGTAATGCGAACGGTGTAGGGAGGAACAGGAGAGTCAGGGATAGAGTCCCGTGTTTGTCACGCTTGTTTCATTTCTCTAGGACACAGGGAACCTAGGAATGTTTCTAAGGTGAATAGAAGAGGGCAATAAGAATGGGGACATTGAGGGAACAAATGGGAGACAGAGACGGCATGGCTTCCAGGGTGCATGGCAGAAGATTCATCACTGACAAGAAATGATCGTTTTGTGCCAGAAGCCTGTACCTAAGTAAAGGAGAGAAGATGGTGATACAGGAAGTGCTGAAACTGATACTGTATACTCTCTCAATGGCTTTTCTTCAGAAAGACTCACAACTTATATGATTTTTCTTTGCATTACAAGTAGAGAAGCATCAAGCCAAGCTATATATCTTGTATCTTATATATCTTTCAAACTCCGATTTTACTGTGAAATCACCGACACTCCAAGTTGGGTCTTATTATGCTGCCAAGTATCTACTACAAATAAAATGGAAGCCAAACTTGGTCAACTGTATCATTTTAATTTGTAAATAGGCAAACTCACAGAGTTATCAAAGCAGGGAGGGGAGAGGTTTTGTATTTTGGGGCCATGTTAATTGCTGTGTTATCTATCTATCTATCTATCTATCTATCTATCTATCTATCTATCTATCTATCTATCTATCTATCTCAGAGCCAGAACCAACCTGTTCAGTTACCCAGATATGCTTCATGATATGCTCTGAAGAAGCCCTCAAGCACTACAATGAATCTTCTCTATGCCTGTCCTTCTTTCTCTCCTGCCTCTCCTTCGAGTCTAATTACATTAAAAAAAAAGTATCAGTTTTCCACATCATCTACATGAGAACATAAGGTTTGGAATCCTCCATACATCAGTGGGTCCATGTGACTATCTGCTTTATATCATCTCTATAATGTATGTAATCCATATTGAAGAAATAAACCACGTATTCATGATTTGAAGTGGAAGTAGCTATGGGATTTATACTCATTGGATACCCAAGGCTTTACCACAATGATTGACCATGTAGCATATCACAAAGCAAAATAGATACGCTCCAACTCAAGTGGAATTTGGCATATATTTTATCTGTTGTAGAAATTTCTCAGTGTTGTGAGACCCAACACAGAATGTTGGTAATTTCACAATCAAACTGAAGTTTTGAAGGCAGGAATTTGACCCTGCAGTGTACAGTGGTCTAGTGCTTCCTTCTTGTAATGCTACAAGAACACAAAAGAAAGTGATAACATTAAATAAAAAGTCTTTTCAAATATCAAAAAATCGTTGGAAGACTATGAAAAGTCTCTCTTTCTCAGTGTTTCTTGTCTCTTAATTATCTTTTTTCCTTTACTTAGTTTTTGAGCATGCAACAGCTCTGTCTTGTCAAATATACCTTCTATTTCAAAAGTGAAAGAGTTTCTTTTAGATTTAACAGCCTACTCCACATAGTTCTTATCCTTCACCCTCATGGGAACTTTAAGTAAAAAATAATCACTGCATATGCTAAGTGAAACTTCTGTTTCTAGATTGGAGAGTTTGCTCTTAAGAACAGCTTTGATTAGAACAGATATTTGATTCCCCCTCCCCCATTACAGGGTCAAGGCTTCAGGCAGGATGCTCTCAGGGACTCTTGGATTTGAAGTCCTATAACAGAAGAGAAGGGACCTCAGGGTTCTAGGACAGAAAGTTTCTCAGTCAACTCTCTAATTCCTTTAGAGTCATCTCTATTGGAAGAAAGCCCTCCTTGTTTGATATCTCTTGGGTTTCTGTTTTACATAGTCTACATTTATTTATAGATCATGGTAATATGACAGTTGTACAAAACTTGTAAGAAAAGTTGCCTAGCTTGAACTGCTATGTGAGCCACACACCTCCCCAGGAAGGCAGACAGCCATCAACATTGCCACTGTGCACAATGACTTGCTCCTAGTCACCTGTCTAGTATACAATAATTGTGCAACTCAAATGCAAGTTTCTAGACACTCAACAGAGATCTCTTACCACTCCCCAATTCCTATTTATGGGCAACTTTTAAAGAAAGGAAATAAGAGAAACAAAATATCATCCAAAAAGCAGTATTTATTCCTCAATAGTATTTAACACACAAGGTTTCTCATGACTTTTTAACTCTTTAGAGAGACATCCTTTTAGAATTACTTTTCTGATTAAATATTCAGGAGCCTATAAGAGACTAATTTACAGCTAACAATTTCATAGGCACACCTGATCCCTTTCTGCTCGTTACTATTCAGGGAGTCATTTTTATTCACACTTCACAAGCTCTGATGTTTATCATGGGAATCAAAAGAGGTTTCTGTTCATTTTAATCTAGTGTAATTTTATGAAATTCACCATAAGAAATGTAATTTTGCAAAACACCCATAACTGTATTCATACAGTGATTAAACAGAAGGATCTCCCAGGGTGGGAAGGAAGAGGCATCCCAGTGAGGGAAGCCATGGCCATGAGCTGGAAGCACCTGTATTCCATGCCATTACAGCGGATAACTATCATCTCCATTGTGCTCTGCCAAGTTTGTTTTTCTTGGTGAACCAATCAAAGGATGGGGAGATAACATCTGGAACAAACACTAAAATCAAGACAGAACTGATTTAATAAAAATTAGGTAGAGTCACATTTGGCCAAATGGGTAGAAGAGGATGTGGGGAAGGAAAATAACATTAACCAGTGCCAGGATCTAGGCTGAGTGTATCCCAAGCATCATGCATTCATTCTGCTTCTATGGAAGAATGAGATGGGCACTAGTGATTTTCAACTGTACCCTTGGGAACACAAATCTTCAAAGCCATTAGTTACAGAGTTGGAACTTGAATCCCATTGCGTAAAAAACTTGTGTGTAGATGCTATGAAAGACTGCATTTTCTAAAACTTCATTGATACTTACTTTGTATGTCAAGATCTCAAGGGACCTCTAGCAACACTACTAAAGGATTATTTTTCTTTCCCTTTGGAAAGAGATTATTAATAGTTCGGTGCGACTAACCTGGTAACCGTGATCTATGTACAACTTGACCAGAATTTAAGTTCCATCTAACAGCAGGGAGAAAGAACATGCAACTAACTTTTTCTCTTCTCTTCTCTTCTCTTCTCTTCTCTTCTCTTCTCTTTTCTTCTCTTTCTCTCTTTTTTCTTTCTTCCTTCTTTTTATGTAGTGTCAATTTTGACAAATTTAATTTTTATAATATAAAATATAATTAAGAAAAAACAGAAACTAACACAATGAAATCAGACAAAACAAGCAAACAAAAGAGTCCAAAAAAAGGCATAAAAATCAGAAACTCATTCATTTGAACACTCGAGAATCCCCCCAAACACAGTAAACTGGAAGCTATAATATACATGTGACGACCCTGTACATGGTAGCCCCAATATTTGTGAGTTCATATGAGCTGTGACCATGGTCTTTAGAGGTCTTGTTTTCTTGGTGTCTTCCATCCACTCTGGCTCTTACACTTTCTGCCTCCTATTCCACACAGTTCCCTTAACCCTGACAAGACAGATTTGAAGGAGACACCTTGTTTAGGTCTGAGTGTTCTATGGTATCTCCCTTTCTGCCTAATGCCTAGCTATGTGTCTCTGCATTTGTTCTCATCTGTAGCAGGAGAAAGTTCTCTGATGATGGTGAACAAGGCACTGATCCATGATCATAGCAGAATATCATTAGAAGTCATTTTATTGCTACATTTTTTTAGAACAGTAGTATTTGATTTTACCCTAGTTCCCTGGGCTATCTATTTTTGGTCATCCAAGCAGTTTTAAGTCCAAGTTCCATCTCATGGAATGGACCTTAAGTCAAATCAGATATTGGCTGGATACTCTCACAAGCTCTGTGCCACCATTGCCCTAGCATATCTTGCAGGTAAGACACTATTGTAGATCAAAGAGTTTGTGGCTAGGTTGGTTTTTATGTTTCTCTTTTGGTAGTGGACAGAACACCTTCTTGTATCAATGATGCTAGCCTGTAGCAGTGAAGGCTCCATGTAGGTGCCAGCTCAACTTTTCCATGTTCAATGAGTGGGTATTGTCTTCAGCACTGGGGTCTTATTGTCATTTTGTGGAAAGCAACCTACAGTCTTAGCAACAGCCTGGATTGTTTGAGGATTCCTGTGGACTCCTTTGGACAAGTACTCAATTAGCTCAATTAGATGTAACCCAATCCCAGTACTAGAAGCTTCATTGGTGACAAGAGATGGCTAGTTGGGGCTCTGTCTCCCCTATTATTTGGTGATTTCAGTTAGATTTATTATATAATATGAATGAAGTGGAGCTTCTACTGTATTAGATTTTCATACTTACCCCTCAAATGGCCCTTAATTTTGGCTGTCCTCACTTTCTCTTCCCTCCCCTTCCCCATGTGTCCCTCCCATCCATCCATCCATTCATCCATCCATCCATCCATCCATCCATCCATCATCCATCCATGTGTATCTATTCTATTTCACTTTCCTAATAAGATCTATCTGTCCCTTACACTATATTGAACCCTTGTGATTCTATAGATTCTAGCTTGTTATCATTAATTTAACAGCTAATATCCACATATAAGAAACTATATACAATATTTGTCTTTCTTAGCCTGGGATACTCCACCCAGGAAGATTTTTTTTCTAGTTCCATCCATTTACCTACAAAGTTCATCAATTCTTTTCTTTCTTTTTTAATGGTCGAATAATACTCCATTGTGTAGATGTACTACATTTTATTTATCTAGTCTTCTGTTGAATCTAGGTTCTTTCCAATTTCTGGTTATAAAGAATACAGCTCAGCCCATGGCTGAGCAAGTTTCTCTGTGGTAAGATGAAGCATCCTTTGAGTATATAGCTGGATCCTGAGGTAGAACAATTACCATCTTCCTGAGAAACTGCCACAGTGATTTCCTTTGTGGCTATACAAATTTGCACTGCCACCAGAAACGAAGAAGTGTTCTTCTTACTCCATATCCCTGCCAGCATGAGCTATCACTTGTTTTATTGATTCAAGCCAGGCTGACAGGTGTAAGATGAAATCTCAAAGTAGTTTTAATTTGCATTTCCCAGATGGCTAAGGATGAACATTTATGTAAATGTTTTTCACTCAACTGAGTTTCCTCTTTTGAGAATTCCCTGTTTAGGTCTGTTCCCCAGTTTTTAGTTGAGTTATTTGTCTTCTTGATATCTAGGCTCTCTTTTAAATTCCTATTAAGAATTCATTTTTTCTTTTTTTTTCCTATTACAAATTCTTATCCTGAAGTACACTAGTGCTTGTGGTTAATGATTCTGTTAAGAGCCCACAGAAGGACTTGTTCCATAGGGCCCTCAGAAGGGTGAGAATGTTAAAAAAAAAATGCCTCAAATTAAGATAACTGCAGTTAAATAGCAGTGGAATTCTAACAGAAGGGATGTAATAAGGAAAGGTCAGAGTACTGCCAGCAGTCCTTGGCAGTCTTGGAGCAACACTCCTTGTGACCTAGCTGTCTACCTAATAGTCAAGCAATAAACCTTCAGAAGAAGGTTACATGTTCCAAAGGTTGCATATGAACCATAAGTAGTTCTTACCCCTTGACATCAGAGTTCATAAGAATAAATGCTTCAATTACAGATAGCCATAAGTGCAAAGGTGCTAAGACAGATGTTTTCTAAGTTACAGAAGCTAGAGTTGGACACAAGTAATTAGAAAGGAAACAGTGTACACATCTTACATCAATAGTATACATCTCTCCAATAAATTAAGCTACTTTGAGGATTCCTCATTCATTTGGTTTGTCAGCTTCATGCTGACAATCTTTATAGTTAGATGTGTCACATGGACTGTTCTCTAATGAGTCCTTCACATTGCATGTCCAGCTGCAGAAATACCACCATACAATTCCTTCAATCAATTTTAAGTTCTGTTTCTTGATCTTGATAGGAAAACAACAAAAATAATATAAAGGGTTGTACTATAGAGAGATTAGAAATTATAACTATCCTAGTAGGAGAACTATAGAATAAAGAACATAATTATAGATTTACAAGATTTATTGGTAAAGTCAAGTTTTTGATGTGTATTCTATAGCCCTAGATAACCCTGTATAGTGACTTCACATTGCTTGTAGAATTCTATTCAACACACATTTAAAAAACAGTAAAATATTCTTTGAGAAACAGAAATCAGTTTAATGAAAATATTGCTAAATTTGGGATTAAAATTCTAATCTGACTGAGCAAATAAGTACATGTAATTGTAATTTAGAAGTGAGTTTTACGACCAATGGCTGCTGCTTTGATTCCCAGTGGAAACTGCTGGTTCTTTTCCTTCTACTATGTGCAGGGAATCTTAGGAACAGAAATCCTGTGTGTAGAAGAATCTATGTTGTCTGTGGTAGTTCTGAGAGACTGTTTAAAATGAAACTAATATCTAATAAGTGCAACAACTAGATATGCCAGAAGGATTCAGGGTGAGAGAGAGACTAGACCCCAGGATCCAGGCTTTATCAAAAGTGTTTTCTTGGGATAGGCTTTGATTTTTAAAAGTTGCAAATGATGCAACTTTTTGTATTCCAACTTAACAAAATAAATGTGTGAAAAACATGAACCCCAATTGAGCAATTATTAAACACTTTTTTTGCCATCAGATTAAGTAATGACATTCTCTAAAGTGGGCATATAGTTCATGATAAATCAACTATCCAGTTGAAGGATTGTTATGTGGATTAAGAGATCAGGATTTATTTAAGGTAATCCTCACAGGTCTCTGGACATTAGTAAGAGAAATCAATTTGGCTGCACTGCAACAGCTATTTGAACCAAAGAAATTTATAACTTTCATAGTCTTTCCCCTTAAAGACATTATTTTGGCTCATTAGAATGTTTCAGTAAAATAACCAGATTCATAATACAAGTAACGTCAGTACATGCAAACTTAATTTCACTAATTATTAATGAGGAAAAGTGAATCATGGTTCTGTTTGTCTGTTTTGCATTCTTTTTTTAATCTTTAGTTTGAAAGGCAGGCGTATTTTCTTAGTTTTTCTTGAGTACTAACTGCCATACCACCAGGCCCAAAGCATCATTAATGTAACAATTATAGTCAGTGCTTCTTCATGCTAGAGTATTTAAATGAAATACAACTCACAGTTGTAGTTAAAAACATGATGACTCACAGCACTGGATTAAGGTCACCAACTGTTAGTATAAGATACAGCCATGCATTGCCTAGACACAAACGACTCAAATGTGTTTATATTTAAAGTGTTCACGGATACTAACGATTTTATTAAAAACCTGATGTCATTACTAAAGAATACAGAGGGGGAACATAGATTGCAAGTAAACACTGACTTAGTGTTTATTGATGGTGTGGCGTAGTCATTGCCTCCAGGCTGAGCATGACCATCAGAACCTTGAAGCTGAGTAGCTATGATGACCTGCATGGGACCCTCATGAGATCTGGACCAACGTTCCCTCATGGAAGGAAAACAGAGGCTCACAAGCTCCTCATGAGTTCCTAGCCTTTCTGATATTTCAGTCACTGCTGTATAAGAGATAAACAATGTGTCAGATTCAATGTTGTAACTGCCTTGAGCCATTTGTACTCTTATACATAACACCAATAAACTCATTGGTTCACCAAGCTGGACTTGAATGGAATACTTTGTTCTATCTGTGCCTCCTTTATCTGGGATGAATGTTTCTGTATCTCCCTCCCCCACAAAGTCCCCAGTGGATGAAGTTGAGTCTGTGGCCATGGATACACCCAGTTACCAAGCAGAAGAATGGCAAGAGGAAGAAAGGTAGAACACTCACAGTAAAGATCAATGCAGTTAAATCTTCAGAGGCAGAACCACCAGCCATGCCCAAGTGTGCGGGAAAAAGCATAGTACAGTCATCATGAACCAGGGTAAAAGATTGGAGTGGGGAGACTGACACCAGTTATGAGGTTCAGCAATAAGTTAGAGTTTCTAATTTTTTCTTTTTTTCTTTTTTTTTTTTTACCTACTTAACTCCAGTTATTTATCTTCAACTTCCAGGGCTGTGATCTTCCTTTTGTATGTCATAATATATGAAGTTCACAAGGAGCACTGGAGTAGAATTGAGCTTCAACACAAGGGAGTCTGAATCCATAGACAACAACTTCTCAGAAAAGCCTTGCTGAGCTACTCAGGCTCAGACTGTCCACCAGTAGGACTGTTTATCAGCAAAGAGTTTTCAAATGATATAAGGAAAACAAGAAAGCAGGTGATCTTGGTAAAGGTTAAGAAAGTATGGAGGATGTGAAATAAATAATACAATTTTAAGAAGAAAGAGTAAGATAAATGAAGGAGGCTAGCTATGCTACAGAAATAATGCAGCAAGGAAGAGGATGGGTATCTAGGAAGTTTCCAATAAAAGATCAACAGCACATATCCCACAACACACTGATATAACAGTTAAATAACATCACAGAGCTTATGTAACAGGGTGATGTACCTGAGTCCACCCCAGAGTACAGAGTCTACCTATCCCTGGTGCTGGTGAACAAGATCCCTTGGTAACTTTATTAGAACAAGTAGGTTCTCAGGGAGATTTTTGAGGGGCTGAAGGTGAAAGGATAAGGGGGACAATATGTTTGGTTATAAAATCTGGATAAAAATGCATGATGTAGGGAAAGAGGTAGAGAGAAAAAGCTTACAACAATATAGAGACAGGTTTTGAATGAAGGTAGGAAATAGTTGACGTTTGTAGAGAAAAGCTCTGCAGACCCATGAAATCAAGCAGTGCTGATACAGGCCCAACAGAAAGGGGCCACTCTTCCCAGCAGGGATTTTTTTTTTTCTTTTGTGGTCATAGGGATGAAGCCCACATGCTAGGCCAGCTGTCTACCATGAGCTACACCAGCACAGTGAAGTGTCTTAATGGAGTGCAGCGGAGGAAGGGACAAGATGCCATGAGGACAAGGTTAAAGACAAGTATGATTGGTTGGAGTGCTGAGAATGAAAAGACTAGGAAATAACTAAGGGAAGATTTAAGAGGTAAACTGAGCCCAATGTAAACAGGAAATAATAAATGGCCTATTATTAATGTAACCTCAATACAACCTGCAAACACATGATCACTGGATTAATTTTTAGAGGGTGAAAGCTCCTGACAAAAGAAAGAGCATGAGAGAGAACAAGCTCAGTAATAGTGAGAAGGCTAGGCTGACTCCATGATAGGCTAGGCTTCAAATTGGCAGTTTAGGAGACTAGGCCTAAGAACTGGCCAAGTCCAGGGAAGCCCAGGCAAGTCAATTACTAATAGAAAAAAAAAAAAAAAAAAACCCAGGCTCCAGCCTTCATCCCCAATAATGGTTCAGGCATGCCTAGAGATAGAGTAAGATAAAGCTCATCTACCTGGGAATGCCAATGTGATTTAAATCCAGCCTATGAGATCACTTGGTTGTCTCTCTATCTTGGTAATGGGAGACCCAGCATGCTGGGCTTCGGCAGAATAAAACTCTCTTTGTGCTTACATACTATTTGAGTCTAGGTTATCATTCTTCAGTGAATCACAGACCCTTACATTAGGTGTGCTTTACATCAAATAATAATCAAATACAGGCAAATGGACTTTTGAAGAGAAGCTTGAAATCCTTACGTCTTTTAGATTTACCTTGATGGTTATGTGATAGAAATTGTAATGGACCTAAGTAATTGTCCATGCAGTTCCACAGGCCCAGAAGTCTTCCTGATCAGTGTCTCTTTACATCCTAATCTGCTGCTGGATTGGTAATGTCTCCTTCCATGGAGGATTTTGTACTTAGAAAAACTAGCCTCAGAACTGTTTCCATCCTGAGCTGGGTTTATTGTAGTTGTTGTTTTGGTTTGGGTTTTTTGTTTTTGTTTTTGTTTGGGGGGGTTGTTTTGGTTTGGTTTGGTTATCTATTGTTATGTGAGCTCTTCTTGGAAAAGTAAATATAATCCATGTTTCTTTTAAGTCAGGTCCACAATATTTCAAAGTACAAGATTTTTGTTTCAAACAAATAGATAGGCCCCAATAGTCATTGCATTTTACTGACTTGAGTAATTAGACCACTTGAGACCTCAACACATACAATCTGATGGAATTGTACTTAAGGGATTGATAGACAGCCAAATATCAGCCATTAGATTCTAGATGAAGCTCCCATCACTTTTCAGGTCTTGACTCCGTAGATGATACTAATGCCAGTATCCACATGCTGTCAATTAGTGTGACCAACTGATCAATATTTTGATTTCTACAAGAGTTGATCACTCAGTTAGAAAATTTCCTACAATCCACACTCTGCTACTTCCAAAAGTAAAATGTAGTGGGTCGGTTACATCAACATTTCTATTTTAAAATCTGAGGGCTGACCTGCGGGCCTGGATGGAAATCTGACTGTACTAAGGAGAACTTTTAGATGCAAATATGTTTTTTTAGATGTTTTTCTTTCTATGCTTACCCTAATTAATTCACTGGACCTTTCTTAAAGGCAGGCACTATTCTTTGTACTGGTGGGTTTTGATCCCAGAGACTTTGAAGGTTATTCTAGGGAGAGGGCCAGGATTCTTAGAAGGAAACACTGTTGTCTTCTAAGTGTGTCACCATCTATTTTCTTCTTCTGCTCTTCCTGCTTTACAAGAAATTCAAGGAGACAAGCTGCTCCTGTTCCTCTGCATCAAGAAGAACCAGCATAGTCCAGTGTGCACAATGCTAGCCAGCAGCTGCTAGGTATAGTCTCAGCGAGGTCAAACTTGCGACAGTCCACAGCAAAGAAACCCTGCATATTCCCTTGCATGTCATTCTCTTCCAATAAGATGAAATGTCTATTATCAGGGTTGAACTGACTGATGACTACAACATCTCAAACTTCCATAAAGCTTTTTTTTGGGAGAGAATTCATACATGGCATCCTATTTAAATAAGTAATTTACCTTAAAACTGCAGCAAGATCAACACGTAAAAGTGTGAGAGACATGAACGCCACTGAAGGCTGTTTGAGAAAGACAGCTGCTTGGAGCAACAGGGTAATAGGACAACTTCCTCTTAATCACCCTTGTGGAGCACTTACTTCATAGTGGGCCTTTTCCTCTATACTATTCTACATGGGTCATTCTCTCTCTCTCTCTCTCTCTCTCTCTCTCTCTCTCTCTCTCTCTCTCTTCTCTCTCCATCTCTAGCTGCCCTCTCTTTATTTACTTTCCCTATAACTATAGTTTCTTTCTTGTCTCTAAGAAAACTCATTCTGGAAATATGACCAGTTAGAGACTATTTAGGTTTTTATTACATATAGCTATTCATAAAATCATTTTCAAAGTCCCCTTTCAGTGAAAAATGGCAGACTTTGAAGCTAATTAAAAGGATTCCAGCTGTATTTAAATAATGGAAGTATTGATAGGGTCCAGGGGTCTTCCCAGCCTGATGATATCCTAACACTGCTTCCTGCAGTTAAGAAGCCAGTCTGGAATGCAAAGAGGGTTTTCAAGGCTTGTTCTTAATTGAGAGATAAACAGCCTGTGTCTTTAAATAAGTTATTTCTTATTACTTAGTGATCACTGTGAGAGGCTGGCATTTCTTCTACCCATTTTAACACAATTTTTACAAAACAAAAGTCTATGATGTTAGGTAACATTGTCTCCATTTTACCTAGAAAGAACCTGATGTATAGACAGGGGCAGGAGATTGTGGTTTCTCAGGGAGTACAGGCGGATCTGGATATGAATGTTGTGGATAGCCTCAGCCTTGTATTTTGATCCTAGTTCCCAGTGGATAGCCCCAGCCTTGTATTTTGATCCTAGTTTCACTTTCCTGGGAGGGCTGCAGAGGATGATTGAATCTGTACACAGTGACGTCTTGTGAACCTTCTGTCCAATTAAAACTTGTAAAATAAAGGCTAAAGCCAGTGATTGGGCAGTAGAAGGGGAGGTGGAGAAAAAGGCTTAGGGGAGGAGAGAGTGAGAGGAATTTGATATAAAAGGCAGAGGCAGAGGTAGAAGCAGAAGGAAGTCGACAGGAGAAGGAAGTCGACAGAGGTAGAAGAAGGAAGCCGATGACGGAGGAGCCAGGAGCCGGAGCTGGAAGGACAAGCACACAGCCTGGATAAACCGCAAGTTATAAGGGATCTCATAGTCGGGGATTAGAGTAGTGTAGTGGTAAATCTGCCCAATCTAGGCGTGCAATTTATACCATAATTATTGAGTTGTGTTTTCCTTTACTGGTCTTACTCGGGTAGGAGATTTTACAGCAACAAATTTGACAGTTTTAATAATTACTACAACATATGAATGTAGCCGGTTTGAGACCACAGGCTCTCAAGTCTCTTCAAGATCTGATCAGAACTCTGGGGATCATTGTGAAGACAGACTCACTCTTCTGTTAGCTGTGGGGCCATGAAAGATAGCCTTGTTCCCAGTTGTGCTAAGGCTTGAAACCCTGGAAACCTTGAAGGAACTGTAGGTGTTTCTCCTGTTTCCGGGCACCAGGCCCCTGTCACTAGCCACAGCCCTCCCCAGCCCCCAGAGATTTGTGGTCATCAAACCCCTTCACAGGTAGAGGAGTGACCTGTGGTCACATAGGCTCAAGACAAATCTCCATTTTAATGAGGTACCTAAAGGCCTGGAGGCTTAGCCAATAAGCTTTCCTTCCCAGACACTCCTCCCTGCAAAAGATATTTAACCTCAGGCCCACCCTGAGAAGTGGGGTATGATTTTACTCATTCACTTTCCGTCATGACAATAAATGCCTTAAAACCATGAACTGCCTCTTTTCATTGGGATCTACCTTGGGGAAGGCCTTTTCCTAAAGAGCCACTACCTTCTTATCTCCAGTAGAAGGCCTCTCTGCTCACAGCAGAGAGCCAGCTCCAGTAAGTGTGGTCAAACTCCCTGTGGCCCACCTAACCAGCGATGTGCCCTGTGGCAGAGTGAATGCAGGACCTCATAACCCTACAGTTAGCTTTTCTATTTCCATCACACAACATGGACTATTCAGCATATACCCGCGTGCTCAGGATTGAGCACTCTGCACAAGAGACAGTGTACTTCCTGCAGTGCAGATGCAGAGGAAAGTAATGAACTAAGAGTGTGAAGCCTTGGACTCAGGCCCGGTTTTATTAATTACTAACAGAGTGCATTCTTTGGCAAGTTTCTCAACCTCCCTTAACCATTTATACTGTCATTCCACATCTCTTCAGGCAGAGAAAGGGACACACTCACCAAACTGTTTTTCTAGGTAAATAGAAAACTCAGGGTACACACAGGATCTGAATGGAGACAGACGTCTAGAGGGAAAAAAAAGACCCACAAGATATAGGAAAACACACATATTCATCATAAGAACCAAAAGAAAAGCCATCAAATACAATGAAACTATAGTGATATAGAGAGTAAAAATTAACATGTTTTTAAAATTGCCTCTATTGTTACAAAGCAAATCACTGTCAGCTTAAGTGAGACTCAGGCCACATCTACACCTCCACCCCAGTATTTCCAAGGTATCCCTTCTTTAATCTAGACACTCGATTAGACATTTAACATATAGCACCTGAAGGGCTACCTTTCATTTCCCCTACCTGGCCAATGTACAAAGGAAAAATATGTATATGTACACACATATACATATTAGAAGGAATTATAGGCCGCAGTCTATCCTGTCCAACAATGGCTGGCAGTGACAGAAAGTCCAAGAATCCAGTAGTTGTTCAGTCCACAGCTGGATGTCTCAGATGGTCTTACACTGAAATCCTGAAGAAGTAGACTCTAACGCCAGTGAAGGAATAGATCTGCTAGCAAGGTGAGGGCAAGTGGGCAAAGAGAAAAATCTTCCTTCTTCAATGTCCTTAAATAGGCTTCCAGCAGAAGGTGTGGCCCAGATTGGAGGTATGTTTTCCCAACTCAAGATCCAAACCAAAGGCATACTTCCTGCCTCAAAGGTCTGAACTAGACATGGATTTATCCACTTCAGATTAAGCAAAAACATCTCTTAAATGCGTGCCCTCAAATTCTGGATTGTAAATTATTCCTGATATAGTCAAGTTGACAATCAAGAATAGCTATCACACCATCTATGCATAAGGTTTGTCTCAACCCTACTGTGTTAGTTTGGGTTTTTATTGTTGTGAAGAGACACCACGATCAAGGCAAATCCTATAAAGGAAAACATTTAACTGGAGATGGCTTACAGTTTCAGAGGTTTGGTTCATTACCTTCATGGCAGGAAACATGGCAGCATACAGGCAGATATGGTGCTGGAGAAGGAGATGTGAATTCTATATCTTGATATAGGCAGTAGAAGCAAATACCACATTAGGCTTAGCTTGAGTATCTGAGACCTCAAAGCCTACCCCCTCAGTGACACTTCCTCCAACAAGGCCACATCTACTCCAACAAAGGCCACACCTCCTAATAGTGTCACTCCCTATGGGCCAAACATTCAAATACATGTCTATGGGGGCCATTCCTATCCAAACTACCACATCTATTATGCCAAAGAATTCAGATATTCAGATGCCTCTGAGCTCATAGTCTTTGGGACAGAGTATCCCTGATTCCAACCTTTAGCATAGTTTTAAGACCCAAGTTCAAATGCCAGCTCTTTCATTTTTAGCATGACAACCTGAGACAGATATATAATCTCTGGATGCCTTTATTTCTCATCCTTGCAATACAGCTAATGATACCTGATACCAATTATTGACTAACATGGTATCTGGCAGGTAGTAGGGGTTATACAAGGAATTGCTATTATTGTATTATGCTCTAGACCCTCTTAATGAATCAAATCTCAGTGGACAATGCCTCCTACTGCCAACGAGTCTTCCACAGTGTGACTGTTTTTAATATACTCCAGGCACAGCTACCTTTTAGAGCTTCCAGTGCAGGCCACATATTCCTCCCTGGGCCTCTGGACATGCTGTTTCATCTATATGGCATGTGATTCCTCTCTGTCATTCATATACATTACTCTGAAATTTTCTTCATATGTTTCACGGCTTTGTTCCTGCACATTTTTACATCAGGTTCTATCCCTGCCTGCCACTTTTGTAGAAACATCTCACATGAGTTTTCTAGAACAGCCAACTCCCCCACATCTGGCCCTTTTAGACTTGTGACCACCACTGTTGGTGTCCAGCCACGTGCTGTCTACATCCACCCCACACAGAGAAGGCAGCCAAGGCTTTCTGCTCAGTGGCCTTGCTTTGTCCGTGGGAGCAATTCTTCTCTGCATACAGACTGGCTTTGGATCAGATTACAGTAACAGACAGGAACAGCCAGATGAGGCAAACTTGGGGACCCATGACCTAAGAATCTAAATTCCAGGTTTAATAGGAAGCCAGGCTGTTTTAAGCTGAGAGAAACATGATTTTGCTACTGTTTTGTGGAATACAGACTGAGCAGGAGCCTACCTGAAGAGGATCTCTGAGGTCTGGCTCGTCCCAGTTGGTTATCAGAAAGGGAGTAAATCTTACTCTTTCTCAGGCATGAGGCAAGTATAAGTAAACACTGTGCAGACAGACATGCAATTTTGCTGTTGCATGAACATTTCTCAGAGGTGGGTGGCAATGAAGAAAAAGATTCAGAAATGCTGATCCAGAATGTGAGAGGGGCTGCGGGCGCTTTTAATACCAGCCATCCATTGTACTTACAATGGCCTGGGATGGCCCCAGGAGCCTCCTGGACCAATAGCCCTAAAACTGCCCTGTCACCTCATGTTTCCTTGGAGCTGTGCACACACTGACTCATTCACCTTCTCAATGGGAAGATGGTCCAGTAAGATAAGATAGTCTGTTTGTAAGTCAGCTTCTCTGAACACTGATGCTCCTGTCTGCAGAGTCTCTGGAAGTACAAGTGAAGGAAGGAAGGAAGTCGCAGGAGGTGCGCAGGGCAGCGCAGATACTGCGCACCTCAGCGGGACCTCTCGGCCCCATGCTTCACGGTTCTCTTCCTACCCAGATTCTATCTGCCTCCGACCAGATGAATTCCTGGACTTTCATCAGAGTATATAAGAAATGATCTCATCCTCTGGAAATCCTGAGTGGGCAGGTATTCTTTTGTTTGAACATTCAAAGTGTTTTATTAAAAACACCAATAATGCCAATGGCTGCTAGGTCATGAGCACTTAGGGAGATACTGTAGTATTTTATCTACATTATTTTATTTAATACTCTCACCCTTAACCCTATTTTATAGAAATAAAATTAAGGCTTAGGGGAGTGAAAGGGCTTTCCTGATATTAGATATCTAGTAATGGAGACCCTGCGCTGAGCTGCCTTCTGACTCTAGATTGTACATACACGGCTGTGCACCTTACTGGATCACAATCAACCCATGTGCATCTCTTTCCTCTATTATCTTCAACAACCGAAGACCTAGAGCTGGTGCCATGAATTTTACAATCAATGCCTTTTCTAAAACTCCAGGATATTACTTGCTGAAACTCAGCCTTTTCATGAATAAAATAGGGGCAGTAAATGTCTTCCTATTGGATCAAGACAAAAATTAGGTACAAGTTTTAATGCACTTGCCACAGTAAATCTTACATAAAGACCTAGTAAAACACATATTTACCTAAAGTGACTATGGAATGCTAGGTCTCATGTGTGGACAATGTAATAAAACAGCTGTCATGGAGCTGACTTACTATGAATGTACCGTATGTTGGTGATAGTCTTTGAGTCCAGGAGCTATGTATGCTTTAATATGGATTTTCTAAGGAAATTCCTGGTGCTAAGTCAATATGCAATAACATTTTGGCGAGTAAACAATAAGGTTAGCAGTTTAAACAATTTCTTAGATCCAGAGTGTTAGGGATATGTTAACACGGTAGGCTGACATTTATCTAACAGTAGCAAAAATACTTTTAACTGAAGTACAAATGAAACATTTCCAGGGTTTTCATGGATGGAAGCCACGGAAGCTCAGCACCACCAGTTCACAACTTCCACCCATTTACTCGCAGCCCAGAAGAGAATAACAAACCAGAACAGCACAGAAGGAAGAATTTATTTACTAATACTCAAGGCATAGTAAGGGAGGGGGAAAAGTTTCTGCTCAACTTTAAGATGACAGTACTCAATCCATATTGCATGAGGACAACAATTTATAATTATAACTTACACTTAACCAAAATTCATATTATTTTTAGTTAGAATTTTCAGAGATATAACATATTTGAAAATAAGATCAATTTAGTTGAAATTTCATTATTCTTTTAATTTCGTTTTATTTAGTTGCTTGGAATTCCAAATATTATATTATTTTCATTATATTTGTTATTCATTATTACACAAATATTTACAAATATCCAGGTATATAATATCTGGAATAATATGGTTAATAATATGAATTATAGTATGAGATAATTCTTAAATCAGTTTCATAATCTCCTAATTTTTGGCCTCATTTGGAATTCTTTTTTTTTTTTTTTTTTTTGAGACAGGGTTTCTCTGTGTAGCCCTGGCTGTCCTGGAACTCACTCTGTAGACCAGGCTGGCCTCGAACTCAGAAATCCCCCTGCCTCTGCCTCCCAAGTGCTGGGATTAAAGGCGTGCGCCACCACTGCCCAGCTCATTTGGAATTCTTGATAATCAACATACATTATTTTTATAAAGTGGGTCCAAGGCTGGGAAGATTGCTTACACATGTAGCTTCTAGGGACGTTTCCTTTATACTGCATTTTCAGGTATTTTAATTACAGTTAGATAATGTCAACGTACGCTGACATAAAGCACTTGAAATGCAACCATGGGGATTGGTGTTTGGGTCCCTAGAATCAACATAAATGCCACTGAGTACCACCTGTTTCCCCAGCACTCAAAAAGCAGCAATAAATCGGATCCTTGGAGAAATCTGGCTAGTTAGACTAGCAGAAATGATGAGTCCTGGCTTCAGTAAGAGACTTTGTCTTATCATAAGAAATGCAGCAATCAAGGAAGATACTTCTGACCTCCAACGGCTGACATACATGGATGCACACACCCATACAAACATACAAGCACACATACCATAGCAATTAAAAAGCAAATTATTTATTTAGAAAATATTTATGCTGCTATTACTTGAAATAATTCAAGGAATCAACTCATTTCATGTAAAAATTCAGCATCCCCTCTGCATAGCACTATCATATTCATATTCTGAGAGGGTTTTTTTTTCTCGTTTTTTTATTGGATGTGAACAGCTTTAATCACTGTTGACTATAATATAAAGGATAAATAAATTTTTATTGCCTTTACTTTTGGAAATGCCTTCTGCCAAACTTTGTAGCTTTTGTATATGTTAAATGAAAGAAGAGAGATTTCATAAAACTATGTTTGTGAAGTGCTCAACTCCGACTGCATACCGTCAAAGTAGGGCTGGCGTTTCTCGCCCGCAAGTCAGTGTTATTCGTAGGGAAAATGATACAATCTTTAATCTAAAGAAAACTTAGATATTATTCACTGTGCCCCAACCCCTCTCAGTGCCGGCCTCTCTCCCTAATTATGGATACCTTATGGATACCTATCCCACCTTGCCTTCAACTAATTCTCTACCATAAAAGGAAACCTCATGGCATTCCAGATAGTTCTAAATATAAATGTTTCTCGTATTCTGAGCCAACTCTATTTCCATCAGTTTCATGTTCTCACTACTTGTACTGTAATCCAGCTCCTCTTCCTGTCCAACTCCTGCAAACCTGAGATACCTCATCCTGGTTTCACCATTCCCACCTCTCAAGACATTCCTTGAATGCAAGAGCTACCAGCTTTGGAAATCTTGATTATTTAACTCTCTCTGGGGGTCAAGACAGTGCCTAGAACTAAAAATGATTTTTAAAAAAACAAAAACAAAAACCAAAAAAAAACAAAAAAACATGACAAAGTGTGTCCAGGAATCACAAATTCAGTTCATGTGACTGTCACTTTAAATTATTCAATGGCTACACCCTACCTAAGTGGCTAGATTCTATCTTACTATCACTTCGAAGACCTATGTTGTATTTCAGTTTCCTCTTCACCCTGGCTTTGTTTTTTTTTTGTTTTGTTTTTTTGTTTTTTTGTTTTTTTTTTGCAAACTGGCAATCAATCTTACATTACTTTTGGCTGAAAGTGGCTGAAGCTGGGTTTTAAGCCACCTTGATCAGAATCAGAAGCAACCGTGATGCCATGGAATTCATGGACCATTTCACAAAATCAGAGAAAGGGAAGAGTGAGCCAAAGGCAAGAAGAAACAGAAGCAGAGCCTTCCAAAAGGAGGCTTCTCAGGCTGGACCCTGGAGCATTTCTCTATAACTTAACCCAAGTGACTTTTAAACATGGCCATCCTCTAATCCAAAACTCTGGTTGGGAAAAAAATAAGTCATGTGGCCCCACCTGGGTGAAAACTAAATTGTTCATTCAAATAGGTGTGGCCAGGGATAGGGTTGTGAATATATGGACCTTGTAGATCATCCTTAGAAGTAGGGGTTAACAGGAGATCCCAAATTACTGTGTTTCTAGAGCAGAATTTTTCAACCTGTGAGTTGTGACTCCCAAAAGACCATTGAAAAACAGATATTTGCATTACAATTCGTAACAGTATCAAACTTACAGTTATGAAGTAGCAACAAAATAATTTTATGGACAGGCATCACCAGAACATGAGAACTGTATTAAAGGGCCAAAGCATCAGGAAGGTTGAGAACCACTGTTCTAGAGCAGAGTAAAATTCAGAGATACTAATCTATATTTTTATTTCCCTACTCCCTCCTTGACAGCCGTCAAAGTGGGCAGTTATCCTATCAGGAGAAGTGGGTAAGGAGAAAAGGAGAAACAGCTGGTGAGTAGTTCTAGATTTCCCCAAATCTTAAGATCCTTAGAATTTCTCGGGAGGATATGAAAACTTCTTAGAGAATCTCTTGGAAGCTATTAAACAAGAGAGATATTTTTATATATGAAGAGTCCTGAAGAAACACGAAAGGAGGATTCTCCCAGAGTTCTTAGGGGGAAGGAAAAAATGCAAACACCCTGAAGGAACATAGCTCTGAGGAGGGTAGAGGCCAACTGTTTAACCTTCACAAAAAGAACATGATTAAAACAGAAATTAAAGTTGTTTGTAATAAATAAGGAGGTGAGATTCTTGTTCTGTGGCTGTCTTCACTGATGGAGTTTCTTATCTGCTAGGCTTGAATGAGAAAGACAGGAGCAAATGAGACTTGTAGTGCTTCTGCCACCCCACTCTGGATTTCTCCAGCAGAAGAGACTGTTTATAACAGTGAAAGCGCACCCTGCTCCTTTTAAAACTGTTCATGACATTCATTTTACTTATGCTATTCCTCAGGGCCCTTGACACAGCCCTCTGTGTGCATTCTGGAGCTGAACCCTTCCTGCTTCTTGTGCATGTCTCCTCCCTTGCAGATGTGACTCAGGCAGAGGTTCCAGCATGCTTTATCATATATCCAGCTTGTGACTTGTGTTTCATCATAAATTCTGCCTAGGCTAAGCTCTTTAATTTAGCAAACAGTGATACATTGGCAGCTATGGGTATGTTTCATCTTAAAGTGAAAATGAAACGGTCGGAGGTTGGGGCAAAGAGCTAAGCCACCCAAACTGACTCTAGGGTTTGACTGCCCTTTGCCCTCTTCACTTTTGGATCAGCAGGACAATTGCTTTCAGAAAGGAGCTTAGTGATGTAATGAATGAAGCCAGAGTGTCAGGTGACCTGGATTTATTCTTAGCTGTGCTATTGAACAGAAGTGACCTTGGGCAAGTCATTTTTCATATCCAAATCTCTCTGTTCTCTACCATGCAATAAGAAAAACACCTCACTACCTCCTTACAGAATAATGTGGGTGTAAGAATTATGCATATGTTGTTGATCAAGAAAACATGTTTTCTTTAGTAATCTGTCACTGTTTTTCTGAAGATACTGTGGTTTCATGGAGTTTCCGGTTTTTAAATATTCCTAAAAATTAGAATTTATGTATGTTTGCAAAGCTTAAAATAAAAGCTAGCTTAAGCCAAATCAGAAGATGGACTTAACACAGAGACAGTACCCTCCACACTAATGGATGTGCTAACCTTATTTACCTGAGATGTAAATCGGTAGTCAAAACCAGAATTCTAAAGCCCTTCCAATAGCCTAAGGATGAAAGATAGAGGATGCTACAGAAAAAGCAGAGACACATGGAGATGAGGACACTGTCAAACAAGGCCAGGACTGGTGCCAACTCTATAAATGAATTCCACTTTCTGCAGATCTGTTAGCGTTTTTTTAAAAAAAAAAAAAAAAAATTCTTTTTGCAAAGCTTTCCAAATACATGTTAGGCTTAGAAATTTGTCCTAAGTGACTATCTTCATCTAAAAAGGGAACAGATGACCATTTCAATGAGTATAAGAAGCTGTTCTTGCTTTTCACTAGGTCTGTACTCAAAATATTGCACTATATTTATGGCTTATCCTGCTTTAAAGTAAAATAAATTAAAACCGGGAGTATAGAATACAAGCCTGGCAAGAGGGCAAAGTACTAACTAGATTCGACTTAAAACTGTGCCCTGGAGCAAACATGCTGACCTCTCTGAGTCCTGGCCCCCTCTCGGTCCAAGAGGCTCAGTGCCACTTCTCTGTGCACAAGAGGGCCAGCACAGAAGGAACCAAGGCAAGGAGTCTAAATGTTTGCATTAGGCCCAGATGAGCTTGGTGGCAGGGTGAGGGGTGAGGATGGGAGGGGAGGTCTCACTGCCTGCCATTAGCATATCTGTTAAGGATATTCTTTCTTCTGTAGACCACTAGGTTGCATGGACTGTGTGTTGGAATGCTGAAAACCCAGCTCTGTCAGTACGAATGGGGCTAAGAGCTCAAGATGAGCTCCTTACCAGTGAACCATCAAAGAGAAGTACACATCCTACTTCTTCCCCTGTAACACGGGTTCAGAACCTGTGAGTTGGGACCCACATCTGCATATCAGATACTTACGATTTATAGCGGAAGAAAATTACAGTTATGAAGTAGCAACTAAATAATTTTATGGCTCACCACAACATGAGGAACTGTATTTAAAGGGCCACAGCATTAAGAAAGTTGAGAACCATTGCTATTATGCTTACACACAAAGTATCCTGTAGATAAGAGATAAGATTTTTTTTCTCACTGGATGGGGAAATTTTACTTACTCTCTCTTGAGGACCAAACACTTTTAAACACAACAGTTTGTGTCAGTGTTTATTTCTCTCAGAGGAGAAATATTATTAACTATTTTTCCATAACAATCATTCCAAAATAATTTCTACCTCTTAGTTAAGCAATTTTATGCCAGCAAAGTGCTTTTTTTTTTTGTACTCAGAAAAACTGACACGGTGGACAGAAATGTTGGCACTTGGGTGGAGCCCTCAGTGAGAAAGAGCAGCACGCCATTGATTCACCCACTTAGAAGGGTACCTTCTCTTCTATAGGTGACATCATTCACTCAGACATTTTCATCTGCACCTCTTTGCATCAGGGTCAGGTTTAGGAAACCAGAATTACTACAGTGAACAGGTCAGGGGGAAGGCTTTTTCTAGTAACCAGGCAGGTTCTTGTTCTCTCTGAAACACCTGTGAATTCTCTTCCCATGTTTCATAGCAGGTGTCACAGGAGAAAGCAACAAACCTGAAGGACTGTGAGTAGACGACCATGAGGGTTCAAAGCAGAACCGCTCTAACTGAAAGCTCCTTTATCAATAGCACTGCTTTTTTGATGGATTAAAAAAAAATGTGGCAATGAGGTCATTCATGGTCTCCCAGCTTCCTTCCCCCAAAACATGCTCCAGGGCACTCTCACCAAGATGGAAAAGCTCAGTGCTAGGATGTGAGGATTGGATCTGTCAGTGGAGACATAATGTCCTTTCTGTGCTGCTTTGTATCTGTCCTGCCCATACTGCTGCTTCTCAATTAATGTCCCAACCCTGATAGAAAACACAAATGCTAAAAAGTCCTGTCTCCCTCTGAAATACAGCCCCTAATACCTTGTCACCCTGGAGACCAATGTAAAATGTGTTTAATTCAAAGTATACTGGTATTTAAGAGCAATGTGACGATTTAGAAGGAGAAAGGGGACAGTTGTAATAAAACAGAACACAAGACAAGTCATCTTTGATTAAGGTAGAGAAGGAGATGTGTTAGTTTGGAGAAAGAATATAAAAGGATGTGTCTAGAGGCTGACTTCCTGCAGAGAACTTCAGAGGGTTCAGCTTAGGAAAGCAGAGGTAGGGAGGCCCAATGAAGAACCAGCTTCCCCACAGTCACCCAGGCATTAGGGTAGTATATGTTCAAAGACTGTGTGAATAAAGAAAATCACTAGAAAATCCTATTACCTTGAGGCTTTTTTTTTTTTTTTTCTGTCCACCAACTGATCCTGAAAACTCTATGAAGACACAGACCTAGTCCATCCTTCAGTTTCCGAATTTTATGCTGACAGGGTCAGCAGGCAGTACCCACCCTACCTCCTCCCACTATGATAATTATTGTTTTATAGGGCACACAGATTACTGCTTTCTCAGCAGCTCAGCATAGACCCTAACACGTGTTTCATTTCCTTTCAAAAGCCAGCCTGTTGGTGCAGGCTCATGTTTGCTTCCCATGGTTTAGCTTCTCTGCAGAGATCAAGCATGTCAGATGAGTGACTGTAACTTTTGTCAGTACACAGGCTGAGACTTGATGAGGATCAAGCTGGTTTTTAAGTCAAACACTATGTACATCATATGTACATCGTATATCTGATGTTAAAATTTGGCCCAGAAGTGACAAGCAACTCTAAACGTGATCAAACTGCCAACAGTAGACTTACTGCAGTTCTTCAACATCCCTGATAATTTTCTCACGCAAATAAAGTCTTAATTAAAAGCTTGAATGCAAGGTCATCTGAAACATAATTTGGTCTGCAACAACATGCCTGAACCCCGAGCTTTAACATAAAATAGGCCATGGAGCAGTGTGCACTGTACACCACCAGGTCAGAGAAAGATGCTTCTCCGGCTCTATCAAGGGTGTTAGCCACCACTGTGCCAAGCTCCACACCGTTCCCTGCTTCTCTCCCTTTGTGCTACCAATGTTACATCTGGATATGGCAGAAGACTAGGACATGCAACTCAACCCCCAGACAATCATTATATCTATAGTACCCTGTTCCTTGATCAAAGCATTTAATACAGTCAGGCTAAACCTGTGGATCAAGGGCTTATCAAGTACACTTCTTTCCTGGGACTTTTCACTTAGATTTGAAGAAGGAGCAGCTTTGGGCTCTGGAGCTGGAAGGATGTTTATCTAGAGTTTATGAAGGGACTGAGAGGGCAGGGTCTGTACAGAACAGAGTAAAGCCAACAGGAGAGAGAAAAGCAGAGGTAAAAGAGAAATGGCAAAACAAAACAAAACACAAAAACAAAGAAACAAACAAACAAAAACAAAGACAAAGAGCTAGGAAATAGGATAGCAACTTCAGAAGCCCCTGAAAGTCAGGACCAGCTTCCTCCCCGGGACCTTACGATCTGGTTGGGTTTAGTTAGATGAGACTTGAATGTTCATCATTTTGCTTAGGATTCTTTCTGCTGGATTTCTATCCCATACAATAGAAAATAGCCTACTAATATAAAGAATAATAAACTCCAAATATCAAAGTATCCCCCTCCCAAAGTAGATGGAATGATGCTAACTTTTCTGAATAAGACACATGAACCACATAGTGATTCAGTGATTCTGTCTAGTTTGTATTCTTGGAAAAGAATAATGATGTTACACGGTGAGTTACTTCAGGGTGGTGATTTAGAGGTGCTTCAATTCCCACAGACATTTGAAGAAAAGCTGTTTGACTTCCCCTGGGCAGAAGCCAATGCATTCACTAATGATTCTGTAGAGAGCACAATTTATCAAGTCAGTGTGGTGAGCAGCCACTGGGAGAAGAAAAACATCCCAGGACAGACCCAGAGTCCAAAGAGAAGTCGTCTCTCAAGCTTCATCTTTCGTACATCTTAACTGAGAGCTTGCTAAGCATTTGCACAGGCTGGAGCAAGACATGGCTGCTTAAACACATATGGGTTCAACCAGTGGGAGCCTTCTAAGAGGAACCCTACTGGGAATCTGAAGATGACCATCCCCTACTAGCGTAAGTACTGAGATCTAAAATAAACACAGAGAGGAGAGAGAGAGAGAGAGAGAGAGAGAGAGAGGAGAGAGGAGAGAGAGAAGAGAGAGAGAGAGAGAATGTGTATTTGTCTTTAGGGCCTTTATTATGCTTGTTGGCATACACTTAATCTGCATGTTGCATATTAATTCTGTCACATCTGCAGGAGCTACGATTGACTTCTACAACTTCCCTATGAGAGGAGAGGGAAGGTTGCCTGCATTTCTCAGATGACAAATAACGTTGAGAAGATGACTTACCAAAAATCACTCACCTAATTCATGGCTGGCCCAGGACTTGAACTACATTTATGAGTTTAACCATTATGATCCTCTGTCAGTATTAGCCATTGTTTCCCTCCAACAGGCTACTACCTCCTCATTCCTATGCCCAGAGACCTGTCATTTGTGGGTGCTGCCACTAGATTGATACTCTTGAGAGAAAGGAAGATTGGTGTTTAGTCATCTCTGGCTGAAGAGAATCTGGAGCTTGGGAATACTCTAAAGCAATCTAATGTTTGATTCCTAGGTTTAATGCTTTCCTCCTAAAAGGGGGCTAATAAATCAGAGACCTAATAGACCTTGCAGCAAGTCCTGGAAACAGCTAAGCAATGGTTGTTGAGTCTTAAAGGTATACCTAGAAAATGTTTTCTGGTGTAGACAACAGAAATTAATTCTGTCTTTGTGTCTCTGTGTCTGTGTCTGTCTCTCTGGAACTTAGATCTCCCATGGTGACACAGCCACAGTGACACATACCCCATCTGCAAACACAAACACTAAACAAGCTTGGGCACCCCTGGAGCCGCCGTGGAAGAATGGCAGATGCTTTGCTGCTTGACCAGGTCTTCTCAAAGGCTTGGATCTGGACTGTCATCTCCTTATGGATATAACTTGCATTACACAGTTCTATACGACAGACCCCAGACTCTGCATTCAGCCCTTCAAGACTGAGTCAGTGCCAACATTAAACTCCCTAGGAGTTAGTAAGCAGAAAGGCTGATGATTTAAACAGAAAGGTTTCCTTTGGAAATCTGTTGCAAGTGGAAATATTGCCCTCCCCCACTCAAAACACACACACATACCACACACACACACACACACACACACACACACACTCAGCTCGTTGTCCTTGGGTTAAAAGGAAGCTTGGTTGTAGCCTCTGGAGACAAGGGCATTGCCTGCTATGTGAAGGAGGGGTGTTCAGCACTTACATAGAGGCTTACAGAGTCAGCCTTTGGAGAGCTAGGGAGTTCTGACGGAGGAAGATAGGATGGTGATGGTGATGGCTGTGATGATGACAAAATGATGGCAGAAGAAAAACGGTGATGGTGGATGTCACCTAAGAATAAAAGCACAGTGCAGCAACAGACACCGTCGTCATTGCCAAGATAAACACGAAGCAGCTTCTATTCTCAATCTAACTTCATTGCGGTGCAATAGCATCGTTAAAAAAAAAAAAGAAGAAGAAGAAGAAGAAGAAGAAATAAATAAATAGAGACAGACAGATAGGACAGACAGACAGATAAGCTTGCATCCTTCTCTCTTTGGCCCTGGAACCCTCCCGGCGTTCCTGTGCCAAGCTGGAATGAGACTGCACTGACAGAGCAAGAAGGCTAGGGTCTGAGAGTTAACGACACGAGTTCCGTGAGTTCTGTAGAGAGGGATGTTGGGGTGACTCTAGGGGTGCACCAACGCACTTCCCAGCACCCAGCAGCCTGGCTGCGGGGCAGGAGGAACCTACTGGAGGGGAAGCTACAGTAGGAGGCTTAACAGCTCTGACCGGAACCTCAAAGCCAGAGAGGCCAAGCCGACAGCCTCTGGCTGGGAAGAAGAGGTGGGGCAGACGGCCAGGAAAAAGACTCTTTTACCTGACCAGGTGCAGCAGCAGGAGCAGCTGCTGCGAGGATGCCTCCGCGCTCCGTCCCGAGCCAGAGCGGTGAAGCGGTCGCTGCGCCTTCCAACGCCGAGGCCCCGCCCCCAGCCACAAGCTCCGCCTCCCTAACACGCGCCGGCCTGACAGGCTGTTTGGGGGAGGTGTGCAATGGACTGATAGACAGCCATCTCGACCAATGGGAATGTGCAGCGGCTGCCGAGCCAGAGGATAGGAAGGCGGGCAGAAAACCGCAGCGCCAAAATAACTGACCAAGCGCGGTTCCAGGCGGCAATGCTGAACCGTCACTGCGTGGCCTGGGGCCTGACCGCTGGGTCAAACATGGTAGTCTTTGGGCTAAATCTAAGTGAACGGCGAAGGCGACAACTTGTCCTCGGAGGCAGGCCCCCTTACTTGCTGGCTGCGGGCGGCGTCCCAGGGCGCAAGCTCGGGACTGGCTGGACGTGTTGGGGGAGGGAAGCTGGTGGCTTCAGCTTTCTCAACGTTCTCTAGCTTTAGGGACCTGGTGGCCTAGTACTGTATCATAGTCTAAAATTGGAAAAGAAAGAAAGAGAGAGAGAGGAAAGGAAGAAAGAAAGAGAAAGAGAGAGAGAGGAAAGGAAGACAGAAAGAGAAAGAGAGAAAGAGGGAGGGAGGGAGGGAGGGAGGGAGGGAGGGAGGGAGGGAGGGAGGGAGGGAGGGAGGGAGGAGGGAGGGAGGGAGGGAGGGAGGGAGGAGGGAAAAGAAAAGTCAATAAAAACAAAACCTTTATGTTACTCCTCTAGCCGAGTCTTTGCCCAACCTCCCAGCTGCCTCCAAACTGATCTCCTAAATAACTCAAAAGCTAAATTGGTTTAAGCAGAAAAATGTTCAGACCTCGGCGATGCAGAAAAGGGACTGAGTCAAGGAGCCTAGGTCTTGCAAGGCAGCAAGCCTGCTTGTGTGACTCTTGCAAAGCCAAGGCTGTTTGCAATCACTGTTACAGTGTTACTAACTCAGTACAGACCTTCAGACCCCTACACACTGTTTTGTTCCAAATAAAGGTCTAACTACTGATGATTACAGTTCAAACCAGGAAACCTTTCGTAAGAGGATTAGAGGTCTAAATGACATTGAGATGTGGTATGTGATTTGGGGATCTTTTCCAAGTAGGTAGGCAGGAAAGGGCATTGCCTTTAATCCACTCCCACATAAATACAAAATCCACCATCTGGTGCTTAAAATCAGATTGTTATCCCTGGTAGTATAAAATGATGGGTATGAAAATATTTGAGAAGGTATAAAGTGACTTTTCCTTTGAACATTTTTATAATTTGTGAGAACTCTGATTTACTCTTAAAAATATTACTAAATGCTAATACATGCCAGCTAGACAAATACATGATAGAGCTGTTCATAGTCCTCTTCAATCCTCATATCTACCTGAAGTGAATTCCACAAACAAATGTGGAAATTTAGTTTTTGAGAGATAAAGTAATTGTGTAACCAGAGTTCACACTAAATTAGTACCTCTCAGTAATCACCACACTAGAAGAATAAAATGCATTAACATCATTTTCCCCTTGGAAATGTATATTTTTTCCGAAAAGTATTCTAGCAGGACTTAGCTACTCTATGCCCAACTCCTTTAAATTGCAGTGTTCAAAGCACTTCTAATGCACAAGCATCGCCTCTAAAATGCGTTAGGAGTATTTGCAAGCCAGCTTTGCTCATAAGATGGGCTATTATTTGATATTAATGGGAAGGAAGTACATTCTTCCAGGGATTGACCCGAGCTAGTTGCTAATTGATGTCAGAATTCTTTAAAGTATTCTGACGAAATAATTTCTTGGCTATGAGAATTGAGTCCTACGAAGAATTTAAAAAAAAAAAAAAAAAAAAAAAAAAGCTTTAATAATCCAAAGTCTTTAACCAGTATTGTTTTATCAAAATTTTTCTAAAGAGATTTCTAAATCCTGTTCTGACATTTCTTCAACTTCACAAAAGCTGTTCTTGCCTAAGGAAGGCAGGAGGAAGGAGAAGGGAGGAGGTGGTTTATCAGCTGTCTGTTACTATGATAAAATATCAGAGATAAACATCTCAGTGGTGACAGGGCTAGAGAGATCGCTCAACAGTTAAGAGCACTCTGTGCATTTCTTGCAGAGGACAGGGTTCTGTTCCCAGTGCATCCCCCACACAACTTCAGTTTTTGGAGTTCCAGCACCACCTTCTGTCCTATACAAGTACTGCATGCACATGGTGTCCATAACATACATGCAGGCAAAACATTCTTACACGAAGAGGAACAAATTAAAAAAAAAATATTAGAGTAAAGGGAGAGAAACACACAATGCACAAATTTTCTTGTGATCCTTTTATTGCCACTGCTGCAGGCAAAACTGTCCACAGGTCACAATGGGTTAATTCCACCTGGGAAAAATAACCACCCTCTTTCTACAAGGACAGAAGGAAAAACTTAAGCCAGGTTTTATATTCAGATGTAACTTATGGCAATATCAAAGTTTTTCTGCCTTACTACTCTTTTTTAATGTGGTAATGGTAATTTAAAAATTATATATATATATATATATATATATATATATATATATAAATTTTTTTCTCTCTCTCTCCATATATATATATATATATGGGGAGAGAGAGAGAGAGAGAGAGAGAGAGAGAGCCATATATGTGAGAGTGCCTAAACAGGCTGCCCAGGAGAGGGCATCAGCCTCCCTCCCAGAGCTGGAGTTGGAGGTAGTTGTGAACTATCTGACATGAGTACTAGGACTGGAACTCATATCCTCTGGAAGAGTAGCAAATGCTCTTAACTGCTGATCTTGGTCTTCAGCCACTCTACAGTGAAAGAAACCAAAGATATAGTTGTTTGACTACTAAGAGCTTTCTTTTTATGAATAAGGTAAATAGATCAAGTTATTAAAATGTCATTTTCTTTGTGCATACCTCATCATCCTTATTAAGGGCTATAGGTCTATTGTTTTCCTCCACATATGCCCTTTATTTACATCAAACAACCAGCACTCACAGGTCACACTGATTAAAGACTCTCAAAAGAACAAACTATCTTCTTCCTACAGGAATTCACTGTCTCCAGTTTGTCACTGTATCCCTCACAAGTCCTTGCACCTTATTATAAGTTACCTACTTTGCACAGATGAATCATTTTTTTCCTCTGAGCTGGTGTGACATAGATGGGGCTATCAATAATAGAAGCAGAGGAATAAGATGATTAGAGGAGAGCATGAACATTGGTGCTCTTGTCTGAAAGGACTCCAAACCCAGCAGGGTAATGCAGAGATGGGGAGTAGCTGGAAACAGCCTCTGTGGTTGCCAAGTCTCACCTTTGCAGTTGCGACCAATCAGAAACAAGATTTGTCAGGGAAGGGAGTCTGTAGAATTGGTGTCTGGATGTGACATAAGGGACCAGCAGGAGTGATGAGGTTCTGGCAGAGGATACCGAGAGGTATATAATAGAACAGCACCAAAGAGCTCTTCTAGAAAAAAATAGATTTGTTCATTTCCTTTGTCAGGAATGATAGCATGGTAGATCATTCTAGACAGAGCTCAACATGCTATTCCACTAATGTGGTCCAGCTCAAACTACTGAGCCAATCTCAACCCATTTCTGTATCTATCAGTGATGAGGAAAGACAAAGATGTGCAACATTCTGTAAGACTGATTTTACGTTTATTTCAATCCCCAGATAAACTATGTATGGTGGGGGGGCGTGAAAAAGGGCATCCAGAAGAATTAGTAATCACGAAACTGATGATCACATCATTCCTGAAATGTAGGACACTGATGGAACAAATAATCTCCAAGAAGCTTTGTCCTCATTTGCTCTCAGCTGGATAATCAGCTTTTCATTTCAATACCAGATAAATTCAACTCACCACTTTGGGTACACCATAGTATGGATACTGCTCTTTGGACTGTTAGTTCTCATCTCCGTAGTCTGCAACAAACATCAAAATGACAATCTTGCCAATGTGTCTAAGGATTCCAGACACAGGAAAACAAGGCTTCGTGTCTCAACATTGTCACTTCCTATGGGTTTGTAGCTGGGGAAAAGATTGACTGGATTGTGGATGTCAGAATCCAAAGAGCAAGCATCAGTACTTAGACCATTGGATGGCTCATTGCCTTGGAAGGGCTTCTTCTCTTCTGTCGTATCATTCAGTTTACTCATTCCCCACACATTCTAAATTACCCTTGTAACATTGTGGTGTGTAGGTGAATATTGTGGAGGCTGGTAAAATGTTTGCAGACTGACAAGATCTTTTTTTTTTTTAATAAACTAGCCCACAGAAAACTTAAAAAAAATATATCTTCAGGGCTACCAGAGGTACCATATGGAGAAATTACTCTCACAGAGCTCCAGAGTTAGTGCATTTGTGCTATCATTTTGTCCAAAGGAACAAAAACATCTCAAGCTGAAAACACGAAGTCACCCAGTAATTCCCTGAAAGCTTAGCTTCGACTCCACAGGACACATCACAGCATTAGACTTCCCTTGAATATAGGTGAGCAGAACAGAACTGTGAGGGAGTCGTGCCAAGAGACAAATTCTAAGCAATGACAGCAGGATTTCTGTTCAGTAAAATCCCAGCAACTTGTCATTAGCTGGCAAGAGAGAGGCCTATGGGGTTGCCTTGTCAAAGAATCATTTATTAGTCACAAACCCCACAGGGCTGCACCCCTGAGGGCAGAAGAAAGAGAACAGCAGGCCTCCAATCCACTTGCTCTGTGGTGAACAACTCAGAGATGATGGGAAGGAAAAATTTCTCCCACTGAGATTGGGGCAGAGTTGCAGACAATGCAGCCTAATCATGTTCTGTGGTAAATGAGCCTAGAACTGTCACAGTCAATGGAGTCAGAACCCAAAGCAGCAGGCTCTGCAGAGGACAGCTGCAGCCTCCAACAGGAAGTGAAACAAATTTTAAAATCCCTTCTTATTATGACAGGATCACAAAACACTGTAATTTGAAACATCCAAGAAACAAAAATTTATGATAATCCCAGCATTGAGTCAGCAAGTATTCCCTGAGACACTTTTAAATATGAGACTCTTTTCTAGATCATGGTGATGGAAAGGTCCCCAGCAAGCTTTCTTTCAGCTTGAACTTCAGAGGAAACCGAGATGATCACACAGAGGATATCAGCAGGAATGTGAAGGATACTGAGACATATACAGAGAAATGGAATTACTTCCTAGACTGAGTACCAGAGAGGGAAAAAACATGCTCCCTGAAAGCAGAATAGAAGAGAACCTGGGCAGACCCAGCAGATGGGACTGGGAGGGGCAGGGGTCTGAGAAAGGCTTCCTGAGGGCGGTGCCCCCGAAACTGAGATCTAAGGAACTGATTCATCAGAAGAATGATGGAGAAGTAGCCAGGCAGAAAAGACAGCACCCAAAAAAGCTTCTTGGCTTTATGAGATTCGGGAGAAAACCTAAACTGTATTGAAGAACTGAGAAAAGAAAGTGTGTATAGCTTCAAGGTAGCTTCAAGGGTCTCAGAGGGGAGGGTGCACATGGGCTGAAGAGGTGGGCAGGTCAGACTGCACAAGACACTGTCAGCATTCATGCAAGTCCTTCAGATACCTCCGTTTACATGACTAAACATATATACATGTATCTACACATACACATATATGCACATATATTGTATGCGCACATAAATACATGGAGATATGTGCATCTAACCATTACCATCACACTCACGCTTTTCTCAGGAAAGCATTCAGCAGCTAGTGCACTTGTGTTATTTCAGTGTCAGTTTCATTTCACACCTACTAGCAGCCTCCGTTCTTTTCTTACGTTAACATTTAATAAAGAAAATTATCACTTAAATTTTGACACAGGAGGATCTCACGATCTCTGCAGTTGCTTACTTATCACCCACAATTCCCTCTTCTTTCTCTCTCCTCCAGCTGAGCAAGATGCCGAAAGGAAAGAAGGTGCCCCCCCACCCGCCTTGTTCAAGAAACAGGAGGCCAAAAACGTGGTCAATCCTTTGTTTGAGAAAAGGCCCAAGAACTTTGACATTGGGCAGAACATTCAGCCCCAAAGAGATCTAACACGCTTCGTCAAATGGCCCCCGCTACATCAGGCTGCAGTAGCAAAGAGCCATCCTCTATAAGCGGCTCAAAGTACCTCCTGCCATTATCCAGTTCACCCAGGCCCTGGACAGGCAAACAGCTACTCAGCTGCTTAAGCTTGCCCACAAGTACAGGCCAGAAACAAAGCAAGAGAAGAAGCAAAGGCTACTGACCCGTGCTGAGAAGAAAGCTTCTGGCAAAGGGGACATCCCAACTAAGTCACCACCTTGGTGGAGAATAAGAAGGCTCAGTTGGTGGTAATTGACCAGGGTGTAGACTCCATTGAGCTGGTGGTTTTCCTGCCTGCTTTGTGTCTAAAAATGGGGATGCCCTACTGCATCAAGGGAAAGTCCAGGCTGGGGCTCCTGGTCCACAGGAAGACATGCACCACTGTTGCCTTCATACAGGTTAACTTGAAAGACAAGGGTGCTCTGGCTAAGCTGGTGGAAGCTATTAGGACCAATTATAATGACAGATATGATGAGATCCACCGTCACTGGAGAGGCAACGTCCTGGATCCGAAGTTTGTGACTCACATTGCCAAGCTGGAAAAGGCAAAGGCTAAAGAACTTGCCACTAAACTGAGTTAAATGTACACTAAGTTTTCTGTACACAAATATAATTACAAAGTTTAAAAAAAAATTGACACAGGGAATAAATATTATCCCCTTCTTATTTTATTTTATTTTTTGCTCACTTCACAGAGAGGACTTACCCTTACTAAACAATAAACAATATGGTTAACATGCAAGTTATAGCAGCTGGGAGAGTGTGGGACCGTGAAGTATAGCTTAGTTCCTGGTTGAGCACATGCCTCGAACCCCAGACCCTAATGGGACAACAGTAGGTGTTTGTCCTCACTCCCAGACTCCAGGCTCTTGACATGAGGCAAAAGATCCGCCATTGATCATTGCCTTTCAGTCACGTAGGGAAAGGCCCCTACCAGCCCCTCCGCAGGTAGAAGGTGAGACTACAGGCCTCAGCCTCAAGAGATTTCCATATTAATGAGATACCTGAAGGCCAGAAGGCATAGCCAATTAAGTATTCCTCCCCAGACCCTCCTCCTTACAAACAGTATTTAACCAAAGGCCTGCCCTGGGGTTGTGGGAATACAGCCAGATTCATCACCTTCTGCCATGACTATAAACTCTTTAAAATCATGGACTTCCTCGTGTGTTTAGGGCCCCACTGTGGGGAACCGTGGAAAAGGCCTTTGACTACTGAGCTGCTGTTTAATCTCCCACCAGAAGGCTTCTCTACGTTCCCAATGTGGAGGCCACCAACTCAATCAAGCCAGCCTTGATCCAGCCAAGTGAGTGCCATACCAAGAGTCTCAACCCACGGGGCACTGTCAGGGTTTCCTCCCTCTCGTTCTCAGCTCTGGGCTGGTCCAGCCCATATGCCTACTCATTTGTTCTTCCACGGCACTCAGCCGCATCTAGGGGCCCAAAAATGGAGACCACTGGCATCCGGGTCAGCCGTCAGCCTGGAGACACTCTCTCAGAAGCCCTGCCCCAAAGGGATCTCAGACTGAGGTCTCCCCATGCCTGGGCGGAGCCCAGCAGCATCTACCCAGCATGTCTCGTGTGTGAACTCAGTCAAATTCCTGTACTTCTGCTCCTCAGAACAGCAGGATCCACAACTCTGCCCAACAGAATCCATGCCCGCCCTCACGCGTGAGCTAATTGCACCACAAGAGAGTCTGTGGAAAGCATCCTTTACCAAAAAACGTAGTCTACCCAACGTTCACTTCCTACTTATCCCAGAACAAGGGCATTGATATGTGAAGCAATCCATCAGATTAGTGTTAGGTACTAGCCTTAGTTCAATTTGACACATAAGGTTCCTTTTCTCCTGGTATACACAGGTATAGAACTCAGGGAAAGAAGAAGGTCTTCTGAGAGCAATTGAAGTTTGAAAAAAAAGGGTCAGGTCTGTGACTATAGGAAACAGGCTAATATGAAGGAAGTAAGGGATGCTGCTGCTCAAACCAGGGCCTCCACAGCTCATGCCAAGATAAAGCAGAAACCCCTGAGAAGACTGGGAAGTAGACAGAAGCAGTTTGGATTCAAACTAGACAGCTCCACCACTCTGTCTGAGGAGAGCTGTGTTCAACTTTGCGTATATTGTGCAAAGACTCACTGGCTTCCCATCTATCCTTGAGTCTATTCTGCATGACAGAATGTGGTATCTGAAAGCATGTCAGTGACTGAGGGTGTGTGTGTGATGGCTTATGCAGATGTTACAGATGATTGATTTCTTCTGGGAATGATATCCCATAAGAGGGCTTACAAAAGTCACACCTGTAGAGAGGACTGGGTTGTAAATGTGGATAAGGGAGAATTACCTACTTCCATCCATGTAGACTCGAGAACATTGACAGTGGTGGTCAGAAGGGACCCAGTCGAGCATCTGCTGCACCAATGCTGGAGTGATGGTTGACTGGAGGCCTTTCTGATCAATCAAGTTCAGAAAGATTAAATGCCCACCAACCACTAAGCTTAACATGTTTATTTTTCCCTGTGTAATCTGTTTAGCACACAGTACAATAAAGTATTCATCCTGCATAAGTTGTACAGTTCCAGTTCACTAGATGAGATGGTGGGATTTCCCTGTCTTGAGGTCTACCCTGGAGTTCTCTTCTTTTATCTGACAGTCTGTGGGCCTCAGTGTCATATTACAGTAGCACAGCCAAGTATGGCTTCTGTAGACATCTGTCAAGTGTAGCCACATAGGATGCAAGGACAGAAGGTCACCACACATCAGAGAATGCTTTCCTTTGATATTTTAAATTTCTATATTATTTATGAGCAATGGGTTTCATGTTTGCACTTTACGTTGGACTCCACACATTTTGTGGTAGGTCCCAGTCACAACTCATTACTAAAAAAATCTTACTTCCAAATTGAAAAAATTAAACTTTAGATGATCAATTGTAACTATGGTTAGAAGAAGATGTTTAAATAAGAAAGGCAAGAGTTCATGTCTTTAGCCCTGGTTTTATTAACAGTAAGATTTCTGAAATATAAAATCCTTTAATACTTCAGTTTCCTCATTTATAGCTATATTATAGTTTGATTTTTCTTTCTAAATATATAACTAAAATGTGGCAAAGAATTTAACTTTCTGTGTGACACAGTACACAAAAATAGAATTGACAACACCAAGGAGGATACATATTTTCATTTTGTGTATATCTTTTACTACTTAGTGAATACTTCCCCTCCCTCCAGTTCAGCCAGAGAAAATAATTTGTCACTTAGTAAAAGCTTGTCTCTGTGTGTGACTCATCTGTCTGATTTCTATGCCTCTGTATGCAGTATTCTCTAGTCATGGCTGCTGAGGTCTTCCCCACAGCGTTCCTTCCATTTACTTTTGTGCCCATGCAAAGGATATGTATTTTAACTATACAACTTTATAAAAAATATAACTGCTTGGGATAGACTCTGGATTTTCACACCACTTCTACCCTTACGTTTGTTGTGTCCATCTATCACAAGTCAACATATCATCACCAAGCCTAAATACTATTCTAGCAATATGATGAGTGTCGTTTCTGGTTAATCAGTCATACCCAAAAATATGTAAATTCAGATATGGAAGGGCTTAAGATAGAGCTGTTGGAAAGATTGGGTAACAGCAATATTCTGTTTAGACTCAGAGTACTCAGGTTCAAATTCTCATAATCCATGCCAAGCCAGCCAACCAACCAACAACAAATAAAATGGGCATGGTTAAGGAGCAAATGCAAGAGTATTACAGGAGCTGGTAGCTATGCTAGCTCCAGGTTCTGTGAAAGAAACTATTTCAGAAGAAAAAGGAGGAATGTGATAGAGGTAGGTGCCCATTCCCCTTCTTTTCCCTCTGCACAGTCACACACACTCACATACACACATGTGCATACATGACACACACACTCCGTATACTCATAAACTGTACATGTAAATGTTTATGCACAAAACATACAAAGATATCAAAGTAGAAAATCAAGTTTAATGATCTAAAACATCTTATAAATATTCTGATGTCTGTACCTAGAGTAAACTGTATATGAAGTACAAAGAATGATGGATGGATGGTCAAAGGACTGGATAGAGGTCACATCTTTAATAAGGCAAACAAAGTAAAATGTTTCCTTTAAAAAGACTGGTGGTAGATACATGCTCTTTGGAATGTGTGTGTGTACTTGAAAAAAAAAAATGAGAAAATGTAACAGAGTCAATGCCACTAGTATATTGCTTGCTTGCATTTCTTGTAAAAAAAAATCAAGCAATGCAATAAAATTAAGATTCTTGTCTTCCTGTAGGAATATAAACTCTGACAATACTGAGCCTGCATGCTCAAGGGTGGACAGAGGTGGCATAAGCTGCCTTTGCAATGAAAATTATCTCACAAGGTCACCCTAACACTTCCTAGTCTGTTGCCCTGTATTCTCCCTGGGCCAGGTTTCTCAAATGACCCCCACAGACATTTGAGTTTCAACTCCTACTGTAAATGCATATGTGCCAGTAAGATGATTGTGGAATTATTAACCCCATAATTCATTTTCAGGGATTTCTTTTGAAACATGAAGTCCTTAAAGTTCTCAGAAATACCAATAAATTTACTGAAATTATACGTAAAGTATGGTGATTATGGCCCTATGATTCTGAGAAGACAGCTCGTAGATTTTTATTGTTTTTCTCTTTTAAGAGATCCATGATCAAGAATGAAAAAGCACCACAAGTTAAGTACAGCAATAGGTTTTAAATTCTTCAAATTTTAAAGTACCGTCTTCACATAGTCAATCAAGTGCACTCTTATTCTTGATGCCCGTGTCTTTGAGTGTGAAAGAGGGAGAGGAGAGGTGTGTAAGAAACAGGGGGAGGGTGTGAGGAAGGGAGAGGAGGGTCCAGACGGTAAGATTGATTGAAGGCAAAGGACTAAGAGTAGTATAAAGCCAGACTCCATGGCCCTGGAATGAGTGGTCTTTTTTCATTTGCACACTCAAAGGCTCGTGACTTTTGCTTTCCTACTTCTCATGCTATCTTAGATCTCACTTCTGTCAGTGGCGATCCTCTGGACACGCTCATTTCACTGTTGCTAGCTTCCTTACAGTTAAGTTCAGCCATAAAGTCTGGAATCCTACATAGGTGGTTTAGCTCCTATAAAGAACTTAGCCCTCACTCCACCCCCAACTTCTTTCATGGACAGAGTCAAAGCAAAAGCTTACATCTTGAATTTATGCAAAAATTTAAAATGGCTCTTCTTCACTTAAAGAAACTGACAGAATCTCTATGGATCCAACAAGCTGATCAAATTGCAATATGTCCTCCCATCTAAAGCTTGTGGCTGTCACCTCAGCACTCGGATGGGCCTTTGTTGTACGTACTAAGTATGATCTGTAAGTTTCACATCAATATTCTTTTGTTTTTCTCACACACTAACATGCAAGAGGAATTTAGAGAAAACGGATGGCAGATATTCCCTAAATATGCATCCCCTAATCACCCCCAAATCACCTGCCTACTCAGGCAAACTCATTCTTAGGAAACATCCCTTTATTCGATTATATACAGGAGATAAGTAAAAAGAGATGCTAGGACAAATTTCTCATACTTGCTCTGCTGACATCTGTCTTATTTCTACTGACATCTGTGCATTAGAAGGCTGTTTAACAGCATTCCAGACCTCGACATACCACATGCCACGACCACCACCCACCAACTAGTTGTGAAAATCAAAAGTATCTTCAGGCATTGTTAAATGTGCACAGGGTCAAAATCTTTAATGCCTTAACACGTGCAGACTCATTTAACCCTGTGCCAGCTCCTAAAGCAGACATTCTCAACCTGTTCTCAACATCCAAAGGAGTATCACATCGGATATTCTGCATATCAGATTTTTACATTGACTCATAACAAAATCTACAGTTATGAAGTAGCAACAAAATAATTTTATGGTTGGGGGGGGTCACTGTAACACAAGGAACATTAAAGGGTCACAGCATTAGGGAGGCTGAGAACCACTGTCTTAAAAGCTCAGCGTGGAACTTGGGGATGAATCCACAGCACAGAAACTGTTGTCTACTTTCAGACATGTGTGCAGTCTACCACCCCACAACATCTCCAAAGCAAGTACCAAAATACCAGTAGGCCAAGGTCCTTCCACTTCTCCTCTTCACGTGTCTCCTGCTTCCGAGAGTCCAGAGCACACATTAAACCCTAGATTTTTTTTTTTTTTTTTCTGATTGTCTATACAGTTGCAGTACCTCAGCTTCACCTCAGAAAACCCAGTTTCTCACCAATGAATATCAGTGCTACTTATTGGGTTTTAGGGTGGATTTCACAACAGACTGTCATTAGAAACAAGGTGTACAGCTTTGTTTTTCTCATTTACACAGAAGCATCTAGCTGGATTCTAGAGTCATGTGAGGTGTAATGATGCTCCTAGCCAAGAAGAAGACAATGGTGACTACTGAGCTGGAACTCATGACTCCCTGTGGATCAGGAACAAGAGCAGGAACAAGGCACACTGGCAGGGATCTGGGCTTTGCTTCCACTGGTTTGTGGCATAGCTCTCCATTACAGTGAAAGCAGTCTTTTGTGGAGTGGACAGGACAGCTGTTAAACTAAATATCACCATTAACAAAAGTATAATTCATAGTATACCAGCAGCCCCTAGTTAGTATGTCTCTGATGATAAACCAAGGATGAAAGAAGAAAGATAGACATGAAGGAAGGAAGGAAGGAAGGAAGGAAGGAAGGAAGGAAGGAAGGAAGGAAGGAGACAGGGAGGGAGGGAGAGAGGGACAGAGAGAGAGGGAGGGATAGAAGAAGGAAGGAAAGAAGGAAGGTGTCACTATTCTACAGGTGGTAGGATACAGAAGAATAGAGCCAATAAATGAGATAGACTATAAAGAATTCCACCAAAGCCAACTTTATTTAGAACATCTGATAATTTGTACTCAGAGGGTAAAGAAGAGTCACATGAATAAAGTGTATATCACAGAGACAAGCTCAATGTAGCAAAACACGTTTTTTTTTTTTTTTTTTTCCCATAGAGGCATATAAACGAACAACAATAGTTAGTCGTAATGAATAATCTGAAGTAAATGCATTCCTATCCTCTACACCTGGGAGGAGCACAAGAACACACTCTAAGAACAAGTATGTGTTTTTGAAAAAAACTGAGGTCACAAAACTCTTGTCTTGTTTTCTTAGAGTTTTCTCACAAGCACTCAAAATTCTCCTCACACGTTTTGGACTATGTTCTGACAGGAAGTCAGAAAGAAAGAAAGAAAGAAAGAAAGAAAGAAAGAGAGAGAGAGAGAGAGAGAGAGAGAGAGAGAGAGAGAGAGAGAGAAAGAAAGAAAGGAGCAAGTGAGTGGGTGAGTGAGTGAGGGAGGGAGGGAAGGACGGAAGGAGGGAAGGAGGGAAAAAGGAAAGAAGGAAGGAAGGAAGGAGGGAAGGAAGGAAGGGAGGAAGGAAGAAAGAAAGAAAGAAAGAAAGAAAGAAAGAAAGAAAGAAAGAAAGAAAGAAAGAACAAGCAGGCCAGTATTATGGTTTGAATTTGAAATATTTCTAGAGGCTCATGGGAAGAAGGCGGGCTGGGTAGAGGAAATGGGTCATGAGAGTGGGGATCATGGCTCATAGCCTATCCCTGCTCCCACCTATCCTCTCTGCTTCTCCATCTACTGAGACATGAGGAAGCTGTTGGCAAGGCCGCTGCCACAAACCCAGATGGGCCAGGTTAAGCTCATCTAGCTACCAAGAGTTGGTTGACTTGATGGAATAATCCTGAACTGTAAGTGAAACAAACAAACCCCCTGTGGGACTGCGTAAGGGTATCCTGGTTCTTGGCTTGGGCATGGACCTAGAACCCTGAGACTCCAAGGGAGAAACAGCAGGAGTTCAGCCACACCCCCAGAACTCAGGGTCCTAACAAGCAGTCCAATCTCCATAGACCTACACCGTTCAGTCATGTAGGCTATTACAGCCCCTCCCAAAGTGCACAGGTAGAGGGTGTGACTACAGGCCTCAGGCCCTAGAGATTTACATACTAATGAAGGCCAGAGGGCGGAGCCAATTGAACCGCCCCCAGAACCTTCCCCCTTCTCCCTCCCTACTTAACTCAGGTCTGCCCTGAGTTTGGGGGGGGGTACATCCAGATCCATCCACCATCCGCCATGATAATAAACCCTTTTGGAACCAAGGACTTCCTCGTGTCATTGGGGCCTGCCGGGCCTGCCATTGCCAAAGGTTCCAGCCTTTGGAACTCCAGACCTTTCTGTATGCGGGTCCCCCACCACGTGAAAGTCTTCAGACAGCCTCCCCTGGCTGCGGCCCTGTATACCCACAACCCCCTTTTTCATTAAGTTAGTCAGTCCAGTGCTTTATCACAATAGCAAGCAATGCAAGTACTACATCCAGATTCATGGGTGCAGGGAAGCTAGAACTATGCTCACCGAAGCGTCTTTCGATCTTCTGAACTTTTGTCTGCACTAGTTCATTCTTCTGACTTCCATGCTGAGTCAGAGAATCACTGAGCCTTTGCCAGATGGTACAGGCTGGATACCCAGGTCTTAGACAGGACTAGAACACCAGAGAGAAAAAGGAGATAGTTGCTACTCTATGTTCTTCCACACGATGTCCTTTACATCCAGGTTTTACTTCAGATATTAGCATATTTGCATGTTATTGGTTTAGGATCGTACCCCTTGGCTAATTTCTATTATTCATTTAGACTGTGAACAAGGATAACTGCTTCAGATGTTTTATTTGACTGTGTTAAGTCTTTGTATTTGTATGGAGGAATCAGGCAGTGTGGGGAGAGTGGAAGCTATTCATTTTGTTTTGCTTTTTAAAACTCCTCCCTTATAAGCTGATTGGCTCAATGTTAGGGATTAAGCATTTAAGATAGTTGACACACTTCACGTCTGCTGAATGAGCTCTTTGGAGAAATGGCTTTATATGGAGACTAATAGTTTCAAGGTTCCACATACATAAATGACACTCATATAAAGTTAGTAGCTATGTCAAAACTGAAGCGTAAATTGCTTTTAAAGATCACATGCAGAAGGTTAGACCGTCCACCACTGCAGTTTACACAGAAACAAAGTGTTTACATTGCTATTATCTAGAACACATTTTCTCTCTCCCTTATCCTCACTATAACCTAAAGAAGGATGCTAGGCTCTCAGCACCTAGTAATCTTGGCTCTGTAGAGAGTCACAGCTGGAATATGCTACCTTGTGTTTGAGGCCTAGAGAATTTGACCATTCGATTAACCTCCCAGCTGAACTCTCAGCCAACTAAAAGCCTTTCACAAACAAAATCCTGAAGATGGAGATGCCTGTATAATTCAGAATAAAGTCACTTGGTCAAGTGTGGGGTGGGGTGAAGTGGGGGGATGGGATGCAACAGGACAGGCAGACCTACTCATGAGACTTTTTACGTTGAAGAGGCCATTTGTGCCACAATTTGTCTTATTTGTGTGAAGCTACTTACAAACCAATTTTTACTGGTAAGCGTAGCAAAAGGGATATATATGTGTGTGTATGTGTATATATGTAATATATATATATATATATGTATTTCAATTTTATCAAAAATTGAAAGAAACAAAAAAAAATCCAGATTCCAAGTAATCTTAGAGATCACACTACAGCTTAGACACTGTATATGTGTTTGGCTTAAGGAAGAATCTGACTGGGTTATAGGAACATTTCCCAGAACTGGTGTTCTTATCCAGAGAGCCTGAGAAAATAGCCCCTCAATTAAGATTAATATCAGCACATACAGAGAATAATGGCTTCATTGAAAATTCAATTACAAGCCAAATTCTTTCTCTCTGGTTAGAAATGTCTTCTCAGTCTCATAAAGATTTGACATCAGCAAGTGAAGAGCAAGAAAACGCACAGATGAGACAAGCTCTTAAAAGCAGAGCATACAGGACTCCTGATACCTTTCAGGATTGGAGAGAAAAAGCCAAGGTGGATAACTAGGAAGTGAGATTTTGAATAGCTAGAAGTGAGTTCTCTGCATGTCTGTCTCTATGTCAAAGCAGGGTGCAAGAGATCTTGAAGTTGTGTTTAGGGAGAATCTACTTCAAATCCTTGATTTTAGAGTCATCCTGAGATTTTTATGTTGTCTAGTTCTCCATATCGAGGTATCCCCATTTCAAGTTTTGGGCAAATGGTGTATGATTTAACATTAATCTTTTCAGCCATATGTTTATTTATCTCTTTGTACTTCACACTCATTCTTCATGGTGACAGAGACTTGTTAACAAGCTGGCTTAGCCATTCCAAGCACACACACACACACATACACACACACACACCACACACACACACACAGAGAGAGAGAGAGAGAGAGAGAGAGAGAGAGAGAGAGAGAGAGAGAGACTAATATCAAGAACAATTTCATATAAAATGTATTCAGACCTCTAGTTCTTGTTTTCCTTTGTATTTAATGTTCAATAATTTAACCACTCCAAAGTTGTGCTGGAGGATATAGCAGATATCTTATCATGAGAAAACGATGTATGCCTTTGACTCTGGCTCTTTGAGTCTTCTATTTATCTCCCTTGAATTTTAATTAGTCTGCTACTTAGCCACAAATATCAACAGAATTATTGCCTATGGCTAACATTTTTTGAAAAACCAATAGTCTACCAGTCACTATGCTTATTGGCCGAGACATCCATGTATACCCTTGTTTTGTCTGCTAAGAATGCAAAGTTCTGACTCCCTTTTATCCAGGTCATTTCCTAGAGTTCCCTTGAAGGATGAGATAACGTCCTTGGATAAAAGTCAGGTGTTCATCCTTACTACACTTATAACCCAATGGTCATTCTGCAAGCTTACTGTCTTCTACCTGCAGTTAGCTGTATGGGCAGGCTTCTATCACGGTCCTTTACGTTGCCTCCACATGACTTTGAGGAGCTGGACAAGATCTAGAGAAGCTGTGCAAAGCAGGAAGCTTCTGTTTCAGCTGTCAGCGGTAAAGTCCTTTGTTCCTCAGGAATATTTTGACTTCTGCCAACATCTTGCTGCAGGTTAACTTGTTACAGATGCTGCCTGCACACTTCCTGATAATGCTCTGTACATTGATGACCATATCTGGTCCTCATAAAATCTATTAAAATTAACACAGTCAAGGAGTTGGGGAGATGGCTCTTTGATAAGGTCCATGTCAAGCAGGGATGAGGACTTGAATTTAGATTCCCAAGAACTGAGATAAAAAGCCCAGTGCAGGGACATATGCCTATAATCTCAGTGCTAGGGCTTGGGGCAGAAACAGGAGGATCTCTGGGCCCACTGGACAGTGAGTCTGGTCCAATCGGTGAGCTTCAGGTTCAGTGAGAGATCCTGTTTCAAAAAAAAAAAATAAAGTGGAATATGTGGAGAGATGGCTCAGCGATTAAGAGCAGAAGAGAGTTCAACTCAGCACCTACAGGGCAGCTAATGAACTCTACCTCCAGTCCCAAGGGATCTGATGCCCTCTTCTGGTCTCCATGGGCACTGCATGCTCATGTTGCGTAGATGTAGATGCATTACTCGCTCCTTGGTTTCTGCCTCAGTATCTACCCAGTTTCTACCTCGACTTTAATCAGTGATAGTGTGACCTGAGAGTGTGAGCTCAAATTATCCTCCCATCCCCAATTTTCTTCTTGTCACGCTGTTTTACAAAAGCTTTAGAAACCCTAAGTCACTGACAAAAACATTAAAGGAGAATTGGGTTTACACTGTCTTAGAGTTCATCATGGTGGGGAGACACGGCAAAGGGAAGGGACCACAGGGCCGCAGAAGCTGGTAACTGGATGATCACATTGCATCCATGTTCAGGAAGTAGAGACAGGACAGAGAACAGGGATTAGAGCCAGGCTGTAAAACCTCAAAGCCGCCTCCCAGTGACATACTTCCTCCTGCAAGACTCTGCTTCCTACCGGTTCTATAACCTCCCCAAAGTGCTCAACACATGAGACGATAGGAGATATTTCATGCTCAGAACTGCAGCTTCCTGCCCTGGCCCTCTAAGCATGGGAATGATAGGTGGGTAGTCACACCCACCAGCATTCATATGGCTTCTTGGGAACTGAACTCTGGTCTTTCTGCGTCTGCTGCAAGCACTTCAGGCACTTTATCTACTAAGTCACCTTCCCTCTCACCCATCACTGTTCATTGAAAGCAGCATTCTTCTGCTTCCATAATTCTTCTGGTGTCAGTGTCCTCCTTTTGGAGGCAGCAAAAATTTGGTGCTTTTGCAACATGGACTTTCAATACAATTTGTAGGTCCAAGATTCCTACTGGATGGCTATCCCTATAAGTGATAGCTTACTTCGTATTTTCCCAAGCCCGTGTTTTGCTTCGCAGCCAGTCTATCTAACCAGCATATATTCCTTTGCAGAAGGTTGGGGTATATCTGAGAGAAGGGCTAGATGCATAGAGAATTATAAAGAATCATGTGACAAGGGATGTAAGTGTCAGGGACTACTCTGGTTGCACTTCCTGGTCAGCTATGGCCATCCGTTTCATTGCCACATAATGCAAATGTAGCCTTAGAATCTTAGTCATGGTTACTATTACTGGGATGAAGCACATGAGCAAAGCAATGGGAGAAAGGGCTTTATTTCACTTACAGTTCCATAGAACAGTTTATCTTCTAGAGCAGTGAGGAGAGGAACTCAAGCAAGGCAGGAACCTGGAGGCAGGAGTTCATATACAGGTTATGGAGGGGTGCTGCTTACCGGCTTGCTTCCAATGGCTTGCTCAGTCTGCCTTCTGATAGAACCCAGGACCACCAGCCCAGGGATGGTATCACTCACAGTTTCTGTGCCCTCCCACATTACTAATGAAGAAAATGCCCTACAGGCTTGCTTTCAGACCAACTATATGTAGCATTTTCTCAATTATGGCTCCTTCCTTGTTGATAACTCTGTCTTGTGTCAAACTGACATAAAACTAGTCTGCACAGAGTCCCTCATGCTGAAGCTTCAGCATAGAAAGTCTCAGGCCTGGGTTCTGTCCTGAAAGGGATCAGAAGTAACACAGGATTCTCACAGATAGGTGTATATTATTAATGAGGTATGGGCAGGGAATCTTCGGGAGAGCCTCACCACTCTGTGTCTGTGGAATCCCTATGTACTACTCCCCTTGGATTCTGGATGGTTCCTTCACCTCACCCTGTCCTTTCTTATAATGTCAGCCTCTCAGTGAACACTGTGACTGTGCCTTCATAGGGCCCAACCCTGACTGCCTAAGTTAGGTATATCACATAACATCATCTGATATTTATATATCCAATTGTGCTTGTCTGCTTACCAGCTATGAAATTCCGAATTCAGTCTGTTTTTACAATACTATAATTCTAATATCTAGAATACTGGCTAGACCAATGAAATTGCTGAATAAATTTATTTTAGAGTGATTGGATGAATGAGCAAATGAAAACCAATTTGAATGATTAGAACACCGAGAATTATCCATGAATGACATTTAATTGATCTTCCCTACTTCAACGTGCTAGTTGGAGGAAACCAATGGAAGTGCTTTATTTCATTTGGCCACAGGAGAGTGCTGTTGATCAGTTTTTAAAAAAATTTGTAGGAGCCACATACAGAGTTTATTTATATTTTTGATTTTCTTAGACCTCAGAAAGGAAACCTGAGATACGTCTGCAGCCAAAACATATAGTGTGCTGCCACTACTCCAATGTTGTTTAACAAAAACGGTTAGAATCTGTAGCAAGAACAAAATCTAAAAGAGAAAACTTCCCCAAAAATCAAGAACGTGGAATGTACAGAAAGATAATAAAAATAAAAAGGGCTTTTATGGGGTCACAGCTTCTGTAAGTACAGAGATGCCAATAGCGGGACAGGTGATCTTTGTTTCCAACATGTCCTTCCTTCCTTTCTGTCCTGTTAGCTCTTTGTCAGTGCTCCTGAAAGTACACACTTCCATAATGCAGGGTCCCAGCCTCATGGTTTCAGATGTAACCCAGAGGCAGCATGCTGGAAAAGGAGTCATTCGCTCTTTTACTAAGTCCTTTATCTGCAATGTCACTGTGACAAGAGGCTGTGTGGTGACTGGAGGAATAAGGAAGGCAGCTGTCTCAAGTCACAACACTTAGGACTACAGGAATCCCAGAGAAGGTTCTAGAAGCTTTGGGTAGAGGGTGGGAAAGACTGTCTCCAGTTGGGAGACATTAAAGGGTAGCATTCAATGATAATCAGATGTATTTGCTTAACTATATCTAAAGCTTTTTATTTGGTTGTATCTAGAACTATTTTCTGAATTTTACACTTTTATTAACATTTGAATTTTAATTTTTTTCTCACTTACGAATGAGTAATTACCTATGTCTAGCAAAAAAAGTGCCTCACTTTTAAGACATAAAACACACAAAGCTATAGGGAGAGAATCCGTTATTAATTGAAGTCTAGTTTCATATGTGCTCTCCTTAAATGACTGAGCCTCTAACAAACATGATTTTTACCTTCCCTTTAATAAAATGAAGCAGAATATAGACATAGTAGAGGAGTTTTTATTTTTTTTTTGTCTTAACAAAACAGGTAACTTGAGAACTACATAGAAGTCCCCAGAACACATAGACTAACACAGCGAACTCTGGTCAAATGCATTCTGTATTTGACAGACAGACACTCCAGGAGAGAATTAAACAGAAAGCTCAGCTGTCACCTAGAAGCTCTGTGCCTGACCCACATCACCAACGCAGGACCACAGCCAGGGCCCCTCCGTTGGGTGCAGCATGAGGCCTGGCAGGTGTGGTAGCTCTCCTAGTGTGGTAGCACATCTTCCACTTCTAGGGTAAGGAAGGGAAAGAGTATGTCCCTTAGCCATTTCAAGCTGCTTCGACTCATCAGCATGGGCAGGGTATCCACGAGAAAGTCCGGATTTATATACTGCAGGTGGAAGAACACATAACCCAGTAACCGGATGACGATCATGATCATGAAGAAAAGGTACCGGAAGTGCCTGCAAAGAAGAACTCATTAGCATATGGGAACAGAATAGCTCAACATCAAGCATCGAGATATGAATTTGCAAATGGCTGCTGAATTGCTTTCCTTTGGCAAAACCATTGGAGTATTTAGGGTATGGGGGCAGAGATAGTGAATACAGGTTAACCGGAAAACACAAAAACCGTGATTTAGTGGTCAAGCCTTGAACTTTGCTGTCCTGACATGGAAGTTCTCCAATAGAATAGATGACCTTCTGGGTATTACCTATAGGGCAGGCCTTTTGGAGGCTAACAGTAAAAGCTCAAAATGGTCACATTGTGAGTCTCATGGTCAGTGTGCTATCTATGCCTCCTACAAGTAATTCTAGAAAATTGAAGGTTTTCAAAACTTTGAAAAAGAAAAGACAGAGAATTCAAGTGATATTTTATTTCCCTGTGGTTTCTCGATCCACAGCAAAGCAACAAAGGAAGTTAATGCATCCTATCCTCTCTTTCCAAGAATGTAGCAAAGGTATAGGACACAGGACCTGAAAGATTGAAAGGGGGCACTCTGGGGAACAGAAGAGGAAATGGAATGAAATGGAGTCTACAGCTTCCATCCTGAGCTGCTCAGAAGTAGCCACTAATTTCCTCCAGCTGTGTAGAAACCACAGAAGTCTGATGTCCTGTCTCTGTATGTAGAAAGAATGAAAGAGTTCAGAGAATTCAGAGGCTGCATGATAGAGCAGTTTGATGCTAATGCTCCTTCTTTTGGCCCCTTTCCAGTCAGATATACAGTGAATCTAGCCTGGACCAACCACTCACCTAAGCCAAAACTTCCTCTTCTGTTTCTTAATGATGTTCTTCTCCTGTGGAAAGTAATGGAAACCTTGTGTGACCAGAGTCTCAAAGAACAGTAGGGCAGTGGGGTGGCACTGTGCAGAGACTTTGCAGTTAGGCCAGTCAGCTTCTTATTCTGGCTCTGCCTTTTCCTAGATGTCATGGTGTAGTTCTAGGCCACAGAACTTCACTTCCACATCTCCAGGATATTTAAAGAAAGTGAGGGAGACATCCCAGGACAAAGGGGGTCTCGAGTAAAGTCCACGGGTGGGCAGCAAGACTCACCATGTTGCTTCGAATGGTCTCTACCAGAGTTGACCCCGGTTTCACTACTTGGGAAGAGTCATTCTGGGCTTTGGATCTGGATTTAAAAATGACAAAGAAGACAGGAGCCAGTTTACCTGTGAGAGAACCCAAGGAACTGCAAACAAGAACTTTCCTAAGTCATGAGACACCTGTGATTTGGCTGAAAGTCATAGTTTTTCAGCATACAAAGACATTGAGCAATGTGACTGATTCTTTTCTAATTATTTTGAAGTCTAGCATATAGGGGGTCTGTTTATGGCCTTTGTATACATGAGTTATTGTACTTTGTTCAGTTTATTCCCTGTTCCGAATGCCTTCTTGGTAAGTGCCTCTTATCTCCTTTCTAACTGATTCTCTTTCTCTCTGTATGAGTCCCCAACTTCTGCCTCCATGTCACTTGTGTCCCTCTCCCCCTCTGATGGTGAGAGATAAATCAAGGACCTTATGTTCTAGTTATATCCTACTTTCATTCTATTCTAGTTAGGGATACTGTTGCTGGAATAAAGCAAGTTAGGAAGAAAGGGTTTATTTGGCTCACAGTTACTCATTGCTGTTCATCCCTGAAAGAAGGCAGAACAAGAACTCAAATAGGGCAAGAACATAAAGGCAAGAGTCGATGCAGAAGCCATGGCTGAGTGCTGCTTACTGGCTTGCTCCCCTGGTTTGTTCAGACTGCTTTCTTATAGAACTCAGGACTAGCAGCTCAGGAATGGCCCCATCAACAATGGGCTGTGCCATCCACTATCAATCAGTAATTAAGGAAATGTCCCACTGGCTTGCCTACAGCCAGATATTATAGAGGTATCTTTTCAATTGAAGTTCCTTCCTCTCCAATGACTCTAGCTTGTGTCAAGCTTACATTAAAGTAGCCATTACACATTCCATTCCTGAGAGAAAGGTAAACTGTACCTAAACTCTGCCTACATCTTTTAAACTGAACTGCTCAAGGCATTCTGTGAGCATTCACACTGAGGTTGGAAGACCCTATTGGCACATAAGCTACCACCAAAGACAGACGGTGTGGCTCCAACCTAACTTCAGAATGATATCCAGAAACTCCAAAGTCTGGCTCTCTTTCCTTCTAGTGGCCTAAATTCTAATTGTTTTCCCTCCATGTTTTAACTACTCCATACATGCAAAATACACATGGGTCTGGACTGACCTCAGGCCAGAAGGTATAATACCAGGGGAAATAACATCTGCCATTCTCCCCTTCCAGCTGCCAACTCATCTCTAAGAATATGCCTGCTTTTGTTCTCTCTCTGAAGCCTTCTGTCACTGTTAGCTTACTTGTTTTATTAAAGTTGTTTCCTGTTACAGAATTGATCCAGTAAGCTTATCCAGCATTTTTACAGATATTTCCTATTATAGTAATCAATAATCATGTAAAGGGAGAATTGGCACAGGCTCCTGGCTCTTCCATGAAGTAGTTTGTGTCAGGCTAGCCCTTTTCCAAAAGTAACCATGAAAGTGAGTGAAACATATTGATGTATCAGATATGGCAGTTGGGAGTCAAAGGGACACAAGTCCCTGAGTCAGACAAAGCACACAGAGAAGCTCCTCTTTCACTATGGCTTTTCCTCAAGAAGATGTGCCAACTCGAAGTGCATGGAAATAGAGCCCTTGTAGAAAGTAGTGACAAAAACTGGCTGAGGAGGCAGAGTCCAGAGTTCAAGACCATCAAAGCAAATATGTACATGGGTTTCTCTGTCAATCTGGGAGCTGGCTCCTAGTTATCTCTGTGTAGCTCAAGACTCAAAAAAAAAAAAAAATCAGAAAGCAAGGTCAATGGATATTTTTTCAGTATACAGAAGTTTACACATTTCTATATAGTGGTAAATAATCGATCCTAAAATCAAATGAACATAACACTTACCATATCAAAACTGTCAGTATGATTAAAGATGTATAAGAATACTACATAGAATAACAGTACACTGTATGAATGTTAAAGAAGATCTAAATAAATGGGTGGATAAGGTTGGAACAACTATTAGCTAGACATTAATTAACTTCCAAATTTTATTTACAAATCCCAATAATTGCAATGAAAATCTCAGTAAGTTTTTATTATTTTGGTAGAAATTATGAGACTGATATAAAAATATTTATATTGAAATTCATGGGTCCAAAATAGACAAAATAATCTTAATAAGAACAAAACACTTGCAGATTATTTTTTACCATGTATCAAGGCTAACTATGAAACTGAAATAATTAAGACAGTTCAGTACATGTGAAAGAGACATAGATTAATTGTACAGAATAACGCATGTAAAAACAGGCTTACACGAATAAGGTCCCCCAATCTACAAAACCACAAGGCATCAAGAGGAAATACATGACCTTTGTAAATGTTACAGTTTTAAATTATTTAAAGTTTAAAGATTGTACATGGCTATTTAGACACAGGAAGACACAGATTTCAGATGAGTACAAGTGTAAAAATATATAAAGTGTAAACAGTAAGACAAATCTGGGGGAAGTCATTGAACTGTCACCGTTTTCGAGAACTGAACCTAGGGCCCAAGGAAAACAGTAAGGAGCACAGTCAGTAAACAGGAGGATCACCTTTACCCATAGAGCCATCTTCCAGTCCAGAGTTCTCTAGAGCTCTTAGGAGTAAGGATGCTGATACAGCTACTATAGAAAATTGTTTCATCTAGTACAACAGAGATACGTGTACCCAAGTGACTTCTCACAAATGGAATGATACATCTATCAAGAGGGATACATGAGGATGCTTTATAGCCGATTTTAATATACCCAAAGTTTTTGTCAGTGAGAGTGTAGTGGTGTCATATTCATACATTGGGATATTATAAAGAGCAAGTCACATGGTACAGTAGAGATAACCTCAAAGAAAGGGAACATGGGCTGAATCTCTAGAGAAACTGAGGATAGAGGTTTAAAATGATCAGACTAGGGGATAGCTCTGCAAATGACAGGATAGAGTGTCCAAGGAGACTTCCAGGGCTTATAATAATCTATATATGGATCTCAGTGGCACTAATGTGTACATACATAGAACAAAATAACAGCTATGTATTTAAGATGTGTGCATCCTGTGTATATTGTGTAACCTCTGATACAGTTCAGAAGTATAAACAAAAAGAAAGTATGTCAAGTTCCTTGAAAAACATCTACAGATCTCTGGTCATTCCATTGTACCAACGTCCTGGGAAAGGCTGTGATACACACAGATGCCAGCGGCTTGTTCCTTGAGGATACATATCTCTTCACTATAATATTCCCTCGAACATGGCTCGATTAGTGTTGAGAACCCTGCCCTCAGCTAAGGATATATGAAAAGAGCATTATAAAGAGATTTCAGGTCCCAGTGACTGGGGAGGGCAGGAGAGCAGTTTGAATGATTTTGAGTGTTCAGTCTGGAGCAAGAATGGAGGTTGCCGGAAATGACTTGCTGTGGGCCCTTCACTCTGTGACTCCAATTGTTCTGAGAATGCTGTGTCTCCCAGGGACTGCCTAGGGCAGACAGTGCAGTGCATGGGAGGGGAGGTCTGGGGGGGGAGCTGGGGTTTAGGAGAGTGGGTGGGGTGGGGTGGGGGGTGGGGTTGTGTGTTGTTTCCCAAACTTACATTTCTTTTTCAAGCAGCATCACTTCCTTTTCCTTCTCCATCTCCCTCAGAATTTCTTGATATTTCTTCCCATGGAGGAGGGCATCATAAACAAGAATTTTTGTCTTTATTTCAGTCACTGATAGGAATACTCTACTAAAATAACTAACATTCCAAACACTTCACACAACAAGGTGCACAAAGTAGGGTTTGTTCTAATAAAAACAAATCAGAGGTGCTAATCAGAGGATGGGCATTGCATAAAAAGTTCCTCTTCTAGACCTTGCTTATACTTAGATCCCAGGTCTGAGCTGAACTACATTCCCGGAGCATGTAACCTAGCCCTCTGCAACCTCAGTACTGAGGACTCAGACCTCATCAGACTTACTAGACAAATGGGTTGAGGAAAATGATGTATGACAAGGGTTCAGCACATTGTCTAGAGCATTCCTGTTTGATGGTCATTTCATTGAATAAAAGGCATTTTTCCCATGGCTGAGGGGTAGTTTAACAAGAAAGCAGCTTTCTCCTGACTTGGGGAGACCTGCCTCTGTCTGACTCTCCTCCTCTCCTCTGTAATGTTGTACCTTTATGTAGTGGGCCTGGTCTTCACAGAGCTGAAATACAGATTGGTAGTCACTTTCCATCTAGGAAAAGAAGAAAACACAAACCTCATGATTCAAGCAGTACCAAGCTTTGGTTGCTTCCTTGGGAACCTGCCTAGTACATGTGGCTGGTTACCTAGCAACCCCTTACTTGAAGAGAAACAGCCACCACCTCCTCGCAAAGAGGTGACCTAATATTCAGGCACAGGGCCTAAATTTGAGTGGGGGGAGGGGTAGATCTTCACCCAAGTTGTCCTGTGTCTCTCTGGGAAACAGGAAGGAATGCAATAGGCTGTTGGATGTGGGGTTGTACAATGTATTTGGGGCAGATGAGGTTTTAAAATCTTTTTAAGGTCAGTATTTAATGAAAGTGTCTTTTTCACATGCCTGTGAATCAGAAATTAGCATTTGCCAGATGTTCCTGCTCCTTCCCACCCATGCCTTAAATCCTTTCTAAAGACCCTTGGACTTTCCCTTTTACATATGTCCTAGGCAGACCCTTAGTGAAAAAGGCACTGGACTAATCTAACCTTGGCAATTTCCTTCTCCTGTTGTGCACAGGACTCGGTTGACTTTTGTAGTTTCACCTAGGGAAGATGGTAATGGCAGAAAATGAACAGCATTGCTTTGTGCAGGGAAACCCTAGGCCAGCAAAAAACAAACTCAGAGAGGCTATGAGGTATTGAGGACAAATAATACTTAAGGGAGGACATCCCTATTACCCTTGTTTTGCAATTGAGGCAAAGGCAGAGAAGTTATGTACAAACAGCTAAATCTCACAATGGCAGAGCTGACATTAAACTTTAGTAGACTGACTCTCCATCAAATCTGGCCATTCTCCTTCCTCATACTGACCAATGACCACCAGCCAGCTCCCTGTACTCATTGAGGATAGTATACTCATGCTCTCTAAACAACACAAGGGTCATAGGAGACATTCGACTTGTTCAGAGAAAAGCAGACAATGGGGCTCTTGATGGTGGCCTCAGCCAAATGTCACACTTGTCCCCTAAAACTGCACAGAGCTCCACCATAGGTTTGCCCCCAATCTGAGTCTACTTGTTTGTCCACTTAACAAATATTTACTGGACCTCTGCCATGTGATAGAATGCTCTAGTCATCGAGGTGCAAACAATACTTACAAATTAATATTTTCAGTTGTTTTACTTTCTAATTAAGGAAAAAGACAAAATGAAACTTGAAAATAAAATTTACCCTATGAGCCACAGCTTGGCAAACCATCTATGATCATCAATGCAACCTCATATAACTGTGAGAATTAGCATTTGCTTTCTACTTGGATGCCTGTATCTGTGTGTCCTCATTTAGACAGAAACTTTTCCAGGGAAGATAGACTCCAGTAAGTGCTTGGAATGTGTTTTCTTAACTGATGAGGCTTTCAAGACATCCTCTCCACCCAAGGGCAACGTAGACACCTCTAGTGTGAACAATGCTGTCAGGGTAGCCTAAGGGAATAAAGGATGCTGGCACACCTCTAATACAGAAATGGGGATGTCTAGCATCACACCTAGGAGAAGTCATGAAAACAGTCTCCTAGAATCTAGGACTGAGATCCATGTCACAAAAATGTCCCAGTTTGCTGTGCTACTCACCTTGAATTCTGCTACTTTCTTTTTCAGGGTTTCTGGATCACAGGCAGCATTCTTAAGTCCTTTTGAAATCTGAAATACCATGGAAGTAACTGTGAACTCATCCAGGCAAGCAGATGAGCTAAGATAAGGTTAGACAAGGGTCTTAGACAGCAGAACAATTGTGCTTACAAATCTGGGTACTAAAACATCTTGAATGGAAACATGTCTCTGACCCTGTGAGAGTTGCTAACTCAATCCTGAGTGAATAGGCTTTTCTTACATCTTTTTTTAAGATTCATATTGTGTGTGTGTGTGTGTGTGTG